>BPLT01000106.1:0-1200000 GCA_019656295.1 Rhododendron mucronatum var. ripense
CCCCCCCCCCCCCCCCCCCCCCCACCCCCCCCCCCCCCCCCCCCCCCCCCCCCCCCCCCCCCCCCCCCCCCCCCCCCCCCCCCCCCCCCCCCCCCCCCCCCCCCCCCCCCCCCCCCCCCCGCCTTGTTTTAACTGTAACTCATGGGTTGGCCTGACACTCGAGGTTGCTTCCTCTTAGATCTCAACTTCAAATCTCATAGCTGCTATCAATTCGTGCAGGGTCAATCCAAAGGGGAATTTCTTTGGGGCGTTAAATGGTTCCCCTGCTAGTGGACAGTGGGATTTGTCCAAGGATTAGTCGAGGTGCACCTAAGTTGCCTGAAGATCCAAAGTTAATTAAAAAAAAATGGATTGGATAAAAAATAAAAGAAAATTTACCTCAAAAGTTCCATTGATATCTGGCGATTTACCGTTGCTGATCAAGAGAGACAAATAGGTTTATCAAGAAAAGGTAAATATGTGCACTAAATCGATTTGTTTTCGGTTATTCGAATAAAATCTCAACCAGAATAGAGAAATGAGGCAATATTCTTACGAGGAAATATGTAACGGGGGTTATATCTTGGAAAGCTTGCGTTCCAGCTCACTTTGGTGAAACCAAGTTGGTGACTGTATTGTTGGCAAGCGACGAGTCTCTGTTAAACACCAAAAATACAGAACACCCCAGTTCAGTAAACAACTACTCAACTAGGGCTGATTAAACGAACCAAACTGCTCGTGTCCGCGCGTTAGAGCTCAATTGACATCAGTCTCTTACGTAAACAAACCAAGCATGAGCATTTTTTGAAGCTTGATAAGCTCGCATATCAGGCTCAACAAGCTACTGCTCAGCTCGTTTGACATATAAGTGGTAAAAAATTCTAGCTAGTTGAGGTCGGCGCATGATCGATAATAACAGCATTGTGTTAATACTAACTTGTTTCAGTCCATTGATTCTGAACTCTGTTTCTGAAAATGCGCAGTCATTTGAAAGCCGGTAATCTAGATTAGCTGAGACGCTTCCAAGATGATCAACGACTGTGACCACTGCCCTGCATAAGTACTCTTTGGTGTTTTGCACCACACTGGACATAAAAGAATCGAAATGGGAAAAGATAAGAATAAGAAAAATGCAAGAAAAACGAGACAGAAAAAAACTTGGGGTCCCATATTTAAACTGCTGAAGTGGGCACTTGTTCGTTTTAAATCGCGGTATCGGAGAACGAACCAGTACCGGATATAAGGCCATATATCTGCCGATATCAGACCATATCGGATGATACGTCAGTAAATAACGGTATCAGAGGTCTGAAATCCTATTACAGGCCCGAATAAATGCACATCAGCTCTTATTGTAGCTTAATCATAATTTCAACGACATGGTAAACATATTTATCTTATCTTATTCTACTAAAATCTAGAATCTGCACCACAATCTGAAGCTAGAATCTTAAATTGGTATTTGCAACTATCGCAAACACGCTTAAAAAGTCTACATATGAAAGGGTATGTATGTAAATTGACACGCAAAATAGAAGACTAGAATCACAATCCAAAAAATGCAATGAGATTAGGAGAAAGATTTTAAGAACACAAATGAAGACAACTTAAAAGGAAATGATTTTCGCACTCCTTTTTTATTAGTGCACTCTTTCTCTGTCATTCAGTTAAAAAATTACACCCAAAAGCTTCGCTAAAAGACCAAAAAAGGAGTGCTTTTATAAAAAAAAAAGAAAGAGCGTGAAAATCATTTTCTCAAGAAAAACATGAACTAACTTTTTCTTGTGTGCATGGTCAGCACTGATGAATGATGTTTCGCAGAAATCGGCGGCGTAATGAAGCTGCGAACACAAATCCTTGAGCTCCTAAAAATAAATCCAGAAGTGAAGAAAGCTTCAATGAAACAACTGGAACAGAGGAAAGAAAAACAGAGCACACAAAAGGAAAGGAAAAGTTCAAAAAAGTTGAACACATTTACACTAACCTTGAGAGATTTGTTAAAGCGTGTGGGATCATCTTCCAATTTGGCTTCTGGGTTTTCATTTTCTGGTGATTTTGATGAGTCCTCCATTCTCCCTCTCTCTCTCTCTCTCTCTCTCTCTCTCTCTCTCTCTCTCTCCCTCTCTCTCTCTGGCAAGGTAGAAGCAGAAATGAATAGAAAATAAACAAGAAAACTGTCCTTCTATTGGGTTGACTGCCAGTGGATTTATTATTTTCTGAAGTAACAGAGTAACATGGTTTACATATAGTACTATCTTATAAGTTGGTATATAACTATCATATGTATATGCTAGAGATGGGGAAGGAATGAGTGATTATTTAGTGCTTTTGGAGCACCCCGCTGAAAGACTTCTTCATCGTACATTTACGTGGAGTTCATCGTAAATCTGTATGGAGTCGATAAACTTAGTTACAAAATCTGCGTGAATGTGGGGTGGTGGTGGTCCTTGTAGCACCACTTTGGCGATGCGTGATGCTCCAAGAACAACTAATAATTTTAACTCTAAAGGGGTTTGGCTAAGTAGGTATGAGAAAGCAAAAGAAACTTATTCTCCAAGAAGTCACAAATTCGAATCCCATGAAGAATAAACATTCTAAATCTCGGAGGTACTGGAGGTTTGCCCAGTCTTTAATGTTAGAGTCCGAAAACTAGCCTAGATGTGGGCAAGCTGGCCAGGACATCTGGCTATAAAAAAAAATTTAACAATGTTTGAAAGAAGTGATTAATCGGTGGTGTTCATGGAGCACTTTCACACAAAGAACTCTGCCGAGACCACTTCACTCCCACAGCGTGTGAAACTGTTGAGGGAGAGGTGATATGAATTAATCTGAAGTGTGCACAAATTAGCCCACAACACCCTACATAATTAAAAAAAAAAAAAAAAAAAACTCTACCGAAACACATTCACGTGAAGCATCCTATTTAAAGCATAAAACCATTTGACAAGGCATGTCCTGTACATCCAATTTTTTCCTTACAATAATTATTAATAGTTGTTTTGTAAGTAATAGATTAAAAAAAAAATACTCTCCCCCTCCCACGTCTCTCTCTGTCGAAAAATCCACTCTCATATTTCTCTCTCCCCCTCCCCCACGTCTCTCTCTCTCTCTTCCCCCAACGTGGGAGGCTCAAACACATTTGCATAGAATGTGTATTGACTGATACACTTAGAGCACCTCTAACACTTTTCTCTACTTTACCAAGTAAAAAGAACAAAAAAAAAAAGACAATATCTATTAACGAATTCAACACTACTCTCTATCCAAATAATTATTTTATCATCTACCCATAGAATTGAGTGACAAAAAGGAAGAGAGAGAGAGAGAGAGGAGAGAGGAGAGAGTAGCTAGTGGAAGTAGACAATGGCAAAGTGTCTAGCAAAAAAGAGAGCCTCTTGGAACATTGAAATTTGAGGTTGATTAGATATAGTAAGCCAACAGTGCCCAAGTGTCTAAACCAACAGAATAGATTAAGGCTCCGTTTCATAAATTTTCTTAAAAAATAAGAAGCTTATTTTTATATTTTTATATTTAAAAATTATTTTTTTATTTTTTTGTACCGTTTAAAAGATCTCAATGAGATCTATCAAACAAGATTCATACTGCTAGAAAAATTATTTGCATAAATACATAATTTTGAACTTGAAATTGTCTTCTTAAAAAATAAATATTTATTTCTATTTCTGAAACGGGGCCCAAAACCTCACAAAAACAAGAATTTTAAGACAAGTCATTATCTCCACTTACGTGAATTAAAAGTCCATTTATCATAAACAACTTGTCTAAATCCTTACGCTATAGATTATCTTTTTAGGAGAAACCCACATTTTGTAGAGAATTCACACATAGGGATGCTGCAAAGCATCTCCCTACAAAGCAGCATTGAGCGGCCGATCAGGCCATTCATCTCAAAACAAATAGCTTGGATTGAATTTGAGCACATATAAATTTGAACCGTCCATTGTTCAGTTAAGATCCGAGCCATCAATTGTCAAGATGAACGACTTGACGCCCGCTTTGCAGGGAGATGCTTTGCAGCATCCCCATTCCAAGCAGTTAAGTAGTAATCATTTTTCGAAACGAATGGGGCCAGGTGAATGGAGTCCCGTGATTCTCCGTACTCTGTTTTCTGTGAAAACGAATATTGGAGAAGTAGGATTCTGATAACACATTACTAAAAAGATGAAAGAAACCAACGAAACAAATTAAAGAGATATGGCACATGTACAAGACCATGACAAAAGTGTCTCAGAATTGCTTCTTTGCGCCCCGTGAGTCTTTGTTGGTTCCTTCTCTCTACGTTTTATTAGGATCCACCGGTCGCGGACCCTCTAGCGAGCAAAGTCTAAAAAGCATTGATAATGCTCTAACAAAATTTAGATAGTCAAAAGTCGTCATATTACCTTTGGATTATCCGTTTAAGGGATTGCAAAAGTTAGTAATATAAAGGTTTGCAATGATATAATCAAAATTGGATAACAAAAATTTGCCACGTCACATTTTCAAGCTACAAGAAACTAAAAGGTGTGAACAAAGAAAATGTTTTTTTTTTTTTTGTAAAAATAGTTTTCAAACTAATGAAAACATTTCAAAATAGTACAGTAGTTTTTTGCAAAATCGTTTTTAAAAAAAAAAAACACTTTTTCGATATGAGTTTTTAAGATAGAGAAGAAGATATTGTGGTTCAAAGACTAATTTTCAAAATGATTGTGATTTTGACACTCCAAAAATTGATGGAGAGACTCCAAAACTTAACTGTGTTGATACACAAAATAACGTCGCTTTGGAGCTCCTCCATTAATTTTTGAAGTGCTAAAGTCAATTTCCTTTTCAAAACTGTGACACCCTAGGACGTAGTAAATTGGAGGGCGGGATGCTGCAGAGCCCATTTTCACCGTTCAAAAGTATTTCAAACGGTCTGGATTTTAAAAAACTCTTCCAGACTGAAAGAGTTATTTTAAAATCTGAACGATTGATTGTTGAGACAGACGATCCGGATGAAGCGTGCTTGGGGCGCTAGAGGATCCCAAAGTCCCAGTAAATTTTAGTGCTTTTAATTAATTAGCTCTCAATCCCAAGAAGAAAGTTGCACACACAGAAAGGACAAAAGAAATCATAAGTTTGAGCAAAAAAAATTGAGCACAAAGGCTTGTAGTTCCGAGGACAAATTTTCTTCTACAGCCCTCTAACTAATACTATAAAATGTAAAATAAGAAGTCTTTTGGTCTTTATTTTGAGAAGCCGTGAATAAGTTTATGAATTACGGTGCTCAACTTTGACCGTTCAAAAGTGTTTTGGGCGGTTCAAATTAAAAACAATCTATTAACATTATAAATTATCTATTATCTATTAACGTTAATAGATTATTTTTAATATGAACCGTCTAAAACACTTTTGAAGGGTTAAGATTGCACGAAATCATGAATAACTTATTTCTCTCCTTTATTTTAATGTTAAAAAGACAACTTACAGTTGGTACACCGACAAATTAGTGTAGATAGAAGATAGTAATATATTAGACTCCATTTGTTTGACTTCAATAACAATGAGAAGATCTAAATTTAATATATGTAGTATAAATTATCATAGTAATGCCGATGGAATTGAATCTTGATAACATCACCTTCCTGGTTACGGCTCCAAACGAGCCAAGCTGAGCTTCGAAGTGTTTGAAATAGGCTCATTCAAAACAAGTCTAACTTGAACTGGCTCAAGTGAATCCAAATAATGGAGCTCCAGCTCGCATCGTTTAGTATCAAGGTGTTTGAGCTAGGCTAGTTCACCCAACAAGGCTCTTTTTTATGAGCCTTTAAAGAAGAGTCGAGCTTTGCATACAAGACGAGTTACAATTAACTCAAACTCGACTTGATTACTAAATGAGTTTAAAATCCGAGCTCGCGTATCTATCTGAGCTCAGCCAATCCCATAAAAGAGTTGAGCATTGAACTGCTCGCGAACAGCTCGGTTCGATTCGGTTGCTCCCTATAATCCAGTGTAGTACATATCCCATGCTTTCGGATATCTCATCCTACAGGTATAGTTAAGTCATGACTTGTAGTATAATTTTAAGAATAAAATGTAAAGGCGTCTCCATGAATACATATGTGTTTTGACTTTTGTACTAAAATCCAATTGATCCAAACAGTAAATAACTTAGCATTTGGAAAACCCTATTTGTTAGGAATCAAATGACTTATTGTAGATTACACGTTAGATAAAATTAATGTAAGGAATTGGATTATCTCTCGTTCTTATTTGGACCAATAGGAGTCTATGTACAAATTCGAACAATAAATTATATATCAATTTATGATTTTTTTTTTTTTTTTGAAGATTATCAATGTATGATTCATTTAAACTACTGCGCCAAGTCCAAAACTTAGACGGACAGAATTGGAACCCTTAGAATAAATGGCAAAGTTCTTAAATACTATACACACCCCTCGTGCATTCAGGACACAAGCTACAATTAACCCATGGTATAGAAGTGCCACCTCCAGCCAGTTATTCACGAGTCTTCGAAGGGGACACAAGCTTAGTCAAGTTATGAGAGAGCGAGAGCGTGAAAGCGCCTCTCGTAAGTATTCTATAGTTCTAATATTCGCAAGTACGAAGATTCAATACAAATGCGCAGTGCGAAGATTGAGTGCGGGTGCCTGAGGAGTTTAGAAGGATTATGTGAGGGACAAAGGGGAGGCATTTGGGGGTTGGTTCAAATCCAACATGGGGAGAATTATTAGAACGCGGGAGATGGAAAAAGGCTTCATGTTGTTTTCATCCATCTCTAGCTACATATTTTTCTGTAAGAAAATACAAGTCTTGCTGCATCTACATAAAATCTTAGGAGAAATTTTTCAAAAGTGAAATGTGCAATCGGTCGTCTGTTCAGGGGTGGAGCTAGGATCATCGGCTGGTGGGGTGAGGGTCAAAAACCTAGGCAGTATTTGTGAAATTTCGCAAGTGAGTGCGGCCACTCGCCACTATGTGGCTCCGCCCTGTGTCGATTTGGACGATGCATCAAACTTGAAGAAATATTTAAAATCAAAAAAACAAAACCAATGTATGACCCAATAGAAACAAAGAAAAAAGTAGTACTAAATAAATAAACAAAAGGAAAACAAGGAAAAATAACAAAAAGGAGGAAGAAGAAAGACACAATAAGAAGATTGAAAAAAAGACCAAAAAAAAAAAAAACAAGGGTACAAGAATACTGAAACTTGTTCATCTGGTCTAGTGCATATAATGTGTCTTCCCCATAGATCAAACTTCTTCAATCTTTTCCCTGTTAGTTACCTCAGATCATCAACCATCATTAAGCTTCTACGTGCTTGTACAGAAGCAATTTGGTCAGACAACAGCCTCAGAGCATCCCTCTGTTTCCTTGAGAAGAAATACTCACCAAATCATTGACCAACCACAGCAATCGGTAAACTGCATTAAGAACCTATTAGTCTTTGATTCAACTAAGCAAAAGTAACCATGAGTTACACCAGAGCCTCCTTGAGCATGTCAACATGTTGCAGTAAGTATCGCAATATTATCGAAGCGAATGAATGTAAAGATCAGTCCGCAGACAAGAATATACCCAATGAAGGTACAGGGATACTCAACTGAGAAATAGTTACTGGCCTTGTTCGCTCCAACTCGGGCATAGATGGGGGAAAGGAAAGGCAAAGGCAAGGCAAATAAATAGACGAAACATTTATGTTTCATAGTTAACTGAATCGAAAAAGTAGTGGAATCCTTGAATTCCAATGTTCCCACCAACATATACAGAAAGCACACCAAAACATCTTGAAGTATTTACTAATAAATAACCCTAACCATAAATTGTTACAACCCCTGTGGGAAATCCCATAATCACATTTTCATACACTCTCAACCACTTTTGACATTCCTATTCTGATCCGGCTACGTTTTTTGTACGTTGTTTCCAAAAAAAATTCCAAAATGTTTTAGAAGCTTTTCCTCTTCCTAGCTAACTGACACAACAGACTGAAAACAAATTTTGATCCCTAGGAGAGGGAGAAACAAACTCCAACCTCCAAACTTAACTATACCTATCAATCAAACCCCAACACCAAGGGAGAAAAACTTGATCTGCATCTGAAATCCTCATCAGTTTCAACTGCTAATTTGGCATTGAGGATGCTTCATGAGCTTCACAACTCTCAATGTCCGGTGTCATTCAAGCTCCTGACATGTCATTTGTATAGTTTATATTTCAAAATCAATCACACAGCCTCCGAGCTTCTCAGCAGCCTCAATTTGTGGCAGGATTGTTGGATCCTTTCGGATTGAGGGCAAGGGTGTTGATAATATATTTTTGATATTCTCGTAAAATTCATCAAACTGCTGTTTAGAGTCGCCGTCTTTATTTTTGTTGCCATCATTAGATAGTATCGGCATTGCCTCAGTTTTGGTTGGAGTGTCTGAGCTTTCACTTCCTTTATTGTAGACTGGAGATTGCGATTCTGTATTAAGCATTTGAATTCACAATATCAATGCATTTACTCAATCTGGCTACAAGAAGAGATTGAAAGGTAAATGCGGGTGTAAGTTGTAACAATTCATATACATCAAAGCAAAGCAAGTCTGATGTCCTAATCTGTGTGATGTGCTTCAACATAAAAGATGAGACTTGTTAACAAATGTCCGAGAATATTGTACAGCAGATTTAGAGTTGTGTGGTATACTGTTGATGGCACATTAATCCTACGTAGCATCAAAAAGACTATAGATTCAATAACTTAAAAGGTCAATGCATCAACCAAATAGTAATTGCAGTCAATCAAAACTAGTAAAATAGATAATAAATCAGTTAAGAGGAAATATTCCTACCAATCCATACATACACAACAGACATAATCCAAAACAAGGTTTAAAAAATAAGCGAGTCTAGAGGACGAGGGATGAATAGGTGAAGATCTACATGGTTCTACGTTTATCAGTGTATTGTGAGTGTTTTTTCCCTGACTAGTAATGTGTTTTTAAACAGTAATATGAATGGGTAGCAATGATAGAAATTTCTGTCTTCCACGAATCCGCTTCCTAACAAATAAAGAAATCACAAACTTGCTCGGATGATTTTCTGACTAGGCCTCCTATGAATCTCGGACATGACGCGCCTCCAACTTGTAAGAGTCAGTGCTTCTTGGACAAATTAGAGTACAAAAACCAAAGATTAAATGTGCTCTAGACCCAACGTTATATGATATACTTATTGATGGCAATTTGATCATATTTAATCATGTGACATTGTTATTGAGAGTTCCACAATTTTTAATCAATCAAGTTTTCAGAGCTGCATTCTGTCACGGAAGTAAAGGTTCTCCTTGTTCTTTCTTGTTTTTACACCCAAATGTGTGTGTGTGTGTGTGTGTGTGTGTGTGTGTGGGGGGGGGGGGGGGGGGCGGTGTGCGCTAACGTCTCTCACCTTTTTTTGCTATGAGCATGCTTGGAAAAGATGGATTGAAGGAAAGGAGCACAGTTGAGGCAAGATGAAGTAAATTGTTTTGATGGAATAGATAAGTCATTGAGGATGGATGCATGACAAAACAAAAAATATGATCTAGTCATAGCCAATTATGAGAGAAACCAACGTGCATAATTACAATAACCATTATGACAAATTTTGGCAGAAGAGAAGATTTTGAGTTGACAATGATAATATAAAAATGCAGATCTTTCCTTACTGAACTTGATGATTACCTTCGTGTACGGTAGCAGATGCTTGTGTTGCTTCAGGCGAGTGGTTACCTTCGTGTATGGTAGCAATTGCTTGCGTTGCCTCAGGCGAGTGATTACGTTCATGTATGGAAGCAGTTACTTGTGTTGCCCCAAGGGAGTGATTGTCTTCATGTATGGTAGCAGTTACAAGCGTTGCACCAGGTGAGTGATTGTCTTCATGTATGGTAGCAGTTACAAGCATTGCACCAGGTGAGTGATTATCTTCATGCATGGTAGCAGTTACTTGTGTTGACCCAGGTGACTTACCACGTGTAATACATAACCATGTTCTTTCCCCTTCATTGTCATGCTCTGATGCAATTGGAATATGCCAGTGACCTTTCTCTGACTCCTGTTAAGCTAGAATATTACTCCACAAGTAAAGGTATGTATGATTTGGTTAGCTCTCGAGTACAGAACACACATTCGTATCCACCAACCCATAAACATGCTTACACAGATAACAAGAACTAATTCAAAAATAGCAGAATAGAGGATCCGGACCTGAATTACAATAGCGTAAGGAGGCGGCATGTGGATCACCAGACCATTATCAGAAAAACTGAAGCGCACCTTCCAGTAAGAAAGAAGCAATTCTTTGTTAGAAAACTGCATAAGTTAGATTAAAATAAAAAAATCAAATGTCTGTTTGGTAACACTGCCAACTTTCTGGTTTCTGTTTTCAGCTTTTTCTCTACAAAAACTCAAAAACCAAAACTATGTTTGGCGGACACTAGTTCAAAAAGTTGCTTCACGGGAGTAGCCGGAGTTGGTGGCTGGACGGACGAGAGGTCGTTGGAAGCTTGCCAGGTGGGGGAATGGGTGGAGACAGGAGAGGTCATAGGAGATGATGGCCAGAGTTTCGCCATGAGACAGTGGCCAGTGGTTAAAGGTGGGGGCTCAGGGTGGTCGGTGGTGGAGGGGGAGGAGAAAATGAATAGTGGCTCTTACAAGCAGCATAAACATTTTTTTCTACTCCCCAGATATTTTTCAAGATCTTGAAAGTGAAACCATATACCAAACACACTACTGTCACAATTTCAGAGCATGAACATAGAAAACAGAAAATAGAAGGTTTTCCAAACATAGACAAGTATTCTGGTTAAAAGATCCGTCAGAAACAGAGCTGGCAAATATAGGTTGGGGAGAAGACATCCATAGGAGCAATCTATTTATCCTCCTTTTTGTTTAATTTTTTTTGTGTTTTTGTTTGGGAGGAGGTGAACATAGGCAGAGCATCAGTCAAGAAAATGGTGATCCTATAAACGTCTTGGACATACTCAGTCATATTTGAACTCTTAGAGGCAATCATAGTAATTTTTTTTTTGTCAGTACAGTCATAGTAATTGGATAAAGCAAAATATGGTCCTATTGCCTGAGTAAAAATTGCCTACTTATGAGATTTGTTTTTTTGAAGATAATTACTTACTTGATGCCTTTCTTTCCATCTGGGGAAGAAATCATTTCCCAGAAGGTGAAATAAATGATCTCTCATCTCATCGTTGGTCACGATTAAGCATTTACACTTTATAGCTGCATACAACCAGTACCTGAAGTATAGGTATTAACCATGGAACTTTAAATGATGAATCATCAAGAAATATGTTCAAAGATGTACAATCAGAAACAAAATTGCCAAATAAAGAAGAAGACGACGACTATCTCACATATATGTAATAGGTGTATCTCACCAATCATCATTTGACCCTGTCGGAGTGGCATACAGTGCATCAACAGTTTTCCATTTGTCAATCAGTTCCTTGCATACTGGTTTATCCAACTGATAACCAGTGAGACGTCTATGATAAAACACAATGAGTGGCCACTTTTTCGAAGGAAGCAGCGGAAGAACTCCATTCACAACAGCATTTACCTAAAGGCCCATCATGAAAAGTATACCAATTACTCAACGAGAGGAATCCAACCAATAATTCTATATGCATTTAAGAAACTTTCCTTACATGTAGTGTCTGCTCCAGAATTTTTGATAGGTTCATAATTTAAATTTTTCATTGGAAAACCATAAATATAAACTGACATTTGATGTAAAAGGTTATAAAAAAATAAACATGTAAATGCATACAATACGACAATTTGTCATGAGTTTTCATATGTTGTCATCAATGCTATCAAACATAATGTACCTAACCAATCAATCATTCATCCGCTGATCTTCCTATTCAATTATGCTACTTATGCAGTTTAACCTTTTATATTTTAGTACTGAAAAGCTTCTTTCCAGTGTTAAGACTTTGATAGTTAGCTCAACCATACTCCCAAAAATTTGTATCACTTAGTAGATATATCACTTGCTTCCCTGGGTTACACAAGGAGATAGCCTAAGAATTATTGTATTGGGGGTTGGGCCTAAAAATGATTACATTATGGATTGGTCAAAGTTAAAGTGGTGTTTGGAGTAACGAAATGGGTTATGATTGTGAAGCGAAGTCCCACATCGCCTAGGTACCAAAGTAATATGAAATAAATAAGCGCAAGGGCATCCTCACTTCGCTAGCTAACTTTTGGGGTTGGGGTCTACCCAAGACCTTGTAACATAACATCAGAGCTAGGTACCAAAGAAGGGTAGGGTGTGTCTCTGGCCAGAACATGGTAGGTGTTGCGGAGTGAGCACGTTGCGCTTGAGGGAGGGTGTGAAGCGAAGTCCCAGATCAGCTAGGTACCAAAGTAATATGAAGTATATATGCGTGAGGGCATTCTCACTTTAACAGCTAGCTTTTGGGATTGAATTCTACCCAAGACCGTGTAACAATGATATCAACGGAAAATACTTCTATGACACTTGAAATGGATTAGCAGAAACTATAAACCTACAATGCAGGAGTAATTTTTTTTTTTTTTTTTTTTTGAGTTTTCATTTTTCATATGAGAATGTTCAAGTGAATACCCTGGTCAACATTTCCACCAGCCCCTGCTTCGATGATTTGGATTTCCTTTTAGCAAGAGTGCCAACATTTGCTCCATCTACAACTGCTTCAAAAGGTCCACAACGGTCAAGCCATTTCTGCACACAAAAAAAAAAAAACCCCACAAAGTTTCCATATTAGTTTACCAGACCAAGTTATAACCCCACACCAAGTATAGTAACGATGTCGCAGGCTTCTCAAACCTGAAACTGCCGGAAGCTTGAGTTTTTCTCTCTCTCTGCAGCTAGAGATGCGACCGACATGGCAAAATTTTCAGTTTCTACAGGATCAAGATCTACTGTTGCCAACTTCTGACCACAACACCTGCACAAACCATCCGTCCCAACAGACGTGCGGAAAACATTCCATTTCCCTTTACCCAACCAACCTTGTCCATGCCACCCCCCACCTCCATTTTTAATTGCTTCCCGTATGAAATTTTCATCCACTTTCCTTTTCCCTACTTTTGAAGCTACCTTGCTTGTGAACCATTTCTCAAGCAAAACCGCTATAGAGGGTGAAACTTTCAGAACAATTTTTCGAAACCTATGTAACAAGTAATAAACTTTATCACTTCTGCCTGCTTCTATACTTACTTTTAAGAGAGCCCCCAGTTCTGGCTCTTCTGGGTATACACCATGCTCCAACATGTGTTGTTCAACAGAAAACGCTTTGTCAACATCTCCACAGTTACAGAAAGCAGACACAGCCGGTTCATACGATCTCAATCTAGGGTTTACTCCCCTCAGCTTCATTTGCTTTACTATAAAAAGGGCCATGTCACCGTCACCCAATGCCATACAGAGTCTAGCAAGAGATGTAAAACTTGCTTCATTCATCGGGACCTCGTCGCAGCACATTCTATTACAAATTTCGAATCCTCTCAAAAGTGCATACTCCTTGATAATGGTACTAATCGCCCCAACGTCTAATTTTTTTGTGTCATCACCGTCTTTGATATCTCCACTTTCTGAATCACCAAATCCCATATCGTTTCTCCCATCCTTAACCAGAGGATTTGGCTTCCCATTGTAAACCATTCCAATTTCCTTCAAACGGAAAAGGATATCGTAATTCTCGTTTCCTACTTCAGTTAGAACCCAAATATAGTCCATTTCCATGGCACCTGAATCGATCCATTGGTCAAGGGATAAAACGAATTTACCCGAAACTTCTGTATCCGAAGTAGAAACCTTACCAATAGGGTCCAAAGTACTCGAACTACGACCACCACCCCCAATCTTCGCGGTTTGAACACCATCAGTAGCTGCAGAAGAACAAAGATACAGCAGAATAGTATAATGGGACTGGTCCATTCTTACACCTGCTCTCCGAGCCGAATCGTACAGTATAAGTGCACCCAATACATCTCCCGTCTTGGAGCAGCTATCCAACCCAAGCTTCAACATAACCTCCGGCGGATTTCCCTTACCTTTCTTACCCTTACCTTTCTTATCCCCTTTCTTCCTCCTATTCACTCCCAACTGCTTACCAAAACCCTTCTCAATCTTTCCATTACTCTCCCCATTACTTCCTGTCAAATTTTTCTCAAAATATTTCCTTATACTCTCCAAAAACAGATTAGAAAACTCAAAATAGATTCCCCTTTCTTCACTAGAATCCAATCTTTTCGCCGTATCCCCGTCCCTTGTGGCACCAGTCAGTTCAGGGTTTTCCACCTCTACTGAACTAACACTCTTTCTACGGGTTTTTCTGCCTACTCTTTTCCCATTAGCACTAGATTGAGAAAACCCAGATGAAGTTGCTACATTATTGCTATCATTCGAGGTTTCACATGCGATTTCTTGGTGTTTCTCGGTCAGCGCGGTGTCAATGCGGGCACAGGGTGTTCGAAGTGCAAGAAGGGGTGAGAAGCGTGGTTGGAGTGGAGGGCGTTGTTTGGGTGGTGAGAGAGTGAGGGGAGAAGGAGAGGGAAAGTGGAATTTGAAGGAATTGTTGAAAGTCCATGGAGACTTATTACAGAGAGTGCTAGAGTAGGGTTGCGTCTGGCGCTGTAGAGGGTTGGAGGTGGAGAAGGCCATGCGTGGCAGTTGAGGAGGAGAGAGAGAGAGCTTTATCGCGTTTAAACCAGTGCAATATACGAAGTGGAAAATTCGATAGACGGTCATACGGTCATGTATAAGGGTTAATTTTAATTTTTGACAGAATCAGACGACCGAAATCCAATTTTTTTTTGAACAAAAACGAAAATATTGGTTTATTAACTTATTTTCGTCTTTATAAAATTTTATTTGGCTTATTTTTTGCGAGAAAGCCATTGGCTTTCTTAAAAAAACACTCGGTATCAATATCTAATTAAGTTAATTTTTGTATGGATATACTATTTTGAACCTCTAGGATTGGTACTAAAAGTTAAACAATTTAAATTTTAACAATAAGTGCACGGCAAAACCAACAATGGTGTGGTGGCGGAACCCGTGCTTGTTCCCTTTCAGTCAAAACCCATGGGGTACGCTCCCAAAAGAAAATACTAAGAATTTTGATCAGCGAAAAAATGGGTAGTTAATACCAAATAAAATATGTAACTAATACAAATATATATATATATATATATTGGTGTGTGTGCATAATAAAATCAAAATGTGTAATTATATTGGTATTTATCACACGCCTCTATTTGGAACTTCGTTAAAAAGCAATGCATAACTAATACAATAAATAAATATTTATGGCGTAAACCAAAAAAAAATAGCTCCATGCACCAAAAATATGCACATCATTCTCCAACTCTAGGAGACTAGGTGTAACATACACATCTAAGGTACACCATACATCTCAGCGTAACTAACCAAATAAATTCGTGATATATACCAAAACCATGCGTACACCATAATAACATGTAGTAACATTTTTGCGATAGCTTTCTCCTGAATTTAGAGGCAACTTTTGTCACTTTCTTTTTCATCAGTATCTTCAAATTAAATTCGCGTCAAAAATAAAATATTGCTAGAAATGAAAAAAGTTTAAACTTTCAATATATTTTGGTTCATCGTATGATTCATATAAGAACTTTTTGCAATATCGGTATATGTTTCTGCTATACTTTTTCAATTTCTTTCGTGAAAACGAACAATTAATTTCAAAAAATTGACAATTCCTTTTTCTCAATGAACACCAATAATCCAGCTGTATGTAGGAACAATGAATTTGTTAACACTTTTATCCTTAAACAATTCAGGCTTTGCTTACTTTGTTTACTTGTACTTTACTTTCAATTGCACCTGCCACCCATTTGCTTCCTCACTCTCAAATTTGAATTTTGAACTTATCTTTACATTATCTCCAAAAAATATATATACGGAGTATTAACTTTTACACACAACCAACAACATCAATCCAAATCAAAAGACGAAAATCATTCAGTGATTGAGGTCCTGAGAGGTTTTTGGCTTCCATGAATAGTAAAACACAAGTCACATCACCATCTGGAATTCTGGCCAAAGCGACCCAGGTCTCTTTGGCATCAGTCGACCGTCCCCACGTTGAAGGTACAAGAATACTCAACTCAGAAATAGTTAGGGACTTAGGGTAAGGCAAAGGCAAATGTAAGGGAAATAAAAAGACGACGCATTTATGTTTCCTACAAAACCGAATCGAAAATGTAGCGGAATCCTTAAATTCCAATGTTTCCACCAATATATACAGAAAGCACACCAGAACATCTTGACAAATTTACTAAATGAACCAAAACATTGAGTTGTTACGACCTTCCCATGACCACATTTTCATACATTCTCAATCTCTTTTGACATTTCTATTCTGATCCGACTACGTTTTCTGCACTTTGTTTCCGAAATGTTTCCAAAATGTATTATAAGCTTTCCCTCTTCCTAGCTAACTGACACAACAGACTGAAAATAAATTTATCCATAGGAGAGGGAGAAAAAAAACTCCAAACTTCAAAATTAGATGGCCAATTTTGTCTATAATTCCACCTCACAATCAAACCCTAACACCGGGGGAGAGAAACTTGATCTGCATCTGAGGTCCTCACGAGTTTCAACTGTTAATTTGGCATTGAGGATGCTTCATGAGCTGCACAACTCTACAATGTCCAGCAAGTGTCATTCAAGCTCCTGACATGTTAATTGTATACTTCATATTTCAAAATCAATCACACAGCCACCGAGCCTCTCAGCAGCCTCAATTTGTGGCAGGATTGTTGGATCCTTTGAGATTGAGGGCATGAGTGGTGATAATATATTTCTGATACTCTTGTAAAATTCGTCTTTGGAGTCGCCGTCTGTATTTTTGTTGCCATCATTCAATAGTATCGGCATTGCGTCAGTTTTGGTTGGAGCAACTGAGCTTTCACTTCCTTTATTGTAGACTGGAGATTGCGATTCTGCATATAGCATTTGAATCCACAATATCAATGCATTTACTCAATCTGACTAAAAGAAGAAATCAGTACGCAAATGCAGGTGTGAGTTATAGCAATTCATATACGTCAAAGCAAAGCCAGTCTGATGTCCTAATCTGTGTGGTAGGCTTCATTCAACATAAAAGATGAGACTTGTCAACAATTGTCCGAGAATATTGTATAGCAGATTTAGAGTTGTGTGGTATACTGTTGATGATACAAATAAAAAAGTAGGTCACATTACCACAACTCAACACTTTTAAATGAGTTATAGTAAGTACATTTATAGAGCACATTCATCACTCTCTGTGTTTTTTCCCAGACTAGTAAGCAGTGTTCTAAAAGTCAGCCACGTAGGCCAACTAGTCCCCTCATAGGCACTAGGTGGTGGTCCAACGCCTAGATTAGGATACCAACTAATCAATGCCTAATCCCCACCTAGGCGCTAGGCGGATGACTAGTCGGCGCCTAGGCGCTCCTTTTGCATCCGACTAACGACTAGTGATTTTTAGAACATTGCTAGTAATGTGTTTTTAAATAGTAATGTGAATGGGTAGCAATGATAGAAATGTGTGTCTTCCACAAGTCCGCTTCCTAACAAATAAAGAAATAACAAACTTGCTTGGATGATTTTCTGACTAAGCCTCCGATGAATGTCGGACACAACACACCTCCTACTTATAAGAGTCTGCTTCTTAGATATATTAAAGATCAAATGTGCTCTAGCGTACTGACTCAATTTAATGTGATATACTTATCAATGGCAATTCAATCATATTTAATCACGTGACACTGTTTTCGAGAGTTCCACAATTTTTAATCAATCAAGTTTCTAGAGCTGCATTCTGTCACGGAAGTACAGGTTCTCCTTGTTATTTTTTGTTTTCACACCCAAATGGGCTGGGGGTGAGGTTTGAGGTTGGTCTAACGGCTCTAACCTTTTTTCGCTATGAGTATGCTTGGCAAAGATGGATTGAAGGAAAGAAAGATGAAGTAAATTATTTTGATGGAATTGATAGGTCTTTCAGGAAGGATGGATGACAAAACAAAAAATATAATCTACTCATAGTCAATTATGAAAGAAATCAATTAACTACAGAATCGCCTATATTCAGATATTAGAATAAATAGAATAGACAAAAAATGAACCAAATACAAGAACAATTATCAAGAATTCACCCGGAAGAGAAGATTTTGAGTTGCCAACCCTAATATTTAAAATGCGGATCTTTCCTAACAGAAGTTGATGATTACCTTTGTGTATGGTAGCAGTTGCTTGCATTGCCTCAGGCGAGTGATTACGTTCATGTATGGTAGCAGTTGCTTGCGTTGCCTGAGGTGAGTGATTACGTTCCTGTATGGTAGCACTTACTTGTGTTGCCTCAGGTGACTGAGTGTATTCATGTATGGTAGCAGTTACTTGCGTTGCACCAGGTGAGCGATTATCTTCATGCATGATAGCAGTTGCTTGTGTTGACCGAGGTGACTTACCACGTGTAATACACAACCATGTTCTTTCCCCTTCATTGTCGGGCTCTGATGCAATTGGAATATGCCAGTGACCTCTCTCTGACTCCTGTTAAGCTAGAATATTACTCAACAAGTATATGTATGTATGATTTGGTTAGCTCTCAAGCACAGAACGCACATTTGTATCCACCAACCCAATAAACATGCTTACACAGATAAGAAGAACTAATTCAAAAATAGCAGAATACAGGATCCAGACCTGAATTACAATAGAGTAACGAGGCGGCATGTGGATCACTGGACCAATATCAGAAAAACTGAACCGCACCTTCCAGTAAGAAAGAAGCAATTTTTTGTTAGAAAACTGCATAAGTTAGATTAAAATCCACATGTCTGTTTGGTAACACTGCCAACTTTCTGGTTTCCGTTTTCAGCTTTTTCTACACAAGTTTTAACCTTGTTTTGAAGCTCAAAAACCAAAACTATGTTTGGTAGACACTTGTTCAAAAAGTTGTTTTGAGGGAGTAGCTGGAGGTGGTGTCTGACAGACGAGAGGTTGTTGGAACAGGTGGAGGCAGGAGAGATCATAGGAGATGATGGCCAGAGTTTGCCCTGACACAGTGGCCAGCGGTTACAGTTGGGGGCTCAAAGGTGGTGAAGGGAGGAGAAAATGAAAAAGTTGTTCTTAAAAGCAACATAAACATCTTTTTCTACTCCCTACAAATTTTCAAAATCTTGAAAGTGAAAGCATATACCAAACACACTTTCACTATTTTCAAATTTTCAGAACACGAGCATAGAAAACAGAAAATTGAAGGGTTACCAAACATAGACAATAGTATTCTGGTTTAAAAAATCCTTCAGAAACAGAGCTGGCAAATATAGGTCAGGGAGAAGACAGCCATAGGAGCCTTCTTTTTCTCCTCCTTTTTGGTAAAAATTTTTTTGTGTAATTGTTTGGGAGGGGGGTGAACATATGTTAAATAGCAGTCTATGTTTTTGATAGAGCGTCAGTCAAGAAAATGGTGATCGTATAAACGGCTTAAACGCACTCAACCGTATTTGAATTTTTAGAGGCAGTCATAGTAGTTTTTTTTTTTTGTTTGATCAGTGCAATCATAGTAGTTGGACAAAGCAAATTAGGAATCAACATATCGTCCAATTGCCCGAGTCTAAATTGCCTACTTACTAGATTTGTTTCTTGAAGATAATTACTTACTTGATGCCTTTCTTTCCATCTGGGGAAGAAATCATTTCCTAGAAGGCGAAATATATTATCTTCCATCTCATCATTGGACACGATTAAGCATTTACACTTTATAGCTGCATACAACCAGTACCTGAAGTAAAGGTTATCAACCATGGAACATTAAATGCAGATGAAACATCAAAAAACATGTTAAAAGATGTACAATCAGAAACAAAATTACGAAATAACAAATAAGAAGAAGACTATCTCACATCTATGTAATAGGTGTATCTTACCAATCAACATTTGATACTGTGGGAGGGGCATAAAGTGCATCGGCAGTTTTCCATTTGTCAATCAGTTCCTTACATACTGGTTTATCCAAATTATAACCAGTGAGACGTTTATGATACAACACAATGAGTGGCCACTTTTTGGAAGGAAGCAGCGGACGAATTCCATTCACAACAACGTTTACCTAAAGGTTTGTCATGAAAAGTATACCAATAACTCACACAAACAATATCAATTAGAAAAATCCAAACAATAATTCTAAAAGCACTTAAGAAACTTTCCTTACACGTAGTGTCTGCTCCAGAATTTTTAATAGGTTAGTCATTTAAAATTTCTTTGAAAAAATAAATAAAAACTCTGAAATTAAATGTAAACGGTTTGAAAAAAATAAACACGTAAATGCATACAATTTAAACAATTTCCATCACGAGTTTATAAATGAAACAGAATGATACCCTTATAATCAATGCTATCAAACATAATGTATCTAACCAATCAATCATTCATCCACTGATCTACCTTTTCAGTTATGCAGTTTAACCTTGTATCTCTTACTACCAAAAAGCTTATTTCCAGTGTTAGACTTGTGAGTTAGCTCAAGTGTAATCCCGCAAATTTGAGTCACTTAGTAGATAAATCACTTGCTTCCTTGGCTTACAATGAGAGAGCCTAAGAATAATTATATTGAAGGTTGGGCCAAAAAAATGATTATCCTATGGAGTATGGACTGGTCGACGTTAAAGTAGTGTTTGGAGCAGCAAAATGGGTTATGATATCAACAGGAAACATTCCTATGACACTTGAAATCCATTAGCATGTACAAGAAACTAAAAACCTACAATTGAGGAGTAATTCAAGTGAGAATGTTCAAGTGACTACCTTGGTCAACATTACCACCAGCCCCTGCTTCGATGATCTCAATGTCCTTCTAGCAAGAGCGCCAACATTCGTTCCATCTACAACTGCTTCAAAAGGTCCACAGAAGTCAAGCCATCCCTGCGAAAAACCCCCCACAAAATTTCCCTATTACTTTACCAGACCAACTTATAAACCCTCACTAAATAAGTACATTAACTGTTGGAAATTGTCCCACATCGGTTAATTATCACCTTGAAAACTAGTAGAAGACTTCTCATACCTGAAACTGCTGGAAGCTTGAGTTTTTCTCTCTCTCTGCAGCTAGAGATGCGACCAACTCAGCAAATTTTTCAGTTTCTACAGGATCAAGGTCTTCTGTTGCCAACTTTTGACCACAACACTTGCACATGCCATCTATCCCAACAGATGTGCGGAAAACATTCCACTTCCCTTTACCCAACCAACCTTGTCCATGCCACCCCCCACCTCCATTTTCAATTGCTTCTCGTATAAACTTTTCATCCACTTTCCTTTTCCCTACTTTTGAAGCTACCTTGCTTGTAAACCATTTCTCAAGCAAAACTGCTATAGAAGGCGAAACTTTCCTGAAGTGTGTTCTAAGTCTATGTAACAAATAATAAACTTTATCAGTTCTGCCTGCTTCTATACTTACTTTTAAGAGAGCCTCCAGTTCTGGCTCTTCTGGACGTACACCTTGCTCCAACATGTGTTGTTCAACAGTAAACGCTTTGTCGACATCTCCACAGGTACAGAAAGCAGACAGAGCCAGACCATACGATCTCAATCTAGGGTCTATTCCACGAAGCTTCATTTGCTTTACCATAAAAAAGGCCATGTCACCGTCACCTAATGCCATACACAGTGTAGCAACAGATGTCAAGCTTGCTTCATTTATTGGGACCTCTTTGCGGCACATTCTATGAAAAATTTCGAATCCCCTCACAAGTGCATACTCCTTGATCTTGGTACTACTCACCCCACTCGTTGATCTTGGCACTTCAATTTCTAACTTTTGGGGGTAATCACAGTCTTCAATAACTACGGTTTCTGAACCAACAATTCCTATGTCAATTGTTCCATCCTTAACCCGAGGATTGGACTTCCCATTGTCTACCGTTGCCAAGTCCTCCAAATAGGAATTGCTATACAAATTGTTTTTTCCTTCTTCTGTTAAAACATAGTCCAGTTCCGAGGGACCTGAATGTTTCCACTGGCGTAAGGATTCCAACAGTTTACACGTAACGTCGGAATTCAAAGAAGAAGCCTCACTAATTGGGTCCAAATTACTCAAACTCCGACCACTACTCCCACTCTTCGCGTGTTCAAAACCACCAGTAGCTGCAGAAGAACAAAGATACAGTATAACAGTGTAAATCCACTGGTCCGCTTTTACACCTTTTACCCGAGCCGAATCGTACGCGATAAGTGCACTCAAGAAATCTCCATTCTTGGACCATCTATCAAGCCCAACCTTCAACTTACCCCCTGGCGGATAATTTACCTTGGTTTTCTTACCAAAACCGTTCCCAATCTTTCCATCCCTCTCCCTATTACTTTCTCCACTACCTACACTTCCTGTCACATTTTTCTCTAAATATTTCCTTATACTTTCCAAAAACAGGTTACAAAACACATAATATACTCCCTTTTCTTCACTAGAGTCCAATCTTTTCCCTGCGTCCCCATCCCTTGTGGCACTAGTCATTTCAGGGTTTTCCACCTCTACTGAACTAACACTCCTTTTACTGTTTTTTCTGCCTACCCTTTTCCCATTAGCACTAGATTGAGAAAACCCAGATGAAGTTGTTACATCATTGCTATGATTTGAGGTTTCATTTGGGATTTCTTGTTGTTCGGAGGTCAGCGTGGCGTCAATGTGGACGCAGGGTGTGCGAACTATAAGAAGAGGTGAGAAGCGTGGTTGGAGTGGAGGGGGGTGTTTGGGTGGTGAGAAAGTGGGGAGAAAAGAAGAGGGAAAGTGGAATTTGAAGGAATTGTTAAGAGTCCATGGAGACTTACAGAGAGTGATTGAGTGAAGTTGTGGGTTGGAGGTGAAGAAGGCCATGTCTGGCCGTTGAGGAGGAGAGCGCTCTATCGCGTTGATACCAGAGCAACGTACAAAGAGCACCAAGGGGGCAGAGGGCACCCAAATAGAGTAATAAGTCTGTTCACTCATGCTTTTAGCACACAGATCAATGTGTGGGGGTCACGCCGGATCCCATACAAACGATCTGAGCCGTTCATTACTTGTAAAATATTTTTTCAAGAGCCCAATCGAAAAATAGGTTCAATCCGATAGCTATAAATGCTCGATTCAATTATCTAACTTTTCATTATCATAAAATCTGAATGAAAAGTTAGATGATTAAATCGAGTATCTATAAGAATCAGATTGAGTTGATTTTTTGAAAGGGCATTTAAAAAAATACTTTGCATCTAATGAACGGCCTGAATCGTTTGTATGGAATTCGTAGTGAATCCTACACAACAACCTGTGCATGGTCTGTGTAGAATTTTCTATGTGGTAGCGTGAAAATCGCCGAATAATTCTAACTCTTGAAGCACGAAAATTTATTGGGTATTTAATTTGAGAATGCTAAAAATAGTCGGTACGTACAAATTGGCTCATATATCCGCTTTCATAAAGGGAAATTCAACTTATTTAGGAAGGGATATGTGCACTTCCAACTAGGGATAAAAAAATTTGATCAGTCGAACCGAACCGAATCAAACCCTTTTTTAATGAAAAAATGGGTCAGTTTTATTATTGCCTTGATTTTGTTCGGTTCGATTTGATTTTGATTTTTAAAATAAAATTGTTTATCAGTTTGGTTTCGGTTTTCGGACAACCGTTTGCACCTAACCAAAACGAATTAAATTTAACAGAGCCACAGAGGTGCTATTGGTATAGGGGGAAAATGTGTACCAGCGAGTACATATCCTTTTTGGACCTGTTACGGGTACCAAAAAAATGATCGGAGCCACTCATTTTATACAAAATCCTTTGTTTACAGTCTTTAACAAAAATAAGCTCAATACAGCATCGGAGGGCATTTAAGAAACGTCCAACTTTATTTCAGAATTCAAGCTCTAATTCTAAAGCAAAGTTGAACGTTTTGTAACGCATTTTCTGATACCGAATTGAGCTTTTTTTTCATGAGGACCGTAAACAAAATGAGCGGTTCCGATTAACTTTTTGTGACCTGAAATAGGCCCAAAAAAGGTATGTACACACGAGTACAGATTTTCTATATGTACCATTATCATTTGTTTGGTTATTTAATAAGTACATAGTTAACATTTAGAAATTCATAAACTATTTTTGAATTTATCGTACACTTCCATCCATAACTTTGCCGAAATGAGTAATTGGTAACATTGAATGCGTAACTAATGAGCCAAAAAATATGCGCAGATATGCACCAAAATATATGCATCATGTTCTAAATTTTCAAGTACCATAAACTTCCAATATACGCCCCTACGTAACTAATCAAAATACTGCCCAACGTACACCAAAAAATGTAGAGTATAACATTTCTATGGTAGTTTTCTCCTGTCTTGAGAAGCAGTTTTGGCAAACTTTTTGTTACTTTCTTTGTTTTATGTTTGTGTCAAAAAAATGTAATCTGCATTTGAGAAGAAATAGAATCTACATTGTTCCATTTGAACGATTCGAACAATTTATTTTTTTGAAGTTACAATTTGTAGATTATACATGCAGAATAAAAATATGTTTAGTCAAATCATATTGATCTCAAGAGAAATGGATGATCAAAATTGGAATGAAACCTTCAGAATCCTTCATTCATTTCTCTCAGCACAATATGATATTCCAGATAGCTACACTATCGATGTTCAACTTAATTTTCTGAATAAACGTTTTGTGCACCGCGACTTTCAAAATTAACGTACGAATCAATGAAATTTGACCATGGCAGAGTTCCATTCTCCTCCGACAATGATCACATGAAAGGATGCAATCTGTTCCTGATTCACATGTTAAATAGCCAAATTATCAATCATTTACAACCGCGACAGTTAAACATTGGCTGAACCAACATAATCAACATTGTTACCATTTTGGCCTTCATCAAGAATAGTCCCAGAGAAAGACAGGAGGATCAAATTCATGGTTGTGCATAGCTCAAAATGAATCAAGATCCTCTCATGTGATAATTCCTCGTATGATCCATAAGGGGGCCAATGCAATTGAAGATTCAAGCCGTTAATTTTGTAAGTACTTAACGAGTTTATCATCTACGCGAAAAATCAAGTTAATCAGACATCAATATCCATCCGATTGAAGTCTATTTGTCTCAAGAGAATGGACAGTAAAACTTTTGAGTTTATTTGTAACAAGAGAATGGAAAGTAAAACTTTGATCGTCCATTTCTATTCTCTTCAATATGATTCGATCAAGCCTTCAAGATATCTGATTAACTTGATTTTTTGCATGATAAAACACATCAAGACCTACATAGTGAACAACTTCGATCGTCAACTGAAACCGTGATGACTTTCATTTTGTGTCATATGAGGATCGTTACAGGAGACGATCTTGACTCATCTCAAAGAATACATAAAAGTAAGAGCAGTGAAATTAGAGAACTTATGTGCCAACTATCTTTAAGATGTCATACATTGAATTTAACAGTTGTTGATTTGTTTGCATCATTGAATGAAATTTTCTTTGCCGTGCAAACAATAGAACATTGAACCCTTGAAGATCAACTAATCATGCAAGGGGTCAGTCAGAGAGAAGGGAGACTAAAGATCTGGGAAAAAAACTCGAGAAATTAACCTAGAAGAAATGCGCATCATTGTTCCTTTTGGTTACAGAAATGGAAACAGTTTGATTTCATTATCTGTTGACATGAGAAAAAAGAAATGGCAGAAGACAACGCGAGTCTTACATTCCTATCTGAAACAAAGTCATCCCTGTGATGTCTTTCTGGAAATAGGCCGTCATAAAGGCATCGAGATGCCTGCAACATGAATGAGAGGAAATTTTCAGAATGACAAGTGATCTCACGTCAAACATGACACATTGCGATTGCAATCTCGACAGAATGTAAGATCGTGCATTTCTCTTTCCGTAGCCAAAATAAACTGGGGAGGGGGCGTTAGCAAATCCAAACCCAGACTATATTCCACGTGAAGTAAATATAAATGTTCAAGCCAGAAAATATCATGATCCATTCGCACAATAATATATGTCACATTACTTATAACTTATTTATCAACTACTACAGGTCAAGATCTGGGCAGTAATCACAAAGTACAAGTGATCCAAATTCAAGCAATTTTTAGGATGAAGAGGCACATTAGCAAAGCGTAAGGCCATCAGTTGAATTGGGCAAATCACAAATTAACTATGGCTGCACCATTCGACAAATGATTGATCTCCATTTGTAAAACCATGTCTTATAGGATGTTAAGAAGCTATGAATAGCCCTAAGAAAGATGTTCAAAACAGGACATAGCCCTAATGAGTCTGTTGTTACAGCTTACAAATATGGAGTAACAATAAATGAGATATAGCATCGAGTGAGATAAATGAGAACCCAACTAAAAAGATTGCCTCGCGCAACAAAGGCGTTCCCTTTCTAAAAACTGGCACCACTAAACAAATTGAGGTGGATGATAGGAAAAACCAAGGTTATCAAAACGGCGTATATGTCACGTACCGTTTTTGTTCGTTTTATGTATCGTATCGGATACATATCACGTATTATATGATACGTTAACAAGAGTAACTGTATTCTAGAAAAATGGTTATACCCTGAAACGAAAAATCGATTATTTAAAAATACTTCACAGTACAAAATTTCACGTCTTCAGCTACGTAACATGTTCTAATGATACAACATATCATGTATCCTCTCATAGATTGAGTGGGTATCGCAAGAATAATTCAACACAAGATACTCAGAGAGATATGTATCAATTTTACTTCTAAAAATATTGATTCATTACATATGCATCACATTATATGCATCTCGGAAGATTTATTTAAAGATTGGATAAGTTTGGAGATACATATCAATTTTACATCTAAACATAGGAATTGTAAGATACGTATCGAGAATCATCTGATTTTCATCACAACACTAGGAAAAACGATTACATGAAAACTAACGAACATCAAGATGGTATAATGATGGGCATTGGTTTGAAAACACCTCACAAGTCATAACTGACTTCGTTAACCAATTACAAGATGCCCAATCTCTATTGATAGGAGTCACTCAATACCAGTGCATTTCTAATTTTGTCCCCACTCTTTTGTTCTTGTCAATCTCTCATTTCTACAGATAACACGAATTCAAGCCATTTGTTGCCAAACCACACTCTAATGGACTTCCTTTCCAATCAAATGGGATGCCACATGGAAACCCCCACACGCATTTTCATTTATGAACCAATTGAAATCAAATAGGATACATAACACAGAAATATGAAGACCAGTGACCAGGAAATTTGTTCCCACTACAAAAATCACTTCTATTTCTTGCATGAGAAACCTCACCGGTAACTTTTATTTTTCTCTCAGCAAGTGCATTTGTCTCTAGGTAACAAATTTATACTCAAGTAGAAACATAACTAACTGCAATTTCCAAGTCCTAATTCATCTTATACCTGACCAAGAATACGATTTTAAAGATAATGAATAGCATTTCAAGGCCAACACTCAAGAGTCAAGATCAATACTTTCATAAGCGTCGATTTGGAATAAGATGTAACCCAACACCACCCCTTTTCCAGCAGTCTTTCAACTCAATACTTGGTAACCTCCTTAGTGGATTGGATCATATCAGAAGTTCTGGATTTAGACAGAATCCACTCTTAGGCCTTTTCTTTTGCTGATTGGAAAATGGTAAGAGAATAGGAAAACTAAATACGATAAATCAAACTATTTTCCAAAATAACGAGAAACTTATTCCTTCAAGTTTACTTTATCTATTTCCAGAAATCACAAACCAAACAGACCATTACATCTGGAAGAAAATAACCACAAAACTTAACCAAGCAACACAATGTTAAAATAAAGAGCAAACAATACGGCCGAGTCAGTCCCCATTCACGACGATTCGAAACCGTAGGTTGAATATAGACCTAAAAATTTAGCATTAAATATACAAAGGGATTGTTCTTAGGTTTGAAGTAAATTAAGTAATAACCTTAAGGTTAATGGGAGGACGTTAATAACCCCAAGGGGTTGGCCAGGTTTACTCCATCGTAAGGTCTCGGGTTCGAAACCTCTCAGGTACTGTCAACTCCTTCGGGCCAATCCATATAGAGCTTTGCTTCGACTTTAATTGGGCTCCCAGCAAGTGAGTGATGGGATTGGGCCCCCAAGATTAGTAGAGGTGCGCGTAAGCTGGCTCATACACTTGAGTTATAATTGGAGGACGGTAAATCACAACCCCTAGCCTCACACCCATAATCTTCGTGATGCTTAAATCTAACCAATACCATGTTCGAAATTGAAGAATCAGACAATTTGTGAAACCATTTGAAATTACAGAAGCAGACAATTTGTGAAACCACATTTCAAACATCAAGGATGACAAAAAAAAGAAGAAACTAAAATCAACAGGAAATAGTTTTAAACAAGAAGTTTAAAGGGCACCTTGAGGAATTAACCCCCAGGAACTAGACTCTAAGGGCAAGCTCGATGTCAACCGAGCTGAAGCTATTGCGCTGTGCAACGGCATCATTGATTCCAAGCAGCTCAGCTCCACTGGTAACCTAAAACCCCAGCAAAAATAAAGACTTTGTCCACACATATACACAATATTGACATATGTATATAAACACGGCTGCCATTATAACTAGTTCTAATCATCATTTCATTTCACCACTGACTCCTCGTAAAATTTTCGTGATGTACTCCCTTCATCCCGTATTAATTTGACTTTCTTTTAAACCTCGCTTCATTATTTAGATACTCCCTCCGTCCCAATTTATTTTCCCATCGTCCATATTAGTGTCATTTTATAATTGCTTTTATGTTTTAATCTACAATGTTTTTTCATGATTTTAAAACTTCGTAAAATATAACTACTCGAGAACTATCAAACAAGATAAGATCCATATTGCATATTTTTTTAGATTCATATTAAATGATATAAGCAATAAAGAAATTGAAAACTGGCACCAACATCGAAAATGGACATACGGGACGGAGGGAGTAAAAAACAAAACACTAGTGCATAATTATTCAGTCTTTTCGCAAACTTAATTAATTGAGAAAATTAAATTCGAAAACTTATGCAAGTGCTCCATTTGCTGATCCGAAAATAGCCCCTGGCTTTTTAAAAAAATACAAAGAATATAGAAGTGAGGGAGTATGAGTTCCTCAACAAAGAATCAATAACAACCAGCCTACGTGGCAGTGTTCTAAAAATCAGAATTAATCTGCGATTTAATCGCTGGCGAGGCCTATCCGACTAATTGTTATGTGCTAATTAATTGCCAATTACTAATTTCTATGCGCCAATTAATCGCTGATTGCTAGGCCTCAAAGCTCGAAGGTGGCCGACCGCTAGCGCCTTGCGACTTTTAGAACATTGTAGTAGGTGGTGAGGAACACATACACCTACACCTATATATGTTGTGTTTGTGTGTGTGTATGTGGAGAGAGAGAGAGAGAGAGAGAGATGATGATGATGATGATGATATTACCTTGAGGAGCGAGAAATGCGGCGGGCTGCGGAGGAGCGAGAGGGAGACACGGATTTGAGGAGTGGGGCGTCGAACGAGAGTGAATTTCCTTTGTGGAGTTTGAGGAGGGCGATTGGTCGAAGGCGAGAAGATAACCTAGACGCTACCGTTGACGACGCCATTGATGAACCCTTCGCTCGCTAGCTCCAAAACCTGCCACAGTTCAAATCAGAACAGGAGGGTTTATCGGTCGATACGAGCAAAACGTCGTCGTGTAGTCTCCCGTTATCATACGACGATGGGCTTATATTTTTGTCTTGGTGGATCGGACTCTAACAGTTATGGGCCGTTTACTTGACCTGATATGTTTTTTCGTTATTAGTCCTGTCAAACAAACGGACCCATATATCTTGATGGATCCGTTCCGCTAAGGAAAATAAGTACTTCTTTTTGAAATTAAAGGTAATGTATTGTAGAGAATTATTTGTATCGTAGAACGAAAAATAAGTACTTAAAAAATAAAAACTTTAACGAAACGAACGACTAAAATTGCGCAGAAATAATAGTATCCAGTGCTATATTGTACATTTGTACTCATATTACGACAAGTTGTGCTCTTTTTTTCCCAAGAAAAATTGCCAATAAATACTTTAAGGCAAACTCAATTCTTTTTGAAAAAACTTATTATAGGAGGAGAAAGTCATGGTGGAATCGAGGAAGAATTTAGCTTTTTTTAATTAATCTGGCTTTTGTTTGATAAATTTCTCAAAAATTTAATAATTAGATACTTCCTGAAATAATCTCAATAGTACTAGCCTATATTGGCCTAATATGCAAAAATGGTTTAATTTGTTGTATTTATTCAAAAAAAAATCGCATTTGTTAGTTTTTCGTCTATTTTTTTTGTGGATTATTGTTTCGTAATGACGAGAGGAATCTAAAAGTAAAAATTTTTGATTGAAACTCAATTTTTTTAATTAAGACAAAAATAAGCCAATAAATTAATTTTTTCATGTTTATTCAAAAAATTAGGCTTTGATCGTTTTTTTTTTTAAATTTCTCTCGTCATAACGAAGTAATAATTCACAAAAAAATCGACGCAAAACTAAGAGATGGGAAAAAAAAAATTAGATAAGGACAAATAATAAGCCTGAGTTATTTATTTGGCCAAACAACTCAGAACAATGGAGTTACTTTCTGAAAGACCTCTTGAATACCACAATATAGCATGAATTGATGGTGATACATTTTGCTACTATTGTTGTCGGTACCTCTTTTCCAAACAACAAAGACCCAAAAAGAGCCAATTGGGGAACCACTAGATGATAAAGTGAAACAAAGGAGGGAACTCTCTGAAAGCTGTTTTATACGGAAAGTCTGTGTACATAGCAAAACTGTACACAGATTGGGTTGTGGAGTCCATTACGGGCCCCACAAGAATGATCCGAGCCGTTCATTGAGTTTAAAATATTTTTTCAAAGGCCCCCACGTAAAATTAGCTCAATCTGATACCTATAAATACTTGATCTAATTATCTAACTTTTCATGATCCAAAAACCAAAAAGAAAAGTTAGACGATTAGAGCAAGTAATTATAGGTATCGGATTGAGTTGACTTTTCGCGAGGGCCTTAGAAAAAATGTTTTAAACGTAATGCGCGGATGGGATCATTTGTGTGGGACTCATAATGAGCCCCACGATGCAATCTGTGCACAATTTTGCTGTGTCAGTAGCAAGGTTCTTATGTTTTATATGATACTAGTAATTACCCATATGATAAAGAGTGGTAATGACCTTTCATAGTTAGTTTTGCTCTCTCCCACTTGTGGACACAACCAAGTCTAAGACTAAACTACCCCCATTTTTTTATAATAAAATAAAAAATAAAAATAAAAATAAAACTCCAGCTACCCAACTTTTGTAGTCTACCATTTCTACAATAAAAACTCGGAATAATTTACTAATGGGCTTTTTTGCCTTTTTAGTCCCCAAAGTATTAGCGAGTGGCCAATTTGGTCCCCAATGTATGAATTTAGCCAATTTGGTCCCCAACGTTTAAAATGTGTGCCAAAATGGTCCTCCTCCCTAACGGCGTTTGCCTCTTCCGTCAAAAGGGGGGGCATGAATGGTATTTCACCCGTGTACACATTTCCTTCTCATGGAGAGCTTTTTCTCGCCAAATGTCATCCCCCTCTTATATAGAATTGTACCACTCAAAAGAAAACACACATGGTGGGAGAATTTGTTTACCCAGGATTTTTTTGTCAACTTATTTTATTTGTCCATGTTAAAAAAAAAATTCACATTTGTAAGTTTTTCGTCGATTTTTTGACGATTATTGCTTCTTCATAGCAAGAGGAATTTGAGAAGTAAAAAAATTACTATAAAAATCGAATCTTTTCTAAATAAAGACAAAAAAAAAAGCCGATAAGCCAATTTTGTCTTCTTTATTAAAAAATAGATTTCGATCATAATTTTTTTACTTTTTAGATTATTTTTGTCGGTTTTTTTTTTGGTCTTTATTGCTTCTTTAAAAGCCGATAAGAGGAATGCAGAAAATCTAAAAAGTAAAAAAATTATGATCGAAATCTATTTTTTTAATAAAGAAGAAAAAATTGGCTTATCGGTTTTTTTTTTGTCTTTATTTAAAAAGATTGGATTTTTATCATAATTTTTTTACTTTTCAAATTCCTCTTGCTACGAAGAAGCATTAATTCTCAAAAAATCGACGAAAAACTTACAAATGTGAATTTTTTTTGAACATGGACAAATAAAATAAGTTGACAAAAAAATCCTGAGTAAACAAAATCTCTCACCGTGTGTGTTTTCTTTTGAGTGGTACAATCTATATAAGAGGGGGGATGACATTTGGCGGGAAAAAGCTCTCCATGAGATGGAAACGTGTACATGGGTGAAATACCATGCATGCCCCCCCTTTTTGACGGAAGAGGCAAACGCAGTTGGGGAGGAGGACCATTTTGGCACACATTTTAAACGTTGGGGACCAAATTGGCTAAATTCATACATTGGGGACCAAATTGGCCACTCGCTAATACTTTGGGGACCAAAAAGGCAAAAAAGCCTTTACTAATGACAAAAATAAACCAAAACATAAGGCTCTGTTTGGTAAAGTTATCAATTTTTTTGTTTTTCGTTTATGGAAAACAAGAAATGAGTTTTCGTTTATTTATGTTTATTTATTAAAAAAATAAAAACAAAAACACATGTTTGGTGACCATAATAGTTTTTTGTTTTTGTTTTTTTTTGAGCTGCCGAAAGTATTTTTAAAACAAATGAAAACACAATTTTTGTGCTTCTAGAATTTCGGTAAACTAATGAAACTGATTATGTATTTTGTAAACAAAAATAATAATACGGACATGTTTATGGTACCTGTTTCAAAAAATATTGAAAACAAAAACAAAAAAAAAAAACCAGAAATAATAACTTTTTCCAGAGTAAACATCCCACTCACTGAAGTAGTGCTCCAACCTTTTTTCTCCCTTGAAGCAAATTCCACCATACTTCGAAGAAACTTTCTAACAATATTTTCCTAAACAACCAAGGCAAATTTTGTTTAAAAACGGATAAATTTCCAAGCAGGTGCTAATGGAATTGCCAGCATGTTTCGTGTAGGGATGGCAATTTCGGCCTATCCGATCCAACTCGATTTGTTCCCCGCCCCAAATGAGTAGGGGATTTGGAGATTATTTGGGAATCGGGTAGGGTATAGGGACAATTTTTTAAAAAAAGTGGGGAACGGGTAGGAGGTGAGCATGAGTTAGTCCCCGCCCCGCCCCGACCCGAATCCCCATTATATTTATCTAATAAAACACAAGGATGTGAGGACCACATAAACACAAATTAAAAGAAGGGCTGAGATTCAATTGATTCAAAGGCTGATGTGTGTTTTCCAACTCTCTTAAGAAAATGCACACACTCTTATATATATATTATAAAAATGCCATCAGTTCTTTTTACCCAAATCAGATTCTGTCGGACGCATAAAAAAAAAAACCCCTGCTTCTGTTGACGTTTGGATTTCTCTCTCTCTCTCTCTCTCTCTCTCGACACCGCTCTTTCAAATCTTCGGCGAAATCTTTCAAATTTGGGCCAACACTCTCTCTTGATCGACACCGTTGTTTCGAATCACTGGTAAAATCTGTCAAATATGGGCCAACAAAGCGGCGTGGAATGTTATCTTCCAACTCTCTTAAGAAAACACCCACACTCTTACAAATATATTATAAAAATGTCATCGGTTCTTTTTACCCAAATCAGATTCTGTTGGAAGCATAACAAAAAAAAAACCTCTGCTTCTGTTGACGTTTGGGTCTCTCTCTCTCTCTCTCTCTCTCTCTCTCTCAACCGCTCTTTCAAATATCCGGCGAAATCTTTCAAATCTGGGCTAACACTCTCTCTCTCTCTTGATTGACACCGCTATTTCGAATCACTTGCGAAATCTTTCAAATCTGGCCCAACAAAGCGGCGTGGAATGTTCCTTACCCAGCAAAATATTTCAAATTTGTCAAGTTTCGTGGACGGTGGGAGCTAGGTCAAGAAAGTTTCGTGAAAGCAAATATATTTGAAATTTTTTGGAGTTTATTGGGATTTTTTTTTAAATTTTTGGTCTATGTTTTTTTGAAGTTTTGGTGTCAGCAAAGGAAGTCTGACAAAGAAACCATATCCATTTGAAAGAAAGCCTACGAGCTGCGTGGACGGTCTGCAAAAAAAGCTCCCGATAAGCAAAGGTATTTGGACATTTTTGGAGTTTATTGGGATTGGGATTTTTTTGGATTTTTTGTCTCTGTTTTTTTTTTTTTTTTTGAGTTTTGGTGTCTAAAAGCAAAGGCAATGCTCTATTGGGATCATCGTTGGTAGTTTTTGGTGTTAGAAATGTTCTTTGTAGCTAGCTTAAATATTTAGTTGGGGGAGTGCCGTAAGCACGGATAATTCTTTTTCGTGCCACTAAGAAGAGATTATATACTATACACTAATGAATCGATTTAGTATTTGAGGCACTAATTAGCAAGTGCCGTAGGCATGGGTAATTCCAACCGGGGTATATAATGTCGTAGGCACGGGCAAACACTAGTCTACATAATAAGGGAGAACGGTTTTTGAATCTTATCTCTCTATAAATCCTAACCATTGATTTGCTCCATAAATCATATGGCTCTTCATCTCTCTCTCTCTCTCAAACAATATTAATTGCATAATTGTCACTAATTAGATCTCACATTGCGCCGTGCCTTTAGCACGGGCAAACCCTAGTATATACATAAGAATTAAAGAAGTTGGGTTTCATTTATTTACGTCACTGCCACTAGCCTACTATATATATATACACACATACATAAGTTAGGTTTTTCGGAGACTTACGTCCCTATCCAGTTCCAGTCTACTCCTCTCTCTCTCTCTCTCTCTCTCTCTCTCTCTCTCGATCGACTCACAGTCAGTCTTTGAGTCTCTCACACTATCTCTCTCACTGTCTCACCCACACACACTGACACACACAAGATCCCCATTTCCCACCATCTCTATGACTCTGTATCTCATTCTTACTCGTGTTCTTGTTCCAGGTTCACTAGTATTCAGACTAAAGTTGTTCTCTCTGAATCCAAAGGGTTTGCTATTATGGAGAAGAAATTGACTAACTTAATTTCAATTTGGTTTGTAATAAACTATGGTAGCAGCTATGTGACTATTCTAATTTAAATTTGGCTTGTAATGGCATTATGACAGCAGATATGTGACTGTTTTCATTTCAATTTGGTTTGTATGGCACTATGGCAGCAACTGTGGCTGTTTTCCTTGGCATTTGATTTGTAATGGCAGCCTAGATTATTATTATTATTTTTTTTTTTGAGTTTGGCTTCATGGTTTATATTTTGTAATGGTAGATGACTTTTTTTTTCTTAAGTTTTGGAATCTTTGGATCCTTGATTCTCCACGGGGATCCCCGTTCCCCGTTTGGGGCGGGGATGCTGGGTAAAAATAAATTCCCGATGAGGATCGGGGCAGGGATGGGGAGGGATTTGGGTTCGGGGATCGGGGACGGGATAGTGGTATCCACCCCCGACCATCCCCATTGCCATCCCTAGTTTTGTACATACAAATTGATCTTAGGCTCCATTTGTTTCGAAATAAAATGTTTTACAATGTAAAATATTTTTCAGAAAATTAACTTCAAATTTTTATTTTTCGGTGTTTAGTTAGCACTTGAAATTTTTTCAGAAATCGAAATCAACAAAAAGTGTAGAGAGAGAAGAAGAGGCTTAAATGGTGGAGAGATATGAGATTATTAGAATTGAACGTGAGTTTGGACTGATGATCGAGGATTCTGAGCAGTGAGAATTGCAGTAGAAGGCAACGGGTTCATTTCAGAAAATAACTTTCGAAAGATTTAAGAGTAAGTCATTTTCGAAACAGTGCCTACCTATTATACGAGGAGAAAGTCATGGCGGAATCGAGGAAGAATTTAGCTTTTCTTAATTAATCTGGCTATTGTTTAATAAATTTCTCAAAAATTTAATAATTAGATACGTCCTGAAATAATCTCAATAGTAGTATAGTACTAGCCTATTTTGGCCTAATAAGCAAAATGGTTTAATTTGTTGTCTTTATTTAATTTTTTTCTGTATTTGTTAGTTTTCCGTCTATTTTAGTAAATTATTGCTTCGTTATGACGAGATAAATCTAAAATGTAAAAAATTACGATCGACACTCATTTTTCTTGAATAAAAACAAAAATAAAAAAATAAATCAATTTTTCTTCTTTATTCAGAAAAAATTGGGTTTCGGTCATAATTTTTTACTTTTTAGGTCCTCTCGTCTTGACGAAATAATAATTCACAAAAAAAAATCGACAAAAAACTAATGGTTGTGAAAAAAAAAAATAGATAACAACAAAAAAATAAGCCTAACTTCTTTATTTGGCCAAACAACTCAGAACAATGGAGATAGTACCTTCTGAAAAAGCTCTTGAATACCACAATATAGCAATGGATATTATTCGCAGTCAACTGGCCAATAAACAGCCAGTCAAAAAAATAATCGTTGAAAAATGCATGAATTGATGGTGATATATTTTACTACTATTGTTGTTGGTGGATCCGGGGTTCTCCGGTACACACCTCACTACACATGTAGTGCGATTAATTTGGCCTTCCATTTTGATAATGAACGGTTTGAATTTTTATCCGAACAATGGATGATTAGGATTTATAGAAGCTCGGGTTATATCTCAGCCGTTCGTGTCGAGATAGACTGTCGGATCGACCGCGGTGCACTAAAACCCCTCCCATTCCTCTTCCCAAACTAAAGACCCAAAAAAATGTCAATTGGAGAACCACTAGATGATAATAATAAAGTGAAACAAAGGAGGGAGCTTTCTGAGGGCTGTTTTATATGATAACGAGGGATTGCCAGTTCTTAAAGGCATGAAATAATGTGTTTTGAGCACAAAATTTTTTTTATCATAAAAAATATTTTTGTATTTATCCCTCATCACTATTTTCAATTTTATAATATGAAGAATAACATATAATTTGTGTGTACGACAACACTACCAATAATCATCCAAATCACATAAATTTGAGCCAACAAAGTCAAATCCAATACCATGTTGCATTCATAAGATTCTATGTTATTTTCTTTTTCGTATATGATTGTAGGGAAATCAACCTAAACGGAAACAACTTTAAAGCAAATAAATATTGAATTGAATGTAAAAGAATCAACTTTAGATAGAAATTAATTATTGAGTTGATTTAAGTCCAAAAAGATAATTAAGTTTTTTAAGGAAACAACCTAAAAGCAATCAATTGAAATAATTTACCAATCACAAAGTTATGAGGTTTATATCAAGAAGTATGCTCTCAATGATCTATTAAAAATTCGATTCAATGGTTGTAGAGGGTGTTGGGTTTGTATGGATAGACAAAAACCGCTCAGTCTATGTTATTTTCTTTTCGTATATGACTGTAAGGAAATCAATCTACAAGGAAACAAATTAAAAGCAAATATTTAATTGAATGTAAGTGATAAGCACCCGAAAATGTAATGAAAGGGTGCGCTAGTGTCTAGGTTTAGTTTAATTTAATTGTTAATTAGTTATCTTTATCTGCTTTTACTCGTAAGATTTGTTTTTAGTGTTTTCAGGTAAATCGTGTGAATAAGGCATGTTTTGACGTCATGGAAGGCCCAAGCGTGTCCAAGTACCCGAGGATCCAATAAAGACCCTATCGGCCCCTGAAAATCTGTCTAAGTATGGAAAAATCACTTTTCGAAAAAGTATCGATTTTCGAGATAAAAAATGGCGGTAATTGATCCTTGAATTTTTCTAAGAGCAACTTCAAAATTGCAAGGTTTTATTCAAAGATTAAGGTCATGTTTTGAGCCATTTATTCGATAGAAAAGTGTGCTGTTTTCCGTTTTACACTAAAAGCTGGGGGTCAACATTTTGATTGGATTAAAATCTCAAAATTCTGGTAATGCCATTGTTTCCAAATGGGGGGTACTTCCTTATTTTCATTAAATAAATTAAAGTAAAGAAAAGGTAAAAGAAAGGTTTAAAATGCAATCTTTACTTAACTTTAGAGAATGAAAATAAGATGTTGTGAAAGCTGTGGCCAAGGCGTGGCCAAGGTTTGGCCAAGGGTTGGAAGAAACAAAGGTTCAGAACTGATAAGGGCTCGCGATCGATTGGACTTTATTTGTTCAATCGGTACCGAGCTGCTTAGCACCGGCCACCTCCTAACTTTCTCGCGATCGATCGAGGCTCATCTTTCCAATCGGTACCGAACCTTTAACTCATAATGTAAGGCTTGGCAATCGGTACCGAGGACTTTAGCAGAGCATCTTTGGAGCATCTTTTGGGATATTCCGTGCGTGAAACAGGGGCGGTATAAATACCCCGTTATGTCACTTTTGCACGATTTGGACAGAAATGTACCCATAATTTTAGATCTAGCTTAGATTACTTTTCAGCTTTTGAATTGTTCTTGTCTTGTTCTTCATTTTCAGCACTTAATTCTTAATTTCCAGCCTTTATTAGTTGTCTTTTGCTACACTTGCTTTAATTAAAGTTGTTTCTTATCTCCCGATCTATTGTTTAAGCTAATTTTCTTCTAGTCTTGCATTTCAATTATGTTAAGTAGATTTTTGCTTGCTCTTATCTCTCTAGATATGTGTGAGTAGTTTCAAGGGTTAGGTCATGGGATGATTAGCATCCCATGACTTGAGTAAAAATTGCATTTTTCACCAATAAAGTTTTAATCTTTGGATTTGAAAATTGATGTGGGGTTCGGATTTGTTTGGTAAATTACCGAGGTGTTAACCTCTTTGATCACGTGTAGGTGGGAGCATCGACTACTCACCACACGTGATGCTTAGAGCTCTGTCGCTCGAGGTGTTTACCAAATGAGTTCTAGAGCTAGCTTGATTTTCAAACCATCCCTATTTCCCGGTTTAGGTACCTATAATTGTGTACTTTAAATCGCGTGAATTGGTGAGAAATGTGATTTAGCCCGAGTCATGAGGGCTAGTGATTCCTAGACCTAGCCTTTCCTTTCCTTAGTTTATTCGTTTTCAATTTAGCCTTTTAAATTTCCACCGTTCAAAGTAAAACTCGGTTGGCTACCTAATAGCCGAAAGCCTTGCTTACACCTACAAATCCGAGTTAAGCCGTACTAGTTTTCCCTTGGGTACGATCCCGGTCTTCCGGATTATTATGCTTCAAATGATGTATTAAGCCCTACGTTTGGGGTAATATTCTTCTACACGGAAGCAAACGAAGCAGTAAGGGAATCAACTTTAAACAAAAATCAATTATTGAGTTAATTTACATTCAAAAAGATAATCAAGTTTTTTAGGAAAACAACCTAAAAGCAATCAATTGAAAGAATTTACCAATCACAAAGTTAGGAGGTTTATATTAGGAAGTATGCTCTCAATTGGACGAATATGATCTATTGAAAATTTGATCCATGGTAGTAAAGGATGTTGGGTTTGTATGGATAGACGAAAACCGCTTTGTCTATGTTATTTTTTTTCCGTAGATGATTGTAGGGAAATCAATCTAAAAGGAAATAAATTAAAAGCAAATATTGAATTGAATGTGACAGAATCAACTTTAGATAGAAATCAATTAACTTAAATTCAAAAAGATAATCAAGTTTTTTAAGGAAACAAACTGAAAGCAATCAATTGAAAGAATTTACCAGTCACAAAGTTAAGAGGTTTATATTAAGAAGTATGCTCTCAATTGGACGTATATGATCTATTGAAAATTCAATCCGATGATGATTGTAGAGGGTGTTAATTTGTATGGATAGACAAAAACCACTCTGTCTCTATTATTTTTTTCCCCGTATATGACTATAGGGAAATCAATCTTAAATGAAACAAATTAAAGGAAAATATTAAATTGAATGTAAGGGAATCAACTTTAGACAAAAATCAATTATTGAGTTAATTTAAATTCAAAAAGATAATCAAATTTTTTAAGGAAACAACCTAAAGGCAATCAATTGAATACAAAAGGGTTTTGTTTTTATCCCTCGTCGTTATTTTCAATTTTCTAATAAGAAGATTAACATTTAACCTGAGCGTACGACAATTATTGAGTTGATTTAAGTTTTAAAAAATAATCAAGTCTTTGAAGGAAACAACTTAAAAGCAATCAATGAAAATAATTTATCAGTCATAATAAGGTTAGGAGGTTTATATAAGGAAGTATTCACTTGATCGAACGGCTGTAGTCTATTAAAAATTCAATCCGATGGCTAGAGAGGTGTTTTTATTTGTATATGTAGACAAAAGCCGCTCAATTTATAATATAGAAGATAGATGATCGATAATAATAATTACCCATACGGTAAAAGTGATACTGACCTTTTACAGGTTCATACGTCAATACCAATTGACTTTTTAAAAAAAAAAACACACACACACACGCATTAGTTTTGCTCTCTCCCACTTGTGGACACAATCAAATCTAAGACTAAAAACTACCCCCATTTAAATAAATTAAAAAAAAACCTCCAGCTACCCAAATTTTGTAGTCTACCACTTCTACAATAAGGCAAATGCCAATCTCCGCTGACCTGCGGAGGATTAGTGGGCCCAATTCCAAAACTTTTCTGAAAACGTTTTCTGACTTGGTCAGTGCAAAAGATGGTTACATCAGTATGACAATTTTAACCTTCACCTTTTCAACTAATAACAAATTCAATATTAAGAGCATGTACACCAGCCTAGGCATACATGCTCTCTTAGCAATTTTGGCTAGGAAATGCACAAAAGAGAGCTTGCACCAGCCTAGGTAAACCCACATGTATTTTACATTTGTGGAAAAACCTCTCCAAATATACCGAGTTACTGTTCATCGGTACCCAATATTTTATTCCTTTTTCTCCTCTCTCTCTCTCTCTCTCTCCAGCGAAGAACAACTCTGCAGGAACGAAGAAAGGCTGGTACCAGATGACTTTTCATTTTGAAAACCAGCAAACGCAACAAACCATACATTAATTGGTCGAAAAATATAGAAAAATTTTCGAATTGCGAGATTAATAGATACATTGGTTCGGTGCATTCTTTGACTGCTCATTGACTGCAACGGAGGTCCGGCGATCTGGGTTTATCTCGCCGGAATCAATTTGGGTCCGGCGAAGAAACGAAGAAAAGCTAGATCCGGCGACTTGGGTTTCTCTCGAACGAAGAAAGGCTGGGTTTCTGTCTCTACTGTTCGTCGGAATCAAGCATTCAACGGAGAAAGGCTTGGGTCCGGACCGTCCGGTTCCGGTTCTGGTTCCGGCGACCTCGATCGTGATCTCAGGTTTGCAGTATATATAATATATATGAACGTATAATATATATACATATATATATATACTGGGTTTGTATTATTTTTATTTTCTAATAATATTTAATTGATAGAGGGGAAATTATAGAGAGGCTGCTGTGTGTGGAAGGAAAAACTGGATAGGTAAAGTAGAAATCATACCTTTTTGAGTAGGTATTTTACCTAGTGTTGGTGTACATGCTCTAAAAGGGCACCAATTTTAGATAATTTTCCCTCCGACCTGTACTTTTGCTCTTCTACTTTACTACTTTACTTTCCAGTTTCCCCTGCTTTACAACCCATCTCCATTACATTTTAACCCACCTCCATTCTCACCGCGGAGAAGAACCGGTGAGATTTGAAGGTGAGTTTTGACTCTATTTTACAGTTTTTTTTTTTTGGAATTTATAATGCCAAGACACATTTTGTATCCGACAGCAATTCCACATCTCTCTCTAGACGGACATTGTTTAGAGGGTGTTCCTCTAAAAGATATTTTTTCAATTTTTGTTGCATTGTTTAAAAGATCTTAATGAGATCTATTAAATAAGATCCATATTGGTAGAAAAATTATTTGCGTAAACATATTATTTTTGAGCTTAAAATTACTTTTTTTTTTCAAAAAGAACTTTTACAAAGTTACTGAAACACCCCCTAGTTTTGTCCTTTATATTTTTTGGGTTCAAGCTAAATGGACTTTGTTTAATGTTTCTTTTGAATGTGTAAAATATAATATTTTTATTCGAGTTTCGAGTTCGAAATCTCTTAGGGGTTATCAACTTCTATAGGGCCAGTCTATACAGAATTTTGCTCTGGCTTTAATTGGGACTCCCACAAATAGACGGTGAGGTTAGTTCCCACGAATTAGTCGAAATGCACATGAGCTGGTCCAAACACCTGAGTTATAGTAGTAAAAAAATAGAGTGGCAATATCAATGAGCCTAATGTGCACTGAGGGCCCGTTCCAGAACCGGAATAAGAATTTATTTTTTTGTCTAATAATAAGATGTGTTTCACAAGAGGGTGAATAAGTACTTATTTTTTGAAAAGATAATTTCAAGGTAAAAAATCATGTGTTTACGTAAATAATTTTTCTATCACTATGGATCTTGTTTGATAGATTTTATTGAGATCTTTTTACATAAAGAGCCTGCTAATGGTACAGATAGAAAAATCTGTACCAGCTAGAACACATCCATATTGGGTCTCGAAAAAATGATCAAAATCGTTCATTTTGTTTAGAATATATATTTTAAAGTCTCTGCAAAAATTTAGCTAAATCCGACCCCAAAAAAGGTGTTTACGAAACATTCTAATTCGCAATTTGGGCTTGTATTCTAGATGTTTTGTAAATCCCACTTAATGACGTCGGATTTAGCTGAATTTTTGCAGTGACTCTATAATATATATTCTAAACAAAATGAGCGGTTACGATCATTTTTTCGAGACTTGAAACAAGCCCAAAACGGATCTATTCTGGCTAGTACATATTTTTCATCTATACTAATATCCTTTTCGTACAATAAAAACTCGGAATAATTTACTAATGACAAAAACAAACCAAAACATAAGGCTCTGATCGGTAAAGTTGCCAGTTTTTTTTTTAATTTTTCGTTTATAAAAAAAAGAAATGAGTTTTTATTTATTTATTAAAAAATAAAAAACAAAAACACATGTTTGGTAACCATAATAGTTTTTTTTTTTTTTTTTTTTGGGGGGGGGGGGGGGGGGTTGGGCTGCAAAAGTGTTTTCGAAACAAATAAAAACACAATTTTTGCATTTCTAAAATTTGAATAAACTAATGAAATTGATTATGTATTTTGTAAACAAAAACAATAACACGAATATATTTACGGTGCTTGTTTTAAAAAATATTGAAAACATGCCACGCACTGAAGTAATACTCCTGCCTTTTTTTCTCCCTTGAAAGTCATAGTAAATTCCACCATACTTTGAAGAAACTTCCTAACAACATTTTTCCTAAACAACTAAGGCAAATTTTGTTTAAGAACGGATAAATTTCCAAGCAGGTGCTAACAGAATTGCCGGGGTGTTTCGTGCATACAAATTAATCTTAAATCAGTTAATTTTTACCTCCAACAACTGCCTTCTCGTTTCTTCCTCCGTTCTAATCGAGTTCTTGCTTTCCCGCATCCACCTCTTCTCAAAAGACTCCGGCGGTGGTTTCATCGAATCGAATACGCCTAACCATTAACAACACTTTCCTGGAAAAAGCCGTGCAACTACCAAACCAAGAAAGGTCCCTTCCACATAAATTGGGTGGTGCAATATATATATATATATATATATATATATATATATTGTCATGGAGGAACAGTGTTACAGTCAGGTCACTAAATGAACTCGACTGTACAACCCAAACCTCTGGGGGAACTATCGTGACCATATCAGTCACGACCCCCCACTTATTTCAATATACTCACCCTGTGAGGAATTGAACCCTAAACCTAAAAGAGTACTCCCAAAGTCTGGGCATCCGCCCGAATCACTGAGTGATAAAATTGAGCTGATTCTTTTATAGTGCCACTCAAAAAATATTTTAATGAACAATTTGAGTCTTTTGTGTACGACCCTACGGCCTGTTTGGCTGAGGGAGATAGAAGCTAGATAAGAGAAGAAGCTGGATATACATATCCGGGTTGTGTATATCCGGCATTTGTGTGCATTATCTTGCGGCCTGTTTGGCAGAGGTAGATAGAAGCCAAATAAAGAGAAGAAGCCCCATAATAATACCGGCGTTTGTTTGCATTTTGCAAGCCGAATATTATTTAGCAGATCTTATTCGTGTAACCCTTTTATGACAAGTGCACTTTTTTTTTTTAATCCAAAAGAGGGTGCGAGAGGGCGACCAGTGTTGTAACTCTCCATTGGGAGTGATCATAGGGGCTCTCTACTCCCTACCGGCTAATGGAATGTCCGGTTCGAGCCATAGCTATCGTCTGGGAGAACGGATCGTCATCACAGCACTGCCTGTTGCACAACGACGAGAAATCCTCATTTTCGGTCCACATACGGGTTCGAAATAAAGCCTATCAATGGCACTACCAGGTATCAGCACAAATGTGCCTCCCGTGGCTCGAATAGGCGCAGGTGTTAAAAGAGAGATTGTGACTCCCACCAACAGGACTATCACCTAGACGGTGATAAGTGCACTTCACTTCGTGTCTTTTTTAATAAAAATAAATAAAATGTATTTATAAAAAAGAATGAATAAAAATCATTACCCAACTGAAACTGCCAAAAAGGTAGTACTCCGATTTCCCACGTGTCACACGATTAAAAAACAGAAACCATTCACATTTCACAAGCAACAACCGCACTCGTCATTTCTCGTCTGTGTCGTCCAACTCTCTCTCTCTCTCTCTCTCTCTCTCTCTCTCTCTCTCTCTCTCCCCTCCCGCTATATATATATTAAAACCTTCGATATTCACAATAAACATATGCTCTCTCTCTCTCTCTCCTCTGATCCCCGCGCCACTCTCCTCTGCTCCGCTGCGGAATTAACCCTAGCGCTGGCACCGCTGTATCGCCTGAAGCGCAAATGGCAGGAGTTGGAGTGACGATGGAGGTCGGAAACGACGGCGTTGCGGTTATCACCATCTCCAATCCTCCTGTCAACGCCTTGGCCATCCCAGGTAACAATTGAAACATCTTCATTTGCAGATTTTTCTCTATAATCGTTGTTCTACTGGATTAATTTTGCTGATTTTTGTTTCGTGACGCAGTTCTCGATGGATTGAAAGAGAAGTTTGTGGAGGCCGCGAGGAGGGAGGATGTCAAAGCTATTGTTCTGACCGGTGAGCTTTTAAAGATGAGCTGTTCTAGACTAGTTTCGCTCCGATTCAATTGAGTTTGTATGGCTTTTGTTTTGTCCGGACGGTAGGATGTTAGTTGGTGTTAGACGGTTAGTGTCAATAATGGGTGTAAACGACCCGAACTGACCCAAGCTTTTGCGAGCCGAGTTACTGAGTGTTGAGCTTGGCTCGATTGCTAGACAAGTTGAGCTGAGCCGAGCGCGAGCAGCACAGTGCGTTTGCAGCTCTAGTTAGTGATTACAACAGGAGCGGAGCACCTACTCGACTAGGAGTCAAACTCAAGTCCTCTCACTTCAAGGGAGAACGCTCATGCTTGGTATGGGTCCTGAGCACGCCTTGGGCCCCCAAAATTTTGCTCAAACTAGGGGCCCCAAAAAAGTTATGTACTATTCAGATTGTATGAATTCGAAAGGAGCATGTCAATTAAGTGGCATAATTAGTACTTTTGTCAATAAAAATATGAGAATAGTGATCTTAAGTGATTGTTATTTACTTAATGTAATGATACGTATAATTTTAAATTTTATGTTGTTGAATGTAATAGTTTTGCTTTTCGAATTTGCCTCATTATTTTTTTAATCATTTTGCTTGTAAATGCATGAAGGACCACCAAAATGTCTACACCAGCCTTTCTCACGCTAGGTGCCGTGTTCAAGTTTGTATGGTTTGTCAAGTGTAAATTGTTTGAATTAAGGTCATCTTTGCTTAGAGCAACTGCAGTGGGAACCTAACTTGACTCTTAGTTTGCCTTCTTGTTATTTTTATGGAGAAACAAATTTGGTCCCTTTTTTTTCCTCTTTGAAATAGTAAAAAATCAAAATTATGGATCCTAAACTAGGCTCCTTAGCCAAAGAGGAAACCTTGTTAGGGAGTGTGCCTCAGTCTTACTGTTTGCCTAGTACGGTGGTTCATGATTTTTATCTATCCAACTACATTGTACCATATTTTCAACTGAAGGCGAAGGATACCTTTGGCGTTGGATACTTTTGTTGTTTTATAAGTACGTATAACTTTTATGTGTCTCATATTCTTCTTGATCGTAATGAAACTGTAGCTATAGCTACTGTGGCTGTTGCCCACCTTGGGTGAACCACTTGTCTCTTCTAATTTCGGTTCTTCTATTTCCCATGATTGTATCCCGTACATGCATATTTCTAACTATTAACAACAACTTCCGTTAAGCACATCTTAATAGATACTGACTCTGGAATAATTTGAGGCATGATCGACTTTTCACAAGCCTTTACAAGAATTGAAATGTGGAGTATTTCAATATCCCCTGAAGGTTTTTTTTTTTCAAACAATATATGCTCATGAAGTAGTTAGAACTTAGAACGTTTATATTTTCCTTGCAATTGATGGCATTTGTGCGTGATAATCTTTGATTCCCCCAAATGTAGTATAGCTATTTGAATCTATTAGTCCGTTAACGTGGGTCTTCATGTTTAAAAAGAAAGTGAATTTTTGCCCGTTGCTTGTACCCTATCTTTGAAGTTTTTTCTCCTTAATTATAGGCAAAGGTGGGAAGTTTTCTGGTGGTTTCGACATCAACGTTTTTGAAAGGGTTCACAAGACTGGTAATTGTTTGGTTGATTTACTTTATGAAGTTGAGGTAGGAACAACTCCGGACCTGGTGCTAATGAACTCTTTTATTTGGCTTGACAGGAGATATTTCGATTATGCCGGATGTATCAGTTGATCTTGTGGTTAATACAATTGAAGGTCCTCACTTATTCTCAATTATTACTCTGTTTTCGAAGTTTGAATTATAACTTTTGAAGTTCACAAAGGAAGATCTTTCTTTTATCCTTCCTTTTGTTTTTGTTATCCTTCTAATGTTTCTCCTTGTATTCTCTTAGCACTGCTTTTACTTGTGGTTTTCTTCATGTTGTCTTTGTCATGCCTTCAGATGGGAAGAAGCCTGTGGTTGCTGCCATAGAAGGACTTGCACTTGGAGGTGGCTTAGAGTTGACAATGGTTTGTGGTTCTTTTTGTGCTATAGTAGTTTAACTAACCACATTTTCGACATTTCTTCGTTGCTATGTCATCATTAATTTTTACCCGCAGGGATGCCATGCACGCATAGCTGCACCAAAAGCTCAACTTGGCTTGCCAGAGCTGTCACTTGGCGTTTTGCCTGGGTTTGGAGGTATAGCTTTTAGCCTTCTAGATTCTTTATGATCTTTAACTCTATGCAGTTGGCCTGATATAGAAAAATTAACTTTTTAAGTATGTCATGGCTCCTTTTGCAAGGAACACAACGTCTTCCAAGGCTGCTTGGGTTGTCAAAGGCTGTTGAAATGATGCTGGTAAGCCTTCCATCCTGTTTAACTTGTAAGGAAGTTAAAAGCCATACCATTGTTCGTAGAAATTATGGAATTATTCTTATTATCATCAGACAATATTAGATTTGTGACTACTCTTCTCCCTATTATAATGTTTTGTTAGACACCCTGCGTGCATTCTCTTTTGTGAAGGTTGGTTTTGTTATAGGTTCACCGATGCAGTGAAATGGTAATTGTAATTGTAATTGTCTTTTGGGACTTGTATATTGCTAGATTCACTCTTCCATACGACATTGTGCTTCAGGGAAATTGCAAGTTATCAGCATTCAGAACGCCAATTTTTGCTTGACATGAAGCTTCTGTAATTGACATTCAAGATTATTAGATCAAGTGTGTTGAAAATGAATCTAAGGCTGCGTTCTTTGGTACCTCCATCTATGTGTTCGATATTGTCCTTGACAACTGATTTGTTCTTACACCAACTCCCTTTGTTTCTCATTCTAAAGTCAATTGAAATTTTTTCTAATGGGTTGCAAGTTGTGTTAACTTTTTCTTTTGATCGCATCAGTTGGGTTACCTTGAAAATTAAATTTGAGGAAATTTTACCAAAGCCATAACTGACATCTAATGCAGTTATATACTAGTTGTCTAGGTGTTATTTATGCGTCAATGTTCTTTACATGGCAGAAAACATATTCGTTAAACCGATTTGAAGGTTTGGTTAATGATGATCCAGATTCAAAAGGAACTACCAGTTTTGAATGATGATTATTGTATGGATCACATTCCAAAATTTCTTGTACCTTTTTGCTTGTGCACAGTAGCAGGTAACTTATTATTCAACTTTTGAAATGGATGGGATCAAACACAAACTTGGTCTCAGTTGCAACTTCCAGATGAGTTATCTGCCATTATTAGGCTTCAAATCTTGAAAAGATCTGAAAGGGAAACAGAATAATCATATCTATAATATTTCTAATATACAAATGTTTTGTAGGGATATTGAACCACTTGCTTGTTCAGTATGTATAAATGTAACGAGTTACTATATGTATACTTTTTGATAGTTTAGTACTTTGAACCTAGGCCGCATTTTCCCATGTCAGCTTCTTTTTATTAGCAAACCGTTTGTCGGCACTAATGCCACTCGACCTCACCAATAATCTCTGCAGTTATCTAAACCAATTATGTCTGAAGAAGGCAAGAAGCTGGGTCTTATTGATGCCTTAGTGTCTTCTGAAGAGTTGTTGAGGGTATCTCGGCTGTGGGCTCTAGATATTGCAGCTAGACGCAAACCTTGGATCCGTTCCCTTCATAGGACTGACAAGCTTGGTTCTTTGTCCGAATCACGTGAGATATTGAAAGTTGCGAGACAACAAGCCAAACAGACTGCACCAAATATGCCTCAGCACCTGGCATGCCTTGATGTAATTGAGGAAGGCATTGTACATGGGGGATATAATGGGGTTTTGAAGGTAATCCTCTATTTAGATTTGCAAATTTGTGTCTTGTGAATATTAATTGTGTCTTAATTTATATTGTTGGGCTTATAGGTTTTTTTTCAATTTGGAATTTGATATTAGTTCACTACTGAACACCAAGTAATAGATACTGTGAAGTGTGAACCTTTTAGGGGGGGTCAGCAGTTCAGCTGAACCATGCTTGGTTTTTCCAGAAGAGGCCTTGGCCTTTAGATTCTAAACAGCTGGCTATTGAAAATGTGCAATCTAATAATATACAAAATGCTCTTTGCAGGAAGCTCGAGTTTTTAAAGAGTTAGTCCTATCTGATACTTCGAGGGGCCTTGTACATGTTTTTTTTGCCCAACGTGCAACATCCAAGGTACAATATCAATGCAATGAATTTATGCCTGTTATCGATGGCTGGTTTATTTTCTTTATGGTTTTTCATTCTTCTCCTTCTCTTTTGAGGTTTGGCAGCTTCTACATTAGTAATCTTGCCTAGCTGCCTTCCTCCTCCTTATCCCAGGCCCAGAAGAAGATAAAGTGTAGCGTAAATATTATTATCCCCAAAAAATGTGGTAAAAAGATTGCAAAAAAAAAAAAACTTACTGTACAGCTATATGAAGGCCATTCATTTGTTGATTGAGACACTTTGAAAAGTGTCATGCTCTTGGGTTAGGTGCGATGTTCCTATTTTCGTAATCATGTATGTTTGTTTTCATTCCTTCTGGATAATCTGCAGGAGTCTTGCTGGTTATATTATATTTGTGGTAGCCTGTATTCTATAACACCAATACACCACAAACCATTTCTTTTAATTAAGCAATTAGTTTGCTAGATTTTGAAGCTTTCCTTTTATATAGAGCCACGACACAAATCAGTAACCCACTAGTCTATAGTATTGTTTCAGCCGCGTTCGTTTTTATGGTGGAAAGCTCAAACACAAGTCTCGCTCACCGTGTTCATCGAATTTGTCTTTATTCTTATGGAGACTGGGTTCTCTGGTCTTAGCATGTTCTGTATTCGTTAATTTCTCCTAAATATTCCGGACTTGTTTTATACTTTCTTCAAAGTAGGATAGTCAAGTTAAGTAAGATAATTCTCCAGCTATTCCTATCATGTTCTTTTGGTTGTGGCAGGTAACTTGGATAACATGGTGCTGACGGGTCATTCTCTGTGTGTGTGTGTGTGTGTGTGTGTGTGTGTGTGTGTTTTGACAATTTAAACCCTAACCTTGCTCCATTTTTGGTAATTTATGCTTTAGTGTGTCCTGATAATATTAGTAAATGTTAATGATAAAGCATCCAACTCAAAGCCAATTGGCAATGTCAATGAGGGGAGAGGCTGCCTAGGCTCGTATACTATTTTCCGAGGTGATAATTAACCGATGTGGGACAAATTCCAACAATTAACAGGGTACAAGGTGGAGGGACTTTTCACATGATAAAAAACTTGTTCCATGGGTTAGATAGGGAAAAACTTGTTACTAGTGCCTCGTGGTTTTCTTGTTTGATGGAATATGGATCATCTATTAATTATGTAGACTTAGTGTTAGTTTTCACCTTTGTGCCAAGTTGGTGTTAGTTTCTATTGTTTTTGGTTATTTGCGGATACAATACTCATGTTAATAACAACTAGATATTATAAAGATACTTATTTTTCCCTTGCCGTGCTAGTGTCCCTATTCTTTTGAAATTGCCCGTGTCATTTGTCTGTGCCCGTGCTTCGTAGATGGTTAGTGCTAAAATCATGTTTGTGTTAAATTAGGTTTCCTTTTGATATATTATTCACTTTAAAGCTCTTTTATTTGTTTGTTTGATAACAAGTTTGTTCAGAGAGTAAATTTCTGCCATTTTTCCCCACTTTTCTCTTTTCTCCTTTAACATAAATTTGAATGAGCGTATTAAATTGTTGAGGAAGCTCAAAATGTTTGACTTGGAAATATTAAAGGTTTGTTACTAAGGACATATACTGAGTACTGACCTCTCATTACCACCATCCTAGCTTGTTTTGAGAACCTTCTTTCTCTACTTTCAGTGTTCTGTATCTTGATGTTTGAGCTTTCTGCTTAACATTTATGGTTTTTCATTGACACATAATCGCCCTTTAACTTCATGAATGATGATCTCTGACAGGTGCCAAATGTTACTGATATCGGGCTCAAACCAAGGTCTGTAAAGAGAGTTGCAGTAATTGGCGGGGGTCTGATGGGCTCCGGCATAGCCACAGCTCTGATCCTTGGCAACATATATGTTGTCCTAAAGGAAGTTAATTCTGAATATCTACTGAGGGGAATAAAAATGGTAGAAGGTAAGTACTCTCTGTCTCCATAGAATAGCAGCATATTTGTGTACGCATGTTGCGTGCCATACTGTTTCTTGGTTGAAGCAAATTGCATGTTCTTGTTATGTAGTAGTATACGAAACCTACGAGTCGAATGATGTATGCATTGGCTACTATTATGTTTTATTTCTTTTGCAGAAATTGCCTAGCTGGCTTTCATTTTGTTTATGCGGCATTGTTTAAAGAAACAGCTGCCTCAAAAAAGTAATAAATAAACAAGTATTTGACTGACACTTCATAGTATGCTGTTTGGTACGCCTTCTGAAAGGGATGTAATTCCACATGAATAACTTATTAGTCCCTTTGTCCCATTTTGTTGATCTTGCTTTATCTAGAAGTCCCCTATTCTACGTCTCCGAATTTGGTTGTCATTGCCCTTGGTTCAAAGCCAATTCCCAAAACAAATAATCATACATGGGAAGAGTAGTTATGTAAACGTATTATCCAAAGATATTTCATTTAGACTTTGTCCTTGTTGTCCATGCCACAAAAATTTGGGCGGGAAAAGTGTTTTTCTTGTCAGAGGAACAAATCACAGGTTTAAATTGCGAAACCAGAAAAAACCACCATACATGTTTGTTCCATTTCAATTGTTTTCCGCATATCAACATTCAGTGTTTTGCATTTGAGAAAGATATAACTAACACAAATTATTTCACAGGAAACGTACGGGGCTTAGTGGCAAGAAAAAAGTTGGCACAGGACAAAGCGGAGAAAGCCCTCTCAATGCTCAAAGGTGTATTGGACTACTCAGAATTTAGAAACGTTGATATGGTCATAGAGGTGTGCTCTATCAAGTTTCAATTTGCGAAGGAGAAGTTAGATTCAAAAGTTTGATATTTATCATGTCTAAATGTTTGACTATGTAGGCCTCGTTAGTGTTTTAACTTTAATCTCCACTTCTTATTTCATACTTATGGTAAATGCCATTGATTACTTTTCTCACTGGGAGTTTTACAAGTCTGTTGATAGCTTTGTCTCCTCATTGCAGGCTGTCATTGAAAAAGTTCCACTGAAACAAACAATCTTCAGTGAGATTGAGAAGGCCTGCCCTCCCCATTGCATTTTGGCCTCAAATACATCTACTATTGACCTCAACGTAGTAGGAGAAAAGACCAGCTCTCAAGACCGCATTGTTGGTGCACATTTTTTCAGGTTGTACACTTCATATTTCTTGACCACCAAAACATTTTTAAGGACCTTAGTCTTGTTATTATCCTTGGAAGCAAAGTATGTAATAGATCTTTAAATTTCCAAAAGCGAAAGAATGTAACAAAATTTGCATAAATGTGTCCTCAGAAGAAAGGTCTCTTTTTTTTTAACACTACAATTTCAGAATCACGTGGTCCTTTTGGTCTGTCGGGTACTAAAGTCCATATGTCCAACCTGGCCTGGTATTAGTAACCACTGAATGTAAAATAGATATTGGAAGGAATCGAAAGAAAAGCACCTAAAGGAAAGAAATAGGAAATTAGGATTCTGCCCTTGCATCGAAAGAGAAATCAGGTTACTCTTCCAGTTGAAATTGCGGAATGTTATCTACTTATCTTACCCATGGAAAGTTGTTTTTGGTCTTCCTATTTAATTTTGAGAAAACTCCCACGAGTTCCACCCCACAAATAGTGAAGGGATCATTGTTCTATTGACGCATGAAACTGGTAAGCACTTTGTTTTTGTCTTACTTCTAACTTGGATTGTTATTGGCAGTCCTGCACATGTGATGCCTCTCCTGGAGATTGTTAGGACAGAGAAGACTTCTGCACAAGTTATTCTTGATCTCATGGCTGTTGGGAAAATCATAAAGAAAGTTCCTGTTGTAGTGGGAAACTGCACTGCCTTTGCTGTCAATCGAACCTTCTTCCCCTACACACAAGGCTCTCATCTTTTGCTAAATCTAGGTGTGGATGTGTTTAGAATTGACAGGCTGATCAGCCGTTTCGGTTTACCTATGGGCCCATTCCAGTAAGCTTCTATCCTTGTGAATTGATTCTTTTTAAAGAACACAACAACAAAAAGATGGCAGGAAACGGAAAGGGGCAGGAGGAAATGGAGTGCATGTTTATTGATGTTCCCTGGCATTTTTTGTTCAGCTTTGCTGTTGCAATGGCAATTTTCGATGCAATTCTGTCATATTGCAAATTGCTACCAAGAATCATGAGATTACACAACTTCACCAATAGTTAACTCTACCTGATTATATATGTCTTGTAGACAAAATGGAAAATCATGCATGCATTTCAAAATTAGATCATTTAATAGATTGTGTGAGGAGCATGTTTGCTAGTACCTCAGATGTCAAGTGTCTGGACCAAGTAATTATGCTTCCTGGGTATGCCCTTAGTAGCATTTCTGAGCTTCAGAAGAAACGTCCTAATGCATGCCAATGTATTTGGATTTTAGAGAGGGTTCTGCATAAACGTTAAGCGATCATTGGGAATCCTATTTGTACAATTCAGAACTTAGCTGGAAGCCCAAAATCCTTCGAAAACGAAAAATTAGGACACTAATGGAGTCCAATCCTTAACATTTTTGTGGACAAAGCATTCCAGCCTCTGTTTTTATGGAGGTATTTAGACAGATAAGGATGAAATGTGCCTTCTCGTACAAAGAAACTCATAAAACCGACTTCATTCGTAATTCTGGTGGTATTGTTTTCAAATTATGCTTACAGGCTCCAAGACCTAGCTGGATATGGCGTAGCTCTTGCTGTTGGCAAGGAATTAGGAGCTGCATTTTCTGATCGCTCATTCCGGTCTCCTTTGGTTGAACTTCTAGTGAAAAGTGGGCGAAATGGTATATGCAAAACATGGTTATTCCTTCTCATAATTTTTGGGTGTTTGCTTCAGGCTTCATATTAACTTTTGTGTTTCAGGTAAAAACAATGGAAAAGGCTACTACTTGTATGAAAAGGGAAGCAAGCCAAAACCAGATCCATCAGTGCTTCCAATAATTGAGGAGTGTAGAAGGGTTACCAATGTTATGCCTGGTGGAAAGGTACCTCAACTGATACTACATATGAACAACATATATTTATTTTTTACTTTCTTCACTCCTGCAAGTGATACTTTTACTTTGCTTTCAATGATATAAAACAGAATTATGTATGTATGCACATTTGGTTCCAAAGTATCTGACACATCTGTTGAAATGTGGATAAAAGCCGATCTCTGTTAGTGACAACGAAATTGTAGAGATGATACTCTTTCCGGTGGTGAATGAGGCATGTCGTGTGATGGATGAAGGAGTTGTAGTACGAGCATCAGATCTTGACATTGCATCTGTTCTTGGAATGAGTTTCCCTTCTTACAGGTGACTGCGACTTCTATCTCTAGCGGTTACAGATTGTTATTATTGTTTTCTGTCATCTTTTTTGGGGGCTCCTTTTGGTGAGCATTCATGAAAAGTATAACACTGTTTTTAAAATCTCAATTGGAAAGCATCTTGTGGAGTTTAAACTACTCAAGTTAAATTAAAGCAGAGTTTTTGGAACTGTAAATAGTTCACATAAATACATTTGAAGAAAACCACCATCTCTATGTGACATACAAAAACACTACGTGGTCATACGCTTTAGTGGGCGGATGTTCTGTCATCTAGACCAACTGGATGAGTGACTATCAAAGTCATCTGATGGTTGAACTCCAATTAATCATCAACATATATGTCTCATACATTGATGATTAAACGTCAATGAATCATCGAACTTTGTGTTTACACCATTTTGGCTCATCAACAAACTTGTAGTCGCAAATTTAATCGAGAAGTTCTTTGAACCAAGAAAAGTTTGAACTTGTACTGGATACTCACAAGAAGCTTGCAATTATACGACCATGGCATGGTTGTGGGTTGTTGAGCATCGAGTTGGATTACTTAATTCTCTTGTCCAAGGACTCTAGGACTCTAATTTTCAAGATTGAAAGTACTTTTTTCCAAACTACTATGTCGAGCATTGTTCAAAAAAAAATGTTTGTTTTATTGGCAGGGGGGGTATTGTATTTTGGGGTGATACTGTTGGGCCTAACCATATCTACACGAGTCTGAAGAAATGGTCAGAACTCTATGGTAGCTTCTATAAACCTTCAAGGTTTTTGGAGGAAAGGGCAACAAAAGGCATACCGCTGGTGAGTTCCTTTTCTCGTTCAATTCTCCCTCCAACAACAACCCCCACACCCCCGCCCCCCCCACATTTTTAGACTTCGGAGCATGTATACAGATGTAGCCATATAAGTACTAATGTACTATACCCACTGATCATTGATTAATCCGACTCATAGAAGAGCATGTATACAGATATAGCCATATAGGAAACATGTACGGCTGGGATACGTTCATAGAAGAATATTTTTAGAATATACTGGAGTGCTTTAGTAGATTAATCCAATCTGCAAACCAAGATCGACTGCCATCATTATAGGTACACACCTAGATCAATGTCGTTGCATTAAAGAACCTTACGACCATAGTTAATCGACAAAACGATGCTAACCATGTTAAAATTCTCTTTAAGCTAATTTCATCTATCTATATGTAAAACAATACGATGCTGACAGGTCATCTCTCTCTCTCTCTCTCTCTCTCTCTCTCTCTCTCTCTCTCTCACACACACACACACACACACTATGTAGGGAGGTATGTGTATGTCCCTGTGCATGTGTATGAACGCGTGGGTTTAATGTGTTGACATGCTTACTATTTTCTGCAGAGTGCACCTGCTTCAACATCTCCAGGTTCAAGGTCACGGCTTTAGGCAAATATTCCTTGTTGGTCAAGACCTCAGGCATATTTGTTTCCGTGAAAATCAATTGTGTGCCATTTTCTCTTTTTCTAATTCACATATTTGGAAAAGCAATAAGTGTCCTTTTTCACAAAATGTGAATGTTCCCCTTAATTGTCTGTATGTGTAATGCACTAATAATGGACAAATTAGGTGTTGAAATTTTATTTTTTTTTGGTGCAACGGAAGTACAAAGCTCTTCAATTCTGGGAGGTGTTTGCGAGCCTCATATTTTTACTTTTTATACTTTTGGCTTTTTGGATTACAACCAAAATGTATTAGGAATCTGTAAAGTGTTTGGAAGATATATGCGGAATGCATTTCGCTATACCAGTAGTGTTTGAGAGATATATACAGAGTATGTTCTGTAGCCTTAAAAATTGACATACATACAAGAGAAGGAGGCAGACCAGGAAAGACAGGGACCCTACTTTGCTGATTGCTAATGTGGAACACTAGGACAGTAACATATGAGCTGGAACTAGCAAAGCGTTATTCGGGACAAGATGTTTCATTCTTTACGCGCTTAAAAGAATTTCTGCAATCATACACTCGTACAAATACTATGCACTCACATCCATGTTGAGACCCGCACAGGCACACACTACTAGGGGTCGTTCCGATTGGATTAGTTTTGGGTGGATATAATATGAAAGAAGATATGATAAAGTGTAAGTGTGTGTGTGTGCGTGTATAACGAGAAGGGAATGACTTCGGTGTCCCCGGTCATTTTGGGAACACTGCAACTTTTGGCATAACAAAATCATTATGAGTATAACCAAAACCTATTATGAGTATAACAAAAACCATTATGAGCATAATAGAACCATAGTAAGGCATAACTTGTTTGTTATGCCTTGGTTGGGTTTGGTTATGCTTTGGATGGTTTTTTGGATATTCCTTAGTTATACCTTGTTTGGGTTCGGTTATGCTTGGAATGGGTTTTAGTTATGCTCATAATGGTAAAGTTATGCCAAAAATTACGGTGTCCCCAAAATGACCGGGGACACCATAGTATCATCCGAAGGAGAATATGAGATAGATGGTTTGTTTGAGTAATTTATAGAATGGGTATGCAGTTGGTTATGGGATGGATATAGAATTAAAAGAGGACAGTGGTATTTTGTAATTTTGAGAGCGGTTATGATTACACCATCTCTCCCTAGCCTCCATTCTTATTATATCCGCTTATAGGCGGATATAATTTTCAGGGATATAATATTTGTGGTCTATATATGATGTTTGTACATAAGATATAAGCGTTTCAGATATGCTATTCGGGATGATAACATATTTGCTCGTTAGATCCCGTCAGCAAACGGGCCGCTAGTGTATATGTGCCGCGCGCAAACACACTTTTGCACAAGTAGTGTGTGTTGTGTGTGGTTCTAAATATGAATGCGAGTGTGTTTAGAAGAATTTTTCTTACTTGGATGGACACATCTATATCCTTATTTGTGCGCATCCATCCGTGCCCATAGCATTGCTCCTTGCCAATATAGGATTAGCATTTTTCTACCATCCCAGTAGAAATTGTTAACGAGAATTTCTGTGATGTGATTTTCTTGCTCTAGGATGATTCGGATTAAATTAACTACCAATGGATTCTTTGTGAAATATACAAGAGGGTCCAACTGCGTGACTCATGGCTATTCGCCGTATATTGTCTCGAATTCCTACATTTAGGTCATGTTCTGCTAAGGTTCTTATATTTGAAGTATTTATTTTCTGCTTTACGAGACATGTCATTCAATCAATACTTATTTCCCTTAGTGGACGGAACAGAGCCTCATTTTTTCTTGCAGCTAACCAGGAAGTCAGTTCGAGGGGGAAAAAATTTGGAAAAAGCTGATAGATAAGGCCATGAACCCTAATGCGTCTGCTAGTAAGAAGCACATAAAGCATTACAACTTCAAAAATTAGAAAAGCATATGGAGTATGAATGAGAACGAAAACCAGTCTCGTACTACTGGAGAAACGTAAGAATGATATACAAAGTTTTGTAGATTCCAAATAATCACTCGCCATGCATAGGAAAAGAGCAAATTTCTCAACTCGGATCCTCTATCCCTCGTCCCCGTCCCACTCAAAAGACAACGCGTGTCCCCCATAGCTGAATTCAAAAATCACACCACACCCAATCCCTCGTTTGTCTTCTCTCCTACTACCTCTGCCCCACGAACACCCGCCGCTGCAAACTCTCCGCGTCGACCTCCCCCAGTTCTCCTCATCTCTCCCCTCTCCCCTGCCCCTCCACCATCATATCCTCACCTTCAAATCTCATGGAATTGCGAACGAAAAGTACGTGAAGACAATGAAATCTAGAAAGTAACCAAATGAAAACTAAATAATTTGGTTTCTGTATTCTTTCTTTTGTCTTTGGTAAATCACTTCACCAGTCCGTGATCGAAATGCATCCTTAGAGGGTGCGTAGCGTAACATCTCATTAATAAGCAATAATCAGCATCCAGACTAGAACGTAACATAAATAACCATTATGATACTCTTGTGAGGTATTCTCAAGTTATAAAACTGTGATAATGATAAAACTGCTGTTCTTTTCCTCAGCAATGTGAATTGGTAAAAGGTGGCCCTAGAGAGGAGCGGTACAAGTTAAAATGATCACTGGCATCTAACTATATCTAAAACATTTATACAACTCTGCATTCTACGCAAACTGTTAAAAGAACTGTACTCAAGACGCCCAAAATTTCCTACAAATATAGGTCAGTGAATAATGTAAGAAATGGATCAGACCCTAGTGAGTTGTAGTGAAAGGGGATCAATATGGTCTTGCCGATGCCGATGAAAGGATATGATCCTGCCGCAGCATCAAGGGCAAGTCGACAATGACCTAGGTTACAGAGGTGCAAGTGGCATGCTTGTGGCCTGTGGGTGAATCTTCTTTCCTAAATCTTTTTTACATCTCTTTCTGTATCATCAGTTTTACATCCGCATTTTCCACAGGGGATGGAATTTTTGAAAGCATAACCTTGTTGGAGGCAGTGGTTGCTGCAGAAATCATTTGAGATGTCCCAGTTCTGAGTGGAACAATAGATTTTACAACACCGTTGCCGATAGGTTCTTGTTGGTTCCTTGTTTCTATTCTGGTATTTGCAGCACCATTGCTTACAGGATCTTTTAAATCTCCTGAATCGGTCCTGGCCAATCGAAAATACTTCGTTTCTGCAAAGAAAATGAGGATGCCCGTCTTTAGTTATAAGAATACACCATAGGATGGAAGAAGTAATTTGCTTCAGCCATTCCAATATGAGAACAAACAAAAATATACCAATTATCACAAAGACTGCATTGACTTAGTGAATTTGTTTGCATGTTCGTGCACGTGTTTGAGGCATGATTACATGATATGGGTAAACATGGGATGCAAGGTGTTTCCACATGGATCCAGACGGTGCCACGTGTGTTCTATTTGATGATTTCAGTCAATAAAATGGACGAATGTCGAATCTAGGACCTCCAAGTTGACAAAATTTTGTAGTTTAAAGGTCCAGATGACATAACTAAAATGGTAAGAAGCATAGACATGGATACGGACATGACATGACACGATACGGACAAGCGGACGCAACATTTCTCTGAAAATTAGGACACGGACATGTCGGGGACACGTCAAACGTAAAGTGTACTTGTATTATAGAAGTATGTTATGATTGCATATAAGCGTCGGAGACATTTTGCTTAATGTGTCCTTAGCATGCATGTTCAATCGAGTGTTGTCCTAGAGTATCCACACTGTGTCTAACTAAAAGAAAAATAATAAAGTCATTCGACAAGTATTTAGGCATCTCCAATACATGTCCAGAGAGTATCGTATCGTGTCAGCAACCGACACATGTCGGGCACGGATATCGGGATATGTGAGGCCGGCAGACGTGTCCGTGCTTCTTGGCTACGATGTTAAGGGCCGAATTAGGAATTACTACTGAATTAGAGCAAAAATCATGGGGCAGAATTTCCCCGTCGGTGTTTTGGATGGAATTTGTATGGGGAAGAGAAAGTGAAACGTGATCTGTAGTGTAGGGTTTTGACTAGCAAATTTTTAAGTAGGCAAACTGGGATTTGATTCGAAGTGCAAGGGTGCAAAGGGAATTTTCACTAAAATAAGGGCATATTAAAGTGCACTTCTCTTCAGAAAACCACTCTGCTGATGCCAAATTTTAACGTTGGTGGCAACATATTGAGCAATGGAAACATTCCTACTGCAGATTGCTTGTCATGTACCAGGCATACAGAAGGAGGTGATTCGTAGTACAGGAACAATCATCCAAAACACAGACTTGAGAACTTAATGATATAGCAAATCAAACGGTACTAAACTCTGACCTATCTGCTTGTTATAAGTTTCAACAGCCAAAAATAAGTGAATATTGTGGTCTCTGAGGAAAGTTAAAGCATTATACTAATGTCATAAGTTTCTGGGCATGTTTTCTTTAATGTCACAAATGATAGTTGCCAAGTTATTTTCATCCCCGATGAATAGAGTTCCAAATGTTAGAATGAAGACAGAAAGGAGGTAGACAATTACCTTTTATTTCTCCTAAAGTGATAAGTCGTTTAAGACAATCTCGAAAGTTTGTCAAAATTACTCTTTCTTGCTCAGCATAAACAGCTGTCATGCCATGACGCAACTGTGAAGATTTGTTATCGCAGCCATGGTTCATCAAGCACTTAGGCGAAGCAGAATCCATGAACATGGTATCACGTTCATCACACAACAATGCTCGAGTTCCAGGAGACATTGGCCTTCCACTGGATAAATATGCACCATCTGCAGAATTGGACTCATCACACAACAATGCTCTAGTTCCAGGAGACATTGGCCTTCCAGTGGATAAATATGTGCCATCTGCTGAATTGGACTCATCTGCTGCTACAGCTTTCTCAACTGGAAATTCCTGCCGGCTTTGCGAGTCTTGAGCTGCTGAAGCAAGGGAACTTTCCATCCGATCTTCTGAATGCCTCTCCATTGCATTTCTTTGGTCTGGAAATTATTAGAATCCGGCATTAAAGAAAAAGTTGGGTTGAAGCTGCATTTTTTTCCACCTCACAGAAAAGGTTAAAAAAAAAAAAAAGTAAATAAAACTTCATTGAAGCCGAAACTTTCAAGGGTATTTTTTGGTCCAACATGACTTAACTTTGTCCTAGTCATTAATGGAATTTCTGACTAGGGACATTAGACTTAAAAAATTCACCCGATGACTCGGGAGAAGTGCAGTGAGGTTTCCCCTGATAAAAATACTTGTTAGCCAATTCAGCATAGTAGCTGGGATACGGATGTATTCCTCAGGATATATTAGTCAGATTATGCACTAAGTCATAAATTTATAGGTCAATTAGTTCATCGAGTCAGTGTCTGGGCAAGTGAATTGTGGCTCATCAGTTCAGAGGTTAAAGTCCCGAAACCCATTGGCCCTCCACCCACGGTCCCACCTACCAAATGGCACGAAAGGGGAAAGAAAATGTCATTTTCAGAATTTTGCATATCCTCCGGAGATGGTATACCACATATGTAATGTTCAAATATACGCATGGGCAATGTTTGTAACCTCAAACTTGTGTTCATGCAAACTTTATTAATGCTAGAAAATGTAAATGGAAGACAAAAATACAGTTCAAAGTTCAAACCACTTCCCCTACCCAGCATCCAGTGTGAACCACCAAGTTTTTCAATAGATAATGGCTTCACTATGCATGTAATTGTTAGTACTATGCAACAAAGCTAGAGGTTCTGAAGTCCAATTTTATGTTGGAATTGTGCCGGATGAGAAGTTTATGTTCCAGAACTATGCATGTAATAGTTAGTACTTCATATGTTGTCTTCACTATTCCCGCACAGATGAAGACCTCACACAGTAAAAAGTTGAATTTCATTTGATCTGTTTTCGGAAGAATCAAGAAATTTTGAGTTATATGCAGCAAATTGTTCTCTTCCAACATATTTTCTTTCTTAGTATTCTCAGACATAAACTCTCAAAAAATAAAGCACATTGTCAGCAGGCAAATGCAATTCACTGTAACAAGTGAGAACCTTTGAAGGTGTGCTAATTAATGCTCCACTACTCATACAAAACTTGGAAGCAAAACAGATTGGATCAATAGCAAGTTGAAAAATAAGTAGAAGGAGAATCAGAGCAAAGGCTACAATACATTAAAGATAACCACGCAAGGAAACAAGCATTCATATGGATACACACAAGGATGAGCCCCTGAAGGTTTGTGTTGTGAGAAGGATTTGGTAAGGGATTGAACTTGAAGAAAGACAAGCTCCAAAGCCTATATACACAGCCAATTCAAACAACACTTTCGTTTTATTTTTGGTTTTCGCATGCACCATGATGTCAAAACTTGGTAAGAAGATGGTACATCAACCTATACAAGACAATACAAACAAAACCCAAAAACAAAAAACTATTGAAAGACTATGTTTCCATTGGCTGCAACTGTAAGCCTGTAACGTGAATTTGATACCACAGGCTAAATAGGCCTGTGCGAGAGGGGGCAAACTTACCGGTACATAAACCATGACCTGTCAGTTACCCGAAAATAATCTGTATTGGAGTAAAGGCTGTATTAATTTATCCTTTGCTCTGTCTTCATAGAAAATGATCACAAGCAATGCTACAAGTGGAAACAAGAAAATTCTTGACAAACTGGGTCCCATTCACACAAAATTGTCATTTGATTTTGCATGCAGCTCGGTACCCAAATGCACATGTTTGTGTGCTAAATTTTTTTTTATATATATTTGTTTGCATAACAAACAACTAATTTTATTTTGTAATTGCAGTTTCATATATAGATACACATCCACCAATACCTGCTAGAGTCTTAGCAGCTTCTGCTGAAAACACCATCAAAACTGAACAAAGCTCCCTTAAGTCCTGCGGTTGAATGATGTCTGCTAAAAGAGACCTACAATGTTCATACACAAGTCAGTGGTGTAAACACGTACGTGATTGAAATCTACATCAAGGCAACAACAATTACCTGTATTTAACTTTCGAAGGGCCCAATATTGCACCATTACTGACATGCACAGCAGGAATGGAAGCTGAGGAAGGGGAGTGAGCAGAAGCTTTTATCTGGTTTGCCTGCCAACGTAGGAAAGAAATATCACGACATGACAAAAATAAAGTAAATTGCGTGACTTACCGACCAAATAGATGCAGTTGTTCCTGCCAAGGAGAAACAATTACTAAACAACTACCAATACGTGTAGGTGATATAGCATATGAAATCAATTACGCTAAGAAGAGAAATGTGGAAAAGAATATGGTAGTAGTTATTACTCCCTTCGTCCCCCTCTTTGTCCTTGTTTGGCAGTCGTATCCTTTAATTGTTCAACAAATGTGTTTCCATGGAAAAAGATTTGAAGATTATTCTACCAATCAAAAGATCTCAGTCAGTTATTTTAGAACAAAGTTTTCAAAACCATCTAAAAAACAAAAAATAAGAAACTATAGAAGATTTTTTGAGATGTGCAGGATCTTGAAAATGGAGTAATGGACAACCGAGGACATTGGAGTACCAATTTCGACTTTTCTTGAACCAACCAGTCCAAAGCTAACATTCAATGGAAAAGGGAAATACCAAGTTTACCTGCTGGTATTGTGGTACAAGCCTGTCAATGCATGGATCTTTCGCTGTGGGGGCTAAAAGGGGCTCTTGAGCTTTTCGTTTCTTGGATAATGGAGGGGATCCATATCCTGAAAAACCAATAGCACCAGTGATGGCAGCATTTGCTGCCTGCTGGATATATGCCATGTTGTTATGGTCTCCATGGAAGAGAGCTTTCCTCTCTTCACTGCCTTCAAAATTTTTGCAGTCCAAGCATTTGCAATTATCGGAGCAGAGAATATTGGCTTGGAAACACTCGCAGTATTTTTTGAGGCACCCTGATTTCTTGCAATGGCATCCCTTATTGTGCTTTGCCAAGGCCATATCCCCGACGTCAACCTACACATTATTCAATCCAGTCCATTTGAATTTCAACACGGTCCAAGAAGCATACAATCTCTAGCCATATATCAACAAGCAAATAAATCTCCGCTAAAACTTGTTCTAATAGCTTATAACCTAAGGATTACCAAACCAAACCAAACAGAGTCCTTAAGTCCCAATCAACTAGGGTCAGCTGTATGAATCTGTTTATCCTACCAGTTATAGCATTAATGCTCTCAAACCATGTATGCAATGCTTGCAAAAAATAACAACAGCAGATGAATGTAAAATTCAATGCCTTAACATATGAAAATAACAGAAACAAGAATACCACAAAACTGGACACTGGTAACAAGCTATTTTATCTTCTTCCTCAGAGCCCTTCATTAGAAAAAGCATAATTGTCAATGAAATGGCTGCAATGTAATGCCGTATAAGTGGAGACAAGCAACCGGTTGTTTCATAGGCCTCTCTTAATAGGACTGCTCCACAAGTTGAATTAGTGAGCAAATTCAAGATTCCCAATGGACTGGAACTTAAGGGAGAAACCATGAGAACAACCCTTTAGTTTTTGAAACTCAGTTTTCAAATAAATTCAATGGACAGCTATGCTAAGAGGGCAGACGACTAAGGTGTCAAACAAACATATACATCTTTCTTTCCCTAAACACATTTGTACAATGGAACCATCCTAACTGAAGAGGCGCAAAAGTTAACAGATTATTCAAACGAAAGATCAAAATGTCAAAAGACAACCTGACATCTTGAAAAATCTCAAGCGGTCTCATTAATGAGAATGTGGAACTGGACAAGCCATAATCTCCAATCCACACAAAAGTTGAATGCTTCTATTTGTTTTAGACGCCACCTAGTCATAAAGATCTTTCATGTACTTTAAAGTTTCAACACTAAGAAACAGTACAAAGGAAAACCTTAACAAAACAAGCATGGTAATAACCGTCTCCCTACATAGGGGTATCAGTAAGACTTCAAAGGGGGTACTTATCAGGCACCAAAGAGTGTAATGGGATAAATGGGTGAACAATGCTGTGTGCGAGCGTTCCAAATGCCTTTTCTTTGGAGAGAGAGAGAGAGAGAGAGAGAGAGAGAGAGAGAGAGAGAAGGGGGTCAAGAAAAAGGTTTGTGGTTCAGAAGGGAAAAGGGGTTTTATGTACTGCCACGTCCAGGATTGCACTCTCCACATCCCGCCAAGTTTACTTGCAGGGTACTAAAGTTTAACATTCCCTAAATTCAGATATCTAAAATGAAAATGTTCTGTGTTTTTTTAACCTTTAATACCAACCATTCAAACTCTAAATCACCATACAGCATAGGAACATATTTACTAATCTATGTAATCAAATCGTTACTTGAAAAAGCCACACTAATGCCTTCATCGTTTAACCTTTTCAACTGTTTAACGCTTCCAGCTTATACCTGTAGAAAAGCACGAGATATCATAAATTTCTTAGTGCAGGACTTTGGAAGTGGCCATCGCAAAATGGATTTGATTAGGTTGAGAGGTGTAAGAGCCCAAACAAAGGCATCCTTGGATAGATTGTTCCTCTCCCTTAACACACCCAGCCCCATTAACAGCCCAAGTTTACAAAAGATGTAAGATAGTCCTCAAACATCGTTGTCTAGATTGCTTCCAATCCCATTTCCCATGTCCCCTGACAAATGCTTCAGGATCTGTCTTCAACAACTTCTTCACCCCTAATTATTATTACTTCTTAAACTGTTACTCAAAGCATCACCAACCCAAAGCTCGATGATCATTCCTAAATTTTCAACTTCGTAGTAGTGGGGTGGGGAAGTGATGGCACATTGAAGAGTAACTTTGGGAGTGCCTATAGGGTGTTTAAATTTTATGTGAAATAAATAAATATGTGTGTAAAAAATGTTTTCCGCTTGGTCCTAAATATACAGTAACATAAAAATGAATATTGGAGATAGATTTCAAGTGCAGATATTTATCATATACATAAATATTGTGTAATTAAAAAGAACTATGATAAATTCAAGTTAGAGAAACAATTAGTACATAGTTTTTTTTTTATCAGCAAATTTTTTTTAGTAAAAACTTGACAAGGGTACATCGAGGAAGCAAAAATTAGTAAATAGTTTCTCTTGCTTTGTAGCTCTTTTTTGGGTTACTCATGTATTATTATGCTTGAGATGTTCAATCATAATTCAGAGTGAGGTTCTGTCCCAACGGGAGCGAGTTTCTGATAAGGTTCTTGGTTTGAATTGGAGACTCAAGGTCTAGAGCGAATTGGCACCCCGGTTAGGAGATTCCTACTATTAAGAATAGGATATTTGCAGCAGTACATACCATGAATAAAAAAACAAAAACAAAAAAGTAACCCAGACTGCAACTTAAAGTTTTATTTTTCTTTTTGATCGGCAATGCAACTTAAAGTTGTAATGAAGATTCAGATAAAAAAAAAAAAGGGGCAAACTTCGTACTTAGTCGCAGAAGTGGCCATAAGACAAAGGACTATCTTAAGCTACCAGTAGAAAGGCAAATGAGTTTCCAAGATTCAAGAAAAACGTTATCCCATCACAATATGAGTTGCATAGATACCCTTAGGAACTAGTTCAGCACATTGAACTTATTTGCGTAAGCAGGTAGAAAACATAAAAGTTGAGCTAGTTCTTGTTATGAGGCAAACCTTTTCCTTGAAATCTTCACGGGATTTCAACACCATGCATCTTATAGAGAATATAACCATGAAACAATGAGTAGTAAATTTCGACTTTGCTACATTCTATTTGTGGAAAATAGTCTACAGCCTGTAATTCATATTGCGAATCAATTCTGTTTTACTGTCTTCTGGTTTGTCTTCGAGTTCAACAACTCAAGAGGCACACTGATGATTGATGGGAAAGCAGTATCTTAACATGTTTATTATCTGACTGGACAGAAGACTGCCAGTAATCGCATATTTCACAAAGAAGAGCAGGAACACAGTCACATGCTGAGATAAATTGCCCACCAACTACATCAAACTAACCTGCAAATAAAATAGAGGGTCCATACAGGAGAAACCCAATATGCATCACCAAACAATTCCAAAAGCAAGGAGTGCAATGAAATTATTGCAGAAGTATATACTGTATATTTGAGTTGTTGATCTGCAGTAAATCCTTGTAGTTACAATAGCAAGAGATGTTAAAACAAAAAGAAGCTTCTTATGGATCACCAACAGCATCAGCAACAACAAAATAGCTCAAAGAAGTACCATTTAATTTTGTCAAACCCCTGTTAGGTGCAAGCATAAAGTGATCTTAATTTTTGCAACTAAAACACTCGTAAATAATTATCAGAAAGTAGAACTTGTAAGTTTCATAAGTCATGCATACCCGAGGGATTCCATGAGGACTGCCAGCAATTTTTGGCCTGAAAGCATTTGGATTACGCTCCAAGGTAGCTTCAACAGCTTCTCGCCTGGGACCCTCATTATCAACATTATTATGACAATTTACGCAGTTGCATCCATCACAATATATTCCAGATGCGAAGCACTCACAATACCTGACCAAATATCGCCGAATTAAACATCATGCTGGATAGTGTATACCCTTCACAAAAGTACCGAAAAGGGATACACATTGAGACACTAAAATAAACTAAAATCATCCATCACTACAAAATCACTGTAACAGTAATTAATAATTTACAGTTGCTAAAAGCGTAGTTTTTTTTTTTCTACCAAAAGTATTTCAATTCAAAAAAATATGCCTTGACTATTATAGCTTTAGAGTTCTTTTCTGTTTTTGGTAAAACAGATAGGATAATAATGTAAAGAATCAAATTTCATATGGTATCAAAGCTAACCTTCCAAAGGCTTTTGGACATCACTCTCTCCTTGATTTTGCCCCCTTGTTTGTGCCTCAAGTGCGCCTTATTTCATTATGATCCCTATTGTGCCTCATTTGTTTACCACTTCACTTGCATATAAGAGATTACACTTGTGGAGTGATGTTAGAGCTTGTTCCAAGCCAGTATATTATCACTTCTAGAAGTTATATATGAGCTTGGACACGCTCTCCAGTTAAAGCCAATGGGTTTTGAGTAGAATATTGTGGAGAGGATTCTCTTGATAGATTGCCCCCATTGTCTATTCCTTTAGTACACCTTATTTCATTGTAACCCTTGTATTATTCCTTGTTTACCTCTCCACATGCGAATCTAGGGTCACACGTGCAGGGAAATACTAGAGCTTGCCCCACATTCGTTAGGTCTTGCCTCTAAACTGGTATAGGAGTCCAAGCAGCCTCTGCACTCATTGCGATTGGTTTTGAGTTGGTTGCTTAAACACTAGTATTATACATTGACCCCACAAGAATTATACGTTGAAAGCATAAATCTTTCTCCAGAGTACCTAAATTTTAGTTGATAGCCTGCTTTACTTATTCAAGCCTGACATATGTCGTTGCAACTTTGTATTTATCCTCATAAACTTGTAACTCAGTAATTACACTTAAAAAGAAATAACTGTATTATATGGCTTAATACAGACACAAGAATACTGAATACATGACAGAACTAAATCACCAGCTCCACGTCATGTGTGGAACAATAGAATTGCCATGATACCGTTAAATTCAATTCAAAAATAGCTATTTGAGACCAGAAATTCACATCAAAATACACAAATTCCAAAGAAAGACAATCTATCATATTTCAAATGAAGTCTTTTGCCATACCAAAAGTGCATATAAAGAGCTGTATACTTACAACTTTAAGCATTTTGAGTGTTTGCAGTTGCACTGTTTTTGCTTCTTGGGAGTACTGTCTTTTACATCAACATTTGTTCTTGCCCGCACATTGGGGGATTCTGGTTTCCTGAAGAAAGAAAGACCACTTTCTTATAGTAATTTTGAAGTTTGAGATTTATATCAAGGTTTGGAGTCAAAATTACTTCTGATATGTGCATTTGCCCAAAAATATCTTTGCCTTAATGCATCAGGAGAACAAGAAAAAATTGCCATGAGGAAGCATTTGCATCAATATACAAGTATTATTCAGCACTAGCAAGCAAAAAGATAAGCAAGAAATAATCTACTTCTTCAAATGGTTTCTAGCGGTAAGAATATAAAATAAGTGGTTGGAGACCTCAACCCTGATGTGTATCTGTGGTAGAGGAGAGAGAAACGCACTCTCAGTTGGTGCTCAAAGCCAACATAACTAGGAAGAAAAATATGTACCAATACATTCATCTAGGAGTATTAGAAATTCTCAAAGTTCCCTGAGAAAATGTAAGCAAGTTTTCTTTTGCTCAACAAATGAACAAGTTCAAAGAAAGTTGATCGGCGTAGAAATCCCCAAGAGATTAACTTCCTTTCCAACCTACAAAAATTTAAAAGAACCGAAACTGTCATCACCTTATAAATAGTAAAATTCTAGTTTTCCACATAAAAGAGATGGAAATTTATTTGTTCCACCGAATCACAAGTACTTGAGTACCCCCGACTCATATGGAAACAAAACATGTATGTCCTGTCTATAACATCCAATTAAGCATCACCTGATTGAAATTAATCAAAAAGGGACATTTAGGCTCCCTCTGGACAGATGTTGTTTCAAACGTTGGGAAAAATCTTATTATTCAATGAGAATAACTCAATGCTTGATAGTCTAAATATGGATTTTAAAAATTAGTATAGAGTTGTACCAAGATGGATTAGAAACTACAATTCTATACGGGTAACTTGACATCATTTAAGGGTTATAGACTTAGAGCTATAAGAGGATCTTGGAAACTACCCTCCTATCCATTTTTTGATAAGCACTACCCTCTTATCCATCAAAACCATTTCGTGTCACAAAGCCACATGTAGCTAAACCTCTTATGTTTTCATTTAAATTGAACATAAAATCCCTTCCTCTTTTTTTTGGTCAGAACATAAAATCCCTTCATTCGAAACAGGGATGTACCCAAACAGAGCCTTCCCATAGAATGTACAATAACAACTGATTTAACAAATTTATAACTAAACCAAATTTGAAAGGGAGGGGACTGAGATATCAAGAAGTACCCAGGAAACTTCCACAAATTCCAAAACTCCAACTTCCAAGACCAAGTCTTTGCAAACGAAACCAGACCTTCATTTATTAACCCCAAGGAGTTGGCTTGGTGGTCAAGTGTGGGACTTGGGGGTTTGCTCCTCTAAGTTCTCTGGTTCAAAATATCAACTTCTTTAGGGCCGGTACATATGAAATTTTGCTGACTTTAATTTTGCTACTGGACTGTATGATTAGTCTAAAATTCATCGAGTCGCGCATAAGCTGGTCTGGACACGCGAGTTATAAAATAACCCAACAGAATAGACATAATTACAGACTTACACGGGACACAAAAAAGAAGGGGGAAGGAGCCAATAAATTATTTTTTTTCCATTTTTGTACGGTTCTTTCCATTTATCCAAAATGAATGATTTGGCAAGACACTCAAACCCTTTCTTTTCTTTTTCTTATAAAATTTCTCAATCCATGGGAGCTGTTAGGGGTTTGCTCCTCTAAGGTCCAACGTTCGAAACCTCTCAAGTGTCATCAACTTTTTGGGCCAGTTACGTCTGATAATTAGGCTCCTGCCAGTGAACTGTAGAATTGGTTCCAAAATTAACTGAGTCGCACACTAGCCCGGACACCAGAGAGGTTGATTTTATTTATTTATTTATTTTGATAAGTAAAAGAACTCAAAAGAATAGATATAATTACAGGTCCACTTACATGGGTCGTATCAAAGGAAGAGGCGGCTGAGATTGCACGGGGGATAACAGTAGCTGTTTCTGGGACTGCGGCGGCAGTGTCGGCCGAATCTGCACAACCGTCGGCACCTGCGGCCGAATCTGCAAACCCATCGGCGCCTGCTGACGTGGCATCAGCGGCTGCTGATGCTGAGTGTGCGCCGGCGACATCACGGCCGACGCCGTGCTGCCGAAATCAAGCTGCCTTTTCGCCGGGAAATCCGGCGCGTTCGCCGGTTGAGCCGTTTTTGGAGGGAAATCACCCCCTCCGCCTTTCTCCATCAACATCGAACCCAAAAAATCAAAAAATAAAATAAAAAATTTTAATCCCCTCAAATTCGACGCCTTTCGAGCCGAGGATCCCTCGAAACCTACTTCAAAATCCAACTACAACTAACAATGCGGAGTCTCGCCGGGGGGAAAAAAAAAAAAAAAAAACCTAATTCAAAATCAAGAACTAAGATTTTGGCAGCTCGGGTGAATGTTTGGATCAGACTGATGTTGGTGGAGCTTTCGAAACCTAAATCCGTACGCGTGTGTGTATACGTATATACGAGCGGAGATGGGAGGAATGGAGGAGAGCGTAGAGAGAGAAATCGGGAGGAGAGAGAGAGAGGTGGGGGAGAAAGCAAATAGGTTTCTTTCGCTCCTCCCTCGCGAGGTTTTGAAATTCAATTTCCTTATTTCGGACGGTGAGATTTGGCTTGGGGTAGCATCGTAGGGTTGGTATTGGAGGTGAGGATCCAGCGGATGGAATTCATAGAGGGGTCAGATGTCGTTGACTGACCGTCGGATCAGGAGACCTAAGCCCTTGTGCCCTTGGCTTTTTTAGGCCCCGTTCTCGAGAGGGAAATAAGTATTGTACTTATTTTTTTAAGAATGTAATATTAAGCTTAAAAATTATGTGATTACGTAAATAATTTTTCTATTAATATAAATCTTATTTGAGAGATCTCATTAAGATATTTTATACGGTGCAAAAAAATTAAAAAATTATTTTCATTTACATTATTTTTGAACTTGAAAATATGAAATAAGTACTTATTTTTTAAGAAGGTGTTCTGAAACGGGGCCTTAGTGTTTTATCCTTATTCAAATGCATACGTTAGTTTTGCGTCAATCTATTATCGTCTCGGCAAGAGGAATCGAAAAAGTTTAAAATTATGAACGTTACCCAATTTTTTTGAATATTACCAAAAAAACTGGATTCTCGGGGCTTTTTATTTAATATTAATTTTATACTTTTTTTATTCCTCTCATTTAGACGAATTAATAATCCATAAAATTATGCCCAAATTTGTGTAAGTCTCCGTTGATTTCAACAGATTTCTTGTAAAGTGATTTTGGAACAAATAACTTTCGTGTAAAATATTTTTCGATCAGTGTTTGGTTCACAAATAAATATACTCCCACTATAACAAAACATAACAGGAAAAATAGGACAAGAAAAATGACTTACGAAAAATTTGAGAGGTAAACATTTTTAGCCATGTAAGGTCACTATTTTTTCTAACCAAACAACTAAAAAATGAGTAAAAATATTTTATATCCAAACAAACGGAGCCTAAATGTGAAAAAAGAATTTTTTTTTTTAAAAGGCGTGAAAAAAGAAAAAAGAAATTAAATAAGGCCAAAACAAAAGGGCAAGAGGAACAAAGGGCTAACTAGTAAGTCCGATTAACAAACAATATTGGGTATTATGGTCATATGTCCACCCATAATATAGAAATCTGACTTATATCACTAGTATCTCCGATTAACAAACAATAGTAAACTCTATTACGGGTAGAATCAGTTACTACTTGATGTTTCCAAAGAAACTTGTGAACTATCAGGTGAGAAACCATGTTTGGTGAGTTGATTTCCTCATGTCCTGTCCGTGGAGACCAAGATTCGAGTCTCACGAGAGGTGAGGTTTAGAATTTTAAGGCTATGGATTATAATGGATAGTTTTTGAGCTCTTTTGTTAACTAACTCCCGCTAACTATAAAATATGGCCACAAAAAAACACCATCAGGTTGCTTAAGAAAGTGTTCTGCCATTGATATCACAGCTTACAAGAATTTATGAAAATGACGACTCGTCGTTTTACCAGAGCGCCAAAAGAAAAAAGAAACTGCACTATTTGTTGCTCTGTGTGATAACAAGTAAAGACTCTTTGTGACTTGTTCCTCAATCGTCACATATTTCGTCGGTTCCACCCCACCAAATCACTCAAGCAGATCACACAAATGTCGAAATGTATGTGGCCCCATATGAATAATATTGCGATGAGACTTTTTAAATTGAAATTGAAGTTAGGCCATCAAGTCATCTCGAACTTTTTCACTGTCCATACCTAAGATGATGCGGTGACAATATTTTTGCCGGTATTTTTGATGCAAATACCGATAAACCACATTGCCAAGAGCTTGAACAGTGGCAAATTGTAGCCGTTGATCCCACGCACTGAATGGTTTTTTTTTTTTTTTTGCATATTCATTTATCCTATATTATTCTGACAAAAAATGCAATACTTATTGACGCAAAGTTCAACCTGTAATTTATGTTAACGAGAGAGAGAGGAAAGGAAAATTATGAATATGAAGAGATATATATATATATATATATAGAGAGAGAGAGAGAGAGAGAGAGAGAGGAAAGGAAAATTATGAATATGGAATAGCAAAATCAAGTATCAAAAGCAAGTATGTATGAACATGCAATAGCAAATCGAACATGTATATAGAGTTCACATACAGATATGGTAAGCAAGCACTCCTACCAAATGTTCTAAAAAATGGCAAAGAAGAATTTTGCATAAACTTACCTGAGAGCTCTCTTTGCAATGGAGGGGAAATTGATGGAGGAAAATGAAGGGGAATGACAAATAGGTGGAGTCGGTGGTTGTGGTGGAGGGAAAAATATGGAGGGAAGGGAAGGTAAAATGAAAGAAGAGGGAAAGTCCACACAGACGCTGCACATATTTTAATGTGGGGCTCACTAAAGTTCTATACACAAACAATTCGAGCCTTTCATTAAATATTTTTTCAAGTACATCCGTGATTTTGATTCTACACAGATTTCAATATAGGGCCCACTTTGGTCCCATACAAATGATTCGAATCGTTCAATAAAATTAGAATATTTTTTTCAAGTACCCCTTGAAAATAATTAGTTCAATCCAATAATTGTAAGTGCTCAATCTAATCTTATAACTTTTCATTCATATCTAAATGGCTCAAATCATTTATATGAAATCTTTAATGGGCCTCGTATTAAAATTTGTGCAAAATCTCTGTGTGGTGAATGTCTCGTCAATAGCACCATCGTGAAAGGGTGAAATTGGGATTCGGAATCAGAAACTCTAAGGCCACCAACCATGGACACCAACGGGCATGTGGGGTCCACTTTGGGTTCCGCATGAATGATTTGAGCTGTTCAATAATTTTTAAATAAAAATTTGAGTGGGCCCATGAAAAGTAAGCTCAATTCGATATATATAGTTGCTCGATTAAATCTTTCATTTTTCATTCTGCTTCCAGATTTTTGTGAAAGAAAATAAAAGATTGGATCAAGTATCTACACATGTCGGATTAAGCTGATTTTTCCCACGCCCACTCAATTTTTAATTAAAAATTATTGAACTACTTGAATCATCCCTGTGAAGCCCGCAGTGGGCTCTGCGTACCTGTGGGTCGTTATGGTCTGGGTCCATAGCAGGGTTGGTTTGGAAAACACGTCTCTGGGTTTTGTACAGACAATGGTGCATTTTTGTTCAATTAGGAGGGGTAAAATCGGAACTTGATAAACTGAGCTCCAAACAAGGGAGGAAACCTATTCCCTCCCTTTCTTTCCATCTCTCTTTGAAGTCCGTCCATCCAAACGAGCTGTGGCCTCAGCGCTGTGAAAGAATGATGAGATTTATTAGGGTTTCGCAGAGATTCCCTCTCATTGGCAACTACAAGCGCACGAACCATCTCAATCAGCAGCGTCTTTCATTCTCTTCGTTTCTTAGGAAGTTACAAACCACCCAAGGTCGAGCTTCCTTCACTGGCGGCAAAAGCAGCACCTCCCAAGGTCAGCCCCATTCACACGTAGTAACTTGGTTTTTTGCCATAGCTAATCAGACAGGATAAATTGTCTCTAAATTTCTCATAGTTCCCTAAGCTTCATATACAATCAATTGGTTGGCAAAAGAAACAGAAAGTTTGGTGCGGTCCAAATCTAACGTAAAGTTTTGCATGATATTCTGGAGGTGAAAAGCCCAGTAGTTAGAAATACAAGTTTTTTTTTTCTTTATTTATTTTTTTATAATGGAGGAACAGCCGTTACAGCATGCCACTAAATGGACCCGACTGCGCAACCCAAACCTCCGGGGAGCTAGCGCGGTCACACCAGTCACGGCCCCCTACTTACTGCAACGTACTCCACTCTGTGGGGAATCGAACCCCAGACCTGGAGTACTCCCAAAGCATGAACATCTGCCTGAATCACTGGGGCAACCCTGAGTGTGTGTTAGAAATACAAGTTATAAGTCTGATTTCCTTGTGTGAGTATTTTTATTTTCGTAATTCATTGTAAGGACAATGTATAGGTACTAAATGTCAGTGTCTCGGCAGGTAATTCATTTCTGGTACCTGGTGCAACCATGGCGACTATAGTTATGCTTGGTGCTCTTCATGCCCGTCGTATGTACAATGACAAGAAGGTATGTTTAAGGTGTGTTTCGCTTTCTCAAAAAAGGAACTTTTAGAAGAAAAAAAAGGGTAATTTTAAGCTCAAAATTTATGTGTTTACGGAAATAATTTTCCTACCAATAAGGATCTTGTTTGATAGATCTCATTGAGATCTTTTAAACGCTGTAAAAAAATTTAAAAAATTATTTCTCATTTTTCATTATATTTGAACTTGAAATTACCTTATGTTTTAAAAAAAAGGTTTAGAAAAAAAGCGGAGCGGGATTTTAGTATGCTCTGAAAAGTCTTCAATTGTTTAGCACACATCTATGAATTAAATCCATGACATCATTTGAGTAGCACCTTGCTAGTTTGCAATATAGCGTAATCATCCTCAAAGATTAATAAAAAAAATCACCGTTGAAAAATAAATAAATAGCGTGCTTAAGCTAGTTTAATGCCTAGTTTAATGTCCCAAAAGTTGATGTGCTGGCATTCGGGCATTTGCTTTGTCACTCCAACAACATCTGCGTTCTCATTTGTTGGAGCCATGAAGATGATATAAATTATGTTGATGACATTCCACCAAATTCAATTTAACCTTTACAAAGTAGTCAAGGCACTTGGTTGGAGTAGCGCACGTCATTCAAATCTCATTGCCAATAGAGTTGTGGTCCATGGCTACATAACATCATGGTAGCTAACTCGTTTTGTTTCGTAAATTGTATAAGGGACACACTTTTGGCTTAGCCAATACAGCTTAGTACCTTACTCATGGTGACCTAGCCAATATTTGGGACCTCCAACCATCAAAAAGTGAGCTTTCTAGGAGTTCTGTATGTTATTATTCTTCTTCTCATGATCGCTTAGTTGTTTGATGTTTTTGGATTTTTGGGTGGCAGATTGAAGAAGCAAGGGAGAAAGGGGTTGAGTTTGAGTTTCAACCCGATATAAAAGTAAATTTTCTATTATAAAAACTTTGAATTGTTCTCTTGGAGTTTTTATTTATTTTTACTCTTTGTTCTGGTGATAATCTGTATGGATACATAATGTTTTTCTTCATGTTGCTGACTTACTACCTAAAATGATATGATCTTCTCAACTTCAGGCTACATTCTTGAGATTGGTACCTTTGCGCTCCATTTCCAGATTTTGGGGTTTCTTAACCAGTGTGGTGAGTTTTTTGTCATTTAAGATACAATTGATAGCTCAGGTTCTAATTATTTGAGGGCTCTTGTTTGATTGATACCCCTTCATGCTATCTGAAACTAGACCATATGACATGCAACCTGATGCATTCGCATTACAACTCGCAAGAGGCTGTTTTTGTTTCTTATTCTCTCTGTTATGATGTGATGAAAACTATTCAAGCAACTATCCTCTGATTTAGAAGCACATTTCTCTATTCTTCGTCTCATAATTAGTCCTGGTACCTTGTCATGTGGCATGTACCCGCAAACCCCCAGCCTGGCAAGTAGGGCAAGTTAGCTCTTCTAGAACCATGTCCCTTATTCCAAATCTATACAAGGAACCCCTCGATGGATCCTCCAATTATACTACTACGAACACTATATGAGATTCCCATGGCACCTCCCCTATATACACACTAAAAAGTCTCCATTGAGCATGGTGACTTCACAACTCTCTAGGTCGGGAGTAGGGCTTAGGTAGGTACCTTGCTTGAGACCGAAGGGGCATGTGATTTGGAGTCCAGAGCAAAAGGATTGTCAAGACTCACTTTCAACGTGGGGAGCCCCAACATGGCTGGTAAGAAAGAGAGAGGGAGTTGGCTAGCATCTGACACCTTGAAGAGGTATCATGACCACTGCTTGACATTTGGGAGCCTGGATCATAACTACCACCTTACTTTGTTTGCATACCTCCACATATTACTTAAACTACCTCTTTGAATCCCCAAGTAAGATCTTAGGCTCTGTTTGTAAGGTTTCAATGAGGAGTCTAGTCAACATTCATTATGGTCGCCAAAGAGGAGGAAGCTTAGCAAGTGGCTTTCCTCCCCTCTAAAGCTCCTGGACTACATAAAAATGACTTAACACAACATTAAGCACACATTGATTACACATAAGACCTATGTAAAGCATTCTTAACCTATGTAGCACGGACACGGACACGGACACGGATACAGATACGGACACGGATACGGACACGGACATGGGACACTGGCAATTCTAAAAAAATGGGGATACAGACACGGCGAGGGACACGCCACGTGTATAAATAAATAAATAAATATATATATGTACATATATATAAAAAAAATTATGAACCATTGTATATGAATAATTTCACAAATTGTATAATTTTTTTTAAAGGAAAAATTACAGTTTAACCCAAATATTTTGAATAATTTCATATTAACCCCCAAAATTTTAAAAAATATTACATTTTGACCCCTAGCCGTGTCCCCGGCGTGTCCCCAGCAGTGTCCCCGCCGTGTCCCCTATCAAAAAATAATAAAAATTATTGGACACGCCATGTGGCGTGTCCAATATGTTTTCCCGCGTGTCCCCGCCATGTCCCTGTGTCCAATACGTGGACACGGCGCCCTTTTGAAGTGTCGGTGCTACATAGTTCTTAACTCTCTGGTTTACCAATCTCTATTGTCATCTCTCTCTCTCTCTCTCTTAGGCTTCCCTTGGCTCTCTCCTCCAAAGTTTTCAGAGGCGAAAGCGCAAGGCGAGGCGCTTAACCCTCCATGGGGTGAGGTGTACGCCCCGAGGCATTGAGGCGTAAGCCTTTTGATTTTTTAATTTTTCAATAATTAATTTAATATAATGTTAAATTAAGAGACGTAGAAATTTAGGGTTATTCTTCTCATCCATAAATTGAATACAACGCAAGTATTTATACAACACATTAGACTAATTATACTATGGTTGTAGGGAATGAACTAGTTACATAATTGAACGACTAATAAACTAATTACAAATAAACCCATAATAGTTTAACGTAAAATAACTTAAAAATACAAAAAATGCTCATTTCATAAAAGATAGATTAATACAAAAAGATGGCATAAAGTAGATTATCAGTTCATGACTTATTATTACCTTATCAGTTAATAACTAATTGAGAAACCCTATAACATCACTCTATTAGTTATTAAATTTTTATCTTGTTAACTTATTACTTTATTAGTTATTAACAGAGCACATGAGTTCATCACTTGGTAAAGGAAAACAGAGCACGATTGTTGATGATGATCGACTTTAACCGGGGGGGCGTGTGGAATTTGATTAGGAAAATTTGTCTCTTGAGACTTATGCCTCAACGCCCCGAGGCGATCCCAGAAAATGCCTTTGAAAGCATTGATCTCCTCCACTTCCAATGGTGTTGAGCCATTGTAGGCTGTGATCAGGACACTTCCACAATTAGGCTATTAGTTTAGTTACATTATCTTTTAGGGATTCTTAAACCATGGAAATTTGAAGTCGCAAAGAAATAAATTTGTGGTCTATTTTGCATTTCCTGGTACATAGTATGATCAAAAGATTTTCTTGCAATAAACATGGATTTTTTGGTGGCCAATGGTTGACAACTTGATGTTGTATGCTTTCGAAAAGCAATTGAAACTTTTGAACGTAGAATCTTATTATTCATTTAACATGCTATTTTACTTTAGAGACAATTGCCAACTCCTTCCTTTTCCACCACCCTACGCCCACTGCTGCCCCGCCTAGAGAGAGTGGTTGTTGGCATGGGACCCTTGTAGGCTGGTGTGGAATCCCCTATACTACGTGCGGGCATAGTGTATAGGTGTTGAATACTGATAGGCGAGTGAAGATGCCAAGTAGGGAAGGGTTACCATTGGGTCAATGTTGATAACAGTTGGCCACTGTGTACATTGGACGTGCAGTGCATGGTGACAAGTTATTGTCCTTCGTTGCTTAGCAATAGCCCTTGTACATAAGAACATTTATCTCATGGGCACCTTTTTCTTTTAAGTTGGCTTTTGAGGTTGAGTTCTAGGCTTCTAGCCAAAGGTTTGCACCAGTGAATGTAAATTTGCAGTCATGTTCTATTATCACTCATGATATAGTCAACCAATCGTTCAACTTTAGCTTATCTTTATGTGCTCTTTTTTCCTTAAGAGACAAGATTAGAAATGAAACGGTTCGTGAGATGGTAGGTGTAGCACCTATAGAGGAGAAGTTGAGGGAAAATAGGCTAAGGTGGTTTGGGCGTGTCTACCGTAGACCAGGAGATGCAGTAGTTAAGAGAGTGGATAGGATAGCTTTGGGTAGCAATGCTACGGGGAGGGGTAGACTTAAATTGACATTAGATGCTGTTGTGCGCAAAGATATGAGTATAATGGGTTTGTGTGAACAAGTGGCCCTTGACAGAGCTCAATAGAGGAAATGATTCATGTAGCCCACCCCAAGTGATTAGGACATAACGCTTGGTTTATGTATGTTGAAAAATGTACTACTTTTGCTGAAAATGGTTATCTTAGGGCTAATTATCGCTTGCTTAAACTTTCTTTCAGGAACTTCCCATCTGGTTCCGTCCACATGTCTATAGAGCTTGGGCTCGGGCGTTTCATTCCAGTATGGTTCTTTTCCCCATTTATCTTTGGTTGCGATGATTAGATAGTAAATATTGTATAGTGTGCAATGGACTGTTGTTAAATGGGTATACAGTTTGCATTATATGTGTGAAGGAAGAAGTTTTATTTTTATCATCATTAGTACTGTGTGCAAAACTATCCAAGTGAAGTCCTACTATCGCTCACTTGATGGAGGCGGTAGGCCCTCCTTCCCTTGGCAAGCTATCTGGAAGACGAAGGCGCCGGTAAATGTGAGTTTTTTTGTGTGGTGCGTGGCCCAAGGCAAGATTCTAACCATTGATAATTTGATTCGAAGACGGAGAATCATTGTTAATTGGTGTTGTATGTGCAAAAGAGACGCGGAGACGGTGGATTATCTTCTCCTTCATTGCCCGGTTGCGGGGGAGCTTTGGTCGTTAGTGTTCATGTGGTTTGGTGTGAAGTGGGCCATGTCGAAAAATGTAATGGAATTGTTAATTGCTTGGAGGGGTGTTAAATTGAAAAAGAGAAGCGAACTTGGGATTTGATTCCACTTTGTTTGATGTGGGTTATATGGCGAGAAAGAAATTTGAGATGCTTTAAAGGGGTTGAAATGCCTTTGTCTAGGATCAAGAGTTTTTTGGTGAATAGTTTGTATAGTTGGGACAAGAGAGAATGTTCCCCTTCTCTTGACCAATTTCTAGATTGGTTTGAGCTTTTCCATTCTCATGGGAGTGTATAGAGCCTTTTTGTCTTGTGGCCTTTTTTTATAATCTGGTGGCATTCCCTTATAGCCTTCTTTTTAATATACTTATTTACTTACCAAAAAAGAAAAAAAGATTACCAGATATAGTAGAAGAATTCTTACGACCATCCTGTGGTTTGAATATCAGATTTGGAAGAAGCTGCTAAGCCTTTGAATGAATATGCATCTTTGAGAGAGTTCTTTGTTCGCTCCCTGAAAGAAGATTCTAGACCCATAGACTCCAACCCTTGTTGTCTGGTAACTGGTAACCAGCTTCTTGGACTTCTCATTGGTCCAGATTCCATGTCACTCTAAACTGTTTCTGACACTTGTCTGATACTTTGTACCCTGTATTGTCGTGATTATAGATCAGTCCAGTGGATGGCACTGTTCTAAGATTCGGAGATTTGAAGGAAGCAGGCACCATGATTGAGCAAGTTAAAGGATTTTCGTATTCTGTGTCTTCTCTTCTTGGTGCAAGACCACTCCTTCCTTCAATGGAGGATGTGCAACAAGAGAGTAGGGTACAAGAAAAGGCTCCACGAGATGAGGATAAAAAGTCATGGTGGAGAATTACGCTGGCTTCTCCAAAAGTTAGGGACCCAGAACCAGCAAGGTGAGTATCCCTACTTATTTTGCAGATTTATCTTCACCGCCCTATTCCACATTAACTATTTTTTGCTACTTCTTTTGAATCTATGGCATTTTTAATTTGCCATTGATTCAAAGGGGGAACCATTTGATATTGTCTTCATGATACACTCAACCATGCAAATGTAACCATATAGATTGTATTGCCTTTTCTCTTCTCAAGAGTGCCAAGAAATCCTTGACAAATGTTAGGGGGATAAAGTTGTACTTTTTATGAGGGACGATTGATTTAGTTAGGTTAGCAGCTTCGAGTCCTGGGAAGTAACTGCTCTACAAGAAGTGGGGAGAAGGTTGCCTATCTGCTATCTCTCTAAGTCCTTTCGTAAGTGAAGGGAACTTGTATGAAATTGTTTATCAATGGATATGATGGTTTTATGACCTTAGTGCTATAGATTCATAAAATCACGTGATTCTAGTGTTTGAACCTCAATCTCTTTGGGTCTTGAGGGTATCTACTATACAAAACACCATGGTGTGGACCCCACACAAAAGACATTTTTAGTGGATGGTTGAGATTACTTTGATCCGAGAGCCATTGTCCACCCACTCGATTTTCTTCCCTCTCCTCTCTTTTCTTTCTCACAAATTAAGGGCTAGAATAACTAAAGCCCCAAAATGATCCAACCATAATCAACCAAGGAACCTGTCAGCCAAAGGAGTTTTGGAAAGAGTATAATTTGATCAAAATCCTTTCATATTCCCTACCAAAAAGTGGACAGTCTCTCTCTATCTCTCATCCCAAACCTTAACATTTTTTTTCTTCGCTGAATATTTGTAGCTCCGGGGCCACACTTGAGGTTTGACTGTAGTTGATATCTTTTTATCCTCTAAGTTTGGTCCTTTTAAAGCCAGTTTTGTTTTGCCAAATTCGTAAAACAGTATTTTGATTTCTAGAACGGATTGGGAATGGGTTAATTCGTTAATGGTTCACATCTTTCCGAATCCATTCACCATCCGTTAAGTTCGGAAATTGGATATTACATCTAGAGTTTGGTGATTGGTACGACCACCGTGACGGCTTGATATAAAAGGAATTTTTTCTTCGATCCTTCTTCTCTGAACCTTTGCTGTTTCTCTGGCAATTTCTTCAGCAAATTGATGTGCCATAATGTCGAGCATTTTTTCTTGGGGGGAAATTTTCTTTTCTGATTTATTTCAGATTTGTTTTCATACGTTCTGAATTTGTTTGGTACTGAATATTTCCCTTTTCCGAGACTCTTTTCATTTTCCCAGAATGCTTCAGTTCCATTTTGTTTCCACGTAAACAGTTCCGAACAACTGAATGACACGGCATAGTTGTCATTGAATATACACGAGAGAGGGGCAGCAAGTGCTACAGTGAGCCATCGGGCATCGTGACAGAAGTTCTAGCAAGGCTGGGGGTTCCTGTGTTCAGCCTTGCCAACCCTGAGTTTTTTTAGGGCCAATGCAAATGTTTTTAGATGGGGCTTTTTTACATAATTCACAATAAAAAATTTCAAGTATTAAAAATATATATACTTAAAGATAATAGTACAAGTATTCAACATCACAATTAGGGGTGTTATTCGGTCGGTTCAGTTCGGGGTGGATTTGCCGAAAACCGATCGAGTTTGGGGTATATAATTCCGGGGCCGATCCCGACTGGTAGTAATTTTGGTTCAGTTTGGTTCAGGGTGATTTTGGGGATTTCGGTCCACCCCGAAATGGGCCTTAGTTGGGCCGTTTGGGCCATTTTCAAAACCTAAGTTACTAACAATGGACTGTTGGGCCATTTTTCCATCCTTATTTGGGCCATTTCCAACCATTTTGGGTCCATTTTTACAAGGGGCCATTTTCACCTATTTTTTATGGGCCATTTTTGGGCATTTTTTTTACCTAGTTTTGGGCCATTTTTTCCAAAGTAAACAATCCGCCTAGGTTCTTTCTAATGGTCACCAAAACTCATCAACAAAATGCTGATAAAAAAAAACAAAATTCACAATCAAAATACAAAATACAACACCAAATTAACATTACAAGTCACCCTTTAGTTCACTACCCAGTTTACAGTAACACAAAAAAAAAGAGTTCAGATTCACCACCCACCGCTGCCTAGTTCACAGAAGCACTGATTCTAACACAGATACATAATCCAGATTCACCACCCACCACCACCTGTTCCATGCTAACACAGTTACACAGTCACAGTCACTCTTCACTACATTAGTTTCATTACAAAATACAACACCAAATTAACATTAAAAGTTTACAAAACATTTCAAGTTCACTACCAAAACATCACCAATTCAAAACATTTCGCCATCACCACCTCAACACATGAAGCCATACCTTGCCAAGGAAAACATAAGAAAGAAATTAAGGTAGTTCAAAATCAACCCGATAAATTAAAACAAGAATTTATAGACAAACAAAACAATTACATTTGTGTACCCATGATAGAACTCTTCAATGCAAGCACCAACCCGTTAGTCCTTATCACTTGATTCCAAAACAACTAAAAACATAGAGAAAAAAACAAAGAAAACATACAAGTAAGACATTCAACATAAAACATATTTAAGGACCATAATAGTTGTCAATATAAAAACTAAAAGTAAGAGTAGTACCCGAATCTAATGCCTCCAATTCATGAAGTTGTTCACTTATATTGATCTTGGTTGGTTTCCTAATCCATTGTTGTGTGCAAATTAGTGCTTCCACGGTCTTCGGAGAGAGAAAACTTCGATAAGGATCAATGACACGTCTGCCCGTGCTAAAAGTGGATTCGGAGGCGATCGTGGACACGGGAATTGCTAGCACGTCTCGTGCCATTTGAGAGACAATTGGATATTTTGAAGAGTTTAACTTCCATCAACGAAGTACATCGAAGTCGTCACAATCATCCTCACTAGTTTCCGCAAGATACTTTTCCAATTCCGTTTTGCTTGCCATGTTGCCCTCCTTTTGTTTGTGTATCTTAAATTGAGATTTCAAAGATTTATGATTACCAATGTCCGTTTCAAGTCCATCCAAATCTACGGTGTCTGATAATCCCCGAACCTCTTTGTTATGTACATTCAAGCTAACATTATACTTCACATACCATCCAAATAAACGGGTAATTTCATGTTTTAACTTATCCATGAACTCACCAACTATTGCCTTGTCATAGCCCAAAGTATATTGCAAGCAATACTCAAAAAATGCAACTTTGCATCGAGGATCAAGAACAACCGCAAACATCATCATTTGATAATCTTATCAAATCTCCCCAATACTTGTCAAACTTCTTACTCGTACTAATTGCCAAATCATACAAATCACTATCCTCATTTTCACACAACTTCATAATGTCTTGTTGAATCAACACCGTTTCATCAAAAAAAAAGCATTGCGAGTGACGTACAAAGAACCCAAAAATTTCAAAGTTGCAACGTAAAACACTTGAAGAAACTTGATGTACAACTTAATCTTTTCCCAATCACTTGAACTTGGAGGCCCAATGTACTCCCGCCCCCCCCCCCCCCCCCCCCCCCCCCCCCCCTTTTCTTCCTCTTCTCAATTTGAATTACCCTACCTATACCCTCAAAAGCATCAACATCATCAAAATCCTCGTCCATCTCTTCCTCTCTTTCATTTAATTTAAAGTTCGGGTCATCACACAATCGATCAAAGGCCTTTTGATAAATTAAAGCTCTCTCCAACATGAAATATGTATAGTTCCACCGAGTAGATACATCCAAACAAGGTTTAAGCCTTCACACAATTTTCTCCTTCTCAACACATGACCAAAACTCCGCCATTCTAGATCGTGAAGACCTCACATATCTCACCATATTGCGCACACTTGCAATTGGGACATCAATCTCTTGCAATCCCTCACGTATGATTAGATTTAAGATGTGTGCCGAACATCTCACATGCAAGAACTCGTGATTTAAAATGGTGGTCTTTCTATCTTTGGTCTTTCTCTCCAAGTATTTAATCTAAAGTTTATTCGACGATGCATTATCAACCGTAATGGTTAGAAACTTGTCAATTGCCCAATCTAATTAGCATTCTTCAACCATTCTACCAAGAGTATCTCCTCTGTGATTAGGAACAACACAAAAATTCAGAATTTTCTTTTGGTACTTCCAATTCTCATCAATAAAATGACCCGTTAGACATATGTAATTCAGAGTTTGGACCAAAGTCCAAGTGTCCATTGTAAGACAAACCCTTTGATGCTTGAGTGTATGTTTCAATGTTTTTTTCTCCTCCTCATACATGACCATGCATTGTTTTGCCATCGTAAGCCTACGAGGAGGATTCCACATTCGTTGAACAACACTAATAAAATCTTTGAATTCTTCACCCTCAACAAATGAAAACGGCAACTCATCAATTATTATCATCCTCGCTAGTGCCCTTTTACAAGCGTCAGCACTAAAGGCCACAGGCACAAGGTTTGCACTTGTTTCACCATTGTGTTCTTTCTTTTGAAAACTAAGGAGTTTTTGCCTAGAACCCGTAAATTTCTTACTTGGTGGATATTTGGTACACTGATACGCTAGATGATGAGGTAGTGATTTAGTACCATTTAACTTCGAGTGACAAGCATAATCTGTCCCACACCAATTGCATCCAGCCCTAGGTTTTGGATGACCTTCCGGTGTAATAAATGTAAAAGGCTTCCAGCATGTAGGTTGTAGCCCTTTTTTTTAGACCAACAACTTGCTTTTTTTTGACTCATTGTTAGTTTCAAGCATCAGATCATCATTTAGTTCAGCATTTTGAGGGATATCAAACTCAGCAGCTTCATCCATAATGTCATCATCATCAATATCATCCATCTAATACAGCAAAAAATTAAAACCAACATAATCACAATCTGATTTCATGTTGTTCGTGCACTAATCTGATTTTCAGTCCATCACCTCATGTTCATGCAAAAATTTAGTATGTAAATTGTAAACACTAAACCCATTAAATTCATGAACTGTATTCAACAAAAATCTGATTTTCAAGCCAATATAGGGTTTTGAGATTGAATACCTCATGCTCACGGTCAGACATTTCGTCGGCGTTGTCGAGGAGGTTCTGGCGGAGATGAGGGACGAGAGATGAACCTGAGAAATGAATTCGATTAGGCAAAAGCAGAAAAAAGCAAATCAGAGCTGAAAAGAGCTTAAGATCGTTATTGGTTTTAGAAATCGTTTTACTCATTAGCTCAAGATCAAAAGCCCCAACTTAGAAATTGTATTATTGTTTTTTTTTTTGAAACCCAACATTAAAAGCCCTAATCCGGAAAAATATATAGAAACAAGATACAGATCCAGAAACAAAATTAACAAGAAAGAGAGAGAGACTAGTGGATGAACGAGAGAGAGAGACCAATGATCAAAATGAACAAGAAAGAGAGGGAGAGAGAGATGACTGGTCGTTGTTCCGGTAGTTGTGGATCTCGTTTCTTCTTCTTCTATGATTGTCGTTACCCAAGTATTAAGATGATCAGGAATCAACTACTGGTGAACAAAATTAAGATGGTCGTTGTTCCAGAGAAAACTTCTACGATCGTCGTTTCTCTTCTCTCGCTCTTCTTTCATCGAAAGAGCCAAAGAGGGTAAGAGGGTTTGTGAGCTGTGGCTGCGGAAAGAAAAGGGAGAGAGGGTAATAGGGTTTGAGTTATGTGGACGGTGTAGATTACACACAACAAATCTATGGTATAGATTAAACCCAATTATATAAATATAAGTATTAAGTAATATATGTAGTCGGTTTGGTTCGGGGTGGTTCGGTCTTGTCGGTTCAGTTCGGTCTGGTTAGTCCAGATTTTAACAAAACCGAGATCGAACTGAAATAGGTTCGGTTCGGTCCACCCTGAACCCAAAATTTTCTACCACTACCCCGACCGAAGACTGAATCGAACGGTCGGTTTTTTGGTTCGGTCGGGTTCGTAACACTCCTAATCACAATAACAAAAAGCTGGATAATTGAACATCACTCTTCTCATATTTTTTGCAACAAAAGTAGAATTTAAGCTCTCATGCATAATCAAGTTTAGCCACAACATCTTTTTCAATGGATAGCTTGCTAATCCATTCAACCTTTCGCCATTCAAAAAAGATAATCCATTCAACCTCTCTCGACATATTTGACAAAAGGTAATATTTCGATCAACTTTAAGTTCCATAAGTATCTTTCCCCGGAGGCAACTGTAAATGGTATAGTCAACTATATCCTATTAGTGAGTTTGCTAAAGTGGTAGTTATGTTGGATTTTGTTATCTTAGTTTCTTGTTGGCAGTGAATTTTGCGTTGCACACTTGAAAGAGAGGTTAGGATCTCTACCAATTGATAAATTGCATGCAGTGGTTCCCCTTACAATGAAAATCTTATCAAAGACTAACCAAGTGCTGAACACCCAAGGTAGATAATGGTGAAAGCATGGGTCAAAAGGATCCAGTTATGGTTGATTCTCAATAGATTGATTTAGTTGAGCAATGTCATAAACGTACTTGAAGGTTTCATGTTCGGAGTGCCATAGGCACGGGTAATTCGCAAGTATATTCCTATTTTGTTTCTGATTTCAAATAAGGCTAAGGACATGAGGATCCCACCAAAAAGTTGCGAAAATCACAAAGACACATGCATCACAAGAAAGGTGGCGCAGTCAACGTACGTGTAATTTGTTTATTTACCTGGACACTATGTTGGAAAATTTGAATTTCCAGGTGGTGCTGTTTTTTGTTTGATTGTTGCTTCTCTCTTTGTTTAGGCTACTGACCGTGTCGTAATGTGCCAAAAATAAATTTATAAAAACTTGGAGTTAACTACTACTCTGTAGAATTGTGGTCAAGACTGAGTGTCGATCCACAGGGACAATATGGTTGAGTTACTATAATTTCGATTGATTTCTAGATTAATTCGGAGGAAAAAGATTTGAGTTGTTTGATTTCAGAAAACTAATTAACTAAGAAAGCAACTAATTAATTGATTTGGAAACTGATAGGAAAAAGACTAAGGGTTTCGAATCCACCCCGACCGCATAACTATCATTAGAGCTTGCATAGGCTAGGTTTAACATTCGAATCATTAAAAAACTATCGTTAAAGCTTGCAATCCCTTCCGATAATCGTCAAGAAGATAATTGAGTTGTTAAAAGGCATATACTATCCCATAGCACGTACCGTCTCACTAGCCTGGTCTGGCCATCTAACGGCACGTACCGTCTCACTAGCCTGGTCTGGCCATCTAATGGCACGATTCGTCTTATGAGCATAATCTATCTCAGAACTCCAACCACAATCAAAGAATTCCATTGTTTAACTCCGTATTTGAAAACCGCGAATATAAATACGGAACAAATTGAAAGCATTAAAATCATTCCATAAAACTGAAATGAGTTCTAGTTAAAATATTGATCCTAATATTAAAACTTAAACCTATACATATACAAAGTTACTTGGCACGGTGCTTCATCTTCCCCCTAGGGAAATGGAGTTAGCCGGCCATGGGAGCTGGAGTCATGCTTCTGTGATGTCGTCGTCTGTTCCCAGCCGAACTCTTTTTTTCTATCGAAGTCAGTGAGATATATACTCTTTAATGTAGGATTTAAAGCATTAACTACATAAGAGGTCCATGGGACTTTATGTAATTATTAATTGGCAATTGAACTTTGAGTAACTCTGTTCTTTGACCCCGAACATCATTAAACTCTTGTTTTTATCCAAAATCTTGGACAATGAGCTCGATCAACCTATAAACAAAATAAAAGCAAAATTAATTTCAAGCAACATACATAAATGGCTAACAAGTGTAGTTTGGAGGGCCAAAATATTAATATTTCGGCACTTATCAGCTACATTGTTGCCTGAGTTGATGTCCAATTATGTAGGACTGTGGCTGGTATAGCGCCAATTTCCTCTGCTTAAGTCATTCCTCCTAGAGATGAATCAGAGCATCTCTAGTGCATTAGCTAAAATTGTTCGGTAAAGTGTGTGGTAAATGACAAAATGTGTAAGTAGTGGGACCCAATTGTGTTTGTAAGAGTGTGTATTAGGAGAGTGAATGAGTATTTTAATGGTGAAGCAAAGGTTTGTGGTAGTGTAAGATAAAGTGTATCTGCATATATTTGTGTATATATGTATAAACATATTCATACATACATAGGGCCCGTTTGGATGCTGCTATCGGCCCAGGGATTATTTTTCCCCCCTTTACAAGACCGGGGGCCCACGCGTTGCCCCCGTTTGGGAGCCACAAAGTCGGGGGTTTTCCACAACACCGTTTCTTGCCTAAGACCGGAGAAAGGGGCATCGGCGGTCTTATATTGAGATAGGGTTTGAGGTGTCCATGAGTTATCCCCCCTAATCCCCCTTCAAACTAGACGATTTCACCCCTCCTTATCCCCCTTCTCTCATCCCGAGCTTCCCATTTCTGCCGCCCACCATTTTTTGTTTCGTTCGACGAGCAGAGACGATTTGGTGGCGATTTGGTGAGTGCAACCGATTTGAGCTTCGATTAACTCAGGTATGAGGTTCGATTAATCGATTAAATGTGTATGTGATTATTTTTTTGCTGATTTTCGAGTATATTGATGTGTGGGTTTTGACTGTACCAGAGATTTGTGTGTTTACTCCATGGATTTGTGTACTGTACTTGCAATTTGTGTACTGTACGTATGATTTGTGTGTTAAACCCCCCTGTCTCTCTCTCGCCCCATTCTTCCGATTGAACTCGTCCACTGTGTTCACCACAAGTTACAGTGCATATATGTGAAGTTAAGGTTTTGATAATCAATGGATGAATAAATGGTTAAGTATATACTCGTCTTGAAAGCTACGCAAAACTTGAGAGTTCAAATCCTCTGTAATCGTATTTCTCTGTACATCTGTTCTCAGACATTTCCGGCTGTTCGATCAAGTTGGAATTTTGAGGAATATGCACCAAGGAGAAAACTAGGTCCAGCTTTAGTGGACCAAGTGGCCTTCTTTTTTCTTTTGTGGAGGTGAACTACAAAAGAGCCTTTGTTGCCATTTTTTAATTAAGAAGGAAATGATTCATGTTAGATAAAGCTCATCGACACTGACAAAGAATTCCATCCAAAATACAATGATAAAAATATAAACAACAAATCACCAAAAGTTAGAGGGCTATCTTCTCCGACTAGACATGAGCCTCCTTAGATCACTGGATAAAGGCTTACATGCTGGCTGGCTTAACAGCTTTCAGGATCACATGCTGGCTGGCTTAATAGCTATCCTATGTAATGTATGTATACATGTGTAGGGCGGTAGTAGTAATGAAGAACGAAAGAGAGTGCTACTGATATGAAATGAATGGGTTTGACTTTCAATTAAATTGTTAACTCCTTTGTCACATGACATCATAACAACTTTTAAATGTCAGTGCTCTTTCTCACCTATCTCACTTCCCCTTGACCATTGATACTGTGAGACCCAGAGTTGGGAGCTCCCTAGCTAACATTGCTTTGACACGAACAGTTAGGACACAATCACTGGCATTAGAGATGGATTTTTGCACTGTATTACCTATCTGACTTATTCACTGAGCAAACACACCCCTTGTGCATCCCACTAGAGATGCCCTCAGAATGCAAGTTAATCTGTGTACTGTTTACCCTTTTGCAGTCCAATGAAGGGCCTTTTCTATTGTGTGCTTTACCTGAAACCTGGAGACTATCACCGAATACACTCTCCAGTTGATTGGAACGTTCTTGTTCGTCGACATTTTTCAGGTTTCGTTAAATGCCATTTTTGTTGAGAGAACTCTGTATATGTGGACTCAATATATTGCTTTTTCTTCACTGATAACTTATGTTTCAGTGCTGGTATAGTGGTATGGATTAAAGAAATGAAGCGTACCATTGGCCGTTTGATCCATCTTTTATCCGCTTGGTCCTATTGCGACTCATATTGATCTTTATATATCAATTCCTTAAAACCCTCTGAACTGAAGAAAGTGTATCATATTGTTGCTTAGATGGCTCATGCAATCAGAATATATATCATGGATGGAATAAACCTTTCTTCGTTGCTGTAGAGCTGCTCCATGCTTGGGTATCCTGTGTTCAAAATTGAGCTCTTATGGTCCTGGATCACCAGGACAGTTTTGTTTTGGTCCATCCATTCACGAACCGTGGTCGACCACCTTAGGCTAGGCAGGAACCCGCTCCCTAGGTCACGGACTCACACCTTTCGGCGCTGAGACTTTTCTCTTGCCAAGGAGTTGAGTCCTTTTATTTGGACCCTCTGTATCCCAGGTGTCTAAGCATGAGTGGTTAGGAACAAATATGATGTGGTGATCCTGGACTATTAAAGGATTACAAAATTCACTGTAGTGGGCAGCCTTAGCTAGATCGTGTTCTACCACGAATGTTGTTCCCATTCTTGTTGGGAAAGAAGCAACCCCTAGCTAAGTGAGAATAATTCATTCATATGTTTCCGTCATAACATTGCTATGTACGCGTTGATTTTGGACTATGCTGCTGCATTTTCCTGTTATTGGTAGTTTGGCATGTTTTTTTCTCATCAGGCTTTTTTCTTCTGAAGAATGTTTTTTCTAATGAGAGTATGAGACAGATGGTGAACTGTTGAACCATTGACCTGGCCACCTGACTGGGCTGTTGTTGACTCCTGGGTTGTTGTTTCCGTCATAACATTACATTTTCTGGTTTATTGGTAGTTTGGCATGTTTTTCTCTCATCAGGGTTTTTTCTTTTGAAAAATCTGTATATCGAATGACACAGATGGTGAACTGTTGAACCATTGACCTACCCACCTGACTGGGTCGTGGCTGGATAGCCATAAATAAACCGTCGTTCTCAATGTAATTACTCGTTTCCAATTTCTCTGTACCTGATAAATGTTAGCAAGTTTCTGTTCTTTTATTGGTTTTGCAGGTCGGCTTTTCCCTTTGAATGAACGTGCTACAAGAACAATCAGGAACCTCTATATTGAGAATGAGAGAGTGAGTATGTTCATTTTTTATTGTAATGGGGGACTGTCCATTTATTTTAATCTCCACTTTCTTTTTGACTATGTCATTCACATTCTAGGGTGAAACTAGTGGCTCCTAATTTCAGAGGTCATGAATTCATATTGCATCAAAAGAGAGGATGATAAACCAATTTGACATTATAATTGCAGTTAAGAGAGGTATGGGGGAAGAGCGGTTGTTTTAAATTTAGCCAGCTTTCTTCGGTGATCAGGGAAAGTTGTAAGACAGGGTGATCAATGCGTGGTGATACCCAACTGTGACCTATGGATCTCTAGTCCCTAGGGAGACAATAAGGGCATAGACGGGCCCGGGAAAGTGGAGTACTGGGCACGAAGGATCTGCAGGCGTTTCCTCATGACGGGTTTGGGTCATAGCCCGACCCAGCACCACCAAGGGGTTATTACAATTGTTCCAGTCTACCAAGAGACTGTTTTCCACCTCTTTGGGAAGTTAGTAGTTTTCAAAATGCTAGTCTAATATTTATAAGCTTCCCCTAAACCAACATAGACACAAGTAGCCTGCATAGAAAAGGACACAATGTGAAAACAAATGTTGGGTCTATAATCGGCCCCACAATGGTTATCTGTCCCCATGTGAGATTGAGGGTTTCACAGATTTTCATATTTTTCTCTTCAGGTGGTACTTGAAGGCCGATGGGAAGAAGGTTATATGGCAATGGCAGCAATAGGCGCTACAAATATTGGATCAATTGAGGTTGAGCGCTGCTTTTTTGTTTTGTTAATGCAATGTACATCCGTTTAGTGGGGTCTTTTGTTGAGGTTCAATGATTTTCCCCCATCCATCTCTTTTGATGACATGAGAAAGGGGTTTTCCTTCAGTAAAATGGTAAAAGCTTGGGTTGTAAAGTAAAGCATGAGAACACAGGACTTGGGAGCCGCTGCTACTGTACTACATAAAAGAATGAAATCTCACCTCTCCAAGTGTCGAATGAATTGAGATTAAATGTTATTCTTCTCACACTGTAGGACAATTTATAATACAAGCTACCTATCAACTAAGAAAACAAAATATTGAAATAGGGAAATATACATAAATCAAATATACAGATTCCTAAACTAGCTACCTAAATATATTCCCCTTCCTACTTTAAATATATACAGCCAACACCAAGAATGATGCATTATCATGGGTCGTGACCCTGGCTTATGAGAGAGAGAGAGAGAGAGAGAGAGAGAGAGAGAGAGAGAGAGAGAGAGAGAGAGAGAGACTTGTGTAATGCCCCAAGCAAATTACTGTCCAAATAACTTGAAAAGCCGAACCACCTGGCTCAAATCCTTAAGCCCAATTTAACCCTGGCTTATGAGTAATGGCCTTTCTTGCATTTACATGTTAAGGGGCATCGTTTAAAAACCGCAATGAGTTATTAGAACATGTTTCTGAGATGAATCAGCATTTAGGGTATGAATTTCCATAACCTAGAGCATTGTACCTCAGCTCACTCCGTTAGAGTTCACGTTATTGCAATTTCTAAAGTTCAGATTGTCATTTACTTTCTATGGTACTAGACGTATTGTGAATTATGAACTTCCACGTGACAGCTTTTCATTGAACCTGCACTGGGGACGAACCGGCCAAGAAAGAAGTTACTGCACTCCGAGCCTCCTGAAGAACGGATTTATGAACCTGCAGGTGCCGGTGTGATGCTTAAGAAAGGGGACGAGGTTAGAATGACTGACATTGATTTCCTTTAAAGCTCAGAAGCTTGATGACTCTTGGCTTATTTATAGATTATTTCTTGTTGGATCAAGTTTTTGCTCCACAACGACTGATCATAGCTCACAAATGCATTTAAATTACTCCCCCCACCTACAGATTTCACTCCCTCTTTAGAAAATTAGCAGGTATTAGCAAACTAAAAGGTTGAGTTGCTGGAGTTGTTGGTTCATGTACAACTGCCATACATGTATTTAGTTTCCGTACTTCTATCTTTTTTTGAACGGCAAGTTTCTGTACTTCTAGTCATGTAGACCTTGTGGTTGGCCCTTTTTTTAAAATTTATTTTGGGTTTCTAGCTCTCTTATTTCTTCTGTCTTTCCCCATAATGCTTTCAGGTGGCTGCATTCAACATGGGGTCGACGGTTGTCCTTGTATTCCAAGCTCCCATATCTCTGCCAGGTGACGAGTCTGTTTCATCAGAATTCAAGTTCTCTATTAGAGAAGGAGACAGAGTTCGTGTTGGGGAAGCGCTAGGAAGGTGGAACGATTCGTAGCGACCGGAATGCCCCAGTGAGCTGTCTGCCATGCGTTGGGTGCTATTTGCTCAATTTATTTGCAGTTATCTAAGTCTCATTTTGTGCATCATTGAGCAGAATTTGGCTTTCATGTTCCGAATTTATGATATCTGCCTGTAAATCTTATGATGCTGGTGATTATTGAAAAAAAAAAAAAAAGGTTTGGTTTTTTTGCCAAGTGATTTTGAATCATTGTTTAGTTGTGGACTGGCTGCTGATTTTGCCACTCTCTTTTTTGTTAACGTCACTCCCCTGCAAGTTCTGCAAGTGTATTTTTGGTGCAAAAATATACTTGCAAGGGAGTGACGTTAACAAAAAAAAAAAAAGAGTGGCAAAATCGTTTCCCTTGTGGATTTTGGTTTTTACTGGAGCTGGGGTGCCCAAGGGGTGTTTAGCCTAGTTACTGGAGTTTGCTCACTTCTACGTTTTTTCAGATTCAAAACCTCCTTGGTGCTTTCAACTCTTGTAGTCTAACCCGGATATCTTGAGCTAGGGGGAGAAATATTCAACCTAGTTGTTTGTATCAATGTTATACACAACAATTAGGACATCAAAAAGTACTAGCATTCAAGCAAAAGATAACATGTGAAATTGATTGGAAAATAAAAAGTGATGGGCAGGACTGGTGGATTTGTTCGCAAGTGGAGTTGTAATTTAGCAGCAGGTTTCATATACTCAAATGTATTTTATTTTTTTCACTGAGGGAAAAAAAAAACACAAAAAACTATCTTTAAGGTAAAAACAAGAAACCGTATCAACCGAACACAAATACATGCGCTTCTAGGAGACGAGAACGAATCTAATTGAATGGCAACGCCGTCCAAGTATTTCTCATTTAAACAAAGTGAAGACTTTTTTTTTTTAAATGAAACGAAACATGTATTCATAATCAAGAACAACCAAGTACAAAGAATCTGCGGTTCAAAAAAAAAAAAAAGTACAAAGAATCTACAAATCCGAACCAAAAACAAAGAAAAACGAAAAAGATCACGCAAAAATCGACAGCTGCATTGATGGAGACCACCGATTCACTCGTGGATGTGGCTGGAGGAAGATGGAGGAAACACATTGGCAACTTACTGAAGCTCAACGTCTCTTCGTCCCACCGCAATCGTAGCTGCAAGGCGCCACCACTGCTGCTGCAAAAGAACCCACGGACCCGTCGCCAAAACAGATCGGATCTGAGGGCCCAAAACCCAGCTCTGAAAGCAAAGACTCTGCCATTAACATAATAAAGACAAAGAAGTTCCTCAAAGTCAATTTTTTTGCAAAAATAAGAAAAAAATCCCTAAAATTTGTCCAAACTACTAATGTTTTGAGTTTGAGAATTAGATAGATCATTATTTCTGTAGAGGAAGTATTCGTAAATCTCTTCCTAATCACCATAAAACTTGGCGCCAAATGTCTTCTTTTTTCTTTTTTTTAATACGTGCAGAAAATCTCACGAAACCCCAAAGAATGCGATTGGGAGTGATTTTGGGGCATGGCTACGTTGTGCTCTCAATGCCCTTATCCACCACATATTTTCGTAGGGTTCATACACCTAGTACTAGGCCTCACAATAATGCCTGGTGAGTAAGGATATTGGAACGCCACGTGACGGTGCTCCAAGATTAACAAATAAATTCCCGTGCGGTGCCGAATAAAAAAAAATTAGGAGAAGGACCGCGATAGGAGCAACACTTGTCCCAAAATGGGGTCCAATCTTTGTCCCGAAAAGTTATGTGCTTATGTGTCGCGGAATTTTCTGACCGTTAAACTGTGTGATTTTTTTCTTATGTTTTGAATTCAACAGCTGGAAAACTCCTCAGTACAGCCGCACGGGGCTTTTCGGTAAAAAGGATCCTGCCTCCTCCAATACCCCTGTCCCTGTACCTCTCCTTTTGGTTACGCGTGTCGCTCTACAAAATATTGTACACACATTATTTATTCCTCATGACAAAACAAATCCCATTTTATTTAAAAAGGATGGATTATAGGAGTATATTTATATCGATCTTGCTATTGTCAGTCTACTAAGCTGACGACAAACTCACTAAAAGATAAGAAAAACACAAATACTTTTTACCCCATTTAATACGCATTCACACACTTACTATTATCAACCGATTCGGCTGATTTTAGAATTTTCCTATTTATATTTAATCCCCATATCATTGGTGTTTAGTTTAGCCATTAGTTTATGTGATGACACTAGTTTAAGAGAACAAAATTAAAATTGTGTATGCAGATTCGAGGGAGCAGTGAGTGTGTGTGCGCATGCATGCACCTACCCCAAGTTCTGTTATTTAATCTAAATCGTTTATTTTGTTTGTCTCGTTGAGTGCAAGTTCACTACAATATTCAGGTTGATCAGGATTCGGTAACTATTTGATCAATTACCATTTTACCTCACAATTTGTTTTTCAAGAAAATTTTGAAAACATAATTATCGAGGAATCTGAATTTTTTGGTGGACTACCAACTCAACAAGACGAAAAATGAATGGTTTAGATAAAATAGCGAGACCCAAAATGGTCCCAATGCTCCAAATATAGATTTCTCCGGAAGGGTTCAATTTATATAAATTTCACAGAAAAAATAAATGATTTATGGGGTGTTGTGGCTAAATAACTGAGCCAGATTATATTTTTTTTCCTTATTTAATTAGTTTTGCATTAGTTTTTTTTGTGAATGATTTGTATTGATGACAAGAATCTAAATCTAAAAAGCAGTAAAAAATTGTGAACCAAACTTAATTTTTTCGAATAAAGACAATAATAATCCAAAAGCATGTCTGTTTTAGATTATTTTTGTCTTTAACAAAAAATTTTAAATATTTTGATCATAATTTTTTTACTTTTTTTACTTTTTAATCCATACAAAGTCGATGCAAAATTAACAAATGCGAAAAAAATTAAATGATAAAAAAAATTCTTGCTCAATTATTTAGCCATAACACTCATATCAATTGTTTCAGATACATTAGGGAATGAATTTTCGTTAACAAAACAATTTTAGAGCACAAGAATCTTAGAAACAAGATCCTCTTTCGGAATATTCCTTGCACATGATACGAGTTGGTTGTACAAGTCTAAATTCACATTATTCACTGAAATTTCAACATAAAAAAATAAATATTACTCTACTACTATTAATAGATTAATCAACTTCTCTCGGGTCTGATCTTCTCAGTCCCGAAAACCCTTGTACCTCTGTGTCGAGGAATTTTTCGGCCTTCGAATTATGTGATTTTTGTTCGCAAATGGAGTGGTAGCTTTCATATTCTCTCATGCATTTTTATTACGATACTGATTTTCACCAAGGGAAAAAAACCAAAAAATCCTACTCTTTAAGGTAAACACAAGAAACCGTATCAACTGGAACACCAATACACTTCTTGGAGACAAGAACGAATCTAGTTGAATAGCACCGCCGTCCAAGTATTTCTCACTTAAACTAGGGGTGGTGCTAATGCCAAAACTATTTTTCTTTGTTCCAAAACTGTAGTGCATAAAACATTTATATCATGTGCAAGGTACAAAAGCTTTTATGCATTAGAGTTTGCTTTGCACGCAACCTATCCTCCAAATAAGGTTTGCACCCGAGCAAAGGGCTAGGTCGTTGAAAGCATATAAAACCGGTAAGACCGGGATCGTTCCCACAGAGAAGTCTTTTTTAGCGAATTTGGAATAGATGGTAAGTACGTAGCAAGGTTTTCAAGCAGCCAACTCTGGTGATTGATTCAGTTAACGAAATTGAACTTGAAATTAAACTAGATTAGAAGTGGTCAAGTCAAAAAGGATTGATTTACCCACGACTAAGCCGTCAAACGGTTCCTTCATCTAACTCATGAGTGAACCGAAACCGTCCGGATTCCACTGGAAAAATTAAAAACTGAAAACTACTTGTAACTTAACTCAAAGCATTAATTCAAACTGAACTCATTTAACGCAAGTGAGAGACGAAAATGGATCGTTCGCACGCGTAAGATTGTCAAGCATGTAGCACAGGGCGATAGACTTCATTGATCAAAGAAGCCACCGAACCCATGATCAATGCAGGAAATCATGGGTTTAATTCATTCAAAACCTTAAAATCGAGCTAAAGTTTAGGCGAAACCGTTTAAACAACTAATCCATAGGGTTCATCTCACTCCATGACCAAACCAATTGACTACTCACTCATAGGAAAAAGACTAGAAATTATGCTAGAAAATGAAAACATGCTTTACCGATAGAAATGAAAATAAACTTGATTTATATAAAGATCCAATAAGTAGCTATAACATTAATGAACGAGAATTTAACATACAACTAAGACTTACCAAGATTCTTGAAGGAAATGACTTAAAACTTGAAAAGGCATTAATGGAGTTCTCTCCTAGAGAGAGAACTTAGACTAGGACATAAAGTAGATAAGTGCTAAGAGAGAGAGAGGGGAGTATTTATACAACTCAGTCTTTCCTCTCTACAAAATATCCCTGAACTTGCCAAAAGTGGCAAGTATTCCATAACTGGAAAGTCCAAAAAGCAGTAAAAATATCTGCTGGAGACCAATGTTATCGATACCATAAACAAAGGTATCGATAACATCCTTCAAATTCTTCCCCGGAGAAAAGAGTTATCGATAACTCCAAACAAACATTATCGATACCATTGCTTCTGGACAACTTCGGGACCAAAAAGGGGCAAATGGTATCGATAACATACAAATTGTTATCGATAACATTCTTCAAAAACGGCAGATTCAGATGCTTGTTTCAGCTTCAGCAAACAGCTTCCAGCAACTTCACAGCTTCTCAACACTTATTTTCATTCTCTAAACTTAAGTAAAGGCTACATTTTAAACCTTTCTTTTACCTTTCCTTTACTTTAATTTATTTAATGAAAATAAGAAAGTACCCCCCATTTGGAAACAATGGCATTACCAGAATTTCAAGATTGCATTTAAATCAAAATGTCAACCCCCCACTTTTAGTACAAAATGAAAAACTGCACGTTTTTCTCAAGAGAAAATGGCTCAAAACATGACCTTGCTCTTCAAATTAAACCTTGTAACTTTGTAGTTACTCTTAGAAAAATTCAAGGATCAATTACCGCCATTTTTTATCTCGAAAATTGAAACTTTTTCAGAAAGTCATTTTTCCATACTTAAGACAGATTTTAGGGGGCCGACAGGGTCTTCGGGTACTTAGAAACTTCCGGAGCATTCCTTGGCCTTCAAACGTGCCTTATTTATACGAATTACCTGCACAAAAACCTACCTTACATGCAACATCGCATAAAAACGACAATATATATGTACAAACACAACATGCTAGAGGGCTTAAGCACCAAGAATATGCATTATTGGGTGCTTATCACACCCCCCAACTTGAACTTTGCTAGTCCCTAGCAAACTAAAACAAATTGCATTTAAGTAAGCTATGCAATCCTCTCGAGATTCAAGATACAAAAGTTATGCTCAACTACTACAACTAGGCAAGAGTCCGAAAACACCTCTTAAAATCCGATCACATTCAATCCACGCACAAACATGCCATGAACTAGGATGAACAAACTATGCCATACTAGTGTAGTCAAGCATGCATGCACCACAAGGAGTTTCAACTTCAAAACTCACAAGGATACGCTTTTATTCGACTTTTCACACATTAAGATACACGATACTTCCCATGATAAGCGCTTGCGAGTAAATGCAATAGCCAGAGACAAAAAGCTACGCATGCTATCAAAAGAGCGCTAAGAACGAAAGGAAAGCTAATTATTGACAACTTTGCATAAGAAGGGACAAATCATACTCAAAAAGCAATAGATATCAATTATGCATCAAACGGAGTTAACTAGCGTACAAAAGATCAATGGAGGACTTTATTAGCTTATAACGACCTTGGATACAAAGGGAAAGGGACTACAAAAATGTAGTGGCCATATACTTGCATGGTTCATCTACCCTTGGCCACTACCGACCCTAAACTACCCAAGGCATGACCACATATCGGCCAAACACCATACAAAATTACGAAGAAGAAATAAAGAACAACTACTATATAAAACCTACAAAAACTACTACTACCGATTCAAACACACATAGTCGACAACCACATCCGGCTCCTCAAGTATTGAGCATCGAGCTCCCCCTTTCCATTGGATTCTTTCTCATCCGGAATGTAAGCTAGCCCGGAGACACACCAATCCTCTTATCATAGTATTTAACCCTCTTGATTTCACTTTTGCTCTTTCATAGCATTTCTTTGATCTTTCTTTGAGGAATAGGGTCATTTGAATTGAGATTTGTAGTAAGAGAGATTGAGAGGCCAAATTTTGAGGGCTTTGGAGAGGAAGATGAAAATTTTGAATTTTAGCTTTTGTAGTGGGAGAGGAGAGATAGAGAATCACATACCAATTCTTTGTCTTTTCACATCCCAACCACTTTTATCACATTCCCACCACCCAAACCTCCTTGAAACATTGAGAAACATTTGACACACAACCCTTCAAACATTCGGTTTCCTAAATTTGACAAATGGAAGAGACTCAGACTATGGTTCAAAATAAGGATAAGGTGACTCTTATGTGGTTTAATCAGGCAAAAATGCCTTGAATCATTTCCTAAGTACGCTAGCAACTCCAATAAGATGCATGAAAGATATATACACTACTCGAGTATGAACAAAAAATGTTATTTACGCAAGTGCGGGAAATGAGAACAAACAACATGGGATGCTTAAGAACGAATCTCTACTCTAAACGATGCACAACACTTGACATAACTTTTAGGCTCAACTTATAACTTTTAGGCTCAACTTATTCATCAAAATTCATGTATATGCAAATGACATGGATTCAAACACACAACCGAATTCGAGGGGATACATGACTTTTGCCATTGACACAATTGAGCATAAGTAAAGTATCTAACAAACGAAATCACTACTAACAAGGGAAGATTGCACAAAAAAAATTTAAAAATTTTACCAAAAGCAGAAAAATGAGACAAGTCTTATGAACCTAAATATATATAACATATATATATATATATCTCTCCCCCCAACTTAAACGATGCTATGTCCTCATAGCATGAAGAACAATAGTAAAGAGAGGAAAGAACAAAAGATTGTACCTCCGGGGGAATGTTAACCCCCGTATACCTCGACCAAGTTGGAGGCTTTCTTGTCATTGCTTTCCTTCGTCATTGGAACTGCTTCCAAGGTTCACTCTTTCGGCTCCTCCATCGGAACCACAGCTAGTCACATAAGGTCATCGCCGGGGCTTTCTTGGTCTTACAACCGCGACACGTAATCGCACACATGCTTAGGGCTCCTGAATGCCTCACTCACCCTGGCTTTTAAACGTAAACCATCAAGTCTGGTGTGGTAGCATGCTTACCTTGCAAAAGACTTAAGAACCAACTACCTACTAAGAAGCAAATGACATTAGTATCGCCCGGCTCATGTTATCCGGGCTCAAAAATTGACAAGTATTTAAATTCAACAAATCGTCACGTGATTACACGGGTATTACTTTTCTCCCCATTTCCCAAGTGAGAAACGGGTGGCTATACCAGACCATCAAAAGAAAAAAAAAAAAAAAAGAAAAGAGAGGGAGAAAAAGAAAGAGTTTATGTACGTTTAGCCAAACTCGGGCTTCGAACATTTATTATGCCAACGAGAGCTAATAAAATTAACATAGCACTCCACTCCACACTTTGCTTCAAAAATTGAATCCGACCATGCCACAAAAATAGATACTTTGAGTAAAACATTTGCCGAATCCGTTTTAAAAACTTGAGTTCCACCAAGTGTATAGCCCAAACTAGATTAATTTTCAAGGAGTTGACAAAATCCACAATATAAGGATGGTAAACCAAATCAAAGTCATCAACACCTAGAAAATCAATTAGTTCCACTCCCACAAAATCTTGGAATGGTGAAAACTCAACAGGAGTGCCGACAGGGTCTACAAAATTCTCATGAGGAGAACATTGGACATTAAAATCATCACGGCATCCTAACTCTGAGGGTTTGTTCAACTCTAAACCAACCTCTTCAATAATGATAAGCGGGCCTATTTCCTCTTCCTCAACATTTAAGTTGGCATCTTCAACTTTGACATCATAAACCCAAGATTCAGAATTTTCGGCCAATTGAACAAAGTAATCCCAACTTTCATTAACGGTTTTATCCAAAAATGCACCATCAACCATATGTTCTACAAGCTGACGCGTTGTAGAATTTAAACTCTTATAGAAAACGGGAATAAGGTGCCTTGTTTCGCAGCTATGTTGCGACCAATAGAGTACAGGATATCTAAACCGCCCCCAACAACACGCAGAAGACTCTTCATCAAGTTGATAAAAATTTATGACTTCACATAGCAGCATATGAGTCTCATGTATTGGGGAAAACTTTTTGAAAAATTGCTCTTCCATATCTTGCCAAGTAAGTATTGATCTTGAGTTCAAGGAATGAAACCAACTCTTAGCCATGTCTTTCAAAGATGATGGAAATATCTTAAATAAGACCTCTTTATCATTCATGCAAAGCTCATCGAGTTCAATGATGTGCGCACATGGATTTTTAGAGGCTAAGCCATGAAAATGGGGCAACACTTGAAGCATGCCCGACTTAACATTTAAAGCATTGGCAGAAGGGGTGACTATTTCCTCATTTGTCGCCGCCATTCTATTACAAAGAAAAAAATATAAAGTAAGCAGGCTAAAGGGGCTATGCCGCCACCTCTTTTCTCAAACAGTGCTATGGGGTTAAGCCACCACCACGGCTATATAAGCAATAAAAACAGTAAAAAGGCAATTGATGCTCAAGTTAGCTTCGTTACACCTCAAGTCGAATTGGTGGCTCGGTTAGAGGTATCCGCTAAGTCAAGTTCAAATTACACAAAGGAAAAATAAACGGAGTACTTATAATGGTTTGTCGAACCTCCAAATAAGTTATAGTAAGATTTCTCCGGCAACGGCGCCAAAATTTGCTTTGCACGCAACCTATCCTCCAAATAAGATTTGCACCCGAGCAAAGGGCTAGGTCGTTGAAAGCATATAAAACCGGTAAGACCGGGATCGTTCCCACAGAGAAGTCTTCTTTAGCGAATTTGGAATGGATGATAAGTACGTAGCAAGGCTTTCAAGCAGCCAACTCTGGTGATTGATTCAGTTAACGAAATTGAACTTGAAATTAAACTAGATTAGAAGTGGTCAAGTCAAAAAGGATTGGTTTACCCACGACTAAGCCGTCAAACGGTTCCTTCATCTAATTCATGAGTGAACCGAAACCGTCTGGATTCCACTGGAAGAATTAAAAACTGAAGACTACTTGTAACTTAACTCAAAACATTAATTCAAACTGAACTCATTTAACGCAAGTGAGAGACGAAAATGGATCGTTCGCACGCGTAAGATTGTCAAGCATGTAGCACAGGGCGATAGACTTCATTGATCAAAGAAGCCACCGAACCCATGATCAATGCAGGAAATCGTGGGTTTAATTCATTCAAAACCTTGAAATCGAGCTAAAGTTTAGGCAAAACCGTTTAAACAACTAATCCATAGGGTTCATCTCACCCCATGACCAAACCAATTGACTACTCACTCATAGGAAAAAGACTAGAAATTATGCTAGAAAATGAAAACATGCTTTACCGATAGAAATGAAAATAAACTTGATTTATATAAAGATCCAATAAGTAGCTACAACATTAATGAACGAGAATTTAACATACAACTAAGACTTACCAAGATTCTTGAAAGAAATGACTTAAAACTTGAAAAGGCATTAATGGAGTTCTCTCCTAGAGAGAGAACTTAGACTAGGACATAAAGTAGATAAGTGCTAAGAGAGAGAGAGGGGAGTATTTATACAACTCAGCCTTTCCTCTCTACAAAATATCCCTGAACTTGCCAAAAGTGGTAAGTATTCCATAAATGGAAAGTCCAAAAAGCAGTAAAAATATTTACTGGAGATCAATGTTATCGATACCATAAACAAAGGTATCGATAACATCCTTCAAATTCTTCCCTGGAGAAAAGAGTTATCGATAACTCCAAACAAACGTTATCGATACCCTTGCTTCTGGACAACTTCTGGACCAAAAAGGGACAAATATGGTATCGATAACATACAAATTGTTATCGATAACATTCTTCAAAAACGGCAGATTCAGATGCTTGCTTCAGCTTCAGCAAACAGCTCCCAGCAACTTCACAGCTTCTCAGCACTTATTTTCATTCTCTAAACTTAAGTAAAAGCTACATTTTAAACCTTTCTTTTACCTTTCCTTTACTTTAATTTATTTAATGAAAATAAGAAAGTACCCCCCATTTGGAAACAATGGCATTACCAGAATTTCAAGATTGCATTTAAATCAAAATGTCAGCACCCCACTTTTAGTACAAAATGAAAAACTGCACTTTTTTCTCAAGAGAAAATGACTCAAAACATGACCTTGCTCTTCAAATTAAACATTGTAACTTTGTAGTTACTCTTAGAAAAATTCAAAGATCAATTACCGCCATTTTTTATCTCGAAAATCGAAACTTTTTCAGAAAGTCATTTTTCCATACTTAAGACAAATTTTAGGGGGTCGACAGGGTCTTCGGGTACTTAGAAACTTCCGGAGCATTCCTTGGCCTTCAAACGTGCCTTATTTATACGAATTACCTGAAATACACAAAAACCTACCTTACGTGCAACATCGCATAAAAACGACAATACATATGTACAAACACAACATGCTAGAGGACTTAAGCACCAAGAATATACATTATTGGGTGCTTATCAGAGTTTTAGCACGAATAAAAACAGTTGTGGCATTATCATTTTTACAAACTAATGTTTTGAATTTGGGAATTGCATAGATCATTATTTTCTTTCGAGAGGAAGTATTCGTTAATCTCTTCCTAATTACCGCCAAATGTAATTTTTTTTAATACATGCGAAGAAATATCTCATGAAACCCCAAGGAGTGAGATCGGGAGTGATGCACGGTTACGTTGTGCTCAAACACCCTTATTCACCATATATTTTTGTGAGGTTCATACACTTAGTACTGGGCCCTGCCCCACAACAATGCGTAGTGAATAAGGATGCTGGGGCACTACGCAATAGTGTTCCAAGGCCAAAAATAAATTTTCGTGAGGTGCAGAATTCTTTTTAAAAAAAGGAAAAAAAGGACCGCGATAGGAGCAACACCTGTCCCTTGGGTTGTCCAATTGAGAAACAATTATTATTATTTAACTACAAACACTTACACGCATTTCATACGCACACTCAAATCTTTTGGTGCGGCCCACATACACTACAGGTGTAATGTGTGTGATTCCCAATGTGAGTGAATTTGTGTAAATATTTGTGTAAGTAGTTGCAATTATAGAATGATTGATTGAGAAAACACAGCAGAGGTTTTTTCCCCAACAATAAAAAACTCCAATACTCGTTACAATCAGACAAACAGACAATAGTTTGCTAACGGACTTGTAGTTCAATGTCACTTTTTTACCTTTTTCAATGGAAAGTGAGGGTTTGATTTTTATCAGAAGAGCGAGTGTTTGGTGTGATAGTTAATACCCTTTTGGCTTTGTCCCGCCCGTATGCCTTTTCGAATTAAAGGTAATGTATTATAAGATAATAACCTATCTCATAAAACATAAAATAAGTACTTTAAATTTAAAAAATAACGGGGCTATTCTTAACACAAACGAGCCTTTCGTTACCTATTCTCCTTTTGGTTACGCGTGTCCCACTACAAAATATATTGTACACATTATTTATTCCACATCCTACCTGAATGGAGTACTATTATAAACAAATTCCATTTTTTAAAAAGAATGGATATTATATATTTAATCCCCATGTCAATCATTGGTGATTAGTTTAGCCATTAGTTTATGTGATGACATTAGTTAATTTGAATTAAGAGAAGAAAATTAGAGGGAGCAGTGTGCGCGCATGCATGCACCTACCCCGAGTTCTGTTGTTTAATCTAAATCGTTTATTTTGTTTGTCTCATCGAGTGCAGGTTCAAGATAATATTGGGGTTTATCAGAAACTGGTAACTATTTGATCGGTAATCATTTTTTACCTTGCAGTTTTTTATCAAGGAAAAAAGCATTTTGAAAACATAATTATCGATGACCAATCAATATGAATTTTTTGGTGGACTACCAACTCGACAGGACAAAAAGAATGAATGGTTCAGATAAAATAGCGTCTCCCAAAATAGTCCCACAGCTTCCACAGATTCAAATATAGATTTGTACAGACCCATTCAATTTCTATAAATTTCACAAAAAATAAACGATTTATGGGGTGTTTTGGCTAAATAATTTAGGCAGATTATATTTTTTTCTTATTCAATTTTTTTCATTTATTAGTTTTGCATTTTTTTTGATTACTGATTAGTATTGACGAGAGAAATCAAAAAAGTAAACAATTATGAATTAAACTTAATTTTTTTTGAATAAAGATAAAAAAAATAATCCAAAAAGTCTGTTATGTTTTAGATTATTTTTGTCTTTAGGAAACTTTTTAAAGATTTCAATCATTAATCTTTTTACTTTTTATTTTTATCTCATCAAGACGAATCAATAATTCATACAAAATCAACCCAAAACTAACAAATGAAAAAAAATGTTTAAATAAAGATTAAAAAAAAATCGACCTCAATTGTCATAATACTCATATCAATTGTTTCAGATACATTAGGAAGGCGGATTTAAAAAAAAAAAGATTCATTAGGAAATGATTTTCGTTAACGAAACAGTTTTAGAGCACAAGAATCTTAGAAACAAGATCCTTTTCCAGAATCTTTATACCTTGCACATAATACGAGTTGGTTGTACAAATCTAAATTCACATTATTCACTGAAATTTCAACATAAAAAAATACTACTCACTATTTATAGATTATCAGCTTCTTCCGGGTCCAATCTCTATTGTTCCGAAAATTCTTGTATCTTAGTGTCGAGGAATTTTTCGGCTCTTGAATTGTGTGATTTTTTTAAGTTTAAAATTCAACGGCCGGAAAACTCCTCGACATAAAGACACATGAATTTTCGACACAGAAAATATTGTTTGTACGTATAAAAAACAAAAAAAAAAATTCAATACCGAGTGAGTACCATGTGGTGCCGCTCATTTGACTATTGCATTTTTGGATAACTAAGATTTGGAGGAAAAAAAAACGAAAGAGAAAATGTTAGAATTAGAGGAGAGAGATTCAATCCGAGCTGTCTAAAATGTCATGAACGACTCTGATATACCAAACGAGTGCCACGCAGGATATACCAAACCAGCCTGGCAGGCTGGCACGGCAGCGGATCCTCTGTCCGGAATCACCTGTCCTACTCCTCTGTCCCACCCTTGTTCAGCTGCCACGTTACCCCCTTTTACTTCTTCTGTTACCCTCGTTTACTACTTCTCCTCACTGTTACTTCCACCGGTTTAAATCTTGTTTGATACCTCAGTTAATTTTTTAGACAGTTTATATATTTTAAAAATACAATTAACAAAATTAAGTGGTTTAATTTTCAATCTATTTAAACCGATGCAAAGATTTTATTTTTCTAATCATATTATTCTAAAAGGTCATAAATTTTTTTTGTCTTTAGGGCTCTCATAATTAAGTTTCTACTCCATAGGGTTCCAAATAAAAAATAGAAATAAAATTATGAGAGCCCTGGAATCAAAATTTAATTATGATCTTTTAGATAATATGATCAACAAAATAACATTTTCACACCGGTTCAAATGGATTAAAAATTGAAGCACTTAATTTTCAACCATATTTTTTAATATATAAACCGTCTAAAAAAATAAGTGTTTCAATTTTCAATCCGTTTAAATCGGTGCGAAGATCTTATTTTTCTAATCATTTTGTCTTAAAGGGTCATAATTAACTTTTTGCTCTAGGGCTCTCATAATTTTGTTTCTACTTCATAGGGTACTAAATAAAGAGTAGAAAGTTAATTATGCGTGCCTAGAGATAAAAATTAATTATGACTCTTTAAAATAATATGATTAAAAAAATAAGATCTTCGAATCAAAATTGGAGCACTTTAGTTTTTAATCATATGTTATTCTTCAATTTTGTATAAGGATGAAAATGAAAATGTATACTATCAATCCAATTTTATATCCTGTGAAATAAACATGATATTAATAATCCTATCATCTAATTTCATCTCAAATAAAAATACTTATTACCAATTATTTTTCATTACTAATCACAATTCTAATCTCATTTCCTTGCAAATCTCATCCATCTATCATTGTTGATAACGGGGCTTAAAAGAAAATAGGAATTGTATTTTTTTTTTTTGTTTTTTGTTTTTTGAAAGGTGATTAGGAATGATTAACTGGTGAAAGTAACATAACGGAGAGGAGAAGTAGTAAACAGGGGTAACGGAGAAGTAAAAGGGTGTAACGTGGCAGATGAACAAGAGTAGGACAGAGGGGTAGGACAGGCGATTCTGGACAGAGGATCCGCTGCCGGCTGGCACCGAAAAAATTGAACGGACGTAGGCTTTCACTCGCACCCATTACGTGGAAAATACCGACCGCAAAGGCGCATCTTAACACTGTTCCCTTGTTTCTCACACGGTCACACCTATATCCACGCGTGTACATAACGATTCCTTTAACGAACTGTTTCTCCAAAACCTTCGCGAGGTTTCATTTGGCTCTCATCATCAGAAATCTCTGCTGCTTGCGATCTCGGTGGATCGTTGATGCTCGAAGGTAACAAGCTTCGAATTGCCACATGCCAGTTCTATACATGTAAAGTGAATTTTCTCTGATTTTAAACTGTTTCTATTCACTAGTCAGTAGTCTATTTACGGGGATTTTTGATTTGTACGACGCGTTCATGTGTATAATCGCGTATGTAGATCCTTTTTTTGTGTAGAGCAATGTTATGGACACAACTTTAAAACACAAAACTCCGGACCCAATTGCGTCCGGAACCGTTGCAGCATCCATGTGTCCCGCGCACGCAATTGTGTCCGGTGATGGGTTCCTGGACATTTTTTTGTTTATGTTATGTGCAGTGGAGTTGTGAATTGTAAGATCTAAGATATTGGATTCTGAGCTAAATTCGTTGAGGCCGGGGTAAGTGGATTTTGTTTGTCGGTGAGAGCTTTTTGGTTGCTGAGAGAAAGGAAACCTTGAAAGATAGATGGAATTTTTGTTAAAATTTCTGAGAAGTGGAAGGTGAAAGTATTTCATCAACTAATGCAAACAGTACCCGGCTGAGGTTTCGTTTCGGGTTTCTAGTGGTTGTTTTTGTTTCTTTGGATTAAATTTGGGTATGTGAAGGATAAACAAGGTTTCAATAAGTCAATAACAGTGCCAAAATTAGAGATAAGAGTGACTAACAAGAATAGAAATGTCCCAAAACTAAGTCATTGTATGCCCAAAAAATTTGTATGGGAAATTTTTTGGTGATGTTTTAAAAAATGCAGAGCTACTGAATTCTTCAGTATAAAAGAACCTACCAAAGAATTTTGTTGGAGCATTAGTTAGTATTTCAATTAGAGCTTCCAGTCTCCAAAGATTGGTGGAGAGAGAGAGAGAGAGAGAGTCATTTTTTTTGGTAAGTAGAGAAATGTGTGTGCCATATATATATATATATATATATATATATATATGAGAAATGTGTGTGCCATATATATATATATATATATATATATATAGAGAGAGAGAGAGAGAGAGAGAGAGAGAGAGTCATTTTTTTGGTAAGTAGAGAAATGTGTGTGCCATGTTTTTTAATTGCTTGATATACATTGTTATGTCCACATCCTAACAACTTAGTTTTTATGACAATTGGTAAATTAACATGGTATCAGAGGAGAAGTCTTGGGTTCCAGTCTCTTTGTTTGTTTGCAGTTGGTTGCTGTTTGCATTATGCTTCTCCCTTGGTGTTCTTTTCTATTTATGGTTATTTACCAGTCCACCTACAAGATGGGGTATTGAATAACTTGACATATATATATATATATATATATATATTGTTAAGTTTATTTTCTAACAACTTAAGCTTTTGGAACAATTGGTAACTTAACGATTCTCATGCAGTAGAGCAAGATGCTGACAAGGCTACTGTTCATGTAAAGGGAACGCAATGTGTTATAGGAAATTTGTGAGACCTTAATTTATAAAGCATGGCTCCCTTTGGACCTGTTGTAGCATCGTCCTTTGGACCTGTTGTAGCACCGTCCCTGGTGATAAGTGATGAAGGAATCAATACCCCTCAGAGTTTGAATTTGTTAGAAAGAAGATGCCAAACTTGACCCTGTTCATATTTTCCTTATATCCCACCAACAGAACAAGTGAGTAGTTGTGGTGACTGCCAATTGTCACTACCATGAATTAGATTGTCTAAAAGTGTCATAAATCAAACCCTGCTTTTACTTTATTTCGATTGGTGTGCACTTTGTAGGTGGTCTGGTGTGGAGGTTGATCCTATTGTGGCATGTGGATACGTCTGCGTGATTCTTCCTCCACATACAAGCGGATGCCGTCCAGAGAATATGCTAACCCGGTAGATATTGAAGAAAATTCAGGTAACTTTATAAATTGCTGAGGTAATTTGACTGCTACATGCTATCCTAATGATTTATTTGCATCCTGATTAATTGGTTTACATTATGTGAACTGAGAGTAAATGACTTGTTATTTTTTCTAGCTGGAAAATATACGGAAGTCTCACTTAATAAACGGGCTTCAACTAGATTTAGAAACTATTAAATTAGAATCCGACCTATCCAATGAGGCAGGCAAACATTAAGCAGGTTTATGTGGTACTCCTTGCTAGAAGTTAAAGATGTGCTCTAATAGCTTGAGAACAGAAGAAAGTAAATTAAAGGGAGGATAATTTTCAGCTCGAGGCGGAACTATGGTTCTTATGTATGGCATTAAGATAAATCAGGATAGACCATTATGTTTATGTACTTATTAGATTTGAGTTATTTGATTATGTGCTTCGTGATATATTGAAGTTTCATTGAGTGATGCTCTCTATTCTTGGGCATAATTTTGAGGGAGGATAATTTTCAGCTCAAGGCAGAACTATGGTTCTTATGTATGGATTAAGATAAATCAGGATAGACTATTATGTTCATGTACTTATTAGATTTGAGTTATTTGACGACGTGCTTTGTGATATTTTGAAGTTTCATTGAGTGATGCTCTCTATTCTTGGGCATAATTTTGTGATTGATTGTAATCAGCTCGTGATGGTACCTTGGTTGAATGGTTGTCTGTGTTTTAGCTCTTTTGCAGAACGGTATGGATCAAGAGACTTCGATTCCCTCTTGGAAGCTCTCTGTCCCGCATGTACTTGTGGCAACTCTAGTTGCATTCTTATTTGGCTACCATATGGGGTTTGCCCTCTGTCTTGAAGTTTTACTTTTATCTACAATTTCCTTGTGCCTTTTTTTTTTTTTTTGGACCACTACCAACTTTCTTTTGCATAAATAAAGAGCCATTAAATGAAATGTATGAATTTTGATGTTTTTGTTTTGTCTGATCAGAGTAGTTAATGAACCGCTTGAGAGCATTTCAACTGATCTTGGTTTTAGTGGGAATACTTTGGCTGAAGGTAACATGCAAATTGGAACTTCATTTTGTATTCGCGATTTATTTATTTTTCTTATAATAATGTTTGTTTTCATTTTTTCTGCTATCTGCATACAAGTGCATGTTATATACTGTAGTTGTTAATGCATGTCAATTGCAGGTTTAGTGGTCAGTGCATGTCTGGCTGGTGCATTTGTTGGGTCCCTACTCAGTGGTTGGATTGCTGATGGGGTTGGGCGTCGTAAGGCTTTTCAGTTGTGTGCTCTGCCTATGATTATTGGCGCTTCAATCAGGTAATGTGTCTAGCCCGTATTACATAGTTGATGCTTCACTAAGTATAACTGCTGTTTTGAGAGATTCTTTACATGGCTACCATGTAATCATGGCTAATTATCAAGTCAGCTTCTTATGTGTTGTCCTAAATTTATTTATTCCTCTAATAAAGCCTAAGGATAACTAAAATTTTCCTTATTTCTTGGGGAACGTCAATGTAGATGATTTTTCTAGTTTGCTATTTGCTTCCTTCCCTCAGCAGTCTGGCACCAACCCCCTGCCCTGCTCATGGTCTCAATTTTTTGCTCTTACTTATGGCCCTTAGAAATAGGACTCTGGTTTGTGTACTGGCTTGGCCCCCTTGATGATCTGTTAATGGTCCCATCATTTTGTCTCATGCTGTAAATTTCTCACTGTTTCTGATAGTCTTTAACACCAGAATTTTGCCATGCCATCATTTTCTAATTTTATATATCCTCTCTTGTATACCTACTCTCATTCGGGAATTGTGTTGTGTCTTCTGTGCTTTTTTAATATCAGGGTGTAATTTACTTCTTTGCAGGTTTTCATTAGTTCTTCTTTTTTCTTTTTTCCCTTTTCTGGACAGTGTGTTCCGCATTTGAGACAAAACCCATGTGAACTCCCCATTCAGAAAAAGTTGATTATTATGATTCCCTATAATTATCACCTAGGGAGGGCAAACTCAGTGAGGGAGAGAGGGAGGCCCTAGATGGGTCTGCCCCTCCTTTGTGCAACTAATAAAAGAACACAGCAATGGACATTTTGTGATGCATTTGAGACTGAAAAACTAGCTATAGAATGAGGCTATCCTTAAGAAGGAAACTAAAGTAAAAGGCTATTCTCGAGGGATGATGGGTACTTGGGATTACAATGCCATTTTTCTTTTTGATGCCTACCCTTCTATCATGGTTTACTGCAAAGTGGAATCATGGACTCTGCAAAATTAAGAAATAGTCAGAGAAGCTAACACTGACTAGTGGAAATGTAATGTAGGAGTAGCTTTTATGAACAAGTTACTCTCCAGTGGACATTTATTTTGCTTTTGGTTGGAGGATTGTAGTTGTAGACTTGTAGTTTATACAATTGAAAGTTGGAACCATGATAGGGGAAAAGGATTTCTGCCAGGAGTTTTATTTGTCATGTTAAAAGATTCATCAACAATAACAGTCATGTAATGCCCTGTAGATGGAGGTATGGGCGGGGGAGGAACGAAGAAAAACCTAAAATTTAGCAATATGCACAAAGGTAGTGCACTCAGAAAGTTTTACCACTGAAATAGCGGCCCCCAACCTCCGGAATTTGGAGAAACTCAAGGAACGTATGTCGTGGAACCATGCTCCCAAATCAAAGCCTGAAAGCATAAGAGGGCAGGCCTAGAGACCCGAATCACTTTTTATGCTCATGACCTGGCTTCCTTCGTTCAATAATGAGTTATCGTATGATTGGTCTGGTTTTTAAATTTCAGTTAGGTTGTGTTACCTTTATCTTCTTGTTGTCATATGGAAGAGCCAAACCATAATGTTACCTTGGGTTCTTCTTTCTGTACCAGTTAAAAAGAATTGAGTCTGTAATTTTACAGAGATGAACTCTTGTTATTTTTTAATGCTACTTCATATGGTTTAAAGTTTGCCCACGAGGTTGTTTGCATTGTGCCTTTCATCCTTCACCTTTTTCTAGTTTGGAAAATACTAATACATGCATGTTCAGTGCAATGACCAACAATTTGGAAGGTATGCTCCTTGGGAGGTTTTTGGTTGGGACTGGATTGGGCGTGGGTCCCCCTGTTACATCTCTCTATGTCACAGAGGTAAACAAATTATATTTTGGACATTTATGGCATGAGATGTATTAAGTTTCAAAGTACTTATTTACTTAGGGGACTTAGGCTTGTAATTATGGGAGTGCTGCTTGATTCTTTTTTGGTTTGTCTTGTTTGTATGAGCAGATTTCTCCAGCTTTTGTGAGGGGTACATATGGAAGCTTCATTCAGATTGCAACCTGCCTTGGACTTATTGGCGCTCTGTTCATTGGAATGCCCGTAAAAAATATTGCTGGCTGGTGAGAAGAGCGAACAGATGCTACAGTATATCTTAATTTCAGTGTTACTGTTTGATTTGTTTTACTTTCTAGGAATAGTGGTTGCTAAATTTCAATCTACTTTCTTCTCAGGTGGCGTGTGTGTTTCTGGGTATCTGCTATTCCAGCTGCAATACTAGCTCTTGCCATGGTATTCTGTGCAGAGAGCCCACATTGGCTGTACAAGGTTTGCTTTTGTGTGTACCGAAGACATTATGATCTGATGAATTAGAGAATTGAAATGCTTCAATGAAAGTTTGTGTTGATATAGACCAAAGACGCATATACCATGCTCACTCTTTATGATTCCACCTCTATATCCTTTTTTATGTTCCATTCTGCTTGTGTATGGCTTTGCTTTCTTAACCAACTATTCCCTTCCCCTGGTAGACGGTAACTGGAATAAATTGCCAAGGTTTTACATATGCTTGATGCATTATTATCCCATCATTTTTTTAGTTGCCTTCAGTTTTCGATAATTGCTCTCATTTATCTGATTATATTCTTGGTTGTTTCTTGTTACTACCTTAGATCTGCTTGTACACTTCCATGCTTCTGTTTATATGTCGACGAAGTGATGCAGTAGGATCTAGGGTCCTTTATGTCATTTTGCATCCTTAGTGTTGTTAGGGTATTGAGTCTATAAATAGGTGAGTTGTTCTTTCATTTGGTAGCTTTTTGATTATTAAGAACATTGAATTTTCAATCACTGTAGGATTGCATCAAGGGTCAGCCCTGAGCCCGTACCTCTTTGCTTTAGTTATGGATGAATTGACTAGACAATTTCAAGAGGATATTCCATGGTATATGATGTTTGCAGATGACATTGTCCTCGTAGATGAAACCGCTAGAGGTGTTAATACGAAACTAGAAATTTTGAGGGAACTATTAGAGTCAAAGTGTTTTTAGATAAGTAGGCGTAAAACTGAGTATATGGTGTGCAAGTTTAGTGGTACTAGTAGTGTGCATGAAGAAAGAGTGATGATCCAAGACCAGGAGATACCAAAGAGTGATCATTTTAGGTATTTAGGCTCAATTATTAGTAGAGATGAAGAGATTGTTGATGATGTGACCCATAGGATCCAAGTGGGGTGGCTCAAATGGAGAAGCGCTACTGGTGTACTATGTGACAAGAGGGTACCCACAAAATTGAAGGAAAAATTCTATGGAACTGCCATAAGACCAGCAATGCTTTATGGACAGAATGTTGGCCTATTAAGAAACAACATGTGAGCAAGATGAGTGTAGCGGAAATGAGAATGTTGAGGTGGATGTGTGGTAAGACTAGACGAGACAAGATTATAAATGAAACAGTTCGTGACATGATAGGTGTAACTCCTATAGAGGAGAAGTTGAGGAAAAATAGGCTAAGGTGGTTTGGGCATATTTACCGTAGACCAGAAGATGCAGTAGTTAAGAGAGCGGATAGGATAACTCTAGGTAGCAATGTTACGGGGAGGGATAGACCTAAATTGACATTAGATGTTGTAGTGTGCAAAGATATGAGTATAATGGGTCGATGTGAACGAGTGGCCCTTGACAAAGCTCAATGGAGGAAACGGATTCATGTAGCCGACCCCAAGTGATGTACGTAAGGCTCGGTTTGGTTTGGTTTGGTAAGAATATTGAATATATTGATTGAGACATAGTTTCTCTCTCTACCCTTAGGGGTTTATCCCCTTGAATGAGATTTTGCTCATTTCTTTGAATCTTTGATTCCCTTTGATATTTTGATTGCATCATTTGGTATCAAAGCCTAGGCTCAAATCCTAGCTCTTCATCTCTCCGGAAATCTTGCCAGAAAACATCGCCGTAGCCCCTATTTCACTCAAAATCCACAGGTCTACCTAACCAAAGACCCTAAACCTCGATTTCGACCCTTAAAACTCTCAAATCGACCATTTTGGAGCTGTTTTCTCCATTTCAGACAACCAAAATGGCAAAACCCATTTCGCAGCTCAAATCTGGTCTGTACGACCTTCTACGAAACCCTCAAGCTTCAATTCGACCCATTTCCCACTCCATAGGTGTCGTTTTCAGCCTTTGAAGTCTGTTTGATCTCTTTCCAAGCATTTCGAAGGCTGTAGACGTGATTCAAACACTGTTTGACTTGATTCAGTCCTTGTTCATCCAGATCTGTTGCTCCAATCTGCAATTTCAAGCACCAGTCGAGTGATTGGGCACATTTTGAACCCAAGATCTGCTACTTTGACCCTATCAGCACTGATTTAGGCTCGAAAATAGGGATGTGACTTCGAAACTGTTGATTAGTTGTCAAACAGCCGTGGGTTCAAGTCGAATCTGTCGATTAACCCTCATTCGGCACTCAAAAACAGTGATTTTTGCTGTTCACTTGCTAGTTGAGGCTGTTTGGTACTGAGTTAACTGAGTTTGATCAATTTTGGTTGAGTTATTGTACTGAGTTGGCTGAGTTTGGGTCTAAAATCACTGAGTTGACTCGGTGCATGTTCTTTGGGGTTGATTTGATTGTTGGAGTTGATTGTGGGTATTGTAATGGCTCATGGAGGTAGAGGTAGGAGAGGAGGTAGAGGTAGAGATGTTATAGGAAATTTTGGTGATGAAATTGATACTTATGGCAATTCAAATTGCAAGAGGAATGAGATTAAAGAGTTGAGTGAAGAAGTATCTATCATGGTTGAGAAGATGCAGCATTTGCAACTTCCAACCAAAGGTATGAATCGCATTCGATTTGAGAATTGTTTTGGTGCTCCGCATTGGCGTAGAGCATGTTCGAACAACATTGACTATGAACTCCCTAAGTTTGATGGAAGCTTCACTCCTAAGGAGTTTGTCGATTGGTTGAATACTCTTGAGAGAGTATTTGAATGCCATGTTATCTCGGATGAAATGAAAGTAAAGTTTGTTTCTAAACACCTTCGAGGAAAAGTCTCCAATTGGTGGGAACAATTACAAGATAACCGGAAAAGGAGAGGCAAGGGAAAGATTAGAGAGTGGGAAAAGATGAAGAAAATGTCCAAGGAACGGTTCTTACCTTTCCCTTTGCCAATGTTGGTTCTTTGACTAATATTGCTAAGTATAGGACTTGTGGGAAGTCTTTTGGGATTGGAGTACAAAGCACAGTTGATATAAGTGCTGTCCCAATACAAAATCAGCCTTTATTTGACACTTTGAAAGCTAGAAATTCTTCTACAAATGAGAAACTTGAATGCTTCAAGCAAGAGAAATCTAGTTTCAAGTTAGAGGTTGGTGAAAATGCTTATGAGAATCAAAGTAATGCCCCTTTTGTTGAGGAGAAGATGAACTTCAATCCGGATGTGTTTGATGATGAGATGAAACACGGTTATTTTGACGACGCTCCCATCTTTGATGAATATCCTAATGACAAACTCGAGGGTGTTCTTGAAGATGATTGTGTCTTTGAGGTTGAAGATGAGTTTGAAGATTTGCCCATCTTTGTTGAAAATGAAGACTTTGGAGGTGAATTTGAAGATGTGCCCGTCTTTGATGAGTTTGGTGTTGATAATGAAGAGGGAATGCTTATTGATATGCTCAAGGAAAGTTTCCTTAGGCCTAGATTAGTTAGTGAGGAACTTTTGGAGGAGGGTTATGGAGAAGAGGGAAGTCGTGACCTTGAGATTGAAGATTGCTCTCAAGAATTGAGTTTCAAGTCGCCTTTGGTACAAGACACTCGAATTGAAGAGTATGGGAATGATTTGGAAGCTCCACTATTTGATGAAGAGTTGGTTGAACCAAAGGTCGAGGATTGCTTCCAAGTGTTGCCTCATGGGGTGCCCCAATTCCAAGATGTTCAAGTTTGTGGTACATTGGTCCCCAAGTCAACACTTCTCTCCACACCCATCCCTTGGGCTTCACCAAAAGAAGCAGAAGCACTCATGGGACAATTTGAAGATCCCTTGGGTAGGGTGTTCACTCGAGCGAGTCTTGGGTATGAGGTGGTGCTCGTTCTTAAATCATTGAATGATGATTGGTCTAAGTATATTTTGAGAGTACGCGTTCAGAGATATTTTGATGGTGTTTTGCTGTTTTGAAGACATGCCAAATGGATTGCTCATGCACACCTAAGTCTGGCCGCGGTGGATGTATACAAGAAGAAGCTCACATTGAAGATTGGTTGTGAATGAGGGTGATGCTTTGATCAAGGAATGCAGCCACATGTCTAAGTCGGAGCAGCACGATAATCACTTCTATGTTTTCTTTATTTAGTGTCTTGTGTTTTGTTGTCCAACTTGAGGACAAGTTGTTTTCTTTAGAAGGGGTGTATGATGCAGTAGGATCTAGGGTCCTTTATGTCATTTCGTGTCCTTATTGTTGTAAGGGTATTGAGTCTATAAATAGGTGAGTTGTTCTTTCATTTGGTAGCTTTTTGATTATTAAGAATATTGAATATATTGATTGAGACATAGTTTCTCTCTTTACCCTTCGGGGTTTATCCCCTTGAATGGGATTTTGCTCCTTTTTTTGAATCTTTGATTCCTTTTGATATTTTGATTGCATCAGTTGAGACGTTTCCGATCTCTTAGCTTTTAAATAGACATGCTATCTCTCTCTCTCTCTCTCTCTCTCTCTCTCTCTCCAGTATGGTTCATGATCTCTAGCATTTGAACTTTGATATCAATCGAGAAAGAAACTTGCCTTGTTGAAGTTCAACTTTGTAGGCAAGTACAAATAGTCATTGACAAGGAGACCAAAGAGATGGAGACCAAAGAGATTAAGACGCGTGGCATGACGAAGTCCCGGCACTTAACCTCCGATGCTGTGTGGTTGAGGAGTGATTTTGATATCCAAAGATATCCTTGCATGGCACGGATCTAGTTCGTGCAACAACTATGGTTCGGGAAACCACGAAGGCCGCTGGTATCACAATGGCAGCGGGTATTGGAAGAGCTGTGGGAGTCACGACTGTGAAGGTCGCAAGAGTCACAACCGCGAGGGTGAGACTATGGGAGTCGCAAGAGTCACGACCACGAGTATGATACCACGGGGTTGAGACCGCAAGAATCAAGAAAGGTTTCAAACAATAGTGCAACTTATGCATGGGAACGCCCTTGTAGCGAGGGGAACTACGTATGATTCCCTTGGATTTTAGGGACAAATTCTAGATAGAGAAAGTTCCTTCTAGAGAGTTTCTGTTCCTTGATAAAGTGATACCAGGGTGAGGTTTACTGAGAGAGAGATTATGGTGCCAGTATTCTTTCCTTTGCTCTCTGCCTTGCCCATTAGCATGTATCCCGTAGGAATTGCACTGTTTTTTCACCCTGCGATATTTCCTACCGCTGCAATTCTTTACCTCACGGATGGATTATCTAGTATTCTCTCTATTTTGCACTAGTATTCCTATGTCGGACCTCTTACGAACTTGTAGATAGATGTGCTCTCTCTCCAAGATTATTATTTTTGGAACAGCCTCTCTCTCTCTCCAAGAATGTTTTATGATCTCTAGCAGTTCAACTTTCACGTCAACTGTGAGAGACTTTTCTAGCCAAAGTTGCTTTATTTTGTGCAGTGGTTTCATCCGTATTTGGTTTTTAGTCCATCTTAAAACATAGTTCCTTCTTTCTTTTTTTTTTGGAAACTTATCCTGATCATTTGGACTATGTATGGCATGATTCAAATTCTGCGACCAATAGGTAAAATTTAACTGCTGCTGTTGCTTTATGTAATTGTGCTGTGAAAAATGCTGAGAGTTTCTTGTTGGTTTTGTAGCGTGGAAGAATTGCTGAAGCTGAAGCTGAATTTGAGAAGCTTTTAGGAGGATCTCATGTCAAATCTGCAATGGCAGAATTGTCCAAGTCGGACAGAGGGGACGAGACTGATAGTATGAAGTTCTCGGAGTTGCTTTATGGTCGCCATTTCAGAGGTATGCCCTTTTGGGATTTGGTAGTTTTTACTATGTTTTTTCTCTGTTTACTGCTGAGGGTTGCATGACAATGGGTCTTACCATCTCTGCTGCTCCTCACTCTGACTTTATCTTTCTCTTTTCCCTCTCCAAAATCCTTCCGTATTCACTCCTTCCTTTTGCAGTTGTTTTTATTGGATCAACCCTATTTGCTTTACAACAGCTATCAGGAATAAATGCTGTGTTTTATTTCTCTTCAACTGTATTTAGAAGTGCGGGAGTATCATCAAACCTTGCGAACATCTTCGTAGGGATTGCAAACTTGTTAGGTATATTTTTGCTTCTCTCTTTCATACTAAAGGTTAATGATATTGTTCTCTGACCATGAAATATAAAAATCTTCAGGATCCATTATTGCATTGATTTTGATGGATAAACTAGGGAGGAAGGTCCTTCTTATGTGGAGCTTCTCTGGCATGGTAATATCTCATTTGATTTTCTGATAGAAGTCACTCATGTATCAGTAGCAAGTGAGATTGGAATTTCAACTTCGTAGTCTACAACTAACCCAACCAAACCAACCGCGCCAAATCAAACCAAGTCCCAATCAAGGGGTCTGCTACATGAATCCCTTTTTTGCCATTCTCATTATGTGAAGGGCTACATGTTCCCTTATATCCATTTTTTACCTCAACATCACATGTCAATTTAGACCTCCCTTTGCATTTCCATGAGATTGGTTATAGCACTCTCCCTCGCTGTGCAATAGACATCATATGGGCATCAGTAAACGTATTAAATGCTGCAAATGATGCTTCACAATGCAGTGTCAATTTGCCCAGAAAACTACCTTGCTATGTTTTTGGTGCACAAAGTGGTTACGTTCTGTCACAATAAAACTAGCGAAATTGTCGTGATGAGTAATAGAATTACTTCAGTTCCCAGCAAGAGACACCAAGAATAATGCAGGGTGACGCGGAGGACTTTATTTGGGTTGATTAGAGTTGTTTTCTGTGGCTCAAAGGTTGATAAAATATAGAATTTATGGGGCGTTCTGTGGGGTTAGGAAGAGTATAGTATTTTAGTGTTGGTATCGGATATGCTGGTTTTTTGTATTTTACTGGAGATTTGACGATGCAGATTCTGGGTTCTATGATTGAGGAGGGAAGGATTTTGAGGATTTAATCAGTAAATCAAACTGAGCGCTGTAAAGGGCTTAAAATTGCAGAAAATTGGGGAAGAAGAAAAAATTCTTGAATATTTACTCGTTCCATCCTGGGAAGAATCTCAGGACATCATGCTGTGGCACTTCTTCCTATTTATTTATCATTGTATTCGACAATGAAGATCAATATCATAAAATTGAACAGTTACCAGGACTAGAACCTTGGCTGTGTGTGGTTCAAATATGCCACACCTTGGGATCACACCAATTTCAATTTTAACGGCTTCAGTAAATTAACTTTTTCTAGAGCTGCTTATGTATCACAGCAATCATAAAATCATTACCTTCTGTTATGAGCTTTTCATGGTTGCCCCTAATGATGATGATATACTTTTCAAGGAAGGAATGAGTTCCTTTGACCTTTGGATTCTTGTTTATTTTCTACATTTGACCTACTCAGGCATTATCCATGGCCTTGCAAGTCACTGCAGCAGGTCTTTCTGGATCAGGTTCTGGAGCTTTATACCTGTCTGTTGGTGGAATGCTGCTGTGAGTACTATCTCTTATATTTAGATCCATGATTATGCAAATTAGCCCTCACAGTGCTGTGAATTATCAATTTGAGTTCTCTTTGACATATTATCAGCCAGACAAAAGGAATTTAAGCTTCCGAGATTAGTTTATTGTTCAATCCCCAATATATTCTCTGACCCAATTTGGTTGTCCATTTTTACTATATTGGACGTGTCAAAAAATGATCAATATCAATTTTGAAGAATATGTGTAGAAGAACTAACTGAGAGCTGTTGATTGGTGGATTTTCACGAAGTACGTTGTTTGCTAACCTGAGTAAAGGCCACGATTGCCAAAAATGGACAACCAAATTGAAACGGAGGTAGTGTGTTTTGAGGGTCATAATAGATGATAAAAGTACTACATACATCTCTGAAGAGTTGTGTGAACTTTGGAAGTTGTTTTTACAGTTGTTTACGAGCTCAAACATTTGCCTTGTTTGCTTTACTTTTTGAAAAGTAATTTTCAAAAGATTCCCCCTACTTCCAATCATTTCTCTCTCTATCTCTCTCCACTTATTACCCCTACTACTCTCATAAAAAAAAATTCAAAAATTAAACCAAACAAAGCATTATATTCTGGTCCTGCCTGTTAGATTCAGCGGCTTTTCGGATGACTGAGTTGGTGTACTCTAATTAACAAAGTTTGGTACATCCCTAAAGTCTAGATAGTAGCAAAAAAGAAAAAAAGAACCTGAAGGCATCTCTAGACTCTTATATAACAGCAAGCAAGAAAAAAGAACTTGAGGGAGGGAGGGTTGCTTTTGAGCAATTGGTTATCTTACTTGTTACAAAAACCAATTTATATTACTATGATTGGCAATAGAGCCAAGCGTGAAGGGATGGATGCATGCTGATTGGACTTCTTTATGCAGGTTTGTGCTGACATTTGCTGTTGGAGCTGGTCCAGTTCCTGGTCTCCTCCTACCAGAGATTCTCCCTAGCCGAATTAGGGCCAAAGCTATGGCATTTTGTATGTCAGTGCACTGGGTAATATAAATTTTCGCCCTCACGTATTACCCCTACTGTTAATTATAGAACTCTAATAGTGCATGGAGTGAGACTGAGAGTCTGCAGATTACACAAGGCCCTGTTTGTTTGACTGGACTAATAGAAGGGATATGCACTTCCCTAGACCATAGTATATGTAATTCAATTATTCCAGTAGTCAAATAGTGATGAGAATAATAATGCATCCCCCATGGAATTGTATATCCCATGCTTTGTGGGATTCCGTATTGAGCGAATCATGAATGTTTAATACTAACAGCAGAAGTTCCAAACAATGCAGGATGAAATCTAGTCGCTTTGCCTTTTTAGTCCAGTCTGATAGCAAAAGGGCCTAAAAGAATTGGAGAAACAACTTCAAGTTTATACCTGTGGATTACTCATAAGCCAAATTGAGATATTGATTGGATAGGTTATCTATTTTTTTTGCTCCCCTGTGACTGTTTGACTGGCTTTTTTTTAGGTGTTCAATTTCTGTGTGGGCTTGCTGTTCTTGCCTTTACTTGAGCATCTTGGGCGACGGCTCTTGTACTCCATTTTTGGTACCTTCTGTTTGCTTGCGGTGGTTTTTGTGAAGAGGAATGTGATGGAAACAAAAGGAAAAACTCTTCAAGAAATTGAGATCGCTCTTCTTCCACAAGACTGAAGGTGATTTTTCTTGTTTAGTTCGTGTTTTCACCTGGAAATTATTTATTGCTGTGCAAGCCTGAAGGTTTATGTTTCCGGCGGATGTTGCGAATGCAGCTGAGTATATTGTCAAAAGTTGAAGTTCTTAGAAGATGGAAGCTTGGACACCTCTCGACTTTGCTAAATATCTTAATTTGGATTGGGCTGCATTTTGGAGTTCCAATCATCATCTTCGTTCAAGTGGTGCTTCGGTCACCGCTTACATTTGAATCGAAAGAAATATTGCCCTATAGCTGCTTATAATGTCTGTATCTCCGAGAACTGTTATTTAGTGGTACGGATGATTGGTCCTAGAACTTCCAACTTCATCCGTTTGAGGATACCAGAATTTCACTTGTACGAAACGAAGCTGTCGCGTGGGCCCTTTATGATTCATAGGAATGTGATATGTATAAAATAAAAGATTTTTCCTCGAATTAGATACCGTTGCTAAAGGCTCGATATGCCATTTGTGATCCAGAATGGTTGCTTCAGAGTATTGGATTGGCAATGGAGGTTAGGGCACTTCATGCACTGGAAGCAGGTTGGTTGGTTGGTTGCATGCTTGTTGAATAAAACACACATTCCGATAAACGGTTCTACCTTAAGTAACTGCTAATTGCCAGATTAGGCACATGAGGATTACAAATTCCCTGGGAGTCAATGGCAACGAGGCGGAGCAGATTTTGGCGCACCCTGACCCGCCCCGAAAATTATCACACAGACCCGACTGGATATTTTTTGGGTACCCCATTCCCGTCTCCGAGGGTTTATCCGCTCCGCAAGAAATTTAAAAAATTGTTAACCTTAAAGCAAACAGTTATAAGTAAAGCGGTATTTAGTATAATGGTGAAAATATAGAGGTAAGCATATAAATTTTTTTAGTATAATGATAATCATAGTAGGGCAAAAATATAAAATCTTTAAGAAGAATGATAATTAGATTAGGCTAAAAGTATTATTTTACATATAAATATATTTTGGAGCAGGTTCAGGGTAGGGTAATGCCAACCCGCCCCAACCTGCCCCAATCGGGTTTACCTAATTTCCCGAACCTGCCCCGGTACCCCAAAAATTGATTAAAAAAACCCCGTCCCAATCAAATTGCCATCCCTGAGTGTTTGTGCAACAATGGGCAAGACCAAAAAAGAAGCAGCAACAATTGGTGTGGAGATGTGTTTCCGTTGAGGTGTAATTTACAATTCTCTATCTTTTCTTATAGTGGAGCATCATTTTGGGAACAACAGTTGACATGCACAGAATTGACGAGAGATGCAATACGTCTTGCAGTGAAAGCTCGCTGCTGTCAAGACTTCTGCGTTCGGCTATGAAATAGCTCACATTCTTGATTCCCCTACAGCCGGGAAAAAGAACCCCTCTCTAGTCTCTAATCCTCCATCTTGGTGAGTGATGTAGTGATCTGCCGCTACATTGGAGGTGGCTTAACTGAAAAATCCTCCAAAACCCTTTTCTGGGTAACCATACGAGATTGCTACAAGGAGGCGTAAAACCTAGCACTGGGGATTTTTCGTAATACAACCAACACAACGTGCTATGGTTCTAGTTCCTTGCAAAGAAGCAGGATAACTAATGGCTAATTCAAATTCAAAACGTTATATTCGCACAATCAGACAGAAATAACAAATAATCAAAACAGATCATACTATTCGTTTCTGTTTTACACAAATAACTAAACTCGGTCGCAAAACCAATGCTTGAAGAGTTTCTCAATCTCCGACAGATTACTACTTCAAGATAAATAGAATGGCTACAGATAGAACATATTACGTTGCTATAAATAGAACGGCTATGCCCCAAGAATTTGAGGGGGCACCTGTTCATAAGAATTGGGTGTACAAACAATTTAGAATAAAATGCGTACATAACTTATTTGTAGTGTATTCATGCTATGAGTTCAAGGGAACCGAATTGAAAAACCTGTCTCAGTAGCAGTAACGTTCACAGGACCAAAATCGTCAAAATCAGAATCCGAACCCATGTCTCTGTAGTCACCCCACTCATCATCAGAATCCTGGTCTTGAGCAGTGTGTGAAGAAGGAACCCTAAGTTCAGACACCGGAACCGGTAGAGGCTCTTCAGTGAGATACTTATCATGGAGCAGTTCCATGGCAGTAGCTCTACTTGCTGGGTTGAAACAAAGAAGTTTTTTCACTAGATTGATTTCGTCAAGGGACCTGTTGGGAAGGCACGATTCTAAACCAATTGGATTTTCCACTTTACCGAATGAAATGATTCTGTAATCAGGAAGTTCTGAACACCCAGGCCAGATTTCGTCACTTAAGTTGCCCAAGACACTGAAAATTCTCCCCAACTGGTCTAAATCCGAACTGCCTGGAAAAATTGGCTCCAAGCTGAAAAGCTCGGCAAAAATGCATCCCAACGACCACAAGTCGATTTCTGGCCCATATTTTGTAGATCCATAGAGTAACTCGGGCGATCTGTACCAGCGAGTTCCCACACACGATGTGAGAGGCCCATTACCGTCATCTCCACCCTCGGCTTCGTAGGAAAAAGAACCCCCGAATGGATCTTCTTCCGCTTCGCTAGTTGTGCATGTAGCAAGACAGGATGTATCTCCATCTTGAGTTTCCTTGTCAATCTCAATCATGGCTTCTTTAGACTTGAACTCATCCAACTCCCCAATGAAATCATCTTTGCTTGAAGATCCATGCTCTTCATTTGCAGAGCCATCTTTGTTTGGAATTTCAGTTTCTAGAATAACTTCAGGTGGTTCAACACTGGAAGGATTTGGAGTAATTTGCTCATTCAGCAGTGGGTTCCCATTCAAGGTCAAAGAACCGGGATCTAAAAGTATCCTTGCCTGAAAACCAGCAATGACCGGAGAGATATAAGACAATAGTTGGCCACCGCTTCTTTTTCTATGTGTATGGGATGCAAAAGAATGCAGTATGCTGTTATTCAGAGTACTTTAAACGCTTGAATGAACAATAAGTCCACTAGCTTAATTCCCACATGATGAACAAACAGAGAAATTTTTCTGGGAAAAAAAGACAGCTCCATATCCTCTTTTCTTGCAGGAGATTGTTACAAAGAAAGACATCTCCATATCCACAGCTGCAGAGAACAAGGAGCAAATTGAAGTACTACTGTCTAACTGCCATTGTCCTTACCACTGGGGAAAAAATGCCTAATGAATATGCCATTGATGCTCATCATAGGTGTAAAATTAGAACCCAAGTCTCAATAGTTGGAACTCTGCAGCTCAAAACCAACTAAAAAGCAAATGAGGATTGCAGCTGCCTACTTCTGCTACAAAAGTTTAAACATTCAATGACAAAAATCAGATTCACAAATACTCAAAAACAGAGTCTTTAGCAACAACATAATTTCAAGTAATGTCGATAAATAAACTGAACCAGCTGACAATTAACTGTCCAAATTTAGTTTACAAACTTATCTAGCTTCAAAAACATGCCCAAGCTTGGTCTGTGTATAAGGGGAACCAATCTGAAAATGAGCTTTAATCGAGCCAATAACGACCTGATCTTGAATAGGTTGAACTATATAAACATCATTAGTTTACTGAGCCAAACAGCCCAGTAATAGCTTGTTCAAGTTTGGTTTGAATGTTAACAAGCTTCAAAAAAATGTTCAAGCTTTTTTTTTTAGAAAGGGTTCAAGCCTTAGTTACAGGGAGCTTCTAAAGTGGTGCCGCTCCCACCTTAGGAGCGCGCTCCCAACTAAGGAGCTTGACGGGAGAGGACTCCCATTGAGATGGGAGCACGCTCCTTATGAAGATGGGAGCTTTTGTACAATACTCGTATACAAAAGCAAGGATTTAACACTTTTATCAATTGGTCTTTGATGAATTCAAACATCTAGCCCAAGTCATGAGATCTTGAAATAAAAAAACCTTGTATTGTAACACTAGCCCATTTCCTACACTTATGGTGGACTTGGTACAAAATTTTACTCACTAAAATGATTGTACATTGAAAGGGTATATTCAATGCTACACGGCTTTTGTCATATATGTCCACGTTCCTTTCACCCTCCCAACCTTGGGAGCTTCTATATTCACCCTCCCAACCTTGGGAGCTTCTATATTCGCACGCTCCCCCGCTAACTCTCCCCACTGGGCTCCCACTTCGTGCATTCAAGCTTGGTCAATGTAACAAACTGATTTTGAAGGAGCTTTAAACCTATGGACACGAGCTTGAATTCTAACAATTTGATTTGTTCATCAGCCCTTATTTCAAGCAGCTTCCAATTAATTCATAGAACTTGCAGCAAATTTGAACATACACATCAGAAGAAGAAGAAAAGAAAAAAAAAAAAACCGAGCTTTTTAAAGATTACCTGACCGAAATCGGCCAACTTGAGAACACCATCGGCAGACACAAGCAGATTCGCAGGCTTCAAATCTCGATGCACGATCGAACTCCGATGACAGGCGTCAACACCACACAGAATCTGCACCATCCACCGCTTAATCTCCCCCACCGCAATCCCACCCCTCTTCTTCCCTTCCCTAATAACCGACGCCAGATCGGTGGGGAGAAACTCGAGCACGAGCACGGCGTCCTCGTCCTCGCTCCAGAAGTACTCGTGCAGAGCGACGACGTTTGGGGAGCCGGATAGGGATTGCAGGGCCTCGATTTCGCGGTGGGCGGACTGGTAGTCGTGGATCTCCTTGAGGGCGACGGGGAGGGAGTCGGAGCGGCGGAAGGCCTTGTAGACGTCGGAGTAGGCACCGGAGCCCACGCGGCATTGGATCGTGTATTTTAAGGTGATTTCTCGGCGGGTATGGATGCTCCAGCTTTTTTGCGGCGGCGGCGGTGGTGGTGATGGTGGGTCCATGGGGGGTGATGGTGGTGGTGTTGTAGGGTTTTCTCTGGTTTTGAGGGAATGTGTTTGGGGAGGAGAATCAGGCTTATTTGTACGGATGGTCCCCAAAGTATGTTTGAAATGTCAATTTGGTCCCCAATATACAAATCGCGCCTATTGCATCCCCAATATTCACAATACGTTTTTAAATGGTCCCTAAGACTAACTCCGTCTAGTTTTACTGTCGGGTGAAGGGGTATTTTCGAATTTTCCTACAACTACCCTCACCAGTCACCCCTCATAACTTTCATCTTCAACCTCAAAACCCTTGCTTAACCAAACCCTGGCATTTCCTCTGTGTAAACCTTAATCCTCCCTACCAATTTTTGTCCCTCGCTCTCTCCGCATATGCTACGCACAAATATCTACCTTAACTCCCGCCAACACCTTGTCGTGGGCCTAAGCGTCCAGTGGCGCCCCACCTCCCACCCCGATGCCCAACCCCCAGCCGCCACCCTCGAACTCTGTGTCGGCCGCCGCTGCCTCATCTTCCAGCTCCTCTCTTCTTCTACTACTCCTCTCCTCTTCCCTCTTTTCTCTCTCTCGCTATTGACCTCCCTTCCTCTCTCTCTCTCTCTCCCCAGCCCATACCACCACCGCCACCTTTCACCCACAACCACTGCAACTGCCGAACACGACACCCCCATTGTTAAACCACAATCACCACCACCAACAGCCACCCAACACCTCTGCAAACTCCCTCACCACGGCCAAACACCACCACCGAACACCACAATCCCAAATCGTAACCCAAAATCGCAATCAAAACCCTAACCCCAAATCTGCAAGATCCCCAAATTTGAATGCCCCACCACCCAAATTCAAAATGCAATCGTTGAAGTACCGAAACCCTTACCTCGAATTCGGGTGGAGTTTAACTCATATGTCACAAACGAAGGTACATACAAAACTCTTTAACAGAAGCTAATGTCCTGACAAAAAATAAAAAACTGTATTTCCTTTTACAAAACCTCGTGTTTATTTTGATTCAACTGTGAACAATTGCTTAGAGAAGCTCCAATTACTTCCAAATGTCCAAACTTCCAATTGTTCTTCTCTGAAATAGTATCACTCCATTTACAGCTTTGAATACTCTGAAATAGCACTAAAATTTCAGCCAGAAATCAACTGAGATTACATAAGCACGATCATCGAAAGACATAAATAGAGGAGTGACAGGGAAGATGGGTTATGGCGGTCGAAGGTGACGGGGAAGATGGGGTATGGCGGTGGAGGTGGATGGCCGGCGGTGCTTGTTTATGTATGTGGGTTAGTATGAGAAGGGGGTGTGAATATGATAGGATTCCCTCCGGCCTCCACCTCAAATCTATATGTTTTATGAAATTTCGAAAATACCCCTGCACTTGACGGTAAACTCAGACGGAGTTAGCCTCAGGGACCATTTAAGAACGCATTGTGAACATTGGGGATGCAATAGACGCGATTTGTATATTGGGGACCAAATTGACATTTCGAACATACTTTGGGGACCATCCGTACAAATAAGCCAGGAGAATCAGGAGATGATGGACAGGTGCACGTGGCAAAAGGCAAATGTTTATAATAATTTTAAAAAAAAAGTCGAGTTTTTTTATTTTATTTTTATTTTGGATAAATTCTTATTTTCCTTATTTTTGTCTTCTGCTCACTTGTCAAAAAATTAGTAGAGAGAAATTATTTATCTTTCATCAGTGGCGGAGCCAAAATTTTAGGCTAAATGTACACAACATATCGTGTAGCTTTGTGAAGTAAATCTTCCTTGCCTAACCATACATAAGAATGTGCGAGTTTGGAGTCACCATTGAAGTTATGGTATGAAGTAAAAGGTCACCACTCCTCTTCTTCATTGACTCTAAGTGCAGTAAAGTTACACCCGAAAGGCTCTATGGCCGTGTTCCAACAATGGATGCCTTCTTGTGCTCTTCTCTTACTTCATCCCTTGCAAGGGAAGAAAGACTCGTGTTCCTTCGATCTCACCGACGTTCCCTTTCGTTTAAGGGCTTACATTACGATATTGCATGACATCATTTTGTTTTTTGATTAACAATTGCAACACTCATATGAGATTATGTTAAATGCAGAATAATTTTATTTTCAACTAGATCAAATCAAAATTACTTTGATTTTCACGAATTTGTATGCAGATTATATAAATACTAATTATATTATAAAAAAATTAAAAATAGGGGGTGGCTGGGCTCCTCTCGGACCCTTACACACCTGCGCTAATGTTCTTCACCGTACATTCGTATCGTACGAAAGAATTTGAGGCACCACCACATAATGCCGAGGCTCATGAAATAATAATTACTCGGAAAAATCTATCTATTCTTGGATCTTATCAGTGTCGGAAGAGCATCATTGGATTTCTTTTTGACTTTCGAGGCTGGCAACATAACATAGTTTTATTTCCTTATTCAATATTCCTGTAGGGTTTTTTTCTTCCTAGTTTTGGGAAAGTGTTTTCTGGAATTTTTTTTTGACAAGAGGGTAGACAAGTGCACGTGACTTTGGGGCAAGTGCACGTGGTAAGAAGGAAATGTTTAAGAACGAAAATTCTTCACAGATCCATATGTTTGACCGTCTGATGTGTGTGAGCTCTATATTTACCATGTTGGATCAATGTGCATCGAAAGATTTCGGGTGTATCTGTCTCCATAGCATTGCTCGTTTAAAAGACTCCGGTTCCTTTAATGGTCAAAAAGAAATTACTATATTTTTGGAGTAACTATTTTTACGTCTTTTGGTCTTGAGTCAACTGTATTAGCTTTTAGAGTACACTTTCGAATATGTCCATAGCATTGCTTGATGAACAAAAGTGGAGCACAATGAAAAAAAAAAGGTTCTCACGCTCTCGTGTCTTTTTGTCTTGTGATGGGAGAATTTACATAGTATTACTCAAAATACAATCCCTCACGTGTCTGCAAAGTAGGACCAACTATGATCCTATTAGATAGTCCGATGAGTTTGCTATGTAGTTCTCAATACATCATTTGCGCAAAAAAAAAAAAAATTCATTTCAATCGAACATTGCTATCCATGTGACCAAACTATATTTTTCATGGGAGTAATGGATGATAGTACTCTGACCGAAATCCAATTGATCCTTGCCAATATCAAACTAGCCCTTACCAAAATGAAGTGTGCGTACAAAAAATTCTAGGAGCATATTATGAGATTTTAGCTTTTAAAAAAGTTGTTGTGAGTGTTTATCAAATATTCTTATCAACAAATTTTGAAACTCTAGGGATTCCTAGAAAGCTGAAATGGGGTCTGAAATCTGATTCTAAATGAAATAGATTTAGGATGCTTTTTGAATCAGATTCCAAGCATTTTAAAGCTGATTTTCAGTGTTTGAAGTAAACAATACAAGCTTTTTCTATCGCGTAATCATAATCTTCTACTAAAATTTGCAGCAGAATATGAACGATTATAATCCAAAATTTGTAGATAGAACTATGGAAACACACTCTAAATAAAGAAAAAAAAAAGTTGGGAGTTTTGTTTAAGTCTTCTCACTAGGAGACAAAAAGAGAGAGCGTGCACTCAATGAATAGTATAGGGAGAAAGAAAAATGCTAGAACCACACCCAAGGGCACAACCATACTACACACACCTTATGTGTTTGGAGCCCACACCCTTGTTAGTGTTTAAGTGAGTGTAGTTGTAAAATGATTGTAGGCAGAATCCCGACACACAAATAATATGTAGTTTTTTCGTACTCTCTTTTCGCAGCCATCATTTTGGTCAACGCGGAAACTTAACAACTACACTAAAAGCAAGAAACAATACTGCTAACACACCTTCAAAACACAAATCCAGACAACCATATCCGGAACCGTTAGGTGCACATGAATCCACACCTATCGAACCATTCTGAACACAGATGTGTTCCAATTTTGGTTTTAAAGGTATGTCCCTAGACTTTTTGAAAAGCAAATGCAAGAAAACATCCCAAAACTTCACCCTGCATTTGTAAATTTCATTTTGAAGGCACATACCATTGCTTGTCCTCACGACACAGAATCAGATCATTATGGACTATTTTAAAGACAATATCAAATTATGAAAAGCCACATAAATCTGGAGAGTGAGGATGTCCTGAAACTTCGAAGGCTAAAACTGTTGCATGCAAAATCTGGAAAACGGCAATCCACAAAATAGCTTATATAACGAATAGCGTTTGGTTGTTTCTGAGAACTTAGAGTGGATCGGATATTAAGAACACTAAGCAGGTGTTACTTCCATAAGCACTAGTCATAACACGATTCGCAGGGCATTTTTTAGCAAAAAATCACCATTTCTGCTAAATTGCTAATCATCAAACAACGTTGCAATATGTTAGATACACACATACTCGCATATGGCTAGGTGAACCAAGCTTTGTCAAACATTCAGCACTTTTGGACAGCAAAACTACATCCGTTATGGCAGGCGACAACATCAGACAGCCCTAAGCAACGCAACCTCCACACACCAAGCCTCTGCTGTTAACAATAAAGATACCACAAAAAGGAACATTTAAATCATAGACAATGACTTATACAAATCACATCATGTGACTAAATGTCATGATGTGTTTCTTGAAAAATGTTCAGGCCAAATAGGTATGTAATGTTGACAATTTTAAAATATATGTCAAGTGATTTTTACCTACTATTTCAGTATTTTGCAAATAAGAAACCTCAACTAACAAGTGCATGGCGTGATATTAGTTTGGATTATATCAATGATCTCCAAATCCCAGATGGAAAGAGCTACATGATCATTAACTACAGAAGCTTAAGACAAGAGAATGGTCTTTGGTTCACCGTACTACGGTAATTAGGTTTGTTTGGCGATTTTCTTTCTTAATCTAACTGCACGTATTCTGTATCTCCCATCACTATTTGCTATCAAATCCATATCCTTTATTCCACATACACCATACTACCACAAAGCATGCACACCAAGGCTCTTCATCATCGCCATTTCTCTCTTTATAGAGAATGTCTGTCTGCAAAATAAGGCAATGCCATTCTCTCTTCTTCCTTCTACATTGTAGCATAGGACTAGATCTACAAGATTTAGGCTCTGCGTAATTTCCGCTCCCAGTAGGAAGCCTAGAAAGTAGTCATTTAGAGTGTGCCCCACCAAAATGATTACCTTCTAGCACATCAGCCAACCGAAAAGAAGCTGAGTTAATAGGTAGCCGCATGGGCATGTCCCAAATCACATGCAAAGATCTTAGGAAAAAGACAGTAATGATGACGCTTGACCTTGGCTAAAGGGAGGGTAAGGGGCCTTAGGGTGGTTAGCCCATTAGCCTATAAATACCAGAAGCCGAGACAGCTCAAGGCTCGTAGAAAATACTGCTGAGAGAGAACATTGTTTTAGAGTCTCGGAAAGGACTGTTTGGTCCTTAGTTTGCCCTTGAGTAGAAACTACTTGACCGATGGGTGGGCATTTCTTCCTGTCATCACCACTAGCCAGAGTATTGCCACCAGTATTTTATCTTGCTTTAAGCACAATGGGAATAAATCCCATCATCAAAGGAGGCATAAACACAGACTCCACACCTTTGTATGGCATATGTAGTCACACATTGTCTGAAGGAAGAAGAATCGGTCAATCAAACCCATAGCTTTATTAAGAGTCAAAGGGATAACCTAGTCGTATATTGCACTCCAAGGCAATAACAACTAGGTGAAATGGCAGGATGTGGTACTTAAGTACAGTAATGCGTGTTGGCTTTGTGTCAAGGCAGATTGAAAAGCCCGCTAAGTGGCAAAGAACTATTGATAGCTGAGGTAGTAGTCGGAAACCTGGGAGTGATTCGGCCATCAAGCTACTTTGTGAGGTAAGGGACCAGACTAGTGATTGCAGCAGTTGTTGTCTGCAGGGTATGCGACACCCCACAAGTAAGAAGTAGAAACCCTCTTTTGCTTTTGGATCCTTAAAGGACTCGTTGAACAGTTCAAGTACAAGTGAACAGGTAAGAAGTAGAAACCCCTCCATATCAATCCATCTCCATAGGAGACAATATGAGCGAAAGACAGGAATTTGTAAATCCCGCAGAAAAAAACTCAATCTGGGGGGAGTGAGGGGGATATTCATAAAGGGGAGCCGTGGGTTCTTGCTTTCCCTGTAAGAAAGGTCTTGGTATGGCATTAGATAAAACTTGTTATGGTTATTGAGAAACCTTTGATGGATCCGCTAAACAAAGGATGACATCTATTGAGGAAAGTTGGACCTATCAACGGGGCTCGGATCCTGTCCAGTGTCCTAAAAACCTGTTTAGTCCCGCTTGTGGCCAAGATTCAGCCAACCCACCTTTTCCTAAATCAAGGGCTGGGATCATCCCAACCCATCTATTCTATAACTGAAAACTGAGCCCAAAAAACTCATCCCAACCCCATGCCGGCGATTGAAAATTACCGCTCAAAATACTCATCCCAGCTTCTTCTAAATCAACTAACGAGGGAGAATTTTGGGTTCTCACTCTCTCTACTTACCCCTTTCAATCCCTCTCTACAAACACATCAGAATACGCAAAATTTGGCAATAAACCTACGGACCCAAATGAAATTAGGGCTTTTTAGGCGAGGGAGAAATCTGGGTTCTCCTTCCTCTCTCTCGAGTTACGTTTTCGTCTGGATCTCTCTCCAAAAGTAGATACGAAAATGTATAAATCTCTCTCTAGCTGTCTTTGTTGTCGGAAGGGATGAGTGAACATGAAACAAATTTTGAACAAGGATGTTTGGGGAAACAAGCTTATTAAAAAGCACGGAGAAAAAGAAAAGGGGGGAAAGAGAGAGGGGAGGAGGAGGAGATGGACAAGAGGTGTTTGGTCCAGGCCAAGATTCAGCCAACCCACCTCTTAAATCAAGGGCAAGGATCATCCCACCCACCACCCCCCGTTTATCTCTTCCTTCTTTCTCTCTCCTTTTCTTTTTCTCTATGCTTTTTAATAAACTTGTTTCCCCAAACATCATTGTTCTAATTTTGTTTCATGGACATAGGCGATTGAAGAGAGGGGTTCGCATTATTCACTCAATCCTTCCAACAACATAGATGCGCTAGAGAGAGAGAAGAGAGGGATTTATAAATTTCCGTATCTACTTTTGGAGAGAGATCCAGACGAAGATGTAACTCGAAAGAAAGAGAGAAGGAGAAGAACCCGGATTTCTCCCTCGCTTTAAAAGCCCTAATTTCATTTGGGTCTGTAGATTTATTGCCAATTTTTTGCATATTCTTGTGTTTTTGTAGGGAGGGATTGAAGGGGGCAAGTAGAGAGAGCGGGGCGTGGGGACCCAAATTTCTCTCATTAGTTGTTTTAGGAGAAGGTGGTTTATGATGAATTTTATGGGCAATAATTATCAATCGCTGCCAGTAATTTTCCGGCATGGGGTTGGGATGAGTTTTTCGAGCTTAGTTTTCAGTTATAGCATAGATGGGTTGGATGATCCCAACCCTTGATTTAGGAAAAGGTGGGTCGGCTGAATCTTGGCCACTAACTGGACTAAATAGGTTTTTAGGACACTGGACAAGATCCAAGCCCAAACTTTTGAGGCTTCTTGCTACTAGCTCAATTATCTCTATTTCTTTGTCACTTAACGCGCATTTTGATCTACTCATAACATGAAACAAGTGTGGGACACTATGCTCAAGTGCAATGTCATGTCATTTCACCAAGTCGTCATCACTTTCAGAGTGACCACAGACGGTTGGAATAGCCATCATATAAATTCTAATTGTCCCAAAAATTGCAATTGTCTTTGCTTCCTCTTAGAAAGAAGTTTAAATTTCTTTATTCATAATTTGCCCTCCCAACATCCCTGAATAACTAGTTAAAGTGGCTCCATCATTTTAATTTGGCCATTTGGCCCTGATCTCGCTCTACTATCCCAGTTTATGTTAGTCTTCCGCCCTGATAGGTGCCGGAAAGCACCCGTTTCTTCCCATTAATTTAAGCTTTGTCGGTCCTATTTAGTGTTATTTCGTGAGATTTAATTGGTTTGTGGTGTTCCAGGGCTTATGGAGCGTTCAAGAAGTATTTGGAGTAAGAATCAAGAGTTAAGGATGTTCCGGTGGAGTTCGCGGCAAAAAGAACGAAACAGCAAAAATTGGTCTCACTGGTCCTGGTCCGAACGACCAAGGCTGGGCAAGATTCTAGACATTCTGTTTTTCTAGTCCGGACAAGGAAACTGGTGGTCCGGACCAGCGGGCTGCTGGCGGAATTTTCATTTCACGTTTCCAAGTGTAATTTTTGGGCCAAGACTATAAAAGCAAGCCCCTAGGTCATTATTTGGGGTTCCAAACTTTGTTTAGCACGAAAAGAGGCAAGAGCGAATCGAAAGGAGAACTTCATGTGTTCTTCAATTGTTTTTCAATTTCAAATTGATCTTTCTTCTCCATGGCTAGCTAAACCCCTTGTCTAGGGGGAGGATGAAGCCTCACACCAAGTAATCTTGTTCTTTTGCATAGATTAGGGTTTTTATTCGAATCAAATTATGTGTTCAAGAACTCCTATGATATCAGTGGAATGGTTTTTAATTCTTTTATCGGTTGAGTATTTGTTTCCTAGGTTTTCAAATACTGTTCACATAATGGTTTTCATTGTTCTCAATCCGGGTGACTGAGATGGGTTATGCTCGTGAGACGGATAGTGCCGTTAGGCGGCTAGACCGCGCTAATGAGACGGTTCGTGCTGTGGGATAGCCCATGCCGGTTGACGGATTGAAGAAATTTACTCGGCCCCTATCGATAGGGATTGCAAGCCCTAGCGATAGTAATTTGCGATTCGAGTGTTAACCCAGTCTATGCAATACACGGTTATGCGGTTGGGGTGGATACTAAACCCTAGACTCTTCTCCATCAATTTTCAACACTTTAATTAATTGCTTTAATTAGTTAACTCAAAACAATCCAATCTTTTCCTTTTGAAGTGATCTAGAAATTAATTGAATTTAGAGTAACTTAGCCATACTGTCCCTGAGGATCGATACTTGACTTAGCCACTATTCTACAGAGTAGTAGTTAATTCTTAGTTTTTATAAATTTATTTTTGACACGGAACGACGCGGTCACTCCCCAAGATCTCAAGTTCTAACCATAACTATTTAAACTGACTCCTCTTTCGGATTTTGCATCATAGCTCATTTGACACCCATGCACTTTCTCGTCCCATATTGTGTGGTTCTTATGAATATGCCCCGGGATATCCAGGTCCAACCATGATAATTGAACAAGTTTTGCCCCGAATCTCAACTGGCACTAATGCGCTCTCTCATACCGACTTCTATGGGTCATCCACCTAGGGATTTAAAGCTCCACCGACTCAACAAATCCATGGTTGCAGTTCTTAAGTTCTTCATTGCAAACTCAATTTGGTCTCTCAACCTTTTTATGTTTGAGAGGATGTCAATACATGTGTCTTGTGTCTCCGACCACCATTTACTATCATATTGATGTCCCTTATTCTACATTCACTATCCTGTCACCAAGCACACACACCATCACCATTTCTTCAATTTTACAATTTGTAGATATTTTTAAAGTTATCTAATCGAATAATGCAATACAATTCTCTTGTCTTCCTCCAACATTTGTAACTCCTAAGTCACTAAGATCATTACATATGACACCAAAACACTGGCATAAAGGACATCATATTTGATATTTGGCCGTCAATCCGATTTCATGTCAAAATACTCCTCTCACAAAGATAGAATTCACAAGCAGAGGTAAGTTCAGAAAGCATAAGTAAGCCTTTTAATTTTCGAGACCAAGATGTCATCAACTTGGCTTCCCCAAAGGAAGAACGATTGAAACACAACCATCTAATGCTGCTTTAGTCCTACTCATTGGGTCTCATATTTTAGTCACCAGCATCTTAAGTGAAAGATGGGTTTTTGAAGTCATCACTCTCCAGGGCAATAGAAAAGTTTAACTAAGCTTATCCCAAATGTAAGTTACCACCATTAACTCTAGTTCAAAAGGTAAATTACTCACACAACCGAGCAGCCAGATCTTCTTTGCCTGCTCTTCCTTGCCACTTCCTTCCTTCTTGGAGGTTGAAGCACAACCTTGATCGCAGTATCAAAAACAGCTTTGACATTCTAATAGATAAAGAGAAAAACTAGTCAGAATTCACTTGAGACTTAATGTCATTGCATTGAGTTATAACAGGTGTTGGCGACTTGGCGGGGTGATGAAATTTCGCATGTAGTGAACAATGACAAAAACGTCCACAACATCCTCCTTTTGCAAATCTACCTGTTGAGTCTTAGAGCTGCATTCTATATAAGCTGCTGCACCGATTTGTTTCCTCAGCTCCTCCCCCTAGAACATTTGTCTCCAGTTAAACAATTTTGTGGCTTTTGAACCATGGTTCCTTAAGAACTTGAGCACATTAAAGTTAGAAGTTATGAATGCATACTTGTGCAGGTGTTATGATATTGGATGCCATATGATCAGCTAGATACCCTCTGTTGTCACGAAGATCTAAGAAAAAGGAAAACAAGATTAATCTGTTGCTATTTGTTGCTACCTCCATCCCACAAAGATTTGCCCGCTCCACAAAATGAGAACTTGAAAATAATGATTATTGAATTCTTTCAATTTATGTAAAAATCTGATTTTTCTAATAAAAGTGCATTACTTTTAAGTTCTTGTTTTGCAAGCTGGACAATCTTTTTGGAACAGAGATATGGAAGATAAAACCTGCAACTGCAAGTATGTCCTTTTGTTAATTCTGTACCTAATTTTGTTCCGACAAGAACAATTGGAACATTTGGTGCAAATCGTCGAAGTTCTGGCATCCACTGATACAAAATTTGAAAGAAACACCTCTGTTAGGTTAATATCTACCCAGATAAACAAATAAAGACTAATTGGTCAATTGATGACAGTGCTGATTGACCCTTTTTCAACCTGCTTTTTTGCTCTTTTCGGTCGTTATATTCAAACTTAGATCACTACAAAAGTTGAAGACAACAACTATCATCATGTGACGTGGTCAAGGGAGAAGCTAAGAACCATGTATCCTCATTTGGAATGAAAAGGCATTAGAAGAGATTAAAGATGTCAAGCAATAAAATGAGTACCTTCTTTAGGACATTCTCATAGCTAGCCCTGCTGATCAAAGAGAAAGCTAACACAAATATATCTGCACCTCTGTAACTCAGTGGCCTCAACCTGCTATAGTCCTCCTGACCTTTGAATCATAATCACAAATCAATCAATCAGTCTTGACTTTAGTCACATAATCTTTCAATAGGACTCCACATTCGCACTCCCAATTCTCACTATATGTTCGCTCTCTCAGTCCTTGCTCTCACGAAATTTACTAGTTTGGGATGTTTTTGAAAAATGCTTTCAGACTCGCACATGCGCATTTTGTGACTTAGGTCACACTGAAGCCATGGAGTAGAAAGAGGGCAAAAGGAACATAACTCAAAACTCATCAAACAAACACTGGCCACAAAATATGCAGTAGAAAGATACCTGCAGTGTCCCATAATCCCAAGTTGACAATGCTTCCATCCACAGCCACATTAGCACTGAAATTGTCAAAAACCGTTGGTATATAGTCCTGCCACACCAGAGAGAGAATAATATGAGAGAGAGAGAGAGAGATGACTGTCCCTAAATTGCACACATTCTGAATAAAAAACACTACACAGGAAAACCCCAATAAAGGAACTAATCTTCTATCCCAAAAAAAAAAAAAAAGAAGAACCGTTTTTTTGGACTTCAAAACCCCATTGAAGCAATCACAAGAAAACCAAAATGCCCCTAATAGAACATAATAGATTTGTACTGTTTTCTCTCCCCATAAAAGCACATATTCAACAGAAAAAGGCACTACCAAAGAAAGCGAAATTGAAATTTCCACACTAATATCTGGAAGGAAAAAAACCTCGAAAAATTTTGGAGTTCAAGAACCCACCGAAGAAATCACTAGAAAACCCAGATACAATATTGTAATGGAAGCTAATAAACAGAAGAAAAAAGGCAAGTAGAACAGTAAAAACAAAAGGGTTGTTTTTGATAGTATTAGATTGGGTTTCAAAATGAGGTTACTCACAGTGGGGAACTTGTTACTAGTGTAACAAATAAGCATACAGGTCTTCCCAACAGCTCCATCTCCGACTGTAACACATTTTATGAACCTTGAAGCACTCATCCTCTCTCTCTATCTCTCTCTCTCTCTGTCTCTCCAACTTTAGCTTGAACAGTTAGGTTCTTCAGCTACAAAACTCTCCAAAGTTTACAACTTTTTTGAGTGGAAGTGAGAAAGGGGCTTCAAGAAAAAGTTTTGAAAAGATGGGAAGAAGACGAGAAAGAGGCAGAATATCTGGAAATGTTAAAGAGACAATAAGAAAGAGCTGATGTATACTACGGAGTAGTAGTTGCTAGTTTCAAGAAAGGAAAACGTTAAGAAGAAAAAATGGAGTACTAGTGAGTGAGTGAGAGAGAAAGTCAAAAGGGTCTCACAGTGTGTCACTTCGCTTTTCCCCTCTCAAGGTTTGTTTCAATTTGGGGTATGACCCAGCAGCAAAATTTTTGAAATGCACAAATCCAGAAGTGGGTCCCTATAAACCCCTTATCTAACGGCACCTAGACTCTCTCTGTCATAGCTGGGGTCCATCTGGGTTCTCGTTTTGCAAATTCATGGGTGCATGCAGCATTAGGTAGTTTCTCTTTTAAAAAGTTAACTTGACATTTTGTTTCCTCCATAATTTTTTTTAGGTTAGTAGTGGAGTGTTAATTTTGCCTCAAATATTTAAAGATTATTGGTTCGTTTCGATATAAGAATTTTTTAACTTTTATGTTTTTTCTTGAATATTTCTTAAAAATTTGAGTGAAAGTCATATTTTTTTATTTATCTGATTCCTCTCATCGATAAATAAAAAATTGTGATTTTTACCTAAATATTTTTGAAATTATTCAAGAAAAAATCTAAAAAATTGATCTTTTGGGCTTGTTCTTGAATAGTTTTAAAACAATTGGGTTAAAGTCATACAAATTTTTTATTTTTTTAATTTATTCCGTCAAGACAAACCAATAATTCACAAAAACTTTGTTTAAGTTTGATCGTGTCAACTTTTAGTGGCATAGAGAGTGTATCCCATGTAAAAGGTTCAACAGAAAATGTCAAACTCCAACCATGCCAACTGGGTAAAAAACAGAAACAAACCAAAAGAGAGAGAAACAAAAAACACAAATAAAAGAAGGTGTTTGAAACCCATAGACTTTTGTGGGCTCCCCAACCGGCGCATACAAGAGTCGCTATCTGGATTTTTGATATGGATGATCCGAGAAACTAATGGTTTGATTTGAAAAAAAAGGCTTTTGGCCTAGCGAAAACGTTGAGACTTTGGGTTCGGGAGCCATGTTACGAATATGAAATGTTTTGTTGAAAAAACACCCCATCCGCCCGGTGAAAACCGGTCTTTACTTAACATTTTCAAAGGGGAAAACTTTAAATATCATTTGGAAGATTAAATTTTTAATAAGCACATAAGGGGAAGAGACATGGATTGAATATATCACTTTAGCGTGCCTGTGGTGCTTACTATACAGCGGATGGCAAATGAATGATATGCAGGAATGAAACGACAGTATAACAACATGCCTCAACCGCAAAGAATACCGCACTGCGTACCGAAATACCTTGCACGGTCTTCTGGTACACCAAGTGGTATACCTTTTCATCGGTAGCCCACTATTATTACTCAGAACCTCACACGGCATAATGACTACATCGTACAGTATTCCTCAAAACATCGTACGGTGTATCTTCAAGCATTTTTCAGAACAGCTTTGTATTCTCAGGATAAAGCGAACCTCAGATCAAAACAGCTTATTTATCCTTTTATTGATTTTTGTTTTTCATAAAATAGTTTGCAAACCCTTTTTGATGCACTTGATCATTGAGAATGATCATCATAAAAACCTCTTTTAGAAAACAAAGGCATGGTTTTTAGACGAAGCTTTATCCCGAACATGCACCTGAAACGATCTCTCAGTAACACATTAGTGTAGCTAACAATGGATAGATGTGATCAAGACAAGCAAAACAAACAGGCAATGGATAAAATAATACCGTACGTTGGATGCACTACATCACGCGGTGTATCACAACACCACATGGTGTAGTGTTTCCAGTACAGTCATTGGTTTCTGTTTTGTTTTTGAAAATGGTTTTTAAATCAACACTTAACACAAACAAGTCAAGTATGACTGCAGAAAGTTTCCCTCAGGGCCAAGACTGAGCTTAGCCCAAGAAAACTTGCTTTTATACCTTCGGTTTGAGCTTGAATGAAGGTGGACGGGTGTGGTTTTAGAGCTTTAGAGTTGTGGAGTTCCAAAGCTAGTAGTGTATTAGGCTTTGTTGGAGGAGAATAAGAATGGAATTTTTGTAGAGAAAGAAAGAATGTCAAGAGAATATAGAGAAAGAAATAAGCCTGGCCGACAACTTTCTAAGCCAGTTAGAACTTTTTCCCAGAAACGTCGTGCGGTATACCTGTAACCACGTGCAATGTAATAAAATTTACTACACCGTGCGGTATAGTGGTGTTGTACGATGTTCCAGATCCAATTATGGGCTTTTGGGCTTTTTAGACTTTTCTAGTTTTTTCAAGCTTCTTGGGCTTTTTAGGCTTTTTGGATTGTGGGAGTTCACATTCAAGCTTTTAAATGCATTGTTTCCTTTATTTCATCGTCGGGGCATTTAAAGAACCTTCGAGGTCTGGATTGGGTTGTCTACAACTTTATATTAATATCGGGAACAATCTTTTTTCTTTTTTTCCCAAGCAAAATCCACAAAAAATAGACATTGAAGTTAAGTACGCAACGTTTTCAATGTTGATGAGCAAAGGATAAATTCACAGTATTTTTTTTGGCCAATATTGTATACATCAGGAGCAAAGTGTTGGTAGATTAGTCCACTAAAGGTTTCAGAGGCTATTCATAAACTTAAATTTCAGACGCCCATGATGGGGCTTGAACCTTGGTCTCCTACATGAGGAGGACAAGAGTTACCAACTGGGACAAGAGCCCATTGATGACAAATTCACACTTCACAAGCTGCTTTCAGATAGAGATATTTACTCAAATGAAATGTCATAATCAATTTCTCCTTTCCTAATTTTTTACTGCAACCAAAAAGTCACTTTCTAGTCCAAGTCATCTTCTGAGATGTGAAAGAAACAACATTTATCCGGTCCCGAGAGTTATGTATACTCAGTAGAATTGTGTCGCTTAGGGTTCCATTTTGCGTTAAACTACTAGTAATATGCAGAGAGTGCCAGGTGCACAACAATCTGAACACAACTCCTTACACGTGGGTCGCATAAATTCCGTAGTAGCTGAAAATCAGCAGAAATAGGGGTATAGCAATATTTGGGCACAAAGGACCTGGCTCCATACCCGGGGATTGAATCACCCGAGAGTGTGAGCCGATATGGAAAATAGGTACACAATCTATGAGGCAAACATCACAGTGATGTGATGGAGTTCAAATGATCCATTTCAGCATTTTCTAGCAATAGTCAAAGTGCTGAGAACATAGAATGTAAATGGGCTATGAAACATAGACTAGAACTTCGAATTCTACTTAGTTACGAAAACAGAAAGTGAATATAGGCGCAAGGATCAAGAATTAAACCCCAAAAGCGATCAAGAACCAACACATCAGCAACGCAGGGCCGTAACTAACTGGGAAGGCCTTTTGCTTGCTTATGTGATAATTCTTGATCACTTTCTGTAGTTTAATTCTCGGTTTCTGAACTTATTCTTCGTTTTGTGGCCCACAATATACAAATCTTCCATTCACTTTAAAAAACACACGACAAAGAATTACCAACTTTTACTAATACACGAGCGAAGCAGCTACAATTTCCTTACATTTTACAGGTGATGAGGAAACGAGGCACCTAACACCATCGTATTGTACAACATATACAAAAAAGTGGCATCCTCAACATCGGTGTAAATGAAAACTCCGAGATAAACCACAATATCTGCAGCAATTATTCATCTCTTGATGATTGTTGCAAACAAAATTGTCCCATACAATATCTTCCTAGACCACGAGGCAAAATGGGAAAAAATATCGCATGTCAACACATCCTGTAACAATGACAAGAACTTCTATTTACCTTTTCCCACAAACAAATCGCGAGTAATTAAAATCTTCAGTGATCAGTTGGCATCAGAAAAGCGATCGATCTAGAATGTCCTCGAGTATTTCTTGATTTCGTACATTATTGAAGATATGGAAACAAGATCTTTATTCAGGGAAGACCCACCAACAACCCTCTTTATGCAATCTGAGAGCCTTGTATAGTATAGCAGCAGCTGAGTCAATGAAGCTCTTAAGATCTCCATACCACACAAGAAGTTGCTGAAAGAAGTGATGACATCATTGTGCATCAGCTCTATTGCTGCTTTCCATCTACTAGAAAAGTCCTTCACGAGTGGCTCAACTTCAGGAACAGTTATTGGTCTCTCGGAACCAGAATTTGGGTCCTCCGCTGATGAATAACATGCAAAATAAGTCCAAGCTCTACCGTCAAAAGACTAAGATCCCATTGTAATTTTACTCTTCTTTCAAAATAATACTTACATGGTCTGGTTTTTACAAACTTGATAAGATTACTGAAATGCTCCAGGAGTAATTCTTCCTGCAAGGAACAATGAGCGAAATTAAAGAGTGAACTAAACGAAAGCAGTGAAGAAGATTTGGAATGCCAAAAACCTAATCACATGACGATAAAGGACTAATGACTTGCCCATTTGGTTCCCCTTGCCTATTTGCTTGTTTTTCCAAATCTTTTTGTTCACCCTTTTTTACATGTACGTAGACTATTTTTCTTATATTTGCTGAATGGTCCTTTTCCAAATCTGGTCTAATTCTTTTCACTTCTTGATTCCTGTCATCGAGACCTACCAGAAATTTTACAAAATGACCAGAATACGAAAAATGTTCAATAAAAACGGCAAGATAATAAAAAAAATAAGCAAATAAGCAAGGGGAATTGAATGAGCAGTTTGACAAGTACCTAACATTAAGTAAAAAGGAAATATGGCAAAATATCCAAGGTGAAGGACCGCCCTCGAGGGCCATCCCGACCCGCTTCCTTGTACAATGAATATATTAAACCTGCTCACATTTTAGTCTCGAAATGTGTCTTGTCCAACTTAGAAGATTATGCAAGGCACCCGATTTTCAATGAGTTTGCCATGCCTTGGATTTCATACGTGAATTCAATGTCAGTCAGTCATGAAACCCATTTGTTGCCACCAGAAAGAAACATTGTCTGGTTTATGGGTGTGTTCAAATATGATTGTCAGTGTAATGACTGTAGATAAAGAATTTGGTTTTACGCCTTGCATACAACAGCAAAACTGCATTTGCTAGAATGCAAGCTTTAAAGCCATTGGTTAGCAGTTACTCACCACAAAAATTGCTGTGTTGTTCTTCAGAAGTTCCTCAAAGTGCAGTTGAATCTTCCCACCTTCTGGACCAGCTTCCTGGGAATCAAATGATAAACTTCTAACCCGCTCCACAAAAATTGGCAAACTTTAATCTATCTTTTATATATTTGAACTAATTAGACATGCGTTGCATCAGCATGGACATTGGCTTTATTCAAGGCAACCTCCATTTGAAACACAAAGAATACAAGAAAATTACCTTCAGTACAGAAATCGTCATGTCATAGTTGTTTATAAGAAAAACAGTCTGCAGTTTTGGCTTCCGAAACATTTTTGCAAGCTTGACAAGCAAGTCATCAACGGCAATTCTCAGTCTTTCCAGGTTCAGTTCAAGCTGGAAATACAGGAAGGCAGCATATTTCAGCAATCTTTCTCTAAGAAGCACGGACACGGATAGCATCCCATGGGCAGCTCTTGCGTAAGTTGAGGGCGGTTCAAGCGAACCCCCTGAATTCAAAAAAAAAACCTAAAATTTTACATTTTAAAATAGATTTTATTTTTTATATAATATTGTCTGCACTGAATTATTCGTATGATACTAGAGTGAATAATAATTCACTTGCATTTGTGAGGAAGTAGGACAATAAAACTCAACAAAACAAAATAAATCAAGTCAAATTAATTTTCAAACAAAATAAATATCACTACTTTATTCAAATATCCGTATACAAAAAAAATTCTGAACATTTTTGTCACGAACCAAAATCCTGGAGCAAGCATCCCACATAGTTGTCAAATCGTGAACCGAATTGAGAATTGAAATGGCTTTTTCGTTTGAATCATGAATCGAATCAGAACGTTACAGCTTTTCTACTTATCATTTATGTAAAAACAGTCAGTCAAACTAATTAAAAACTCCTATTCATTAATTTTTTTTGAATGAAACGAGACTTCTGAGTTCTTATCAATGATTGAAGAAAGAAAATGAAAAGAATTCCAAAGGAGACTTTGCTTCCCGTTCGCTAAACAAGCCCCCCGTTGCAACACTTAACTATGCTTCAAAGGGCGAACTCCACCTCTTTTTGAGTTATTGAATTAGGCGACCCGAAAAAATCAATTTCTTTATCACTCCCCTCTATAAGAAAAGGAATGCTCAGATATGGTCATGATTTTTAAGATGGAAAAATATATCTATGCATTTCGAAGATAAAGATAGGATGTATAAAGGAAAATTATGTGCCTAAATTGATTAAAAAAATTCATAATGATTAATTGATGATCACGTGGTCATAGGTAAGACAGTGGCTTCTATTGCAAGAGATGTAGATTAATCGATCCTATTTTGGCCCTTTTTTGGTGGCAAAAGGTTATGTAATAGACGACCCTTTTAAAGGTCTTTGGGGTCATATTTTTGTCTCTGCCCCTTCCTATTTACTATTAAAAATAAATTTTCTTTCGATTGCGAAAAAGGAGCAGAAAACCAAATTTAGCGAATAGCCAATGAATCGAACAACTGAATTCATCGATTCACCAACTTACTCCCTGACCCGTTTGAAACAAATCGTGGATTGGACAATTCTAATGACAATGTCATGTCATTTTTCCAAAAACTAGAACACAGACATGTGGGAGGAAAAGTTGAATGAATATCATTTTGATCACTATAATTTCGTATAGCAATTACAAATTGTTCCCTCAAATTAGGATAAACACAAATAAAAATAACATCATGAAAATATATAAAGAACAGCCATTAGATGATATACATGAACTAAGTGTCTAAGACAATTTTAACCTCAACTTTTTAAAATTGCATTTTGACCTCCTAATATGTGCCCAAGGTTTCCAACCAAGGCAATTCAATATAAAAAGTCATATCGAAGACGTGTCTGACACTTGTCCGGAGTGTAGCGTTATCTTATATGGCATAAGTGAGGCCAGTAGATGTCTGTACTTCTTGATCATTCTAATCGTAATTGCACAAAAAAAAGTATCGTTGAACCTGAAGTATGTCTAACCTGGCCGTCTCCATATTCAAAATTAAGATGAATAAGTGAAGCAGTAAACTCAGCATAGCGTCTCATTACATAATGAGGATGAACATCATCTTCCCACAATGTCTTCACATTTGCATTCCGCAAGCTGCTGAGGTGCATGTCAAATACAATCTTGAAACGAGGCCATAAAGCAATGTTGACCTGCTCAAATTCATTACAGAGGACTTCTATTGATCTATATTGAGCTTGATCGATAATCAAGGTAAGTAGAATCTAAGGAAATAACCATTCCCTCCATCCCATTTGTTTGTCTATTTTTGGCGTTCTTTTGATAGGTGGAAAAGATTTCAAAAAAGAAGAAGAAGTTAGGAAGATAAGAGCATTCATTGATTTGATTAAAGACATGAGTAGCACAGCTACTTTTGATCGGTGGGAAAACTTTCAAAAAACTGATTAATTCCCGAAAAATGCACTATTGTTGATCTGATTAAAGGACGACAAATGAAAATGGACAATAGGAGTATATGACTTTACACAAACATCAGGTTCGAAACAAACCATTAGTCTGTTGAAAGCAACTCCTTATTCCATATTTCATGAAACTTTCTGACTTTGGGCCTGTTCAAAGGCTACTAATGGTTCGTCCAAAGGCTTTATTGTGACCAAAGGAGTGCACCCCTCAAGGCATTTCACTACGTATCAAAGTGCCCTAGCCACTGCATATACCAATATATGGCTCTTGAATATAAAGCTAAATAGACAAGCTACTATATGGCGGCTTCTTGTTTTAATTCTCAGCGTCAAAATTAAGAGAGAACCAAAGGCCAGCTGTAAAAGCAAAAGGTTAAGCACAACACACACACATCATCATCATCAGTATCAACCAGACAAACTAGAAAGATGCATACCTTATCCAAATACGAATCCAGGCATGGAATCCGCCTTCGAGACATAATGAGCTGGGAAGGAAAAGAATATGAGTGAAAACAAGTGTTACATTGCTACTTTGATCATATTCAAACACTAATTATAAATAAACCATCATCAAATTGACTAATAAATAGGCTTCTGGCCAACTCAGAGTTCAGAAGTATTTGATCCAGAATTAAGGAAATTCTTGAATCATCCATTAGAGCATCTCAAGGGAATAAGCAAAATTTTACATCAAATATGTACTTTGATAACCCATGTGGCAAGTTGGAGAGTTATGCACTCCAAGGGACTCTTTAGATATTGATTTTTTTATCACTTTATTTAACTTTAAAGGACCCACTTTGCCTAAGAAATCAACAATTCACCAATAATAAGCATTAGATTTGATGATGTGGCAATTGGATAGTGCATGTTCTCTCTTCAAAGTTGGAGAGAGAGAGAGAGAGAGAGAGAGAGAGAGAGAGAGAAAGAGAGAGAGAGTGCTACACCAAAATAGTGTGAGTAGTCACTTAGACTTGGTCATGGGGTGATATCTTCCTCATGATTTAGTTGATTTAATGGTTCTTCTTTAACTTGATCATGATTTTAGTAAGGAGAAGGCTTAGGCCTTGTTCGGTTTGGGATTTTAGTTTTTGGATTTTGGATTTGGGAGGAGAGAGATAAAAAGAGAAATTAAAGTTAATAAGGAAGAATGACGGCCCAGAACATGTTTTGATAATTAATACCCCAAAGACAAGCTAAGAACATTTGTTAATGCTGAAAATGTCCTTGGCGGCTATTAATTATCAAAACACGTCATTGGCCGTCACTTTCCCAAGTAATAATTAGAGAGAAAAGTTTTTGGGAACCGTGCACAAAGAGAACGTACCCAAACCAAACAAGGCCTTAATCTCTAATTTTCGGCCAAACCAAAGGGCTAATACCTTCTTTGACTGTGTGTTGCCCGGAGTTTTAACCTTCGGCTTGCACCCGGGGCTTGGGGCTTTTAACGCTCCCAGCGTTTGATTTAAATGTCTTCCAAAAAGAGATTAAGTCCTATCCAAGCTAAAATCATGGTTATGCTCGCTTTTAACGTTGAGTGCTTTGGTTTAAGTGTGTCTAGCAAGTTTGCTTTCTCCCTTGGACAGTGTTTTGCTTATGTGGCTCTTCATATGTAGTTTGCTTTTGATTTTGCTACCTCCCTTGGAGATGCTCTTAGTTCTTGCTTTGCAATGGGTATAGTCTATAGGGAGAAGCTTTAAGCATATGTTTGTGAGGAATATGATGAAATTGGATTCTGGACAAGTACATATACTATCCGTGTAACTCGAACGAGGATTACTTGAGTGTCCAATATTACCTGATGCTGGTGTATAATGCGGATCATAAGCATAAGGCCAATTGCATCAAAACTATATGGAATGATTGAATTGAAGTGTTCATCAACAACTGCAAATGGACCTGATACCATAGATTTAAAGCATATGTCAAGGAATCATCATAATTTGAAATATGGCATACTGTTAAATATATTATGGGTCCGAAGTATTGTTCTTTGCTTAAAAAACCATTTTAAATTCAAGAAATTCAACCAGGCAATGAAGGCTTGCTATTGTAATTGCAAAACGGCTCCAAACTTCAAGCCTTTTTTAAGATGATTAAAAACATTTTGTCGGGCATCGCTTATCATCCATGTATATGTATGTAAGAGGATGTTGAGAAAAGGTTGTGACAATTTGCAATTATTTTATTAAACACCAGCACTTGCAATTTCCTAAGGATTATTTACATTTTTATCTACAATAGATGAAAATAAATGACAACGTACGGCATTACCTGCAAAAATTTCATAAAATACGGATTCTTCGCCAAAGAAGTCGTCACAGAAAAGATACCTGTAAATTAGTAAAAAGGGTCAATACGCACATCCGGTGCGCTAAATCACTGTAGCAATGTGAAGTCATTGACTAGCATTTCAATATGATATCCAAAACAAAGAAACCGGATGTATACTCAGAACAAGCAGAATCCATAAGCAGCTTGTGCAAGCTCCGAAATAGCACTTCATAAGGATACTTGCGGGAGCTGGCTTCAGCTATATGTGGAATCAATGCAGGTTCATCAATTTCCTGCAAGGGTAAATATATTCAACTACGAAGCCAATTTCACCTAAAGTACAATCAGATACCCGAACTTTGTTAGTACATCATGCAACTGTCCCAAATTCCAAATCCTAGTTATAAACAAGAACTTTTAGGCTAAGCCCATATGATTCTGTCTGTGGTTTAACTGAGATTAGACTGTTTCTCTTCTGTTGCCCAGTTTTCCAAACCATGGCTATAAGCAAGAATGTGTGCTCTTTCATCGTTAGGAAATAGAATGTCAGCAGTTCAGTTGGAGGAAGTAGAAAAAAATTGAAAGCCAGAAATTCAGATTCAACTGAATATATGCTTTGCTCATAACTTGTATACCGGACACAAAACAACCTGCTCCTTCTAGAGATAGTTACAGAAATGAGTTGTATATTTGTTATCACTCTGTGCATCTTCTAATTCTATTAGCCATGAAGACCACTCCTCAAAAACTAAGAAAGTAGAGAAAAGGTTGGGAAATCTGGTACACACACATTATGATCCTTCCTCCATGGATCATGTGCCCCTTTTTTTGACTCGAAATACCTAAATAACAAGAAATTCCTTCTTGACAGTGATATATGTTGTATATGTAAATCCTACATGTGAAATATGTGGAATTCGTCTATGGAAAGGTAAAAATGAGTTGATATGATGTCAAGTTTTGTGAATGTATATATGTTTAGCATCTTTAGTGCTCCTGCAAATTTATTTTATTTCCAAGGGTAGTTTAGTCATGGCATTAATTTGGGTTTCTCCTTTTTCTATTTAACCTAGTTTGCTTTGTTATTCATTGTAATCTTTCATTATGCAATAGATAGCACTACCATGTTCCCTCTCCTTTGCAAAGTACCAAATTAAGACAGCTCAGCATGCAGTTCCACGAAATAAAACACCCATGATTAATAATGACTAGTCAAAAGGAAATAAACACACTTAGTGCAATTATATATAACTGCAACATGTTTAGTATATAGTATCATTATGGCATGATGATCATCAGACAGAAACAAAAGCATTGCTCCTGTTATCTACACATGTATGGTCATGTGTATATGTATAGCACTTGTCCTAAGAATGGAAGATACTGACAGAAGCTTAGAGGAAGGGCATGACAAATTTATGCACAAGGAGTGACGATGTAGAGTGGATAAATCATGTCAAGATGAATTCACATCGTAAAAATGCTTTTGGGAAAATAGCAAAGTTACATATTGCTAATGGCAGCATAAAACCTTTAGAATGCTTATTCTCTCTCCTAGAGCAAAAACAGCAGATCGGTTCTTCAAAGGTTCTCTCCCTCTGGAAAAAAGGCTAGTACTTCCGGTTTCAACACCTATCAAATCACTAGATGTTGCTATATCCAATTGCAATTTCTCCAACGCTTGAATATAAGCACGAAAGTGTGCACTTAAAACCTGCATCCATAACAACTACCAAATTAAAACATATGGATAACAAATTAAAACAGACCAATGTCTAGTTTTCTTATACTAGAATTGTCATGGATAATGACAATAAAAAGTTTAGAACCTCTAAGAAGTGGAAAAGAATAATAGATAACATTGTTCTTTGTCAATAAACCCGCAGTTTGTCACAATGTCAAACAACCTGCTAGCGGTTGAGTGAATGAAACTTTTAGCTGATATTCATGTTTACTCAAGAAGAGTGATATGATAGTAGTGGATAGTTGGGCTAGGGGAAGAGGAAGAGGAAGACCTAAATTGCCTTTGGATGCCGTGATACGAAAGGACTTGGGCTTACTAAATCTGAGTGAAGAGGTAGCCCTAGACAGAGCTCAATGGAAAAACAGGATTCATGTAGCCGACCCCATTTGATTGGGACACAAGGCTTTGTATTGTTTGGTATTCATGTTTAGGACTTGAGAATATTGCAAACATTCATCATAGCACCCTGCTGCTTTCTTTAGGTTTCTAGGTACTAAACAAAATGGCTTTGCATCTTTGGAGGGGGATTAGTAGAAAAAGAATAACTGTTTTGTTAAGTGGAACTATGACGAGGGGCAAGAAGACTACACCGATGAATATAAATGTTATAACAGAAGTCCAATCATCTAACAGTGAAGAGTATGACCATTAAGAGTCTCTATATAGGTTGTATACAGTTTTAGAACAGTCTTCCATTGGACCATTGTCTGGTATGCATCTTCCACCCCAAGGCATGCGTTGCCGCCAATTAAAATTGAGAAGTCGAACATTACACACTACCCATTACCAAATTAACAAGGAAAAATAAAGCAGGTAGTAATCATTTACTAATCTACTAGCAACAACATGCAGCTTGAACTGAAAAGCGTTTTGCAATGACACCATACTTTAATTCTCAGATCAAGTACGCAGCATGAAACTGAAATCAGGTTCTGCTATTTACCGAAGCCCAATCATCAACCGGCAGAGAATACACCTTTTACCAGTATCAGTGTAGTGTGCTCCAATTAAAATTGAAAAAAAGCTATCTATTGGCACTGCTCAATATGAATTTGAAGGACAAAATACAGCAGGGAGTGCTTCATGGTCATTCTTAGAGAGATCAGAACATTCCCAGCTCTCAAAGAACATCAACTAATTTAGTTCAAAATGCAAGTCTGCAAACCACAATGTACAAGTTTTAAAATAATTCCGTGTTTACCTTGTTCATCGTATCAACATATGCAGCACGAACTTCAGTAAATACCTCCTTGCCATGCTCCTTGAGAAAGGAGATAATATACCTACATTTTCGATAAATGAGCACCAGTTTACGCAAAAGAAATATTAAAGAAGCAAGTCTTAAATTATGTCACTCAACTAACAAAGATAAAATTGCTCAAATAGCAAGCCTATAAGCCCTGCATTCACAACATTAAAGAGCTTTTCCACTTTCATCCAATGATAACCTAAAGGTGGAATTTACATGGTATATCATATAGTTGGGCGTCCTGATTTAATATAGCTCCAATCATAGAAAAATCCGACGATTTGTTAACTCCGCTCCACCAGTAGTCTTGGCTCAAACTGGCTCATAAGCATAGTAAAAGAAACTACGCTCACAAATGCATCAAATACTACACAGGGTTAAAGAAATAATAGGATTGACCGCTTTGGTCCAGAGGGAAGCATCATCACAGGGAGTTGAGTCCTAGTTTATGTATTTAGAATTTTTCATTCAGGAAAGCAGATTCAAGAATGTCTTATTAAGGATTGGGGCCTAAATAATTCAGCAATTTGGATGGCGTCTGAGCCCAATTCAGTTAAGTTGTCCAACTTTGGGAGTTGTAGTAAGGAGTATTTTGAGGATATATATATCATAACAGGGCAATAAGGAAGGGGAGGACATGATGAAATGGAGGAATGGTTACTGAATTGTTCTCTAGTCACGGTGAGAATTACAGGAGGTCCTTACCATGCAGGCTTATTTAAAAAATCCAGGGTCATAAAATGGCGGTTTTCTTGTTGGGACTTTAACTTTCAACTCCAATCTTAAGCTTTCTTATATTTGGTGAATTCCCTTCTTCCCAATTAGTGTTGCTTGTGTAGGAAAGCAGATAAGTCATCTGGAATCATTAACTCCTCAGGGATGTAGTAAGGGATGTATACCATTTTTTTGTTTTAAAGGTTTGTGTCTAGAAGTGGGTCATCTCTAAGTTCAGTAATCCATCAATACATGTTGGCAGTAACCCTTCTCAGTTGTCCAACTATATAAAGTCATATTGGAAACTCCTAAGAATATTGGGTTCTACATTATCCATCTATTCTAAGTTCAAACAGCACTTTTCTGGTACAAGAAACTGAACATGTACATTCTGTGAGAACATTTCAAATGACGACCTTAATGAGAAAATTTGCTTCACTTGCCATGAATTTTTACAGATGATATAGCACAACAAGGTCAGCAGTGGAAATATTAGTGGGTAGATTTATCTACAAATTGGAGAATGCAGAAAATAACCATAAGAAGCACATCACAGAAACTATTAGATTCACTTAGAAAACTCTTTTCCAATGAAAAACGAATGCAATGCCAAGAGAGCCCACTAATGGCAATTTTGATGAGAGAAAATCGCCGCTATGTAAACGATGGCCCTAATTCAGATGAGCACCACTGAAAAGGAAAAGATACAACTTACTTGTATTTTAGAAGAACACTCTGTTGAAGGATCTGGATATTAGTTTTGGGTTTTCTTAATGCATAAAGCTTTTGAACAATGAACTCGAACACCTGGTAAATGAGGACAAGGTAAAAGAGAAGAAGACATCTGAAAAATACTATAGCACTTTCCCATTAACCGACAATAGACAGGCAGCAATTTTGACTAGCTGAATAAAAGATCATCCAGCATGCTATGCAAGACTAACATGAAACTCATTGTCAGCTAAAGATCTAAATTGTACTTAAATTCTTAGCAAGAAAATTAAGTCTCTGCTCATGAAAACTTCATAATTGTATAGGATTTTAGAATTTTAGAAGGACTGTTGTCATAAAACTATAGAACTAATTCGCAAAACAAACTTGACTATCCTGACAAAAAAATTCTCGGCGCAACTGTTATAAGAGACAGGCAATTAGGATAACCTTGCAGTTACTTCAAATGAATTATATCATCTCATAAACGTAGCCAGAATAATTCGGAGGATTTAGAAGAATACGACATGAGAGCTGGAGATGATGAGGAGAAAGAGCCAGAAGAAACCACAGTGAGAATAAGAGTAGGGCGACCAATTTATATGTAATTGCCGGTAGTGAGGAGGATAAGTTGTTGGCTTATGATCTTATATTTTAAGTCCTAGACATGATAACTCTGTGTATGTCTCGATCATGTAGTGGTTGATAGATGTACTTATCATGTTGCACTAGGATATCATAGAATGATAAAAATGATCATTTCTACTAATAAATCCTTGAGTGATCATCGGCCCAATATGTCCAATTTTTGTTTTACCTATTTCCTCAAGGACTTTACCATATCCTTTTTTCCTTGTAAGATACTGACAACACATATATTCTGTAAGTGTCTAGAATGGGGGCATGCAGAAGAAACAGCAAATTCTACGTACTGTTAAGGCCTGAACACAACTCTTTCCCGTGAAAAGATTAAAGATCTAAATCTCCTCTTCCTCCAAATACACTACATCATGCAGAGAGGCAGCACCACACTTTTTATCACCTCTCTTAGGTATCCCATATGCCAATAATAGATGACAGCCTTCATCGAACAAGGTATGACCCAGGCTACACCAAAAAATATCAAGGAGAAAGTCCCTAATCTATGAGGTCAGCGGATAATCCGATGCAAGATGATTCACCCACTTCCTCATGCCTCAACACATACAGCACCAGCCCAACAAAACCTTTCCTTGCTTTCATATATCATCAAGGATAAGAATGGTCTCTTGAATAGCAGTCCAAGCAAAAAAGGCCACACTCTGAATGGCCTTAGAATGCCATAACCTTTTGCATAGGAAATTAGCATCACCACAATTATCTAACCTCCTGTAACAAGAAGCTACCAAGAAGACTCCCTTAGAGACACCATTCGATGCTCAGGAATGTCCACCTTGGGTAGCAAAACATTCTTTAAGATGCCCTAGTAGCTCCCACCTAATTCACAATATGATTTCCCCAAATTTGTTTCCCTTATTCATGTTTTGAACTAGTGTGTGGAGAAGAAACGGGTTAGAAAGTTTCCACGTCAAGTTCCAAGGAAAGTTGCCGTAACAAAAACCATTCATAGCTGTGGGAAATTTTAACCTAATGAGTATGGAAGATATTTCCACATCCACAAACCCTTACTCTTCATTCATCCCAAGAGAGGCATAACTTAGTCAACAAGCCAAGGTACCATTGAATAAACATCAATCAGAAGCACCTTTCCTTTGATTTATAGTAGAAATTTGAGATACATTATAAAGTGTATCTTAAGATTTTGAAACAGTTAAGGACGCGTTGATGAAGTGGCATAGGATTACAAGTTTACAATTATACCACAACTTATCCTGTTTGTGGCTGATCCTTAACTATATACACACAAATTTATAGAGGTGTATGTATACGTACGTATCAAGCTTCCTACACCATACCCTTGGAGGAACTTTTGCGCATGCAGGTACTAGGAAAAAAATAAGTCATCCCAGTGATTATCATGCAAACAGGATAGCTATTAACTTGATATAAAATATGATATCTGCAATAATCTGGAGATCATATGTAAATAGGCACCAAGTTTCTCAGTAATCAGCAGCAATCAGTGGGCATGTTTACTTAATCTAGTAAATAACCTTTGAGACTGCTTTCTGCCGAAGTCTTTCTAGCTCAGGCTCTACATCTTTTAGAGCTTTTGAAGTTTTAAGCATAGGGTCCACTTCAACAAATTTCAGCTTCTTACTCAGACTCTCAAGAGTCTTCGTATATTCTTCACTAACCTAAAGATGAAATCCATAACATCTACGTCAGTAGCTGATGAAACAACATAATATTTCTAGCTTTTTAATGGGAAAAAATTCAAGGTGTACTGTACACTTGGGAAATCTACGGTCACCAGTAGAAAATTACCTCTCCATCAACAATGATGTCAATCATCCTCGGTGGAATGATGATATCTTCCACAAATTTTGCTAGTTTTGATTCTGCCACCTGTCAAACAATAATTCTCAACTCTTACAATTTATTATCACCCCCAAAAAAGACATAACTGGGGGTAGGGGAGATATCATAAAAGAGAAAGAGACCACCATCGTTGCAGTAAATAGAAGGTTGGTCAACTGACAGAAATGAGCATTTTATAGCAGGATTGTATTTAGAGTGAATTAAGGAAGCTATCAAAAATAAAAACAAGTGAGAAGGAAGTGATTCCAGAAAACTCAAGCTATACGACATTATCATCCAGAGAAAACAATGCCTCTTAGTGGTTGTCTAAATCAACTCTAAATAATTAAGCTTTTCTAACTCCAAGCCCCCGGACAGTGTCTCTCACGGGTCACAACATTGTTCTCGCAAAGAAAAGATATGCTAAATATTTGTTTCTTACAAGCAAAGGTGCAAACCATAACTTTTTTACAGAAAGCTAGTCAAAAGGATTAACCAGTGAAAACAAAAGGTCACGCTAAGGAAATTGAATAAACGCAATGTGATATGCTTCCTCACCCCTCATGTCATGCATACCCTCTCAAATGAACAAAATTTCGAAAATAACCCAGCTATTTAGTTGAGATTGTTGTCAAGAAAGTCAATTAGACAACGCTTTGAAGGCCAAAAGAACAAGCAAGACAGAAAGTTGAAAAGGCTTCGACTACATAACATCAAACTGGGCTCCAAAAGTATTACTGATATGCAAACATATATCCAACTCAACTCAAATGTGACAAAGCCTTATCCAAACACAAACAAGCGTATCTATTCTTGGACCTAACTTCTAACCATGACAGATATCGACAAAAGACAAGGATATGACAAGCTGCAAGCACACAAAGACATCATTTCTGTGGAATGACTATAATAAAATTCGTTTTTTTATGTATAAGATATGACTCCCTCCATTCCAAATTGTTAGTCCAATACGAAAAGGTCCTGCAATTGTCCGATCAAAAACTTCTGCGCATAATTCTTTAAAAAAAAATTCCACCAAATTAAAGATCTCAATTATTAGTTCTTTAAATTGATGTGAAAAATATAAATAATTATGAGCGGAAGTACTTTGTACGATATTTTAAGGGGGACTAACAATTGGGAATGGAGGGAGTATATTACTTTTTATCAGTGTACTTGGGAGTCGTATGCTACAGAACGAGCACCAGCGAAATGCTGCTACTTCTTTCTTGACGGGGAAATATCAATTTAACCATAAGGCATACACGTATACTAGGATGAGACCAACCAATCTTAGATGGCAGTAAGGCACAAGAGATAGACAGATTATTGGTGATATTGGTATCTTCTTTAATATAGCAATATCCTTTCGATAAGAACAGCTCCATGAAAATACAACATCCATTGCTGCCAGTTCATTGAGTAAGCACATTACAAGAGACAAGCAACTTCAGCAATATACAAAACAAAATAAAGCAAAAGTAGCAAATCAATACGGAGGCCATTCAATGTTCTTCTTATGTTTTCATTGATAGCTATTACCCTCTCTTCAAAGTAAATATAAAGCTTACCAAGAAAAAGTACCTTGCGGTTCTTCAGCTTTAGTCCCATATCCATTGACTTCTCCTGAAGAATTTTTATATCTGAACTTATAGAGCCAATCTCAACCTGGCATGATTATTAGGGAATATTAACAATTTTGATGACACAAGATTTCAAGACAGAGAAAGAAAGAGGGAGGGAAGCATTCCTATTCTTTATGCATTAAGCAAGACAAAATTTTGAAAAGGTATCAGATAACCCCAAAAGGAGGGAAAAGGACAAGATAACAAGCGAGCATATTACCGAAAAGAAAGGAAAAAACCAAAGCACACGTAAACAAATGTTCGGAACTGGTAAAACCTAAAAGAATATAGAACAAGAGGACCCCAAAGACAATGGCAGATTTAACATAAGCTGCCCAACTGGATTTTTTCAAATTACTACTTAATGTTGAATAGCTTGATATACATTGTTTGGTCCATTTCCTAAAAGCATAAGCATTGGAGACAATTGGTAACTTAGCACGGTATCAGAGCTCAAGTTGCGAGAGGCCTTGGGTTCAAGTCTTCCCTTTACATTCTGATGCATTTTGTATGAATGTTTGCATCTCCACGTGCAAGATGGGGTTGTACATGAGGCAGGGTGTTGAATAGTTTAATATATATTGTTGGGCCCATTTCCTGAAAGCTCAAGTTTTGGGGACAATTGGTAACTCAACACTTGTACCTAGGGCTGTAAACGAACTGAATCGAGCCAAACCCTGTTAAGTTCGGCTCGGGTTCGTTAAGGTATGAGTTCGGCTCGCGTTTGATTCGAGCCTGAACAACTTGGCACAAGTTCGGCTCGTTAAAATTTTCAAGGCTCGGGTTCGGCTCGGTTGGGTTCGTTAAGGTACTAGTCTGGCTCGAGTTCGGCTCGTGTTCGATTCGAACTTGAACATCTTGGCTCGAGTTTGGCTGGTTAAACTCAAATGAACCCGAGCCGAGCCGAATCTAAGCTCGAATTGAGCTCATTAAGACTCAAGTTTGGTTCGGCTCAGCTCATTAAACTCAAGCGAACCCAAACTCTCTCATTGATCGTATAGAATTTGGGAGAAAAATAAGTATTGAATTATATACAACCTTAATTTTTTACATTTACAAATATACCCTTATTGAATTATTAATTAAATTTAAGTATAGATTCGCGAACCTTACCGAGCCAAATATCGTTAAGCTTAGGTTCGGCTCATTTACGGAACGAGCCTAGAATTGAGGTTCGGGTTCAGTTCGTTTAGCAGACGAATCGAACTCGAACAACCTTTTGCTGAACCGAGCCTCGAACAGTTCGCGAATGGCTCAGTTCATTTACAACCCGACTTGTACCCCTAAGTCTAAAAAGATATGACAACCTTTCCCCTACAAAATTGTATGTCCATGGCCCCTCAATCTCTCATTCATCCTAATAGTTTTTGCCAAGCTTCAACTTGGACTGCTTCATTGGAAATGGAATTAATAACATACGTATCACTTGTCAACCTACTTTTGAGTCTTTGACTTGTCCTTGTTTATCAAATTGAAGTTGAAGTGCATTAGACATATCCAAGTGTTTAACATTTTGTCCTGGAATTTTTTTTAAGGGCAATAGTTTGTGTATTACTTCACTTTTTTAGAAGGGCTCTGACTATCAATGCCCATTAGGCGATGGATAATATGCATATAATGCTAAACAAGTTAAATTTTTGATACCGATCTCACAGATATCCATACACACTCATGGGTATGAATACACTTTTTCTCGGATATCAACACACTCTACATATTATCCACCATCCTAAGGGTTATGTTTAGCATTTTCCTGTTTAAAAAATAATCATGGAGGAACACATTATTAAAAGAGAACTCAAACTTCAGTATGTTAGATTTTCATAAAAGGATAGGTTAGTTTTCATGAAAAGCTTGGAAATCAATCTTTTGGTAACCTTATTATAGATCTAAGCTACGTCCTCGAATTGTTGTTAAGAAACTTTATCAAAGAGTATCTTAACTGTTTTATGCTTATTTTCAGTTAAAAAATTTAGCTATTTACGATTGTTTCTCACTAAGAAACTGATTGATGGTTTGTCTAATAGAGTAATAGTTGCCCCACTCGAGCAAATTCTTGGCCACACCACAGCCCATAGTCTCAATAGACTCTTTTGGCTAAGAGTGCTCGTAAAGGAAAGGTCATATTGCCTACGTGTTATATGTGGGTGATTCTTAGAAAAGGTCATACGGTTGAACGAATAGAAGAAAGAAATTTACGGCAGTTGAATTCCGACCTCTTCGTGTAGTCCATTCCTCTGTGTAACTGGTAAAAGAATTTAGAACAAGAGGACGCCATAGTCTCAATAGACTCTATCAGCAAAGCATGCTCGTATAAGCCAGGCCATTATCGACCATGTGTTATAGATTGAGGTTCTTATGAAAGGTCATACGGGTGAACCAATAGAAGAAAGAAATTTATTGTTGGTGAATTGTTTTCCGCTGCCTGCTTATGGTCATGTAAGACCATGTATCTATCAGTAACACTTCTGTTATGACCTAAACGTACTGCTTTCCATGTCCTTAAAGTTTCATATCCTTTCTGGCAGAAGAAAAGGATGCTGACTTGTGATTCCTAGTAGGCAGAAGCAATTAAGATGTAGTTGAATTACTATTCACAAACATGCAAACTCTCAGAAGAAAAATTACCTACCTACCCACCTTTAGAAGTATTAGGATAAGGGAAAAATGGAATTGATGTTCTTGGGCTTGCTGATAGTTATTTTCATCAATGTTACATGGACTCGGGTTGCAGGTGCAAGTCCAAGCATCGGACCTTCCTAAACTTAAATCATAGGATACTGGGATATGAGTCCCCAAATTGGGCATGGGTACAGGGACACATCTTGAACACTTGTTTGTAGTATATATTGCATAGATTTTTCAGATTATGTACTGTAAATTATATTTAGAATTTAGAAATGTATTTAAACGAGAAGGGGTTAAGAAAAATATGTTTTTGCTATTTCCTTTCCATGTGAAATACTTGAAATATGGCTTTTCTAGCTAATTTGCTATTCCTTTTCTGTAAATATCATAACAATTAGAGGATCCGAGAGTCCAAAATGGACAGGTGTTGGACACATCGACAACGGTACTTGAGCCAAAATGAAGGATCCATGTAACATTGATTTTCATTCAGTATTTGTTTCCTATGAACAGTATTACAAAATGTGATAAAACCTTAGAATTATCCGAAGGACGTAATAATCTAGTGTGCGTCTCAATGGACCCAGCAGTATGGACCATGCATGAAGGCAGAGAGATAAAGAAAAAAGAATTCTGGCAACATTTGATAAAATTCCCTGCAACTACAGCCAAAGGTAGATTGTAATTGTTTCCAGTTCTATATGTTTTTCAGCAATTGCATTTGAAAAATTCCAATTTGCAACATAGTCCAGCAAATTAAACTCCATGCCAATCATCAGTAGGAATAATAAAGAATCAGTCTCTAAGATGTGTTGAGAGTACCTGAAATCCACCGAGTAGAGTTTCCATTTGTGACAGAATAATGTCACAATCACGAATCTGATCATGAAGCGAGACCAGGTTATCACTTTCATTTATATAATCCTGCCATGGTAACAAAAGGGTACTGGTTAAGGAAAAGACATTCTAAAAATGAAGGAAGAAGTATTGACAAGATACAAATAAAACAGCATCTTTTCCAAACATATTAATGGAATAACTGTCTTGAAATGAAATATGAAACTGAAATGTTGTGGTTTCCTTGTAGACTGCTACAAGCAATGAAACAAGTCACAACATATTTACCTATATAAACCGAAATACTGTGCTTCCCTTTTAGACTGCTAAGAGCAATGAACCAAGGCACACAAGTTTTATCACGATTCATGCACAAAGTGAGGCAACATTTCTCCAACAAAACAGGAAGTCTTGAAAAGTCAACAAGGGTCAATTAGGTCAGTGTATTGGCTAATGTATGCCTAACATTTTCCATTTGTTATATTGGTCGAGAAAGAGCCTGACACTTTTGAGACAGATGGCCACTTGGCATCAGCATTAGAGAAGTTGTTAACAAAGCAACTACTATTTTGCCACAAAAAAAAGAAAAAAAAAAACTTGGTCCAGCAACTATTTTTATGAAACCTTCAGTTTTCCCTTTGATGAAACCTACATATAAGTTGACAAGAAAAGGCAGGCAACAAGACCACTGGTTGCAAGATAAATTGGGTCATCTAATCACCAACCTGAATGGAATCCAATTCAACTTGGCGTAAATTGTTCTCAACGCCCTTTGTGTACTCCCGCAGTTTTGTTCCTTTAGACAGTATGTTTGTAACAACCTGCAAGAAAAATAATTGTAATGAAAACCAAACTAATAAACGTTTATTCAAGGTCATATCCCCACCATTTCAGGGCTAGCTACATGAATTCTATTCTTTTATACAGCGCCATCAAGTGCCTTAATTTCAGTTAAATACATGCTACCAGTCCCTTTGTTCTCCTTGATAAGCTGCATGCTTCAATGCCTTGGTTATTATTTTTTGTGCCTCAATCAATTAGTTCAGAAGACAGTATGCAAATCATCGTAAACAAGTTTTCTTCCACCACCACTCCAAAAGAGCAAACGTGTTCCCCTTTACTTTGACTTCCACCGCCACTAATCAATTATACTGATGGCAAGTGAACATAGATAATTTTCATCCTCCGACCCGTTTTTTACTGTCCTTTCTCTATTCCAATTCATGTAGCAGTCCCACATTTCCTACCCATACAGGTGTAATGAAGCACTAAACAGAACCTTAGAATACGGAAAGCAAGGGCAGAGCCAGAATCTGAATTCGGGGCTGGCAAACTTACCAGAAATCAACCACTAAAATACTTACGTTTAATACCCAAAGAAAGTACATATGTTCTAAGTCCAATCATCTATAAACATAGAACAAAAAACAGTTTAACAATTTATGAAAATGGAAATCGACTTTCTTTCGGATTCTGAAAACAAGGTGGATTTGTTTTTGGTTTTTAGAGAGATAAGAAAAGTGGGACAGAGGGAGAGATTACGCAGGAAAATAGTAAAGGAGGAATGATGTCTGCTCTTTTCAAGGCCCCAAAGCAAAAATCACACGAAACCCTCTTAAGTTTAACTACTTAGATCATATGATTCAAAGTAGGGTTTAAAGTTAAAAAATATGGCTTAAAGCTTCTAGTTCATATAATTTTATTTTTGAAACTTCGGGTGATACATGCCACCCACCCTTGGTAGCCCTACCCCTTAAGGAAAGTAACTCACTGACTCCAGATTGGATAGTTGGTCAGTTTCACCAGTGAGTAATAGGAACAAGATAAAAGAACTTGAATTTTTTTATTTCAATAGTTAAGAGCTGAATATCAATTCTTACGTTTAACAGCAGGAGCTTTGTATTATTTCACGGGGTCAAAAAAGTTGGTAGGATTCTGAATGGGGCAAAACAAAACAAATGGTGTATAGAGTATAAAGTAAGCGCAACCTGAAGTAGAGTACAATTTTGTTCACCCTCTTGAAAAGAGTGTGAACATTACCCTCCCTTTTATTGGTTGAAATGGTGTCGGTCCCACCCGTGCAATACACTTTTTGATAACCACACACTTTGTATTGGGATCCACACCATGTCAACCAATAGAAAGGAGGGCAATGTTCACCCTCTTAAGTGGATGGTGAACAAAACTCAACTCCCTGAAGTAACATTTAAAACATAACCGTGCAAATGTGACTAGAAAAACAAAAAAACAATTCACTTACATCATCAGTCTTACATTCTTCTAGCTCTTGTTCTAGTCCTTCAAGTGATATATCATCACTACAACAAAACGACCAAACATCAATTCAGGATGCTATTGTGGAGCTTCATAATCGAAGGCATAACCAACAAATGTAGGTGAAATAGTAATTACAAACTGAAGCAAATATTTATTTCAATAATAGGACACGCAGATGTCTCTCATAAAATGGGCAGCATATATTCATGAGTTGAGCAAACTAAAGCTAAAGAAAATGATTCTCTACCAGTATATCAAAGGTAACACAACAGCATGGGTTTGATCACATCACCTAGTTCTGGAATTTTGTCCAAACCTTTTACATTTTTCAGCATGGCAGAACAATTGCCGTTCCCTTGCTGGATGTACAGTGGAAATATGAAATTAAAGTAATTCCTAAAGAGTAAAGAATCAGCACTATTAGCACTATGGTATATACCTAGTAGTGCATGAGATTGTCAGTACCACAGAAGTCCTGCACTGTGCTACTAAGATGACTGTTAAGGCAAATGTTATATGGTAGTTGGTGGGGGAGATACTCTATCACATGATACCAAAGCACAAACTTATAATGTGTTCAATTATTGAATTCTGTACAATCTTTCAGTAATCACAACACCGGACACTTCCAATTAACGTACTTGTTCATGAAATAATTATGCCCACATTTCCCAGAGGTCCATAACCAAAATTGCAATTACTTCTCATATACGAGATTCACTCAGAGATCAAGGAACCGTAAATTATGTGCATTCACTGATGTAGGAGTGATACTTACATACTTGCGTCCTCCTCAACAGCTAAATCCCCAACAAAGGCTCCCAACTCAAATACAGCTCCATGGGCATCACCAGTCTCGCCAAATGATTCACCCTGCAAATACATAAGTAGACCCGCATACATATGCAGAAAGGAGGAAAAAAGGAAAGTAACCAAGCATAAACAAAAGGCAAAAGGAAAATTATGTACTTAGAATTTCCATTCGCTGCCAGTACAGAGTCTGTAGACATATCAAAGGATACACTTGAAAGTTGAAACGTGAAACACTACCTGTTTGTTTGAGGTGACCTCCACCATCTTGTTCAACCAATCCAACACTCACTGGGCTTGCCTGTCTAAGCGTACGCGGAGACCTATCAAAAAAAGGTAATAATACATGCAAACAACATGAGGTCACAAGGTACCAGTAAACAAAAGGAGCATATGTGTGGAATTTTGGCACGCTTTCTGGAAAAAAAGAAGCACACCCAAAATAGATTGAATCTTGATGAGTCGAAATTGCATTTTTTGGCCAGGTCGAGACAGCTTTCCCGGCAGGCCAAGTCAAGAAAAAGACTTTCTTACTTTTCTTTTGTAGTAGTGTCAATGACTAGAGTTCAAAGCCTTTTATCTGAGATAGATTGTAGTACAACTGAGAACCATATTCCAAGTGTAGTAAGGATGTACTTAGCGGTGTAAAACTAGAATTGTAGGAAATCGATTATATACTTTTAAGTACATGAACGTATTGCAACTCCAAAACAAGAAACCTAACATTTGGTCCAAGTTGGATTCATTTCAAAAGGCCTTTCAATTCCTAAAAGTTTCTTACTCATTAGATAAACCCCACAAGATTAATTGTTTGCGGATCGTGATTTACACAACTCATTTACGGCCAGTACAATAACTCAAGCTCGCTTACACACCAATTTGTCAACATCCGTTTGCTCCAAATATCTGATAGAGAACTAAATTTTACCAAGAAAAGGGGGAGAAGAAAATAAAAAGAAAAAAGGAGTAGTAATCTATGGTAAAACGTCGAGTGAGAAAGTAATGCACTCTATGGCAGTAACCAATATCAAAAAAAAAAAAAAAAACTAATCAACGTTACTTGTAAATCAGCATTACACAAATCAGAATCAATAGATGAGATTGAATTACCAAACGGGTGAGAGATTCAAACTTGATTCAACTTATTGGAATCACCTGCGCAACTCACAGAATCCCGTCAAAGTGGCGCAACCGAGGTTAATCACTCGGAGAGAAATTGCCGTTCAAAAAAAATTAATCACTCGGAGAGAAGCTCGACAGAGTGGTAACGGTAATGAAAACATTGAAAAGCTTGAGATCTGAGGAAGAAATCGAACCGAACATATTATAGATCGACCCGTATTCTATGGGCAGACGTCGTGTTTTTCCCCTTCTACAGTTCTACCACTCTACTGTTATTTACTCCCTCCGTTCAAAAAAAAACGTGTCATTTTCAATTGCTTATATCTTTCAATGTGTCATTTTCAATTGCTTATATCTTTCAATGTGAATGTCACAAAATATGCAATATGAATTTTGTTTGATAGATTATAATTAGTTCTATTAAACAAAATTTCCAAAATCACATAAAACTTCGTAAATCAAAAGATATAAGCATTTGAAAATGGCACGGAATCCCAAAAAGAACACTCATTTTGGAACGGAGGGAGTATCAGTTATGCAGTTTGGCCTCGTTTGATAACTGTGATAGATGAGTGGGATTCGTAAGGAGATGGGATTATGATTGGGATTGATAATGACATGGGATTAATACTGAGAAGGGATTGATAAATTGCATGTTTGTTTGGCACGGGATTAGATGATGAGATTATTAATATTTTGTTTGTTTTGCACAAGTAGGATAGGATTAAAACATTGAATTTCCAACATTGCCCTTGTGTTCATTGTTGGACTCTTGCACAAATCAAGGCCGTTCATCTAAAAACCCTAAACATAAACAGGGAATTCTCACCTCCCTACTTCTCACGCCCCTCACTCTCTCTCTCTCTCTCTCTTGCCAGAAATTTCAACGCGCAAAATCGAGCACAAAGGCCAAAAGCATACCAGTACGCGATTGGAAATTGGTACACATACTCTCTCTCTCTCTCTCTCTCTCTCTCTCTCCAATGCTCAAGAACAAAGTCTCCATTCTTGTTTTTTATCCTATCAGTCGAACCATCTAATGAACTTGAACCACCATTTTCTGTTGTTTCTGGGAATTTCAATTGTCAAGCACGAAGCAGAAGCTTCAAACTCATCTAAATGCATGATTTTTAAGAGTTTTCCGATTTGGTTCAGTGACTTCGATCTTTGCGTGCCAATATAAATCAGAAATGGGTTGAGATCTAAGGGCAGTCTTGACAATAAGTTTAAAGATCATGGGCAATATAGTCAATCAATTTGAATGAGGTGGGATAGGATTCCCAATACCGTGTCGTAGGCAGGATGAGTAATCCTCCCATTTTGGGGGATTGATAATACCATCGGACTGTTAGTCCCACCCAACATGAGAACACCAAACATGGTATTATTGGCCTCACAGGATTAATAATCCCATCCCAGGTTCTAGTACACTTATCAAACAGGGCCTTTCAGAAAATTAGAATTTGGGCTCCGTTTTGTTTTCGATGTAATATTTTTTCCAAATAATATTTTTTTAAAATCAACTATAAACTTTTTATTTTTGGATGTTTACTTGGAGCATGAAAAATATTTTTTAAAATAGTAAAAGATTGTTTGATTAGAAATATTTTAATCGAGTAAGTTCTCTCTCCTCCTCTTCTCGCTCGTTTTGGATCTAGTATAAATCGGGAGAAGAAGCAAATGAAATATGTTTTTTGGGAAATGTCAGACCGTCGAGGACTTAGGGTCAAAATTAGAAGAAAACAATTTCATCCCCTTTGTGCAAAATGTTTTATCTTGAAAATATTATTCTATTTCTTTTTTTTAGCCAAATAACGGAAAAAAAAGTTGAATATTTTATCAAAAAATATTTTACGTCCAAACAAACGAAGCCTTGCCTAGTTAGGGAAATTAAAGATGTGAACCAATTTCATGTAGGACTCCATGCCGATTGTCTCGATACAACCCATTTCTAAGTACAACTCAAACCTATTTTTGTACTTTCTAAAAAATATTCAATACAACCCAATAAAAACCTAGAAATTTTCAAACATACTCTCTAACATAAACTCGTATTTTTTCCCAAAAAAAATCCTTACAAGAAAAAAGAAAAACTCTAAAACGTTTGAACTCTCTCTTCCCTCCCCCTTCTTCCCTCTCCTTCCCTCCCCTTCAAATCACTCCATCTCCAACAGCCATCCCTTGCTTGCTCGATCAAAGCGTGTCGGAGTAGAGGTTGCCCTAAGCATAGGGATAGGTGAATTGCAGCATAATATCTGGAAGTTCGGAGTCGAATCTGGAGGGAGCCAATAGAGTTAGGCCGAAAGGTGTGCGCTACGAAGGGTTTTTAGTGTTAGGACCGCCAACCTTTAGATTTGGTATTAAGGCGGCCAACTTTTGAGTAATGAAAATTCTCTCTACCTTCTAACTTTAATTGAAAACGAAGATTGACGAGAAATTAAAAGAGGCAAGGTCTAGGGGTTCATTCCGTCACATAACTTAGGTCGTTCAAAACTTTTTCTTTGATAACTCAAGTGAGAGTCATTGTCATTTGATCTCACACGGAAAATTTAACCATGAAAATCAAGTTTAACTCATACAACGAAGCGAGTGCCAAAGGAACCTAGGGAGCTCAACAAGACAAGGCACAAGAATACGAATCACAATACTACTCATCGGATTGCTAGACAAACTCATATCCACCCATAACACTCACCACATTACCCCTTATCATCCACGGTACTCCTATCAATCTTATGGTACATTCCTTACCTAACGACAATAATATTATACTCTAACGAGTACCAAAAGATAAGATCAAACAACGAGCCATTATGACACAAGCATTCACATTTGAGAGTGACTTAAATACATTACAATTAGAACCGTTCTACACACACAACAATCTAGGCACAGATTGTGCACAGATTTTATTGTGGGGCCCACTACGGGTCCCACACAAATCATCCGAGCCGTTCATTAAATGTAAAACATTTTTTCAAGGGCCCCCGTAAAAAATAAACTCAATCCAATACCTATAGGTACTTCATCCAACCATCTAACTTTTCATTCAGATTTTCGGATAATGAAAAGTTATATGGTTGGATCGAATACCGATAGGTATCGGATTGAACTTATTTTTTACTGGGACCTTTGAAAAAATGTTTTACATTTAATGAACGGCTCGGATGATTTGTGTGGGACCCGTGGTGGGCCCCACAACAAAATCTGTGCACAGATCTGCTGTGTGGATAGACTTTCTGTTACAATTATATGGGGAATCATAACACACAATGAAACAATCTTAGGATTAGCCAACAGACATCGACAGACCGATGCATCTTTACTCAAATGGTCATAACTTTCTGTATACTAAAATTTTTCAGGCGATTCTAGCGGCAAATGAAAGCTGACTTCAAAACCTTCGAATCGATATAAAATTTGCATGAAATGGACATCAAACGAAGAAGTTATGGCCTTTTGAAATTGGGTTGAAACTCAAAAACGGGCAAAATTTTCAGATTCGACTAAAATACAAAATTCAACCTCAAGCATGAAACAAAGCACGATCTAGGTACATAAACATCACATAAACGTATAACAAGAGTAAGAACTTCCTACCACAATGGGTTTTGAGCAAAATCCTAAGTCTACCAAGAGATATTTGCTTGAATCCTCAAAAAACGAGCTCCACTCAAGCTTAGATACAAGATCTAGAGTGAATATAACACAAAGACAAGATAAATGAACAAAGATCAATAAAGTGATTAAGAGAGGAGAGAGAAAAACGTGGGTTAGAACCCAAGGGTGAGAGCAAGAACACAAAACTTATTCCTTATTCTCCAAATGCAAGATTCAAGTAATTTTGAGGTTGGAAACTCTTGTATCTTAAAGATTTGAGATTGAAATCAAGATTCTTGGGTGAGATTAGAGTTGGATAGGTGAGAAAGGGTGTTTCTAGGGTTATTTCGTGGGTTTGGATGTGAAAAATGACAAAAGGGAGTATTTATAGGTGTTTGAAATGCGTTCTGAAAGTTGCAAAAAAACACAGCATATACCGGTACTGGGCGACTCCCAGTACCAGTTCAAAAGCCTTCAAAATGCCAAAAATACAACTTCTGGACATCATGTACCAGTACTAGGCAATAGCCAGTACCAGTTCAAGCTGGACAGAAAATGATTTTTTTTTTTTTTGCAACGGTCACCGGATCAAACCCCACTTGCTACCAACACTTCCAAACATCAATACAACCACAAAATACAATATTCCACATATTCAAACGATTAAAGAAAATGTAATAATTCATGGTGCTTTACATACAAGCTGAAGATGGAGGAAGGCGGGAACCTCATGGAGCACATGAACATGTTCAATGGTTATTTGGATCAACTTCGAAAAATCGATGCAAAGATTGAAGAGGAAGACAAGGCCATTTTGCTTCTTACTTCGCTTCTGACTTCATATGATACTTTGCTGACGACTCTCTTGTATGGGAAAGATACAGTGAGTTTGGAGCAGGTGCAGTCGGCGTTGGTTTCTCATTTTACTAAGAAAAAATCAAGTTCTGAGGGTGGAGAAAATTCGGCACTTGCGGTTCAAAGTGAGAATCGGAGAAGGACATCTGATGGTAGATCTGGAGGAAACAATAGGTCCGGGTCTAGTTCCAGAGGAAAGGGTGTACAATGCTACAGTTGCAAAGAATTTGGCCATGCGAAGCGCGATTGTCCTTTGCGCAAGAACAAAGGAAAGAAATTTGATGATGCTTCAAGTGGTAGTTCTTTGGTGGTAGCGGATGATGGAGATCTTCTCACAGTCTCCAAAGGTATAAGCACTTCTTCTCGTGATGAGTGGATTTTAGATTCAGGTTGCATTATACATGTTTGCTCCAAGAAAGAATTTTTTGATACATTCTAAGAAAAAAGATGGTGGGTCGCTGTTTTTAGGCAATGGAACTCCATGTGAAATTCGAGGTTTTGGCTATGTAAAGATAAAAATGTTTGATGGAGCGGTTCGTACTCTGGGTGGTGTGGCTTATGTCCAGAAGTTACGAAGGAATCTAATTTCATTTAGCCGGATGGATTCCATTTGATGCAAGTATTTTGCTGGAGGTAGAGCCATGAAAATCACACGCGGCGGTAAGATCCTAATGAAAGGAGAGAAATGCAAAGGGTTGTATCGGTTGATTGGCAAAACTGTTTACTCGACAAAGTTTTGGAAACGGTGTGCACAAGGAAATGGATACCCAATGTGTGAGTCTTTTGCGGCGAAGAATAAGTCACATTTCCAAGTTGCCAATGTTTGTGAGAGTGAAAATTATGTTGGTGGAGAGGATGGGTGAGGTCCTATTCTCGAGTCGATTGATGATTGTTGTCACGGGGCAGCTAAACGTGTATTGGCCGTGTGATTCGAATCAAGTTGTTGGACCCTAATTTGATTCGGTACGTGTAGTTGTCGTTTCTCAAGGCTTGGTGGTGGCACGGTGGTGAGTGGAATTTTTACCAAGGTGGAGATTTGTTGGGTTGGTTCAAATTCCCAATAAATGAAAATTCCCTAAGTCTTGCACATGGATTAGTTTCTATTTTTCCCAAAGTGCTAGCTGGCTCATTTTGTCGTGTGACCTTCCATTCACTCATGGGAACATGTATTATGCTTTTAATGCATGGGTCAATAGATGTATATATAATGTCATGAGGGAATTTTTTTTCTGCAGAGAGTGAGGTGAGGTGAAAAACAGTGAGTGCAAGTGTCAAGTTTTGTGCTTGGTGTGAGAGTGGGTTCTTGGTGAGAGTGAATGTATAAGGGGTTGTGTTTGGGTTTTCAAACTCGGCTGTTCTCTTGTACTAATTCTTTCATAGTGAAAGAATGGGATTCTCTCCGTGGAGTAGCCGTGTTATTGCCGAACCACGTAATTCTTGAGTGTCTCTCTCTATTTTATTTTTCATCGTACTTCCATTGGTTGTGATTGTGGTTGTGTTTGAATCTCGATTCTTGGGTGCTTTCGCGTATTAATCCCAACATCTCTCTCTCTCTCTCTCTCTCTCTCTTCTAGATCTAGACACCGATAGCGTGCTCTCTCTCTATCAGCTCTCTCGACCAATCGACCGAACACACACTCACCCATTGAAACCCCCTCTCTCCCCTCTCGATCTCACCTTGGAACATGAAACCCCCTCTTTCCGTCAACTCTCTGACGAGTTTGTTGTCGACATGTTCAAGCCGGCAGATTTGAGATTTCTAGATTCCGGCAAATTTCAAGCTTTTTCGGTCATTTTTCGACGACTCAGGTGTACTTGGCCGTCCATTTTTCTGGTAACTTAGTTGCTTTGTTGAGCTGTCTAGAGATGGATAGATGCATCTAGGGAGGGATATATCTAAGGCTGCAAGTGAGCCGAGCTACTCGCAAGCTCGGCTCGGCTCGGCTCGTTAAAGCTCGGCTCGGCTCGGCTCGGCTCAGCTCGTTTACTAAACGAGCTGAGCTCGAGTATTCGGCTCGTTTAGTAAACGAGCCGAGTAGAGCTCGGCTCGTTTGACAAAAGCTCGACTCGTTAAGGGAGGCTCGTTTAGTAAATGGCTAAGCTCGGCTCGATAAGGGCTCGGCTCGTTAAGGCTCGAGCCGAGTTCGAGCTCGAGTTTTGGGCTCGTTAAGGAAACGAGCCAAGCTCGAGCTCGCCGAAGCTCGGCTCGGCTCGGCTCGTTTACACCCCTAGATATATCTCAAAGCTATTTTTCATCTCATTTTCCATCCCCCATAGGAGACCAGATTTAACGTTTGGGGCTGAAACATAGATACAACAATTTCCCATTGAACTTGATCTTATGGTGTTTTAAATTAAAAATGCAAAATTGCTATACACAGAGACAGGCAACCCTATCATTACAAGGATCCTATGTTAAAAGTTGTAAGGGTCCCACTCCTCTACTCCCAGCTCTCTAAATAAAAATGCTACTCACACAACCTCTCCCGCACAACAACTCACACTATTGCTGACGTTATCACAAAACGATGTCGTTTTGCTATAAAAAAAAAACAAGAGAGGTCCCGAACAGTCACGCCCTTCCCCTTCTCCTTCCCTTCCTTGTTTGACGAAAACAGAGAACTAGAAGATCCACTTCCCAGTTCCCCATCACTACCGGCGACACCCCAACCCAATTCTTACCATCACCGGCGACCACCACAACCCAACCCCAAAGCTCCCCCACCGCTGTTGATTGCCGCCACCACTGGGCTTCTGGGCACTTCGACCACCACGATGGTCTCTCTCTCTAAATAAAATAGGGGAAGAAAACAGAGTAGAGATCATTAAGGGAGAAGAAAAAAGTCCGAGGTAGAGAGAATTGTTTTTTGTATAGCAGAGAAAAAATATTGGAGTCGGGAGTCGGGACCTATTTGAATTCACAAATTAGGGTATCATCTTTGCCTAAATATGAAACCGTCATTTTCAATATTATATTGAAGTCGGGATCTGCTTCAATATCAAATTGAAGTCGTTTTCGGTTTAAGGATTAACATGTATCATCTTTGCCTCTCTCTCTAAATTGAGTTGATGGGAAAAAACCCTAATTCAAAAATTAGGGTCTCATTAGGGTTTGAATTCGAAAATTACGGTTTCATTTTTTTTGGTTTTTCGGACTTATCTTGTTCTTGACTACTGCTGATGTTAGCTTTAGGGTTGGGTTGTGGTGATCGCCCATGGTCATGGGAATGAGAAAGGACTTGTTTTTTTTTTTTTAAGCAAAACGACATCGATTTGATGATGTCACCAGTTGGGTGAGTTGTTGTATGAGTAACATTTTTACTTCCCAAATGTGCGCTAGTTTTGCGAAAAGGACATAAGGGGTATTCTGGATGAACAGGAAAAGGAATTTTAGGAAATAAAGATTTTTAAAGCTCAAAAATCATGTGTTTACGTAAATAATTTTTTTACTAATATGAATCTTGATCTTATTTTATAGATTTTATTGAGATCTTTTAAACAATATAAAAAAATTCAAAAAATTATTTTTCATTTTCATAATATATGAATTCGAAAAATTTTCTTGTTTTTTTTTAAAATTCTTTTTACTGTACCGGAACGTCACTTGCACCATTTCAAACAAATTGGGAAAGCGACGAGGCTCCGTTCCAGAATGGTATATATGTACTTGTTTTTTAAAAAGTCAATTTTAAGCTTAAAAATTATCTGCTTACACAAATAATTTTCCTATCAATATAGATCTCATTTGATAGATCTCATCGAGATCTTTAATACGATGCAAAAAAAATTAAAAAACTATTTTTCGTTTACATTATTTTTGAGTTTAAAAATGTGGAATAAGTACTTATTTTTTAATAAGGTGTTCTGAAACCTCAGTGCAGTGCACTCTCTCTCTCTCCCTCCCCTTCTCTCTCTCTCACCACGATCCAGCACCAACGCCCTCCCACATACGCCGGCCCACCATCACCGGAGCCCCCACCGATCGACCGGCCTAGCACCACCGCACCACAACTCGATGGAAAACCACTGATACATCTCCACTGGATTTTTCCCTACCAACGACGCCCCACCACAACGCCGCAACACCACCAACTCCTCTCTCTCTCTCTCTCTCTCTCTCTCTCTCGAGTACTTTCCAACCGGATTCTCTATCACAGGTTTGACTCTGTCAGTTCCCTCTTCCTTAATGTACATTTGATTGTAAGAAAACCCTAAAAAAATCCGGAGCTATGGGGACGTAATTTGAGTCTTGTCCTGTTTTTTACTTTGATTCCTCAACCGTTGTGTGTAAATACTAGTGCACTTTTGAAAACTGGAATGAAATCACCGTGGGTAAGGGGCCCTATATGTGAAGCCGTGCCTTTTCTCTACCTTAATTTGTTAAGGTTATTTGGAAATCATGTTTGTGTTGTTGTACACATAAGCATTCAAATTTCAAACCCCCAAACCATGAGAGGGGATTCCCCCTCGAACACCCCAATCCTAGCCGCCATCTGCCGCCGTCCATCACCTGCGATTCTCGGCGGCCGCCTGCTCCCATCTCCTTCGCCCCTCTTCTCCTCTCTGCCCTTTCCCAGCGCTGCCCATCTCTCCCCGGCTTTGCTTTTATCTCGGCGCTCGCTCATCCATTGCTTGTCCAAACCTAGTCGCCACCATCGTTTCTCCCACCACCGGCAGCCCTCGCCGGCCGATCGCCTTTTCTTCTGTCCTCCTTTCCGATTTCTCTCTCTCCTCTCTGTTTTCCCCCTCTCGTTGTCAATTTAGGGATCCTTTCCCTAAACCACAACCTCCACGCTCACCATGGTAGTTTCGTATTGGTCGACTTAACTTTGTCTCAACATCATGCAAGTACCGTGCGCAAAATGTCAAGCATTGTTCTGTCAAATAACCTTCTGCAATGGATCCTTCTGGATGGCTCATATTACGCACGTACTTCTTGAGTGTAAGCAAATACCTACGATTAACATAAATTTTTATTTAGTGTTGGAAGTTTATAGCTATATTTTTGTTCATAAATATGTCAACTAGTAGTCTAGTAGTATAGACTTACCTCTCAACGGGGTACATCCATTGATAATATACTGGTCCAGTGACACTTGCTTATTCCGCTAAATGAATGGGAAATAACCAGCGGTGGATATGCAGTACTTATGTCTCAGATTAAGTAGTTTGGTGCATTCTTGTTATTGCGATGTAGTCTTTGCCTTCGGGTATGAATTAATAAATTGCTTGATTTCATAAAAAGGGCTCCGCACAATCTCAGTCATCCAATTTTTTTTTTTTTTTTTTGACGATCCAGATCTATTACCGTTAATAGATTGTTTTTAATCTGGATCGTCCAAAACACTTTTGGACAGCAGAGATTGAGCGCCGTAATAAGATTTTCTGAAATAATTATGACTAAGTCTACCCTGTTCCCTGTGACTTGATGATTAGAATCCAAGTGAAAGTGGCGTGTCTTCAAATCTCAGGAGTTGACTCAAAGCAAAACACCCCCGAAGTCCCATACACTTGTTACAAGGGGTTCTGGTGCTTGTGGTTGCCCTGAAGTGTCCCCATCCCATTCCGTGCCTTTGCTGTCAAAAACTACAGAAATGCAGACGCAGTATGTCGTGCGTCTCTTCAAAACGCCGTGCGTCGCTTCTTGTGGTCTCATGGTATACTAGTATTATGCCGCGGTATTTCTCAGCGCGCAATACGCCGTGCATGACCTTGAATCTGTTCCCCCATTTTCTCCCCATCTTCTCTTCCCTTTTTAGCAAATATGTAGGAATTAAGTAGACCCCAAATGCTTAACTGACTCTTGCAGTGGTTGATTGGTAGTGTTTGGAGCAAGAAGGTGTTTGTTTGGTAAAACCCTAGAAAGCTTAATTGAGTAGGTTCTTCTTACTTCACAATCTCCGTCTTACATTACCTCTGCCAACTTACAATTGTATCTGGATGACATTGGGTGTCTTTTATCTGTTGGTCCTTAAATAGTTACTATGTTGCTTCTGATACACATATACTGTTATCCAGTTCATATTCATAGACATTTTCATTTATAGCAATTAGACCAAATCATGGGCGGTGCTTGGTTCTATTTATCTCAGGAAGGAATGGAATTGCCATTCCTTTGCATTAAACTGACCTAAATTGGAGACTGATAACCCTATTTGAATGTTACATTCTGCCATGTTTCAGCAACGAAGCATCAAATGAGCATTCCAAGGGAATGACGGTTCCATTTCAGCTTCATTCGTGTGAACCAAACACTTCTTAAGTGCAAAATATTTGGTGAATAGTTAGAGATTTAAAGAGATCTGTAATAAAGTATCTGGAACTTTGAACGTGTCTGAAGGGAAGGAGCTAAGCTGCTGTTATGGAGAGAACATCTGCAGCTTGTGCCATGGAATGGAGCATTAATTTTGAGAAGGGCCTTCGATCAAAGAAGCACGGTGAGGCCCAATCTGAATCATCGATTAGATCTTTCACTCCTTTGTTATTTATATCAGGCTTAGATTTTATATGAAGTTTTTAAACATACCCAAGTTGTGCATTTTCATGGGCTTTGAGTAGTTAGTTCTTTTCGTATTTTCAGGTCAATCACATGAAGCCATACTGTGTATTGGGCAAAAACTTGAGAAATGGGATAGAGAGCCTGCGATTAACAAAGCACAATATAACATGTTTGGGTTAATTCCGGGGGAGGATAGGCTCTTTGCAAACACAATCCTGCTTCGTCTTACCGAAGCTTTCAGCTTCGGCGACATTCAGACCAAGCTTTGTGTTGTGAAGGTTTTCTCATCCCTGCTAAGGAGCCATAAAAAGAGAAGTGTAAAACATTGTGGGATTCTGTTGAAGTGTACCCCAGAGAATCGGTTAGAACTCCTGCGAAGGGTGAAAACTGTTTTTGACTCGGGGGATGCTGAGTCAAGAGCACTAGCCTTGGTTCTCTTTGGTTGCTGGGCTGATATGGCAAAGGACAATGCTGATATCCGGTACCTCATACTTTCGAGTTTGGTCTCGTGTGATGTTTTGCAGGTGGGCTTTAATTTTGGTGTATCATAAAAATTTCCCGTTTTCATGCTTTCGCTAAGAATTTGTTTTTTTTGAATTCTGGGGTTATTGAACATAGTTTCTGCACGTAAAAGGTGGCAAATTCTTTGGTTGCAAATTTAAGCATTTATCGTGTATAACATTTGCATGGGTCAATGAGGAACAGGGATCCAAGTTTTGCTTCCAGATGTCATTTCGGTGAAAATGTTTCTGAAATATGTGGGAAACCTTTCAGCATTTCGGTATCATAGCCAAAACATATTGGAAGTGTAAAAAGAAATTTGGGATTTATGAAAATGTCATTGTTGGGACTGGATATTTCAACTAGGTGTCTAAACAACTCATTGTTTCTCGATGTTTAGCAGATTTCAACATATTCGGTGCCTCTCATTATGCGTCGGTGGAAAATTTGCAATTGCAATTTCATAAACCCAATTTTCGTTTCGCTCCCAAGAAACAGAAATGTTTTGGTTGTTTTGATCGAAACTTCCTTGATAACGAAGGATATGTTGATTGTCCGAGCTGATTTCAGGAGGCTTATAAACATATCTGCAGCTATGTTTATGGAAAACTGATGCATACGATGTATCTCATCATTGATGGCATGTTACAGACATATTACAGACATAATGGTTTTAAAATTACTCTTCTGCAATTCGATTGGGGGACTAAGGCTGGTATTTATCATTGATTTGTGGTATTTAGGAGAATTCGGTATTGGGGTTGTAGTGGTAGACTAAAGGGCAAGGATAAAGGTAATGGACATAGTTTTTCAATGATATTTGTTGTGTAACTGGCTTCTTTTTCTCATGTCCAAAACCACCAAAATAAGGTCAATAATGGTTAAAATCCGGCCTTGATTTATAATCTTCAAAAAATGGAATCCATAACCATCAACTTAATACAATTTAGAACATATTTGGTACCGATTTTAGTTTCTTCTTCGTTTGGCCATGAGGGAATGGAATCCAGATATCAAACTCCCGTTAGGTCATGGAAACTAAGTTAGCATCTATGGACCCCATTGGCAACATAATGTTATGATTCTTGGAATGAGATTCCACACAACGCTTTTATTGCATTTAAGCATTATATTTAGTCTTTTTACTTTTCTCGACATGTGGTTTGCTGCTTCTGTAGATATAACTGATTCTTTAGACACTTGAGTGAAACTGATCAGGAACAACTTGCAGATGGAGGCATCCTTATTTGCTGGCAGTTGCTTTTCTGAGTTATCCGATGACTTTGCTTCTGTTCTTTTGGAGATACTGGTTAATCTGGTGACATCGTGTGGAACATTGTCAACTGTAAGGCTCGCAGGAGTGCGAGCTTTTGCCAAAATGGGATGTTCTTCTTCACATGCAAGTAAAGCTTACAAGGTTCTCATCTCGTGCATGGTGTTCCTATTTTTCAGGATCTCGTATAGTATCGACTATTGTAAGATATTTAACATGTTTAAAAACTAGATAAGACATGATAAGTATTAACTGAAACAAGACTACAAGAGTACATTGTGAACACGCAACCTATTTTCCAGATGGTAATCGTGATCTGTTAATGTTCTGTTTGGAACTTGTGGAAAGTGAGGGAAGAGTTGGAAAAATAACTAAGAAAGAAAATGTGAGAAAAAGAAAAGGGGAAATGTTACTATGCTTAGAACCCTATTTTGTCATTTTCTCTTTTCTTCTCTCTCAAACTATACAAGGAAAGGGAAATTTTTTAGACTTTTCCTTATTTTCCCCAAGTTCCAAACAAAGCTTAAGACTTTGTAACTCATTTAAAGGTATCTACCACCTATGAAGCACGGGTACTTCAAAAATGATGCCGTGCCCGTACCCGGGTACGGGTACGGCGCGGGTACGGCAAAAACGTACCTGGTACGGCAAAATTGGATCGGGTACATTTGATAATTTTGGGTACGGCATGTGTACGGCGCGGGTACGGCATGGGTACGTTTTTAGCCCAAAATGATTTTTTTTCAAAATTTTATGGATTTTTTTGTAAATGATTATAAAATACGGGCTTATTTTTTAATTTGTTTGTCTTTTGACTGTATACACGTTTTCTCAGCGATCAAAAAGAAAAAAAAAAAAAGAAAAAAAGAAAGAGAGGCAGCGATGAGCGATCTTGGAGATCAGGAGATCTAGGGCTTCAAATCGGAAAACCATAAGTTCTTCTCTCTCTCTCTCTCTCTCTCTCTCTCTCTCTCTCTCTCTTTGTCTCTTTCTCTCTATCTCTCCTCTCATCTGTCTCTCAGACTCTCCTCTCTCTTTCTCTCAATTCCTTTTGTTAAATCCGAGTTTGCAGCCACATTTCACCTTTTTTCACAGCAATGAGTAAATATTCTGGAAATTCTGAATCCCTTCCTTTAAATTGCTTAAATCTATTATCCATCATACTAGGAACAATGTTTATGCTTTATGAAATTATGAACAATGTTTGTAAGTACTGTTGGTGTGTAAGGAACGAGGAACTCGACTTGCTTTGATCTAGGCACGTTTGAACTTGATGCATGAACTTTGAACTTTTATCTATGGTGCGTTTTGTTGGTAAAATGGGTATATATTTCATTTTATACAATAAAAAATAGAACATATATATATATATATATATATATATATATATTCGCCGTACCCCGCCGTACCCGTATCCTACTTTTTTGGGGTTTTGCCGTTTTCCGTACCCGTACCCGTACCGCGTACCCGTGCTCCATAGTCTACCACGAATTAACAAAGCAAACTACAAAACTATTGTGTATCAAATTGTAGATGGATCACCCATCCTAGTACAAAAGTTGTGAGAGCTCTTGCCTTCCCTCAATGTACCCTTATCGAAATCTTAATAAATTTTTCATTTGCTGATTCAAAATTTTTTATTTTTATTTTTTTGTAGATGGTCCATTCTGTCACTACGGAGATACATAAACTCTGATAATGAAAGCACCTAATGTTGGTAAGCACCATTTTGTCAAAGCATCCCTGGGCTCTATGCTCGACAACCCATATAGTTCTCTTACATGCTAATAACAACCCCAATTCCCAATCCAAAACTTCTCTATGAAGCAAAGGCAACTACACCAGCCACTCTTCATCCTTAGGAAACTAATTAGTCACCAAAGCACTCCTATCAACTTACCTGACACAACCAGGAAGGAAATGCCTGTCCTCTGCCCTCGCACAGATATTATACTTTTAGTTTTAGGTTGGATTCTCTCCCTATCCAAAAGGAAGACAAATGGCACTTAAGTAGATGGAGCAAAGCCATGCAACATCTATGGAGAAGGGGTTGACATGCTAACAAGTGTTAAAACATATCATATCTATTAATGAATTCGTATCTATGCTCATACACGTACGCAAACACATCTGTGCATGAATAGGCATGGCATGCATACTGAGGCTTCGATCGATTGCAAAAAATTAAGGTTTATTCATCGCAGGCAGGTCTAAAGCTGGTGTTAGATTCTACTGAAGAAGATTTCTTGATTGGAATGCTCATTTCACTTTCAAAGCTTGCTGTCAAATCGGCGTGCCTGATTTCTGGACAGGTACATATTCCCTTGAAAGCGAAAAATAAATTTTATGCCAGTTGCTAATTTTTTTCATGTAAAGTAGCTAATGGTTTGGTGTTGGAACCGTTGATCTACGCGCAATTGTTAGGCTTATTCCTGGTTGCATAGCCTCACAACCAAATCAGTATTACTTTTCATTTCTTCTTTGTGTATTCTCTTTGTATAAGCTAAATACAAATTACATGTACATTAAATTAAAGATTCAAAAGGACTAAACGGGCAAGTTCCTCTTTCCTTTAGGCCCTGGGGTGAGGTGTGCGAGTAAAGCCGGTGGACTTTAGTGACCCGCTACATGTTGGGCTAATCCAGGAAGTGGTGGGTTAGGAACTTAGGATTATGGTGATTTCGCCTTAAACAATAGTTTCTCTGACTTTACTGACCCACTACATAATGTGCTAATCTGGGAGGAGTGATGGGTTAGGATTGTGGCGATTTCACCTTAAATAATAGTTTCTCTGACATTATTCATTAGATATTTAACAAAGAGTTTTTCTTCTGAATGCAGGCGAGTTTGCTTTTATCTTATCTAACTCAAGAGAAGCCGTTTCATTTGCAAGCCACATCATTAAAATGTCTGCATTATGTTCTTGTCAAAGGAATGGGTCATTTTCCTGCAAGTTCCAATTCAATCACAACGTTGGTCAGCATGTTAGATGAATCTGAATTTCCACCAGCCTTGCAATGTGGAGCTCTACAAATTTTGCACAAGGTTATACTAGCTTTATGTCGCTTTTCATGTAAACAAACTGCTAAATTTGTATTTCATTTCACCGTTCATTTTTGCAGGTCCTCTTATATAACTTACCTACCATCCATGGTTCCGACATACTTGAGTTTTCAAGGATTTTAACAATTCTGGAGAATGCAACTCTATCTTCAGTCATGGCAAAGCGACTCTTAGCCCTCAGGGTTATAGTAGACATATCGGGCACGTTTGTGGAAAGAAAGGAAAAGGCGTTAGACGGAGTTGATTCCACATCTCTGGCTTCATGGTTGATCTCATTTGTCATAGATCAGATTGGCTTGCTTATTAAGCTTGTTCTGGATCTTCATCAGCTTGATTCAGAAATGGAGCTAGAGGGTCAAAGCTTACTTGGCCTTCTTCTGCTTCTGGTTGAAAAATATCCAGATGTTGGTGGAATGGTGCTGGATAAAATTTGTTTACTCATAGAATATATAGCGAGTAATCACAACCAAGCTATAGGCACATCAGAACCAGATTTATCAGGTCATGAGATCAAAGAGGTCAGAGGACAAAATAGTAAACTTATTGCATCAAAGCTTTTGCTTTTAATACTGAAAATGGTGGTTGCTTGCCTAGAAAACTTAAATGATGCTGGTACTGTTACTACTCAAGTCCTTGATACGGCCGAGAAAATTGTAGAACTTTTACGAGGATGCAGCTTATTTGATTGCTTTACGTACACAGTCTGCACATTTATTTTTCATTCTCATATCAATTACTGTTGCTTATTTAAGGAGATAGAGGGAACTGATAATCTTGATAGAAAGTTATCTATTTCTCTGAAGGATTACCTAGGTCAACGTGAACTTCTTACTCTTGAGTGTGCAAAGAAAATGATAGAAAGGAAAGAATACTGGTCTGCTTACAAACTTGGTAAATATGCAGCGTGTCAGGGAACATGGTTTACTGCTGCTCTTATATTCAAGCATCTTACTACGGTGGTTCAGTCTAACAGCTGTGATCAGTGGTTAAAATCCTTGAGTGAGTTTGCTTGTTCAGAAAGGAACGTCCAATTGCTTAAGTTACCTAACAACATTGAAAATCTCATTGAAGCTTGTAACAGTCTTCGTCTGTCAGAGGAAACAATGGGAGCCATGGCGACATCAGGTCATGCTTTGTGTTTCCAAAGATGGTTTTTGTCTCTTAGATCAAGGGTTCTAGAATCTGTGGCCAATATGCTTAAGCTCTACCATGTTCCTTTAACTCTCGATAATTTGGACTATGACGGACAAGTAGAGGGCAGTATTGTGGTTGAGGGCCTGAATTTTTCGCTGGAGGCGACTTCTGTACTCTCTCAAATATCTTCTCGGTTGAATATGTTGGCAAGAAAATTTGATCTAATTGTCACATCCTTTAGAGGCATGGACAAGAGAAGTTTGGAGAAAATTTCAGCGCTCGCACTCTTTTGTTCATTATTGGCCTTCAGTACTGGATTTTCCCTTTTCTTCCCAAAGTTACACATCGAGAATATTTTGGGAAAGTCGGAGGAATATTTACATGGTCTGCTAATACAAGATTTAGTCTTCCGGTTGCAGCAGGTAGACTGCGAAGCCAGCGCAAAACTTGGGTCGCTGTGGAGGGTATATAGCAAGCCCAAGAGCTCTTTCCTCCATTCCAGAAGTCAAATGTCGAATGTCAGTTGTGAAGCAAGATGCCTTCTTACAGTTTGCAGTTATGCTGTCACAGGGGTGGTTGCCTTGCACAATGAGTCAAATAATGCACACGATGTTCAGATTCTACATCGAGTTACCAAGTATGGTTTGCAACTTTTGTTGGATATAATAACAAAATCAATGTCCATCCCTTTCCAGATACCTAATTACTTCTTTCGAGTAAGGTATGCTAGAGAATCTTTTACCTATATCAGAGTTCCTCATGGTTTCATGTATCTGTGACTTTTACTTGCTAATTTACTCATCTAACGTGGTTGGAAAAATCTAAATTTGGAACCCTTGTGATGCTTAATGTTTTGGACATGTGGAAGGGAAATAGAAAATAAGTAAGAGTCTCTAGGGAAAGCAGTTATTGTCTTTTGTTTGATTTGGCAAAGATAAGTTCTTGTTCGGTTTTTGTGGATATTAGACGGAAGGTTAAAGGAAAACTAAAAGAGAAAGAAAATAGGTAAGATATGGAAGGACATAGCAGGAAAATATCTCTGATTCTCTTCCCTTGTTCTTCTTTCCCTCCCGTATTAATAACCGAACAAGTAAAGGAAGAAAAATAATGATTTTCTTGCCCTTTGTCTTTGTCTTTGTCTAGTTCCAAATAGGCCCTTAGTTTGCGTGGGCATTGAGTTGAGTAACGTATCGCGCACCTTCAGGTCTGTTGACACAATAATTGACTTTCTTTTATATCAACATGTCTTTAATGAATTAATTTTGGACACAATATGCTAATCCTTTTGTCGACTTTGTTTTCCCCACCTCTTCTGTTTCTAATAGCACAGTCCTAAATTTGATATTTCTAAGCATGATTGGCGTCAAACTTTCAGGCCATGCATTTTGTCGGAGCTATTTGCCTTAAACAGCGACACCAGAAGCCAAGAGGGGATATCAGTCCCGCCAGGCTTCCATCTGTCACTAGACCTTTGTCTTCAGTTGAAAAATATTCCGCCAGATCTTCAGTTGAAGAAATTGTATTGCATCCTTTCTTGTCGAATGTCTTTTCAGGTGCCTTATCCAGAAGCAAATAAGGGACAAAGGCAGTTGGATTATCGAGATTGGGAATCCGATGACATGATATATTTAAATGATAAGTTATTGCGGAATGTCACAGAGGATACAAATAAGTTTAGCAATACAAGGCATAGACATGGTGCTGGTGATTGTGGAGCTGTGGATGTATATGTGTGTTTTGAACCTAACGAGAAAGGGCAAGGGTTCTCTACTTGTTTGCTTGACGTTTCTGCTTTTCCTCTGGGTAGATACAGAATCAAATGGCATAGCTGTTTTGTGGATAACAAAGGTTCTTACTGGAGCCTTCTCCCCTGGAATGCTGGTCCGGTCTTTACTGTACAGAAAAATCTTCACAAAGATTAGCGGTCTCAAGGTAAGAAAGGTCTTAAGTTTTGGGAAGATTCCTGTTGGTTGCTTAAATTTTGGAATGGATTTTAATGAATATGGACTCGAGATTGGACAATCCTTTTCTTTTTCGTGGGAGTTGATGGGAATATGTTTCTGTCATGTCTTATTGTTGCCATCTTTTTTAGCTCTCCTCAAAGTTCTGGTTCTTTTTCCTTCGCCAAAATGTTTGATTGTATTCATGTAAGAGGATTTTACTTGTGCGCTTTTTGGATTTCTAAATGACAGAAACAACCGTTGACAAGGTTTTTTTGAGATTTCTAATGTCTTTTGGAATGTCTAAGGTAATGATCAAATACAACCGTTGACCCTCTCTTTGAAACTTAAATAGGAATTTATAAATAGTTTAACAGAAAAGCAAAAGAAATGATTGTTGGCTTTGGGATGAGTATATTATAGAAACTGGTCAGAAGACTTTTTTGAGAATCAGAGGCCGCCGATTAGAGTAAACCTGACTGCCTTCGTTATAGTGTTTTTTTGGAAGACTGATATTCTATTCTTACTCACTTCGTCATTGATAGAGCCTTAATCATCAGAGATGCTAATCCCAGCATCAATTAGTCGGAGCACCACAGATCCGAGTAATTATAGACCCTCCGTCGTCAGAGATGCTAATCCCAGCATTCATTAGTTAGCACACCATAGATGACCCTTCACCCTTTGGAAGAACCACCTTAATTCTAAAATGGAGATACCGTCAGTATTTAAGTGAAGTTCTGTTAGACTCAGAGATTTGAGACACCAATTATTTTGGTATTTGAGTTTACTTGCGTAATTAGATCATTTCCACTTGGACTTGTACTGCTTTTCTATCTGAATACTTCCTGATTGATAGACAACACTAATTTGTTATATGCATACTGCATGTAATAGATACGATCATGAACACATGCATACACAAGCACTCATGCACCTATAATGTATCTTGAATACAGCGATACACCTCTAATTTTATGATTTTTGCTTGTAATTGTGCAGGATATATAATTCACGCACAGCATGTATATGTACGGTACCTAATACACATACACAGACATTTTGTGTAAATCGGGATATATTGATTAGGGCTTAGATCTAAACTATTAGTTAGACAAGTTAATTAGTTCAGCTTCATATGAGAGATTTACACAAGAGATCCCAAACTCAATATGAGCTGCAAATTCGCATTCGGCGTGGTAGTTAACAGATTTCTTTCTTCCTCGCGAGTAACGCAGTAATATTCAGGAGTCGTTCTGTGGAAGAGGAGAGGACCGGTGACATCTGTGGTTCCGATGTAGACCGGTAACAGGCAATGCAGGAATTTCATAAGTACATGCAGATTCATATTGCGCTCGACACAACATAAGAAGCACTTTCTGCATTTGGCACCGCAAGTGGCACATCAAGAGTATATCTTTGTGAATTAGAAAGTGCTCATGACTTCCATATTTTATGGTGGGACAGGATTCACATTCAGAGCAAAGAGGGAAATTGCATTCCGTCCAATGATGGACAAACCAACTGGTGGAGTGCCCTTGACCACATACTTTGCACTGAAACTGCTGATCAGGCCCCAAAGCTTGGATACTGAGATGGTATTGAGCACGGATGGGGTTGCAGATCCCTTTTGGCAACTCAAAGCATGATTTCTCCAAGAAGAACATGCATGAATAACAAAATTTCCCTAGGTTATGATTGCATATAGTGCAGCCCCATCGAAATAAAGCTGTCTTAATCAGGATCAAGGGATGTGGTCGCTGAAATGTTGAATCAGAGGCTCGCAGTCAATTCACTCCTGGTCTATAAAAACTCTGTACATAGTAATTGCATAATCATAGTCCATTTGAAAGCAACACTGAGAGCTGTGGCAAATGAATCTGCGACAGCTACTTTTACAGGCAGAATGATCGTACAACTCATCTCTGTGGAGGGAGGGAGATAGATAGGGTCTAGGCCAGGGGAAAAGGATGAAGGATTTCTTGTGGAAAATATCATGTGATTTATGGATGAAGGATTTGCATTTTATGCAGACATATATTGAACCCTCGATGTAAGGGTTGCACAATGACAGATGAAATTGAATTGACTGTCTAACTAACTATGTGACTAGAGTTGAATTTCAAATTTTCATCGTCGTGGTTACCGTTGTGGCTTGTTCATCTGCTTATTGTGCATAGAATTGAATTTCATCAGCCTAACTGTGTGACTTGGATTGAATTGGATTGACGGAAGATGTTGAATCTTTTGCTTGTGCTCCTTGCAGTGTATGGTTGGCCCAAATAAAGCGCATTTAAAATGTATGCTGAAATGATAACACTGGGAACAGTGGAAGCTGAAGTCAGTGCATGCCAGCCTTCACTTGTAGCAGTTCAAACTTCTCCAATGGTTTTTTCGCTTTGCAAAAAGTGTTAAGAAGTTGTGGGTGAAAAGGGTGTCATTTCTCCTGGGAACTCAGCACATGACATGTGGATGAAGTATTTGCATTTGAAACAAATTACGTGAATTCCACAACGAGCAACAAAACATGACATCTTGCTGTATGAAAGGAAGTGCAACTTTGAACAAGGGATGCCAGTGGGAAGGATGTTGTTCAATATGTTGTAAACAGTTTTGTTGTCTGGTAAGGCTTTCATGTAGAGCAAGAAATGTCCAAGCCAAACTTGTGCTTGAAATGCAGAGCAATAAATGTCCAAGTCAATCTTACACTAGAAACAGTGGTAGGTGAAGCCAACGAACCCCCAGGTTGCAGGCGTTGCACAGGAATTTTCTGGAAGAGTAAGGTGTCTTTGCATGGGTGAGAGCATGTGTTGGGTGAAACTGGTGTTGGATTTATTTTGGCAAGTCGGAACATGATTTTTGAATGATGAATTTTGCATTGCCAGCAAACATATGCCAAGTCCTTGATAATTCTTTGGCATGTTAAACTACAGGAGGTCCAACCCGATAATGTGACTGCAATCAAAGGATGCTGATGAGAAAAATGTTCGATGTGCTGCTTGTCAACTTCACAGTCCGTGGATGGCCTCATCTTTGAGCGAGATATTCACGTCAAATGTCCACTCTGAACAATGGTAGGTGAATGCAGTGTGTCTCCTTACATACATGGAGGAATCAAATTTCGTCCAACAATATGGTGTCTATTAGGCAATTTTAATTTTTCACATAACATAGTCTCACTCACCTTGAATGAAATCACTTAAGTTTGTATTAAGTGGTTCAGACCCATTCAAGATAAATATATCTTCTGTATTATATCGCTTGATTCAAGGGAACACCCTTTGATTCCAACTACTTATTTTTTGCTGGTCTTATTTCGTGAGAATGAGAAAGGCAAATTCCTTTGTAAGTTTATCAACTTCATTTTCTCTGTCATGCTTGAGAATGACTCGACTGTGATTGATTTTTTCTCGTCCACTTCTACTTTATGAACTTAATTAACAAGGGTGGGATTTGGGAAGCTCTCAAGCCTGTGAATGAATTAGACTCGAGGATTGTTTTGAAATCCTGCAAGTATTGCCTTTATCTTGGTCGTAGAAAGTAGAAACCATAGGCTTGACGAATGCAACTTTGAGTATGCCATTTCCTTGACCAATAATGGCGTTCCTCTTTTTCTTTCATGAAGCAAAACTTGTTCTTTCTAATAAAGACCAATAATGGACCAGCTAAAGATGGAGGTGCTAGCTAGCATTGTTTTTCTTTGAAGGAAAACATGCCTTTCATTGCTACCATCTTTCTTGAACGCGGATGTGATCAGCAGATTTTGTGGGGATGGCTTCACTCATTGTCCTTTGAGATATTGCGGAGTCAAATTTTGATGTCTATTTAGCTGGCTGGTTTACAGAAGCTTTTGAAGAACAAGGAGACTTTTTCTTGTGACTTTCGTGATCGTAAGAGATGTCGACCAAAATGCCAAGTGACAGTCATCTACTTCTCGACTTAGGGTGTCATTTCTTGTTTTGCCCCATTTTTGGGATTTGCCGTTATAGGCTCCCCAAAGATTAAAAGGTTGAGTACCATTTCACCAAGGATACTTTTGGATGGAGAGAGAGATCTGAGCCCTTTTAAATGCACGATTTTGACCAATAATTCCAAAGTCAATCTAGTCATGGCTGTTAAAGTTTGATTCGTTTGTGTTCATACAAATTGTCTTGTGTTTCTTTTTTGACCGGCGAAAGTTAGGCCTTGTTTCGCTAAAGGAAATAAGTAAAGGTGATGTATTGTTAGAGAATGTGGTTGCGACATCGACTCTTTCTCCTTTCATCAAAGAAGCCTTTGGTTGCTTTGAAGCGCTGCTCTAGTTTGTAGGATTGTGGTCCTCATCAATTTCTGCATGATTTTGGAGATCTGGAATAGCACGCAAAATATAACGTACTTTGGAAATATGTAGCTTAGTTGGATACTTGTATATGTTTTGCATATGTAAGTGTGCTGGGATTGTGTTGGCTTTGGGTCTCCGTCTAGAACCAATCAATCTCTGTACGCACGGTCCTAATAAGTTCCCTTTCAAACAACGGTTAAACCATAACAGAATCGATATCCGTTCGGTTATTCAAGGCTTCAACCACCCATAAACAATGTCCATTTTGCTTTTTGCAAGAGGAAACAGCTCAACACCTGTTCTTGCAGTGCAATGTTTCTTGGAATTATTGTCTGGTGTGCTACACTGAAATGGTACTCCAGCATTTAGAGTCGGGTTGCCTTATGTTTGGTGCAGAAGTGGTTTGATAATTGGCTCCATGATTGGGAAAAGCACTGCTAGAATGCATGCATGTTTGTATGCATTTGCTATTTTATTTTTGCAATTTGGAAGTCAAGAAATGACTGTTTTCCTTAGGTCTGCGGCGTAAACAAGTTTCAGTTGGTTTATAGATCTTGATCACTCCATTCGCCTTCATGAGTGTGATTGATGGACCCTAGGCGACAAAATCTTTCGGTATGAATTTCCGCTCCCTCTTTTAATCTTTGTTCTATGCTCTTATTCACCATCCTCACTCTTGCAATTTTAATAGTTTGAGATGTTTTTAAAAGATGTTTTCATGCTAGCGCGCTCCTCATGTTCACGCATGCACTTTGTGTAACTTAGGATAGATTACAAAGCAGGAATTATGTTAGCGGTTAGGCCGGTTGGACAAGCCAAATTGATTATCAAAACTACTACTACTTGCTAGTTTTCCCGGTTATAAATCTTTAGGGGCCTAAATAGTGTTTTTTGACGACGGTGAAATCGAATATGAGAATTCGGGGGTAAGTTCCTTGTTAAAAACTTGAATATGAGAATTCGGGGTATGCCCTTTTATAAGGGATCGATGGCACTGGGGTGGGACGGAGTCGGTTTATGTTTCCCGCCCCATGGCCGATTCCGTATAAGGTGGAGTTTGACGTACAAAATTAGGGAGATGTCGGGGTCAGGAATATCCGGATCCTTATTCTCCATTGGTAATTTTCACAAACTGTATTATTCTTTTTTTATTGGCGAAAGTCTGTGTGTCTTAGAATAGTAAAATTTGCATATTGGAAGATGAGTTGAATTCCGGAACATTTTTCTCCTGGCACCTAAGTGCGCTCCTAATGTTGTTAGGCAAAAGGCCTCTTGGCTCCACTTTATTATTTGAGAGGGTTTAGAGAAAAAAACTAAACATTACCACCCATATTCACGGGAAAAAATTCGGTTATCATTCGGAGAAAAACATCGACTACAGTTTGAATATCTATCTGTTCAATCGAGATTGTCATCCCTACCATTAGGACCAAACACCAAGCTGCAGCTCCATTCCATGCCAGCATCCCAAGCCCCATCCATAGCAATGCAAATAATCGACACATCCTCATTTGACGGGAAACAGGGGTCCTATAGTTCACTCTGTAGTGTGCCATCTAAGTCGTCTTTCTTGACAATCAATAATTTAGATATGTTTGTTTACTCTTACCGGTAAGAGTTGAGCATTAACCGATAAGAGTGCTTCAGCGAATCTGACTCGTTGATTGTAAAACCAGACAGTTAAATGTTGCACTACAATATTTGCACTATAAGATTCCAGGGTCCCATTTGACGAGCCCAATAAAATAGCTTGTAGTGTGTTGTCTACACTCACCAAAACCATAGGAAGCCAAATCACAATTCCAACTACGACTCTGTTTGAGAGCCTAATTATTTTTTTATTGAGTTATTGATTTTGGATTGTATGCAGAATAGATTAGGAATCTGGTAAAGTGTTCGAAAGATATGTGGAGAATAGATTTTGCAATAGAGTAGTGTTTAAGAGGATAATGCTCAAAATGGTGTTTGGTTATCCTCTTTTTTGGCTTTTTGCATTTTGGTTATTTGCTTTTTGGATTACAGTCAGAATGTATTTTGAATATGAGAAGGGCATTTGGGAGATATTAGTACACATTCTTATTTATTTTTGTGAAAAAAAAAATTGAGAGTAAGGATGGTATGGTATCCGTCGTCTTCGTCTGGAAGTATTGCTGCACCTGACACCATTGTCTATTCCAGAACCCACCGCTCATGCGGTGGTGTTTTTGCAATGTTAGGGGTATGTTTAACTGTCTGTAAGGACTGTAAAACTTTGGCCTTGTCTAACCAAGTTCGAGTTTCCGTCCTGAGTCAACCCTTTCGTTGGTTTCTTTATTTTGAGCAAAATTCAATGGATGTAATTTCTGGGCTAATTCCCGTCTTTTCGAGTTCAAATTGCTATTGGTTCTGAAAATTCTTTCTCCTCTGTGATTAAGGCCAGAGATGCCCACCATCAAGCGAAAGAGAGTTGCTGTGACGAAAAAGAGGAGGCATGCATCTCCGGTCACTTCATCGCAAAACTCCTGCACCGGTGAAGCTAATCTACAAGAGGTACGTGGGAGGCATGCATCACCGGTCACATCCTCGCACAATTCTCGCAGCGACAACAGTGAAGCTAATCTACAAAAGGTATGTTCATGTATACATTTTTTTAGGTCAACTTAGGTGCATCTCGATTAATACTTGTACTAATTTGTTTTTGCACTGTCTGAGCAGTATAAAATTTCCGTTAGTTCTGGGCTATACATGCTCTTGCATTGGTTTACATTTTGTCGCCGTGGTAGGCTAATATGGCTACGGACCATGACGAAAATCAAAATGTGCCGCCACCAAGACATTTATACATTTATTCTTGGATGAAATGAGAAAAACAAGTGCACCGAGGAGCAAAGAGAGAAGCACCTCTACCGAAACGCAATGAACATCTATCAGGAGGGAGAGAGACGGAGAGATGGGTGGGTGGATCGGTTATACAATCACGGGGTTGAAGGGGAAGGTTAACTGGTTGAGACATAAGTACTGGATATTTAAGAATCTGAATGAACATTTGGGCTTCGGGTGGGATCCATACAGGTTGAATGGGAGGGTTACCGATCTCTGCTTTTCTGGTCTGTTTTGAGATTGGTCTCGTCAATTTGGTTTCCTCCAAAGATGACTTTAGAAATCGCCCATTTTGATATTTTCAGATTCCCCGGAAGATTTTTGCTCAAGATTGAAAACGAGATTCTGTAATTGTGGAGGGAACTTTTCTTCATCTGATTTTGCATTATGTCCCAATTTTCTCTTGGTTTCACATTTCTGATTTTTATGTCATTCTTGCTGTAAATGGTGCTGCATTCTTTCACATTCTTCTGTTCATTTGTGTAGTTTAACTACTAATCCTTGTAGTAGTTTAGAAAAAAGGTTTGGTTTCAAAGAAACTTGTCGAAAAAGGAATGATATGGCATGTACCAATTTTATCCACACTGGACAAGTTACTATCTGACTATCTGTGTACTCTTTTTCCATTCATGCTGTGTGGTTTTATACCAACTCATTGACCTTCTCTAATTTTGATAGCATCTCCCTTTCATTGTCACAGTTGGCAGTATGGCCAGTGAAAATGGCGTCGTCATCACACAGAAGGGGCAACTACCACTCTAGTAGTATTTCTGATGACATAGCATTGCTGGCTGGTATGTTTCTGCTGTTGGACACAAGCTTGTCCGAAGAAGAAGAAGGGGAAATACTGAGATGTCCCCAACGTATGTTTCCCATCAGTGGCCAAGAGTACACAACCTTGTTACTGAATGGAGATCCAGATACGATGAGATATACGTTGCGTGTAGATGCCCGTACATTTAGGACATTGGTAAATTTATTGGTGAAGCGAGGAAGGCTAAAGTGGGATTGTATGCGGTTATCAGTTGAAGAATCATTAGCCATTTTCTTGTACATTTGCGGGCATGGCAAACGACATCGGTGTGCTGCCAATCGGTTCAAACGTTCAATGAACACCATAGCCCGACACTTTTAAGTACATGATGCGTGCCCTGGGTAACACAGCCTATTTAGTAATTCGACCTCCTGATCTAAATGAAATCCCTTTTGAAATCCTCCACGACAAAATATACTTCCCATGGTTTGAGGTAAAAAGCTTCTCCTCTTCTATAATAACAGACGAGGAAGCATTACTGGCATAAAATTGTGCAGCTAACGTCTGATTTTGGCAGAACTGTGTAGGGGCAATCGGTGGAACATGCATCAAAGGTGGTAGTATATATGCTCAAAAGGTGATGGCAGCATGTTCGTTTGATGAGAAATTCACATTTGTGTACGCAGGATGGGAAAGTTGGGCCTCCGATTCTCAAATACTTGAAGCTGCGGTTAATCCGCGGTTTAAATTTCCACACCCATCTGCTAGTAAGTTAAAATTGGTTGCAGTCGAATAATGCTTATTTTTATTACAAGTTTGGTTTGTCCTTATTAGTTTGTTGTGTTGGTTTAGATAAATATTACCTAGTCGACTCTGGATATACAAACATGCCTGGCTATCTAGCCCCGTATCATCAAAAAGACGATTTGAATGGGATCACTGCAGCATACCATTCAGCAACGGACTTGTTCAACCATAAGCACTCATCGTTGAGAAATGTGATTGAAAGATGCTTTGGTGTGTTGAAGGCTCGATTTCGTATACTAAAAGCCAAGCCTAAGTATAAGACCGCGCGCCAACCCAAGATCGTGGTAGCTTGTTGTGTGGTTCACAACTGGGTACTAACGCAGCGAGGGAGGGATGAATTTTTCAAACAAATTGAGGAGGAAGTTGGGTATCGTAAATTTTTGGACATGTATATCGACATGTCTTGTGAAGCAATGGCTAATACACGAAATGAAATTGCCGGTGCTATGTGGGGAGCATATGCGAATTGGAATTGAGTGAGTCTCTTTCGTACCGGACGTCAAGTAATATGTGTTGTTAAGTTTGTTGTTTGAAAATGCAGTATTGTCGAAACACTCATTGTGTTGTCACAACTCATTTTCTTGACTCCGTCCTGAATTTACTTCAACGTCTGCTGATGTTGCATTTCTCTTTGTAGGGATGAAGAATTCGCCAAATTGCTCATGTGGCGCTGGGCCTATGCTTATTAAAACTTCATAGGGAAGCTTCTTTTGGATCGATGAGTATCCAATCTCCCAGACCGTGGAATCCACGTTCTGGGAGATTGGATAAAAGTGGTTAATTTTGTGCTTTTTTTACGGATTCCGTGTCCTTTTGTGCGTCACTCTAGTCTCTCATTGGTCTTATTGGTCTTTATGTCTCTAATCATGTCATTAAGGTGGGGTGTTTTGTATGCTTGAAGTCTGACCCCCTGGATTATATGGTGCTTAATAGTACATGTCTTGTACATTTTCTGTTGGGTACGAGTACTTTTGCAATTGAATTGGGCATAATTATGGAACACTGCTATTGGTAACAACCAATAGCATACCGATGGGGTATTGATGGGCAAGCGGGCTCCACTATGGGTCCCGCACGGATGCTCCGTGCCGTTCAATAATTTTTTTTTAGAAAATTGAGTTGGCTCGTGAAAAATCAGCTCAATCCGATATGTATAGGTGTTTGATTCAATCTTTCATTTATATTTTGGATCTGCGTGCTCGTCAGTATTCCATCGGTATGGGAGTGGTCGGTCCCCTTAGCATTAGCGCATAATTATGAGATTGACAATTGATACCGTTCTTGAGAGTACTGATAGTGTATAGATGTGTGGGGCCCACTTTTGGGTTTCCATGGATAATTGAAAAAGTTCATTAGTTTTATACCCACTCGTCCAAAGAAAAGCTCAATGATTATTAGCTTCCGCACCACCAAAGCCACAATAACACAAATCCAGAGATTCTGCCGCTGGCAATATCGGCATGCCTGCAATAAGAAGTACTAGAACAAGTCAAACCCAGTTCCATTTCCACAATCCAAACAACCCATATATCCTGGCATAAGTAGGATGATGAAAGGAAAAAAAATAATTGCAAACACAAAGCAAAAGGGTCCATATTACTGAACACAAATAGTCTCTTTACCATGACAACCACCATACATTTTTCAAGAGGTAAGGTGGCAACCTCTCACCTCTTCCTGGTCATGCTGCAAACAAGGAGCCTTGTGTGCTGGGAATAACACAAAAATACTTATTGCGGATTATATGTTTGTCAGGTTCCAACGATTCAATATAACTCGATGGAGTCGGTGTTATAACATAGGTTTAGACTTCAAAGCTTGTCGATAGACATCATGGAATTGACCCACAGACAGAAGATGGCCAGAAAAGGAAATAACAATGGCCTCAGGTCTCAGTAAATATTGCGGACATATTCTATTTGCAACCCTTGTCTGTTAAAAAAAGTTCACTGATGCGTCATCTCGGACGAGTTTTTTTTTTTATAGGAATTGCGTTTGTGCACCTATTGCTTTCAAATAGAACGTTTCGCAGTAAACAAGAAAACCATTTCTCCAACTGCTACTTGCAACGAAATTTCCGTCCAATTAGAAGTTTAACAAGTGCCAATAAAACAAAGTGGCATTAGGACAAAGGAATTGCTTAAAATATGTACATATCAACTCTGCATATTGATCCCCGCCAAAAAACCTACTCCTTATGTTTCTTCTTGCTTTTGGTATTGATTATCATAGAGCAACAGCATCTGAATATATATTTCTCCTATGCCTATACAAATGATGGCCCAGTAGTAAGCTGCACCTTACAAAAGAATTACAGAACAAAGAAATAAACAAAATCGAAATCGCCTTGCGATACATCAATAGTTCCTTCAAAAATTCTTTTGCTTGAATCACTATACTCTTCTGAATCTGCTGACTCTGTGCTTCCTTCCTCATTCGCATTTCCATCTGAATCCTCATTCATATCCACAACTCGCTCAAAATTTCCCCCACCCATCTCTTCCAAATCATTATCTTCGTCACTACAATCTAAATCCTCATCACTCATCACCATCAAATTCCCAGTCCCCCACTTCGCATATTCATACTCCACCACACGATTATTATCATCGTCATCAAAAGATTCAACGGGTTCCAAACTGTTACCTTTTTCAGCACCCTCATTTTGCATAGGCTGGATATCTTCCCCAACCTCCTCCTCCTCCTCCTCTTCCCCTCCGGAGTTTCTTGGCGACTCCCAGCCAGAATTCTGAAAACCAGCTTCGTTGCCCAAACGACTCGGTAGCATTTCATCAATGACCATCTTTTCCTCTCTCCTCCTCCTAACGGTTCGGCGACCCCTTCCTAGTCTCTGTCCATGTGCTCTCTCTCCATGCTGCCTAAGTACATGAGTTAATGGAATGCTCAGATTTCGCCTTCCGGAACCACTAACTCTTTTCTGCGACCTTCCTTGGAAGTGGCCGCGAATCCCTTGCCCATATTTATTGCTCCCATACACACTAGTTAGGTCTGCCTCTGGTTGTTCAAAATCTTCTATGTTCTTCATGACAGAGTACCCTGATGTCCGGAGATAACTCACAGAGGTTATTAAAATAATGGTTCTATGGTGAAAAGACAGATCAAAAAACTACAATCACAACATTTTAGTACAATATCTAAATAATCGGAAAAAAGAAGAAAGTATTCCCAAATAGAACCCCCATCAATGGTAGGGTTATTGCCTAACGGCCTAACATTTGACATCAAAACAACAAACTGCCTGTGTTCAGTCTCAAATCTACAACCTGGAGGTTAGTAGGCTGTTTTTTGGACCAGTCACCCCTACTTCAGTAAAATCAAGAATGTCTAATCAGTCAAATTTAGACCATGGAGGTAATAAGTTGATGTCGTTCTACATTGATATAAAACCAGGCAGCAATATTAAAAAAAACAGGGAGTCAGTGGCCTACTCGTCAACCAAGAATAACAAATTCCATGCCGTGCCCAAGATGCCTCCACAACTATGGTTCCGTTCCAGCTGTCCAGAATTGTGTGCCGGACAGCTATTACCAGAATTAGTGCATTGGTAGAAAGTAAAGGAAACGGACTCATTTATATGTGTCCATCATGCACAAGAATTTCGGGAAAGGTAAAATATAGTTGCTTAATTACGTAGGGAACTAACTGAAAAATGAGGGCCTTATTCGTTTCCCATCCTTACTTTGTTTTAACTTTGTCTTTCAATCATTACCATATTTCTCTAATTATTAATTTCATTTCTCTCTCTATCTCTCTCCACTCATTACCCATTTCTCCAACATTATTCTTTTTTTCTCTGCACCCACTACAAAAACTAAAATATCCAAAGTTACCAAACGAACAAGGCCGAGATTTCTAGGGAATTTTGCAGTACAAAATTCAAGGGAAAACTAATCCTAGTGATAAGCCCTCAATAGTGTAAATAATAGGGCTTATCTCTCTCATTTTTATCACACACACGCGCACAACTTGCTTAATTTTAACAATATTGAGCGAGAGGTGTGTTTTTGTCGATTTCAAGTAAACCGTGTGAACAAGGCACATTTGTCGTCATGGATAGCCCCGAGTGTGTCCAACTACCCAAGGCCACATGGCACTCCACGACCGAGTCCCAAAAGTCATGAAAAAGAGGCTTTGAAGCATACTTGGGATGCCCAAGGGCCAAAGGAAGTGATGGAGATGCGAGGATTTTACCAAACCAACTCATCTTTCGACCAACTGAGGGTAGAATCGTCATATCTTTTGATGTACAAATTATTTCTGATCCAAACCACTTGGGTTAGAAAGTAGACTCAACAAGCTTTCCAACGGTTCAAAGAACATGTAACTCCGAGTTCGGGACTGTTTAGAGTGAGCCCGCGAAGTTTGCACAACAATCTGTCCAATATGTACTGGTACTGAGAAATTGCCAGTACCGGTACAACCTAAGCAGAATCAGTTCCAAATCTGCCAGTCAAAGACTTGTATCGGTACTAAGGATTTGCCGGGTACTGGTACAACCTGAAAAATTCTGCGTTTTTGTGCCCAACTTTATAACTTTCCAGGGGTATTTAAGACTTTTGTAACACGATTTTGAGGGCCTATAAATACATTCTAACAACATTTTAGTAGGTTATCTTCCTTTTTGCTTTCTCTCTCTACCTCCCTCTCTTAAGGGCTCTCAATCCCCCATGGATTGAGCTATAGATTTCCATTTATCTTACAATTTCCTTTCAATCATGTAAGTACTCTTAATTGCAATACATATTTTAGTTGTTAATCTCATTTTTCACCATGTTTCTAGCATTTCCTTTTCTTTCTTGCTTAGTTCATCTCTAATGGTGGGGTAGCCTCCTTGGCTTGGTCATGGGGTGAATTCTACCCCATGATTTAGATAGTTTAATGGCTTCTCTCATTTCGTGTGCTTAATGTGGTTTGTGAATCGATTAAGTTCTTGTCTTTATGTTACAAAATCAAGGGTTGTTAACCTCTTTGATTATGTGTAGGCAAAGATTTGATGACTCCAACTGCTTCATTACCTAAGAATCGATCTCACTTGCACCAATAATCTCTAACGGTTCCGCTCACTACACGTTTCACAACTCACAATTTTCTCTCAACCAAGTAATCATGTCAATCTCAATATCCTTCAAAGGCATTCGCCATTTCTACACTTAACCTCAAAAACAACACCTTCTATTACCACCACCAAATTTGCTGTCACTATTTTTTATCACTATTATCTCTTAATCTTTCTTAAATAGACTCATTTCTCAATGGTACGCTTGAACATGTTCTATACTGTCATTAGTCTAGCTTACATACCCGGTTACACCCCACACATGATCTCTAGACTCCGATCCTTCAATTTACAACATACTATTTCTCCACATTCATATCCCTTCAAGGTTCCTACCATTTCCCATTCAGGACATCATTTACACTTCGCCTCATTATCAGCCTCAACAGTTTACATTCATACCGCCCTCACTTCAGATAAGTCTCTCGCTACACACTTACATCAATCATTCGGCTCAAGTCACATCGATATAGGTCACCTCAAGTCTCGTTGTCCCTCTTACAAGATTTCTATATACAGCCATCTATCTCCATTTTCAAGCCTAGAGATCTAACCCCTATACACAATCCTAAGGTTCAATTGACTTTCCGAGACTTCCATCTAAAAGGGGCGGTGATTAAGAGCCTCTTCCAACTGGTTCTCATCGGTAGTCGCCTGGGTGTCCAGAAGACACATACTGTACCTAGACACCCTACCTATAACTCTCATATTCCTAAGTCAACCTCAGATACTTACAACTCTCTACGAAGGCTCATCTTGTCTTACCTATACTTGAAATCACTACCTCAATGACTACCTAACAATAACAAACCACAATCACTACCACAGCATAACATCATCCCTTCAAATGCATTCAAGTCATTCACTGTTCAATCCTCTGACTATGATACACCTCATCCATTTTCTGGACAAACTACGTTTCTGTCACACCTCACTTCACATAAAAATTACTTAAAGTATTTAAAACTTCAACAAGTAATCTGCACACTCCAAATAAAAGGCATCAAGTACTTAGCTCACAAATCTCATTAATAGTCTAGCACTTCTATTACATACTAGCGGATATCATCTCTCACTTGTCGACCTCGCCACTACGCATAATGACCACAATCCTTCACGACTTTCCAGCTTATCAAAAAGGCATCTTACCTCATAAAATCCGATAACAAGACTACTAACGGAAACCACAACAATAGCAACAAAGCTACTGCACCCCTACATACAGGCCAAACTTCCATTCTTCCTAAACATGGGTCTCCTGCATTCCACCTAATAGAGTAAACGTAAATGCAAAGCCACATCGGTGAACAAACGTCGGTCATGCAAGCACACACATGTTTTTGTTAAAATATGCAATGACTTTTGAACCCATGAGACTAAAAGTCTCTCCACGGTCTCAAAGTATTCAAACCTAGATGCTCTGATACCAATTTGTCACGCCCTTGATTTTAAACATAAATATATAAATCATTTCGATAAAAGATACTCGCATAAGGTAGATAATATATATCCAAAATGAGTTTCCCACCTACTTAGTTACAAACGAAGTCCCTAAGTTTAAAGAAATATATCCTTGGCACCACGGCCTAAATCAATTTAAGTACAAGTACGAACAAGTCATTAAATCACAAATGGTTTAGTCAAAAGAAATCAAAATGAATTAGTTACAAATTCATCTTAAACCAAAGTAGGTGATTTACAAAGATGATTAAATAGCTAGACTTTGTTAGCTTCTAAAAAAGCCTTCCACATAGAGCATTGGATGCAATGCAAGCTACTGCCCGGCACAAGGACCTGAAAAGAAGGATTTTGTTGAGCTATACTAGCCTAGTAGGAAATTCTCTACTCAAGTTATATGTAAATGCGATGAAACATGCAACAAGAGTGATTGATTTACAATAAACAAGCAAGAGATACAAGACGCACCACAATGAACCGAAGGACTACGATTACGGGTGCTATATGTCCCAACGTTGTCCCTAACAAACTCATACATTAGGCAAGAAGCATCATATCAACTCATGTCGATCTAATAGACTACAACAACTGTTCAACCATCCAATAATTTTTCGAATGAACGTCACATCAACTTTCTCAACTCATACCATTCACCATGGAACCTCATTTCATAAAACTTGTCTTTTTGATTTCCAAAACAGTTTTAGGGAAAACTCAAGACTACTTCGGGTCGAACTCCGTTGATTCGAGTTTGAATTCCGGAGTCTGTTAATTTGTGCCCAAATACCGGATCCGTTGATTCGCTCAAGAATACCGGAGGATTTTAGATAAAAAACCTCTTTTCAAAACTCAACTTTTTTTCTTTAATAACATCTTAATAGAACCAACATTTCATTCTCTTTTTCGACAACCACAATCCCGAGCAATCCAAACATCAACACAAACTTCTTTAGTCAATCAAAATTCTCTTCATCATGCGAGACATTCAACTGTATTACCACCCCTTGCGTCACATTGAATTCCCTCCACTTGGGTTTCCGCACTACCACACCTTGCGTTGCGGGCCCTCTAGAGTCTCCGCATTTCCACATCTTGCGTTGCAGGACCCTCCATTCAGAATTCATAACTCACGTAAACATAAAAAGCACTATCAATCCGTATATAAGCAGACATAATTTTCCAAGTTCACATTCGTTCATAAATCATCAACAATGTGTTAAATTCATAAGCATACCCCATTTCATACTGATAAACACTATAAGTCCATGCTATTCCTTTAAGTCTATCACAACGTCCTATATCACGTACCGAACCCACAACAACTCCACGACACATCACCGGCTACTCCATCTTTTTTTAATTAGGACAAAACCAAAAAATTATTGTCAACAACTTATTGCTCAATGAAAACGCCCCATAATTTATCTTCTTGTGGGTGATGGTTACTTACTTACTTAGCCCAATTTTTAGGATAAAATGATCATATTAGATTAGTTTTTTGTCCTTCTTCATTTTTTTCCCTATTTGTTATTTTGCGTCAATTTTTATAGATTATTATCGCCTCATAAAAAGGAATATAATAAGTAAAAATTTTGATTAAAATTTTAAAAAATTCCAATAAAAAACAATAATAGATTTTTAAATTATTTTTGTTTTAATTCAAAAGAACTGTAGTGTCCATTCATTTTATAAAAAAAAACATATGCAATAAAAATTTAAATAAAGACAAAAAATAATCCAACAAGATTATTAAATCAAATCAGACCTTAATAGCTTTTTATAATAAAAAACAAAATATAAATAAAACGGGATGACAAACGAGCCTTGAACTCAAATTAGAAACCAAATTTATAATAGTACAAAATAGAAGGGTGTAGGGTTTACCTGAAAGACAAGTTGTCGAAATTTGTAAGGATTGATTTGACCTGATTGTTGTGGTTCCCTATTTCTACTTTATACTGCTTCAGAAAAATGAGAAGTCACTCCACCTTTCCTAATCAAAGAAAAGAATTGTTTTGGTGCGGGTTGTAAAAATGACTTCCCACAAAAGGAAAATTCCCATTGCCTATTCAGATTTTTTGTTGCAATTTACCTACTAAGGCCCCGTTTCAGAAACCAAATAAGAACTTATTTGTTGTTGAATAAGAATGCTTGATCCCCAAAAAATAAGAAGGAGGTGCTTATTTTTCAGAATTTATATACGTACCAATGGGCGCCAGAGAGGGAAATCGTACCGGCAGCCGCGCCGGGCCGTCTCTGGCCACCGGACGGCCGATCCGAGCCGTCCAAAAATTCTAAAAAAAAAAACCGAGTGGGCGTACGCGGGAATCAATGGCATCCGAGGTCTGTAGGGTGCTTGATCCAAGCACCCATTTTCCGTGTATATATGATGATACCATTGATTCCCGCGTTAGCCCCCTCAGTTTTTTTTATAGAAGTTTTGGACGGCTCGGATCGGTCGTCCAGTGGCCGGAGACGGCCCGGCGTGGCCGCCGGTACGATTTCCCTCCGCCGGCGCCCATTATCATAGCAACAGTTTTATTTTTATATAAGGCAACTTTAAGCTTAAAAATCATGTGTTTACGCAAATAATTTTCCTATCACTATGGATCTTGTTTAATAGATCTCATTGGGATCTTTAATACGGTGCAAAATTTTTTTTTTTTCATTTACATTATTTTTTAGTTTGAAAATGGAAAGAAACTTTTTATTTGGGTTTTGTGGAATGACCTTTCTTACTTTTGAATAAATAGTGGCAAGATAAGTACTTATTTTTTAAGAAGGTTTCCGGAACGGGGCCTTAGTACCCCTACTTTGACTGTAATACCCTTCTAGAGACTACGTTTCCCCTTCTCATTCTTTTTTTTTTTCTTTCAGCATATTAGTTTAAAGTCCAAATGAAATAATCCCATAAGAATTTAATTCAGCCTAAATTTCTGTGATGTGAAGTAAAAATATATGTTTGCTATTTTGTTTGAATGTAATTTCATTGTTCTTTTATTGCTTGGGGATTAGAATATGGCCCCTCCCCAATTTTGGTATATACGTTTTTTTTTTTTTTTTTTTAATTTTTTGGCTTTCCCATTTCATTATAGTTGTTCTGATACTCTTCTTTTTTCCGGTTTCTGCCGTATCAATTTGGCGTTTGGAATAAATGCCCTTTGTTAATGTAAAAACATGCAAATGTACATAAATGTAAAAGAAAAAAATACGACTTGGCCAAAACCTCTATTACTCAAACATGCATGACCCATCATTTGAGATAAGTCATGTGAGTTGTAAAATATTGGCTTACTTTTTGTTGGGTTCCCATTTCTTTTAACAGCGTAGTTGTATGAAGGGAAGTGATGAATTTAGAATATTAAAGCTGAGTGCACTAGTTGTATTTGGTGATTTTGTATTTTGTTATTGCTTTCTTCATAGAAATTTAAAAGGATGGCTTTGATAGCTGAGTTCTTTGTACCATATTAATTTTTTACCTGGTAGTCACTTGGATCTCATAATCAATTTGATACTTCTTTGTTGATCATATTTCATAAGTTATTTGTAGCTACCTAAAAAATTTAGTTAGGGGAGCGTCTTTCATGCCACCAAGAAATAGATCATATACTACACACTAATGAAGCAATTTTGTGTTTTGAGCCACTATTAAGTTCAAAATGTAATTCCAATCGAAGTGGGTAGTGCCGTAGGCACGGAGAATCCGTTTTTAGTAAACAAAACTCCTAAAAGAAGGGACTAGATTGATACACAACACAAACTATGAGACCAATATCCTATTCCATCATAAAATGCAAGCCACGACTCCAATTATCCGCTGCTCTTGCACGAGCAAAGAACTGACGCTAAGAGAGATAGAGAGAGCGGTGAGGCGATAAACTCCAGCCAAAGCTTGCATGCGGTTGCATCCATGGCTTATGTTTGGTAGACGAAACAATCGATTTGAGAGAGAGAGAGATGCGTTTTCTTGTGTGAAATTGTCGTCAATGGTGGGCTTCCAAGAGTAAGATCAACTGAGGTCCCTCATGTTTAGGCGAAACAACGTCACTGACAGGATTTTCGAGCGACAGATTCGCACTCCCGCTCCCGGCACTAGCGTATGCATCTTATTACTTGGTTATCGTATTCTCACTTGTATTTTGTTTTTCTCTACATTTCTTTTGCTCAATGTTGTTAATTATCGGTTCAAATAAATTGTTGTTAATTACCTCTTCGACGAGCTTTATCATCTTGCTTCTGGAATTTGGCCTTTATTATCTCGGAGACCTAAATTAGTTCTCAGCTTTATTGTTTCAATTTGGGCTGATTTTTTGGTGCTCTTTGATGTTCTGCTCTCAACATGTTCATTCCTTCTTAATTGATTTCAATATCTGTCCATATTGCATGACATGTTCATTTCTTCGTAATTGATTTCAATATCTGTCCATATTGCATGGCATATTCATAGCACCTAGGATTTAGGCGGACACGGGACGGCCTGGTTTCATGGAAAAAATAAAACCGAATTTAATAGGTTTGTAGTCGAAACCAACCTATACCACCAACAAACCGCACTACCAACAAACCACACTGAACTGCATTGTATATAGCCGGTTTGGTTCGGTGTGGTTTATGGTTTGGACTTTACAAAAATGGGCCAATTCCTTGTCATAAACAAAACCAGCGAAAAAAGATTAATTAGGGAAAAAAATTATGGATGGAAAAAAATTCAACTTGGGAAGTTACATGCATGGCAGCCACATAATGGATTACTAACTCTACCACAGAATAGTTAGGGAACTAATTGCCGAATTGGAATGTGAAATAAAGAGAGTTATATAGAGATGGTTATATTTGGTCAGTTTCGGTGTCAAACGATTTTCAAGTGTATGAACCGCTGCCGAACCAATTTGATTCGGTTTTCCCAGAATCAAAACCACCTAGACCAATCAAAGTTTAAAAACTGATCAAAATCCCCCGGTTTGGTTCGGTTAAGATGGTTTGAGCAGTTTAATTGGTATTTCTTACATGCCTAAATTAGCACCTATTTCGCGTGGTAGACTTCGCATTGATTTCTCTTTACATTTTCAAGTGCCTCTTTAAGGACATCACCAGCTTGATTTTCGCAGAAGTTTGGTCTAGAATTCAGATTTCTTTAATGTTATTAGAGAAGGGCCCATTCCATCCAATAGTAATAAACAACCCACGTTGCTTGTATATGTAATCAGCAGACAAGGGACCTCTCTACTTAATTGCTTAATCTGTTGGAACTGGCACAAAGTTTGTCTCATATCGAATTCCACATTTGGCCCAAGGATCAAATGTTTGTTTTAGTGCGATGTTTCGCAAGGCATAGAAACTGAAAAATTTCAGAAACGTTTTACAATTGTTTTGCTAACATTCCAAAAGAGACAAAAGGAAATGGAAAATACAACAAACGTTTAGCTTAAACATTAGCTAATTACATGTCAGTTTATGGAAGACATAATGGTTGGTAATCAAACTTAATCTGGATTTATTGGCTGATAGCCTTGTACAATAGTTCATATAAAGGAGCCGCGGTATCCTGAGCCACCTCATCCTCAAGGGACTCCACAGCCTAATCTTTTTCTCCTCACACAACTTATACTACCATTGTTGAATCCATCATCACCTCCACCTCGACGTTGACTGTTTTATGTAATAATGTTTCCGTACTTTCCTTATACCGTTCTTAATTAATACTCCATGAGAACCCCTCAACCCTGTGAATTTGATTTGATTAATGAAAACATGGATTGTTTGGAAGGGTGAAAATTCTCTCCAATTCTTGATGGCCTCCGGCATTTCCGTGCTTAGAGTCTTGTCTTTTTACAGCCAGTCCCAAGCCCGAATAAAGGAGGATGGTTGTGTGTTAGGTAGTTGACAGCCAACACGTAAAAGTCCCGTTAGATTTTTATGACATGTTAGGGTCCATAGAATGTTGGAACTTCTTGTTTTTATTTTGAAAAAAAAGAAAGGTTTACTTTCAAGGGTGGGAAGGAAGATAATAATATGGCTTTTGTATGTTATTTATTGTTTATTTTTTAAGTTTTAGCTCATATAGTCCTACTATTAAAATGCTATGGCAACCTTGATATTGAAGCCTAAAGCATAAATTGATTGTTGCAGATTCATTGTGCCAGGCGATTTTATGAGAATCTTGTGCCAAGCTGTACAATATATGACGTTGAATGTCCTGATCATTCGTTCCGCAAGTTTACTGATGATGGTCAGTACCTCATAAGCTTCAGCAGAAATCAACAGGATCTTATTGTTTATAGGCCAACATGGTTAACATTTTCTTGCAAAGATGAAGATTGTGATACTCATGATCTTCCCTTGAAATCGAAGAGGTTTGAGAGTTTTTTCACACAACTGTACTGTGTACCACTTGCTTCCAGCGGTGAGTTTATATGTAAAGATTTCTTCCTATACATAGAGAGTAACCAATTTGGACTCTTTGCAACTTCAACTACACAAATTCATGATGCGCCTGCCGCTGGAGGAGCTATTCCAGGAATCCCTTATATTGAGAAGATAACTTTTCACCTTTTGAGGTGTGCATCCTTTCTGTCAAAATTCACTTCCCTAATGGTCCAAAATTTACTTCTGCTTTTCACTATGATTTGGATTGATCATCCAGATTGGAAGATGGAGTTAAACTTGACGAGAGGGTTTTCCGCAATGATTATGTTAATGTGGCCCATAGTATGGGTGTGTTTTTGTATGACGATTTACTGGCTATAGTGTCCCTTCGTTATCAAACGATACACATTCTCCAAATCAGGGACTCTGGGAACCTTGTTGATGTTCGAGCTATTGGGGAATTTTGTCGTGAAGATGATGAACTGTTTCTCAACTCCAATCCTCTGGCAAGTATTATTGTTGTTTGCTTTTCTTTATGTTTATTCTCCTCCTCCTTTTGTGAGAGCTACTTGTCTTCCTTTTTCTAAACTTATCTCTGTCTTTTAATGAAATATTTTACCTAGCCCAAAGCAAATTAGTTGTCGAAAAGACGGTTTGATGATGCCCTTTGTCCTAAAACGTGTGGTTCTCCTATTTCCCCTAACGTTTGCTTTGCACACTCTTAAGCCTGGATTTCAATTGCTGATGAAATGCATTTACTACAAGCTGCTGTTGAGATCATAGTGAGGAGATGCAAATAATTATCTGATTAGACCAGCTAGGCAGCTATCGTATCTGATACCTCACCAAGAAACTGGAACATAATCATCCTTCTGCAAAGTATATGTGGTAAAAATGTGTTTACTATATCCATCGTTATAAAGAAATGGTACGATGGATATGTCATCGTACTGCCAGTGATAATATATTGAATAATGCAGAAAGTACCACCAATGGTACGCAATTTGCTATGGACACAATCAGTCATCGAACCCACTCAACTGAACAAACAACTTGATGGCTTTCTAAGTTTTCAAGAAAATACAAGATTATAGCTTGATGCATTCTAGATGTTTTTTTTTTTGGAGTTGTGTCCCTGAAAATGGTTTCCCAGAGCTTTATATTGGTGAAATTTGCCTTGAAAGTTGATCCAAATTATGAAGTACAAGATTGAGATGATTCAGCAGCTAGAGCAGGAGAGGCAAGAGAGATGGAAACATCGAGAAAAACATTGAGCCACTGCAAGTGTCCTAGGGTTTTTCTCACTCTCTGATTTTGTTTTAAGAGCATGGATATTTCTTAAAGCACAAAAACAATCATTGTGATGTAGTTATAGTGTCATAGAAGTACCTTATCTTATGTGGGCTCCTCTGATTTGATGAACATCCGAGACAACAATCAACATGAAATGATACGGGTGTTGAATCCAGGCAGGATACGTGCTTACACAGGGATATGGCTGATCTTTTCTTTGCATAATAAGATAGTTGGCAGAAGAAAAGGAACTAGAAGTCGAACACAGATTTTTCCAGAAGTAGAACACATATATTTCCTTGAGTTCTACGGATCTGGTTGCCCGATGAATGACCTCACTACCAGTTATTTTCCATGCTAAATAGTCGTATTTTTTTGTTGTTGTGTTGTTTTTAATGGTATAAATTCTGGACCGGCTAAATTTGCTAGAGCTGGCATCCAATTGGCTAAACTCTGAATTTACCCAACAAAGAAGACAAATTGGATGAAGCCACATCACGTTCTCAATGATCAGTGTCTTCTGTTTTGATTTTGTTCGTCCAGCCGACACTTGCCATATAAGCTCAAATATAGGAGTCCTTGAACTTCAGAAACTTCCAAGGGCTATATACCATCCAATTGGTAATTGCATTCATCAAACCTATAGAATAAATCATACATCATTAACTTGACGTTTTTCGATTAATCAATTGACGTATGTCATTAACACCAAATTCCCAAAATTAATTAGTCTAAAGGATGAAGGACGAGTAAGTGTAGATCTACAAGGTTCTTATTTGCCATCGTATCACAAGTTCTTATTTCAAACTGTAATGTGCTTCATGTACGTTAAAAGATGGAAATGTGGCCCCCAAAGTGTCCCAACTCCGAATAGAACGTGGTTTTCCAAAAAAAAAAAAAAGCCCTGAAGATTCAGGATCTCTGACATGTTGTCTGGGAGTGTCCAATGAGTTGTCCGATACAGAAGGCAACCTTCTGAGTCATTCATGCAGTTCTTAGATCTTAACAGTCCTATGGGTGCCTAATAAAGCAAATAAGCCATCTTTTAAATTAGTAAAACATTGGATTCATTTTGGGAAATCAAATACTCTGAGGACATGTTATAGGTTCTTATATGACGCCAATAAGCCATTTAATGACTCTAATCAACAGTGCCTATACTGCTGCACTATCGGATTGGAAGCTTCTACATGTTATGAATCTCTCATCTTCTACAAACCAGTGCTTATAACCTAATAGAATGGTCTAAACTTTGATATGATATGAAGAAGTGCGCATACAACTTGAATGATGTCAATGATGTCTGTTAAGCCCAATTACTCAGAACTGATAGATGTCCGAAAGAGGTGGTTCCCCACATTGTATGAAGATCAAGAATTTGATCGTATTTTGGTTATTGCTTTCCTAAGTATGTTACACTAGCTGGTTGCTGCTCATCTTATGTGGCTTTATATTGTTTCTTGGCCAATGTTTGACGAACACAATGGTCCTTTATTCTGTTCCTTCTTGAGATGATGTGTCCTCTTTATGAATGAGAAGGAATGGCATCAGGCCTCAGATTTCCTATGCCTTTTCCACCATTTTCATTTTATTTTAATCTGTACTTGTTAGTCAATAAAGGACTTATGTGTCATTTCTGGTTCTCTCCATATATATCTAGCTGTGGATTGCAGTCTATGGCTTTCCCTGATAAATGTAAACTGCAGGTGGCTGTAAATCATGTCGGGAATGGTCTGCATCATAATCAATTGATCTTGGAAAGCCCTTTCCTGAGTGGTATCAAACAGCGTTTGCTTTCATTCATATTTAGTGGGATATGGACAGAAGAAACTGATCAAACTCTGGTTTGTCATGTCGCTGACAAATCCTTGTTTCTTTAAGCTTGTTGGTGCACTTTTACTTGATGGTATACATTGTTTGTGTAATTTGTGGTCCTCCCAGTAGTGATTCTAGTCAAAGGTACCGGTTGTGATAAATAACATTCTGCAGCACCAGACATTCTTCTTGGTAGATGTATTAGAACTAGTTTGAAAATCTGCTGACTTTCATAGATGCATTATTGTTAGGACTGATACGCCAGTAGCTTTCAGGTTCTACCCTCTTTTCCATCATTTGACATGGACGCAATCTGCTTGGGTGTATAAGCAGATCAAAATAAGTTTAAGTAATAGCCACTTGAATTCCACCAGAGGAGGGGGTGGATAACAACTGGATTCATCTCTCCTACTTATAAACCCGAGATTCCTATGCAAACATTCCCTGCGCGACTCAGATGCACTCAAAGGTGGGTCTGGTCATTCCAAAGCACCACAATCCCTTTAGGTCCTCACATGCTGACGAGAGACATAGATTTGATCGAGTAGTGATAGCAGCTTTAGTCAACCTAGGACAGGGTGACCTTTGAAAAGGGTTTGCATGCCTTCTGCAGAGTTCTGATTAATTGAATTTCTTTTCTATATTCAAAAGTTAAAGCTTTTGTTCAAATTTCTGATGAAGTTTTTCCTTTCCAGTAGTATAAACGAACAAACAAGAAGAACTTGTTTTTGCTTTCTTCATGGTTGTTCACTGTCTATGATTGATTTATAGTTTTATGGACACGGCTAGGTGATTTAGGCTGCCATGATCTCCCTGGCGATGCACGCCTTAACGGTAGCCAGACTAGCACCAAACGTGATGCTTCAAGTAGGAACTTTTACATTATTTTGGGATTTATATCATACTGGCAATCTTGAGATTTATAGGATTGCATCTCCTAGATGCACTAGGGTTTGTGTTTTGAGCTTATTGATTTTTCTATTTTGATTGCTTTCTTGTATAGTTGAGTTTGACTACTGTTTTCATCTTTTCAAAGAAGGTACACACGTTGATTGGCAAGGAGAATAGTTTGGCTCACTGTTCTGTTTTCTTGTATAACAGAGAATCCAATGCCTGAAGAAGAAGTTTTACTTTCATTTTCAAGATTATGTGGATTTGGTAATTTGGAAGGCAGGGTTCTAACTTTTGCCTTTCTGCTTCTTCACTATTGCTAGTGTGCTTATTCTTAAAAAATAAGACAATAACTTATCTATGAATTGGACAGGTACAATTTTTAGACCGGCAGCACCTGCTAATCAAGTTTTGTAGTGTTGATGGAGGGGTGAGGTTTCTTCTTCTTGGCCTTTCTTCACTTCACATTCCTTAGGTTTTCTTCTTTCCCTTTTATTCCTTGTGTGTGTTTTTGCGTTCTTCTATTTCTTTTGTTGTGCAGCTTGTGCTGGAGAGGGGCAGGACGGTTTGATTCTTTATTGGAATACCTGTTGATGATTCTTTATTTATAGTGGTATATTGATCCACGTAGTTTCATTTCTTTAATCAAGTTGTATACCAATATTGGTAATTTGCGTCATCAGCAACACCAACTTCCAGTAATTGTCGTTAGATTATTGGAGGCATCCAACCTTAAACCAATTGCTGTTGGTGCCCCCTCACGTGCAGCACCAGGTAACACGTGGGGTACATATATGGATTGATGAAAAAAGAGAAATTGACTCGGGCTGAGACTTGGCCTACGCGAAGCTGCCCAAGACTAGCTCTGACACCATATTGGAATTATGATGGTATTCCAACCTAAAACAAATTAGTTATAAGCGGCGTAGCCTCTAGATTATCTATTCTAATATATAAAGGGGGAGCACCCTTTGGTGTGTGAAGCTGTATGGATTTTGTCTATACCGAAAATGCCTCATTAAAAACTGACTATTTACAAGGCATTCAACCACCGTGGTTAAAATTGTAGGGGTGAAACAGTGAGACCCCAAAAAAACTGCCTCCCAACTGCCACACCCACGATGACACTCTCATTTTTCCTCAAACTCCTCCCCCTCCCAGTTCATCATCTTCGGCTGCTGAACAAAGAAAGGGACAAAAAAAACCAAAAAAAAAAGAAGAAGAAGAGACAAAAGGAAAAGAGAGGGCCGATTGGTACTGCATGCGTTACATGTGGAACTAGGTTTGTACCAATCTTTTACACCGCTCTACTTTCTTCAATTACTTAGGCAACAAAGGGTATTTTGTTTGTATGTATATGTGTTTCCCATTTGATCAGTTGTATATCAAATAGTTTAATGATGATTCAGTTTAATCCCAATATTTTCTTTTCCGATTAGAATTTCTGTTTTCGTATATGGGGAATAACTGTTGGTAAAATTGGGAAATTTTCCCCTTTGGTTCCAGTTGGTAAAATTAGGAAAAGGCAAATTATCCAAAAATTATAAACTGATTGTATTGTCCGGTTCGGGTCTAGAGCCTCTCTCTGCATGATCCCTAACTAGCGGCTGGGGCACACGCAAGTTGGATTTCCGTTTAATGTTTGATCGATTTTTCACAAATTTTGTTCAAATCCGACTTGCACACGCATTGTGTGTGCCCCGGCTGCTAGTTCTAATAAAAGCTTGGATGCCTTAGATAAGTGATGTTGGACAACTCTAAATTCTAAAAAATGTGAGATCTTGCGGTTCTGTGATACTGATGGTTGTCCTAGTTGAATTCTTTTGATAATTAGAGATGCCTTTTGCCAATCAAAATCTCTAAATTGACTGTCAGGGTTTGGGTAATTGTGGGCATTACTCAAAAGTTTTATCAGTCGGGTTAGTGCGTAATGTGTGAATTGTGATCCTTTCAAATAAGCATTATAAGGCAATTCAACCTTTATGTGATGTCTGATTTCTTTGTTTCTATTCTAGCGTAACTACCGTATCGACTGCAATTTTTATTTATCTATACAAAATGACAAGGGCACGACAGGTCTGAAATATGGCCTCATTGTGCTTGATGTGGTAATTGGAGGTCTTACAATGTAGTGTGAATTCAATGGATGTGATCCGAAGTAAATTGTCTAGTTGGTTTAATTGCCCTTCTCATTGCTTCAATTTTTGGCGATTGCCGATTTAGTCCGCTGTTTCACCTTTATACATATGAACCTATGGTTTTCCACTTGTGTGTAATTGGTTGAGCATCGCACTCTTGTTAGAGATTTGGCTGAGGAAAGAAAATCCATGGGACTATCCGAAGATCTTGTAATGAAACTTATTAACTCTTTTGACCTTATTTTGGGTATGACCCGCCTCAAATTTGGATCATAGTTGGTCCATCCAATTTAGTGTTTATATGTACACACATGGATGGAATGCATACAAGTTACCTGGTCGCGGATCGCCGCTGTTTGCAGTACACAGAGAGAGAGAGGGATGGGGCGGGCGGGCTGTTGATTTGTTGATTGTGGAGGTGCCAAGGGGGCACCAGAATTGTGAAATAAATTTCTTTAAGCCAGATGCTTTACTCATGTAGTTTTACTTTTATTTTACATTACCCCCTCCGTCCCTTAAAGTTAGTTCCCTGCGAAATTACGTTCAATTTTAAGCTTAAAAATAATGTACTTACAGAAATATTTTTTTTTGCAATATGGATCTTGTTTGATAGATTTTGATGAGATCTTTGAACGGTGCAAACAAAAAAAAAGGAAAATTATATTAGTAAAGATATAATTTTTAAGTTTGAAAATTGCAAGTAGTTTCGTAGGGGACCAACTTTATGGGACGGAGTTATTCTTGGGGACAGGGTGTAGAGGGAGGATGGAAGGTTGAGGAAATTTACTTTCAGACTGCGCAGCAGGTCCTGTGGTAGTCACTCATCATTGATAAAGGATTTGCATCAACTTCATCATTTCCTACAAAGCAAACAACAGGTTGCCAGAATCTGCTACATTTGTCTTTTCCATCCTGTGTGCTGATTAAAAGACGCTATAGATCATTACGTCCTCAGAACTTTTACTTTTGGCCCATCCGCATCTGCGATTGGTCCCGCTTAGTATTGTTTGTAGCAGTGGCTATTAGTGCTTCTGATAATAATCCTGATCTGACAAAGTCTGAGGCTAATTGTTATTTGGTTTTTGATATCATAAAATAAATCAAATTGTCATCTTTCGAATTCAGCGGGATAGGCCGTGTGCTCTATTATACCAATTGTTTGAACTATAAATAACATGTCTGAAATCTCAGATGTCAAGAAGTGCTGATCACCATCCTGCATTCTTTGCTGTATATAACATGGAGACAACTGAAGTCATTGCATTTTATCAGGTAGTTGCTTTCATCTTACAATTGGGCAGTTTTATCAGGTAGTTGCTGGGGGACATGCTTATAAGTTCTTCCTAATTTATTGTAGAATTCTGCAGAAGAGCTCTATTTCTTATTTGAGCAGTTCTGTGATCACTTCCATGCAACATCCTCGTTGTCTACGACTTTCATAACATCTCATTCAAATAACATCTATGCTCTTGAGCAACTAAGGTGCAATAAAAGTAAAGCCAACGGCTTCCAACAGGTAATTTTTTTCATGAATTTGTTGGTCACCTAGTGTCATGAAACCTGTTACAATGTGTGCTTGGATTTGCAGTTTGTGAAGAAGATGCTGGCTTCTTTGCCTTTCAACTGTCAATCGCAAAGTCCTTCCCCGTATTTTGATCAATCTCTCTTTCGATATGATGAAAAGGTTCGATTCTTTAAAATCAAATTTCTTTAGTCAGAAAATGCTCGCCCCTACAGGTTACAATTGCACTAAATTATTACATCTCTGAACAGCTCTTTACTAGATTATCACATCTCTTATGCAATCGGCTTGGGAATGTCAAGGGTTGCCAAGCCTAGTTCTTCAGCCGTTATGGATAGGCAGCAGTATAGTCTAATAGGATGTGAGTTTGATAATCTCATGAGGGGTCGAGTCTGCCTCTGTAGAAGGTCTCACTTAATGGAAAGCACCTAGCTAAAGTGTAAGACTCTTGGGATATTTTATGGTTGGGTAACGATAGCTTGCATGAATGTTGAAGGAAAGTGATCTCGCTAAGACGCGGTTTATGCCGTACTATAGATAAGAGTACCAGTAAAAAATGAATTCCGGATTTGTATTTCTATTGTCGTAGCTATTACTTTGCTGCGTTGAATGGCACCGTTTTGTCGATTTCTCCCTGCATTTTTGGTGCAACTCAGTCAATCTCCTGTGATTCATCCTCTTATTAATGCATTTGTATCTGGCTCTTCGTACTTGAATCATTTGTGATCCCATGCAATTATAGTTTTTCTCAATTTTGTGGCCCTTTACTTTGGTTTATCACCTTCATAATTTGACCTGTAACTGCAGCTGATTTCTGCAACCGACCGGCATAGACAGTCAACAGACCATCCAATCAAGTTTAACGCAAGGAGGCAGCAAGGTTCCCTCAAATTTAAAATTAAACCAGGTATGTATATGACTTACACGCTTATGTATGAACACATTTGAGTATTAACTGAGCAGAGATATTCATCGACTTAGGGGTAGTTTCCCTACATTCATAGACTTAGGGGTTGTTTCCCTAAAAATGTTTTTATTGTCTTTATTCAAAATTTTCATGCGTTGTTAGTTTTGCGTTAAACTTTTGTGAATTATTGGTTCATCTCGACGAGAGGAGTCGGAAAAGTAAAAAGTTCTGACCGGAACTCAATTTTTTTTGAAAAAAGCCAAGAAAAAGTCCAAAAAGCAATCTTTTTTGACTTTTTTTTTTTAAAAAAAATGAGTTTCAGTCATAGTTTTTTTACTTTCCGATTCCTCTTGTCAAGAAGAATCATTAATCCACGAAAAAGTTGACTCAAAACTAACAAACGCGAAAAAATTTTGAATAAAGACAAAAAAGAGAGGCCAACTTGTCTTTTTATGGGAAAATCATCTTGAATTAACCTTTACGGTGTTCTATACGTTGGTTGGTCTATGTTACACGTGTTGGGTGGGTAAGTATGTAATTGTGAGATTCATTTAATTCTCACCTCAAGAACAGATTAACAAGCCACGATATTCATACGTCTTACTGATAGGTTTCTTTTATTTTCTAGGGTAAATAATGTTTACAAGGTGTCCTAAGGCAATTTATGTGTAATAGAGAAGATTTTTGCATAATTTCATTGTAAATTCAAAGCACAAAATGCGTTTACCAGGTGACGATTCGACTAAACATGTCGGAAATGGATTCCAAATCTTTTATTTGAGTATTGCTTCATACAGCTAGAAGATTCTACCTAACATAGATGTTATCGCTTTGTTGAATTAACGTTCGAACCAAGTGGATGATCATGATAACTTGGCTTTCCAAATTAGGACCAGAAGCCGGTAGCACAGACAGTCGGATGAAGAAAATCTCCTCATTCTTGTTCCATCCAATTTTGCCCCTTGCTCTCTCTATCCAACAGACATTGTATTTGCAGCCATCAGTTGTAAATATTCACTTCCGCAGGTGAGATTATGTTTTCTTCTGTTTGCTGCCACTCTACAATTTCCAACGGCCTGTAGTGGGATTTACATCTTACGAAGGAAGTTTTACAAATGTGAAAAATAAATTATGTTTCTCGTATGGCCTTTAAATTTATCCTGGAGTTGCACAATGTCGGCACTATTTTAGTTGTTTCTGAACACTTTGAAAATTGCAATGAGGATCAGATGTGTTGCTTTATGAAGTGCCCGAATTTTGCTCTGATACCACTTGTGTAATTACAGCTTTGTTTGTTTGTTTGGAGTGGATTTTTTTTCTTTTTCAAAAAGTATATTCCTGATTTCCAGTGTTTGGTTGTGTTTGGTTGCACAAAAGTCGCGGAATTTTTTTTGCAAGTTTAATACATTTTAGACCGTGCCACAATGCGATGGGAAAGGGGTCTTGGGCCATTATGTGGCGGTGCCCAGGGGCATTGAATAATCTCTCCTTGTGTGACGTTTGAGTTTGAGCCGTTATGGCCCTTTTCCAGACTCATGACTCCGTAACGGTGATTTAAACAGTTCGTTCTATTGACTTCATTGAGAAGTTTGTTCAAGTTTTAAACCGCTCATTCTGTAGACCTCATTGAGAAGTTTGTTCAAGTGTCTGTAGACCTCATTGAGAAGTTTGTTCAAGTGAAAGGTTAGGTGGATCAGACATCATTAAGCCGCTTACGATTACGTAACGGAAGAATGAACGGCAGAGTATGATTGGAAATTTAAAACCGCTCATTTGTTTGTGTTAGGAAACTGACTTGTTGATATACACATAGATGTCGAGAGATGACAGGTCTGGTTAGTACCTAAAATTGGGATGTAAATTTGAACTGGACACTGGTCCTTCTATGAAGCTTATAATGCACAGTGAATGATGCTTTATAATATAAATAAATAGAAAACGATGAGGAACATCTTGATATGTGTATTTTCTTTGGTGGTGATGTGTGTGTAATTTTAAGGGTAAATTCTAGATACACCCCCTGTACTATGGTCATTTTTCAACTATACCCCCTCTACTTCATTTTTAATCACTCGCACCCCTTGTACTTAAAACTGGTTTGGAACTGTTAGTATTTCCGTCCAAAGTAACGAAAAGACTGAAATACCCATTCACATTCCCCTTTCTTATTCCCCCCCTCTCTCTCCAAAGCTCTGGGCTCTGGTTCTGCAATGGCGGAGAGAAAAACATAGGAAAAACATCTACACTGTTCATACTATAGGAAAGAGCCAGCCAGCCACCTCTCTCTCTCTCTCTCTCTCTCTCTCTCTCTCTCTCTCTTTGCGCCATTCATACTAGGAAAGAGCCAGCCAACACTCTCTTTCTTCCTTCAAACCTAAGGCAAACAGCTGCAAATATCAAAACAAAAGATTGCCACAGCCCTCATCTCCAAATCAACCGACAACCCATCTTCCTCTTATCATGTTATCATTGATTGAAAAATTGATTGAGACCTAGAAACACCAGCACTCCGACTTGATGACGCCAATCTTGGTATTTTGCCGGCTTTGCTAGATCACAAATCCAATCCTAACGGTCAGATTTTCACTCTTTCTTGATTCACTCTTTCTGGGTTTTCTTCAATCAAGGCTATTGATTATGTATTCGTCGAATTCAAATACAGAGCCTTCTTCTAGGTTTCCCAATTTAAAAGAAGTTAACCCAGATTTTGGCTTGGGTGAGCCGTTAGGATTTGGAAAGCCGGCATTTAGCTCGGCGGCATCGGGCTGTTCGAGGCCGAGACTTGTGAAATTGAGAAAACCGAAGGGTAGGATGGAAACTGGTAAAGATGATTCTGGGTTTAACCCGTTTCGACCCGTTTCAGATGATTTTATTTCAGGAGTGGGTTCTTCTTTTTTGGGAAAAAAATTGAACTTTGGAACGTTGGTAGTGAGAATTTTGTGTTTGTAGGCAATTCGGATCCTAATGTGGACAACTTTAGTGGATTTGTGGGAAATAAAGTTCTTGATGACAATGCATGGGAAAATTGGAAGCAGTTTGAACACCAATGTTGAGAACTCTAGTGGGTTTGTGGGAAATAGAATTCTTGATGCCATGGGAAAATTGAGATTTGGAAGCGATCAACTGCGAATCCCGTGTCAAATGTAAATGCAAATGATAGAGAGAATTTTAGTCATGTTGAAAGCTCTGATAAAGTGATTCTTGTATCTGTAGGTGTCTTTAAAGGGATCGGCATTGACAAAAATGCGGTGTCTAAACTCCCGGAGGAGATTGGTAAGTTGAACATTGAGGGTTCAGCAAATTTGGAACGGTTTAAGAATTTGAAAGATGTGAATTTTAATGTAATTAAGTGCAAAAAATAAGACCCATTTCAGCTTTGGAAGTAGTGACAATGCTTTGAAATCATGTGTTACGAGCTGGCATCAGAATTTCCAAATGAGTTGAAAAGGTTGAACATTGGTAAGGTAGTAGTAGTTCTTTAGGCGGAAGCTCAGCAGCAAGTATACTTCCTGAAAAGATGATGAATTGGAACGTGAATGATGCAACAGATGAAGACTTGGTCTTTGCAACTCAACGAATGGATATTAACTATGATGAAAGAAGAAGAGGCCATGGGTGGGTGACGCTCTGTTTTTCATTCTAACCTGTCGAAAAATGGTATAACCTGTCGAAAAATGGTATATATATGATGTAAATGGGTTTTGGGGACAATTTGGTCTTAGAAAAGATGTTTAAGGAGGGAAAATTTCCGCCAACAAGCCATTACTTGCTTTTTCGTTACTTTAGACGGAAATACTAACAGTTCCAAACCCGTCTTAAGTACAAGGGGTGCGAGTGATTAAAAATGAAGTAGAGGGGGTGTAGTTGAAAAATGACCAAAGTACAGGAGGTGTATCTGGAATTTACCCTAATTTTAAATCCCATAAAATGACTCATGAATTAAAGAGGCCATTTTTCTTCATTTAAACTACATATATTGCATAATATACTATATATATGTAGTTCGAAGCGGTATGAAAAATATATGAATAGTGATTTGCATGCTCTTTTATCCAATATTCATACTTGGTTTAGTTGTTAGTAATAATAGTATAAATATAAAATATAATTTCTCACTTCAGTTTAATTTTTCACACATTAAAAGATGTAATAAATTCATGTGTGTAACAGCAGGAAATACCTCCCCCGAAACTCTAGCCGCCACATTTACCTTTCTAGTTTTCCAACCCCCCAAGGTTTCACACCATGATATACTACAGTAGTTTTCGACTCTCCCTTTATGTTTTCTAGTCCTTGATTTGTTTTTCTCGTGTCTCTTCAGATCAACGATTTGTTGTATGATCTATGAGAGTTTTGTCTCTCTTTTATGTGAGAGTTTTTAGTTTCGTCTTTGGACAAATATTAGGTTTACAGATCGAGTTCTTTTAGACGTTGTTTCACAACGACATCCGTGTCAACAATGCTATACAAACCCCGTATGATGTCTTTGTTAGAGCAACTCATGGTGGCTTGTCTGTAGCTTTAAGAGTTCATTAGCATGTTCATAATTGGTTGGAGTTTATCTCATCGTCTGGGTATTTGTTATCTTTTTTTTCTTGGTAAGCCCGTGTGTCAGGTGGCATCTGGATTAGAGTAAAAAACATCAATCGCCTTGGACTTTTTCTCGTTTTGTATTAGTTTGACGATTAGTTTGACTTTGTCCAATATATTTGTAATGAACCACCTTGTACTTTTTCTCGTTTTGTATCAGTTTGACTTTGTCCAATATATTTGTAATGAACTTGTAAGTGTTGTTAGGCTTATATTAATACAGCTTCTCACTTTTATTATAAATAAAAAAAGAGAATAGGAAATTCAAATAAGGAATGCTACATCTAGACACAAACACTTACATACACGCACGGGCCTCATACACATTGCACACCTCCAATGTGTGTGAATCTCATCCCAGTTGTGAGTGTATTTGTGTGTGATTCTCATGCTCCGTTCCGGAAAGAAAAATAAGTATTTATTTTTTAAGAAGACAATTTCAAGTACAATAATCATATGCTTAAGCAAATTATTTTTCTATCAATATGGATCTTATTTGATAGATCTCATTGAGATCTTTAATACAGTGCAAAAAAAAATTGAAAAATTATTTTTTATTTACATTATTTTTGAGTTCGAAAATGTAAAATAAATATTTATTTTTTAAGAATGTGTTCTGAAATGGGGCATGATTCTAACAGTAGTATATTGGTGGGAGCATGAGTGGGATAAATTAGAGAATGAGTACAACCTGTTGTCTGAGTTTTACTCGGTTGTGCAGCTTGTGCACGCCTGAAACGCGTCTTCAAATGTTTATTATTACTCCTATTATATTAAGAAACTTTCAAGAAAAAAATATAATTTGAGATTGGAAAATCATTTTACTAGGTAGTAGTACTTGTAATTACTCCTATATCTGATCTGACACATTTGATCCGAAAGATCGTGCAGGGAAAAATGAATTAGTGGGACCCCTGTCGTTCTGGCAACCAAAACGAAAAGAGGTTGAAAATTTGATGGGAGTAGATGAGAACCAAAAATCTACCCTCCAGACTCCAGTTAATAGCAAGTGAGATCGTGCATCACATTAGCGACGGGACGGGATGGGCGGGTTTTGTCGTACTTTCATCTCGACCCGAAAAGAACTATACAATACCGACCCTGATCCCGACCTAAATCTCGACCTAACTTGAAAGCAGCATAGAAGAAAATGGTTATATAGAATTTTCGTTTGATCAAAAAAAAAAAAAAGAAAAGAAAATGGTTGTATACAAGGTGATATATTAGGGTAATGTAAAAATATATTTTTAACTATAATGGTACTCCCTCCGTCCCTTTTTTATAGTCCGGTATTCCATTTTGGGTTGTCCTTTAATATGTGTCCATTTTGTAAAGTTAGTTGGTAAAAGTTGGTGTATTGTCTATTTTGTCCCTAAAAATAGATTCCATTTTAAAAAGTTAGTAAGTAAAAGTGTAATGATGATGGGTAAGTAGGGAAAGTGGAGGAAAAAATTTATGTGAAAGGTATAATGATGATATCTTTTTAATAAGTTTGAATTACGAAGCAGGACACTTAAAAAAGGACGGAGAGAGTAATAATTTTCGAGGCGGTTATCAGGATGGTATACCAACCCTACATGATTCTAATTGAATTTTTTTAAAACTTTTTTCCAGAACCCGCTCCAACCTAATCAGAACGAGACGGGTCAAATTACCATCCCTAGGTATCACATTTGGACAAGAGCAAAAAATCACACGTTCTTTGCGCAATCTAAGAAGCTCCAATCTGTCTCAAGTGGCCAATTTTAATCATTCTCTATCCTCAATCTCGTATGTTTGTCCATTCCCTTTATTTGTTTTTTCTCTCTGTCTCTATAAAAAAAGAAAGACATGAGTAATTGATTGATTTAATTATAAAGTGGGAGGGACGTGCTGGCATCTCAAATTTGTCAAAAGGAGAACCAACGGTAGGGGGGTTGTTGGTCATAAATCGGTGCCAAACTGCTCAAATAAAAATGAACTAATTAGTATTTATGTACTAGATTTTATTTTTTGATGGGATGTAGATTTTTTCTTTTGATTGAATGTGTATGGCGGATCTCGAGTTTCACAAAAACGATTTGTGACGTCATTTTTAGAAACAATTGTGTTATTGTAAAAAAATAAAAGTTCCGTTAAATAGTGGCAAGCGCTTGATCAATTCGCTCAAGTTTTATTCCAGAATTTTGGATTAGGAATTCTGAACAAAAACGTAGAAGAATCGATCAAACACTTGCATATATTCGATTAAACTAGGGGTTGTTCGGATAAATAAGCCAAAGTGGCTTATTTTTTGTCCTTATTCAAATTTTTTCCGTATTACTTGGCTTATTGTCAATTTTTTGGGAATTATTGCATCTTCATGACAAGAGGAATCTAAAAAGTAAAATTTTTTGACCGAAATCCAATTTTTTATTTTTTTTGAATATAGACGAAACAATTGGCTTATTTTTGTTTTTTTGTGGCTTTATTTGGCTCATTTTTTGACGGAAAGCCAATGGCTTTTTAAGCCGAAAACCTCCTAAATTTTACAGGAAACACAAGAAATATCATTATGTGCAAAAACGAATATCTCATGTCATTTGTGTAGGAATAGGGAGCCCCACACAAGAATCGAAACATTTTCCATTAAGGTTTTAAATTTCGTACCGTATCGAACGATACATAATGGTTATTAACCATATTCGATACCCTACACATCTATATTCGTATCGGCTTAAATACTAGTCAGTATCGGCCTGTACTCAGTAGGGCTACCCAACGAGTGCTTTTTCATTTTCTCCGTCTTTACCCTTTTGTGAGTGTTGTTTGGTTCGGTTGGTTTAGTTGCCCCTTGAGCAGTTTGTATATTGGAAAACTACCTAAACCGCTGCAAATCGAATCGAACCTGATCTACCAAAACTCATCTATTAAGATCCATATTCATACGTAAGTAACTAGGGGTGTAAACGAGCCGAGCCGAACCGAATATTGGCATGTTCGAGCTCGGCCCGATCAGAATTCTTCTGGCTCAAGCTCAGCTTGAGTTCGAATCGAGCCGGAAAAGTTCGGCTCGAGCTTGGCTCGACAAGCATGTACAAAGCTCGGCTCGGCTCGGCTCGGCTCGTTAGTATTCGGTTTGGAATAAACGAGCCGGCTTGGCTCGAATTCGAGCTTGATTTCGTCAACTTTTCAGCCTTAATATTGAAAAATTGGCCAAACGAGCCGAGTCGAACCGAATATTGGCATGTTCGAGCTGAGCCGAGCCGAACCTATATATTTTGAGCCAAGACAAACCTGTTCGGGAACCTATATATTGGAACGTTCGAACCGAGTCGAGCCGAACCTACATATTTCGAGTCGAGACGAACCTGTTCGCGAACTTGTTCGAGCCGAGCCCTACTAGGTTCGAGCTCGGCTCGTTTATCAAACGCGCCGCAAAATCGAGCTCGAGTTCGGCTCGTTTATCCTTCGAATCGAGCCCAACCAAGCCCTTATCGAACCGAACCGAGCCGAATTCATGAGCTGTTCAGCTCATTTATAGCCCTATACGTAACATACCACAGACAGGTTCGATTCTCCTCGTCGACACACAAACCATTAGACTCATTTGCCATATTAGCCCTTAGGAATATGAAAATTACTGTAAAATAGGAGTAGTAGTACTAGAAAGACTAATGTCAGAGCCAGACCACTATTATTTTGCACTGTGTCCATCTGTCTCTGTCTGTTCGCAGCGCCAGTGGAGTCCAATTTGAATTCCATCATCAAAACATGAGCGGGTCCCATCTACTTACATTTTCCCTCAATCAAAAAAAATACTACTGTAACAAAACCCTAAAGGACCCCACCATTGCAGATTAGGGTTTTGTGTCCTTTGTACGTATTGACCAAACCCCCAGCCTGTAAACTTAAAAAGTCTACTTTCCAATGGCAATCCAGCCTGTAAATGTGAAATGAATCAATGATTGAAACCACGTAGATATTTGTACACAGATTGTGTACAGATTTTATTATGGGATCCACCACGAGTTCCATGCAAACGATCTGAGTCGTTCATTAAATGTGGAGTAAAATATTTTTTCAAGGGTTACCGAGAAAAAACAGCTCAGCCTAATACCTATAGGTGCTCGATCCAATTATCTAAATTTTCATTCAGATTTTTGGATAATAAAAAGTTAGATGATTAGATCGAGTACTTTTAGGTATCGGATTGAGTTGATTTTTACGCGAAAACCATTGAAAAAATATTTACATTTAATGAACGACTCAGATCGTTTGTGTGGGGTCCATGGTAGGCTCCACAATAAAATCTGTCCACAATCACAGATTGTCTATGTGGACAAATTTATTGTATAATAAAATAAACAAAATATAATTTTTGTCAAAATAAATAATGGACATAATTTTACAAATAAAATATAAAAAATGTGATTTGTTCATGTCTGTTTGATCTCAATTTTGGCATGGCTAATAAGCTCGTTGAGATCGTCTCAAAGAGAATAAAACAGCTGGTTGAGCAAAATTAAATGAACGATTTGACTTTCACTCATAGGAAAAATTTAAATGAACGATTGACTTAGTAAAAAAAATTATGATTTTTATCCAAAATTTATTGAAATATTCAAAATTTAGCACTTTTAGTCCAAAAAACTGAGCTATAAGTGTTAAATTTTAGATATTTTCAAAAATATTTTGGTAAAAGTCACAAATTTTTAGTTTTTCAATTTCTCTCGTTGAGACGAACCAACAATCGACAAAATTTTGATTCAAAACTAAGAAACAGACAAAAAAAAATTAAATAAAGACAACAAAAAAAGCTCCAAGCTTATTTCGGAAAACTAAGCCTCAATGACGGACACATGACTCTTTTTGCAGGGGACCAAATCACGTATATTCAAATATTAACAACAAAATACCATCCTTATATAATATTAACACAATTTCGAGAGAATCATTCTTTATGAATAATCTTTACGAGCAAAACCTACAACGTAATAGAAATAATGAAATAATTGAAAGGTGTGCGGGGATCCGGACTCACGCTTTCACCCCTTGGTTTGCCCCTGAACATAGTGCCCTTCGGAAATAGTAGTTTAGCTTGTTAAAATTATTCTACACTTTTTGCAAAACATTATAAATATAAACTTTAATTTGCTTGAAAAGAAAACTAAATTCACCCATAACATAACAAATAGTCCTTGAAACCTATCTCTTTTCTTCATTTCTTTGTCTTTTTATAGTTGTGGAATTTTCTCAATTATTTTGCGAGAAAATGGAGGAAATTGCAAGAGTCATACGCGGACTCGGGGAGCCTGTGGTGAGCTCCTTCACCACAGGGTTGTAGCTATTTCAAAACCACGCCGTTCCCATTAATGAGGCATACCCATGAAATTCCAACACTCTTGAACAGATGCTCTGCTATGCCAAAACGACTCCAGAACAATGTCATTTCCATTTAATTTCTTAAGACTATATATTAAAAAATATACGATTAAAAAATTAAGTGCTCCAATTTTCAATCCGTTTGAATTCGTGCGAAGATCTTATTTTTCTGATCATATCATTCTCAAGGGTAATAATTAATTTTTGTCTCTAGAGCTCTCAAAGTTAGGTATCTACTCTTTATTTGGGACCTCATACAACAGAAACTTGATTATGAAAATCCTAGAGACAAAAATTAATTATGACCCTTTTTGATAAAATGATTAGAAAAATAAGATTTTCGCACCGGTTTAAACGGATTAAAAATTGAAATGCTTTGTTTTCTAACCAAATTTTTTAATATATAATCAGTCTTAAAAAAATTAAGTGCGCTCCAACTTTCAATCTGTTTGAGCCGGTGGGATGATCTTATTTTTTTGATCATATCATTCTAAGAGTCATAATTAACTTTTATTTATAGGGATCTCATAATTAAATTTTTATTCTTTATTTAGTACCCTGTAAAGCAAAAACTTGATTATGAGAGCCCTAAAGGCAAAAATTAATTGTGACTTTTTAGGATAAAATGATAAAAAAAAAGATCTTCGCATTGGTTCAAACGGATTAAAAATTGAAGCAATTTATTTTCTAATCATATTTTTTAATATAAATAAATAGTCCAAAAAAATTAAGTGCTTCAATTTTCAATCTATTTGAACCAGTGCGAAGATCCTATATATTTTTTTTATCAATTTATCCTATAAGATCGTAGTTAATTTTTGTCTCTAAAACTCTCATAATCAAATTTCTGCTCTAGCTATAGGATCCCAAATACAAAGCAAATGTATTTAATTATGAGAGTCTTAGAGTCAAAAATTAATTACGATATTTTAGGACAATATGATCAAAAAAATAAGAATTTTATATCAGTTCAAACGGATTAAAAATTGGAGTATTTAATTTTTTAATTATATTTTTTTAATACATAAAATGTCTTAGAAAATTAAATGGAAATGGCTTCGTTTTTGGCATTGCAGATAGCAGGTGTATCTCATTAATGGAAACGGCGTGGTTTTGCATAGCTACAACCCTGTGGTGAGAGAGCTCACCACAGGCTCCCCGAGTCCAGTCATACGCATTGATCCACTGATATACAGGACAACTGGAAAAAAGTTCTCAATGATGCTTTTTCTCCATCCCCGGTTGCAATCATTTTATCTAAGTAGAAGTTGAATTGTGAGAGATAAATCAATAGAAAGAATGAATAAAAAAGAACTTATGTTAATTAGGAGTACAAGAAAAACCATATTCTAATACGTTGACATTACCTCCTTCTTTAGCATTGTAAAAAAGTGAAGACCCATGAATGAATATGTATAAAATAACTACGCAGACAGAAATCATCCAACCCAAGACAATAAAAAACAGACCTGGCAATTTCAAATCTAGTACTAAATTAGTAATAAATAACAAGACAACCAGGGAAGAAATTGTAGAATTATAGTCTAATTGGGTTTGGCTAGCTTTAAAAAGTCAAGTTAACCTCCTTCTTCTTCCTTTTTTTTTTTATATTCAATTTTTTATCGTATTTATTAGTTTTGCGTCAAATTTTTGTGACTTAATAATTCTTCTCGACGAGAGAAATAGGAAAAATATAAAATTTGAATTGAAACTCATAATTTTCTGAATAAAGTAAAATAGTTGAGTTTTTTAATATTTTATCTTCTCTAAACAAATGATGAGTTTCGATAAAAAAAAAAATTATTCCTTTTCATTTCCTTTCGTCGAATAAATACGAAAAAAATTTAATTAAAGACAAATTAATCAAGAAATTAATTTGACTTTTGAAACCAAACCCACTCTAAATCAAGAACTTTCAGAAAAATAAAAAAATTCCAATGAGAACACAGGAATCTTCCAGCCCAATGCGTTCTCTCCAGTTCAAAGCACCACCACCTCCATTACTGCAAATAAACAAAACAAATTTTCAAAAAACAGCTTTGATTATACTCCTATAAAACACTGGGTTTTGGAGATGGTGTAGTTATTCCCCCCCCTCTCTCTCCACCCTCTCTCTCTCTCTAAAACCCCCCCAAACCCATGTGATCACTTCCATTGACCTCTCCTCCACCGAGAATCTCAGTAATGCCGACACGGCGTCGCCTCGCCAACTTCCTCCCTCCCACTCTCCTCCTCCTCACCATCCTCTCTCTCTCCCAGATCGCCGCCGCCGACCTCGGCGATGAAAGCAAGCTCCGTTTCGAAAACCCCAGGCTCCGCCAGGCCTACATTGCCCTCCAGGCATGGAAGTCCGCCATCTTCTCCGACCCCCTCAACTTCACCGCCACCTGGACCGGCCCCGACGTCTGCTCCTACGCCGGCGTCTTCTGCGCCCCTTCCCCTACCAGCCCCTCCGTCAGAGTTGTCGCCGGCATTGACCTCAACCACGCCGACATCGCCGGGTACCTCCCGAAGCAACTCGGCCTCCTCTCCGACCTCGCCCTCCTCCACCTCAACTCCAACCGCTTCTGCGGCGCCGTCCCGATGTCCTTCCGGCGTTTGAAACTCCTCTTCGAGCTCGACCTGAGCAACAACCGGTTCGCCGGCCAGTTCCCGTCCGTCGTCCTCTCCCTGCCGTCCTTGAAATTTCTCGACCTCCGGTTCAACGAGTTCGAGGGACCGGTCCCGGTCGACCTTTTCAACAAGGATCTCGACGCGCTCTTCTTGAACGACAACCGGTTCGTGTCCGGAATACCGGAAAATCTCGGGAACTCCCCGGTCTCGGTCCTCGTTTTCGCTAACAACAATCTCGGGGGGTGCATTCCCGATACTATCGGGAACATGGCCGGTACTCTCAACGAGATTATCCTGTCAAACGATAATCTCACCGGTTGTTTGCCGGCGGAAATCGGGTTGTTGAAGAACGTTACGGTTTTTGATGTGAGTTTCAATGAGTTACAGGGAGGGATACCTGATGCGGTGGGTGGAATGAAGGCGGTGGAGCAGCTGGACTTGGGGCATAATAAGTTGACGGGGGTGGTGCCGGCGAGTGTTTGTCAACTGCCCAGTTTGCAGAACTTTACGTTTTCGTTTAATTATCTCACCGGAGAGCCGCCGTCGTGTGGCGGAGGAAAGGTGGTGGTTGATGATAGGGAGAATTGTATTGCTGGGAAGGCGGGGCAGCGGTCGGGTGAGGAGTGTTCTTCTGAAGCTGCGAGGCCTGTGGATTGTAGTAAGATGAAATGCGGTGGCGGAACGAAGAAGAGGCCTCCGCCGCCAGTCGTAAAGCCTTCACCGCCACCGCCTTCACCTTCCCCACCGGCTCCTGATAAAGTTTCAGGCCGGACTTTTTCGGCTCCACCACCACCCTCTCCTCCGCCGCCTGTTTGGCTCTCACCTCCACCACCACCGTCGCCGCCACCACCTTCACCTTCACCACAGCCGCCGCCGCCGCCTTCACATTCCCCACCAATGTCGCCTTCACCTCCCCCTCCAGCTACTGATAAAGTTTCAGGCCGGACTTTTTCGGCTCCACCACCACCCTCTCCTCCACCGCCTGTTTGGCTCTCACCTCCACCACCACCGTCGCCTTCACCTTCCCCACCAATGTCGGCTTCACCTCCCCCTCCAACTACTGATAAAGTTTCAGGCCGGACTTTTTTGGCTCCACCACCGCCCTCTCCTCCGCCGCCTGTTTGGCTTTCACATCCACCACCACCTTCGTCGCCGCCGCCGCCTTCACCTTCCCCACCAATGTCGCCTTCACCTCCCCCTCCAACTGCTGATAAAGTTTCAGGCCGGACTTTTTCGGCTCCACCACCGCCTGTTTGGCTCTCACCTCCACCACCCCCACCACCATTGCCGTCCCCACCACCAATTCACTATACTCCACCGCCATCACCGTCCCCACCACCTCCCTCACCACCAATTCACTATAGTCCACCACCACCATCACCGTCCCCACCGCCACAACCATCACCTTCCCCACCACCACCAATTCACTATAGTCCACCACCACCATCACCATCACCGTCTCCACCACCTCCTCCTCCATCCCCGCCAATTCACTATAGTCCACCACCATCATCACCATCACCTCCAATTCGGTATACTCCACCACCACCATCACCATCCCCGCCACCACCACCATCACCATCACTGTCCCCGCCACCACCACCTCCCCCATCACCACCAATTCACTATACTCCACCACCATCACCGTCCCAACAACCACCATCCCCGTCCCCACCGCCACCACCATCACCAACTCCGTCCACACCACCACCATCACCATCACCACTTCCATCCACGCCACCAAAACCCGCACCTATGCCTCCTTGTGACGAAACTTGGCCTCCCCCACCTCCTCCACCGCCCCCACCTATGGCTCCTAACTGTGAGGAAAGTTATCCTTCCCCACCTCCTCCACCGCCAACAGAATCATTCCCACCTCAATGGCATTACCCACCACCGCCACCGGTATTCGAAAACACGCCACTTCCTCCTATTGAAGGAGTCTCCTATGCATCTCCACCTCCCCCTGCTATTCCCTACCATTGATCATCTACCCAACGACCCCTTTTTCTCAATCCCCTTTTTTGCCTTTAACTTCCTTGATTTTGTTCAGTACTTATCAATATTGCCTTTGTTAATTATTATGTCTACAAGAGAGACCGGGAAATACAAATTCTTTTGATTAATTACATAGTCTTGTTTTGTGTTGTGTTGTGTTGTGAATCTGTGATCAGTTAGCTTAGCAAAAAATACACTTTCCATTTTGTTTTTCTCTTGTCCTTTGTAATTCTCTTGTATGAATATCGTATGGCATGATGGAGCTTTCTGTTAACGAGTGTTATTTGTTATACAGGTCTGTGTATAAGTTCATTTCGATCATGAATATACTTCCTTCTTAAAGATTCCCATTCAGTGCGACCATGAGATTTTCGAAACGTTAGGCAGGGTTTGAAAATGGGGCATATCATTTGTTTATATATATTATAACTTTAAATTGAGTAGCACAAAAGGTGTGTAGTGTGGTTGGCACCTGCTTGTTACGTATCGTCGCCGCTGGTTTGAAATCCAGCGAGAACAGTTCAAACCACTTTTTGTACAAGTTCAAAAAGGTACTCCAGTTTAGTTAAAAGTTGAGATTGTAGGGGCTCGAATTTGCGGTTTCGCTTGTAAGATGCATAAATCTTACCACTGAACTACGTCAAACTCCTTGAATTATAATTGACATATGTAATATTTATTAAGTGTCTGCTATTTGGGGGCCCTACGATTGGGCTCAAAGTTAGAGGCCTAAGGCGGTCACCTGGTGAGCTTATACCCAGGACCAGCCTTGTTCCCATTTCTGAAAAAATGAAAGATATCTTGTTACTAGTAAAGATATCTCCATCTGCTTACAAATATAACTTGTTACTAGTAATATTTTACTGATGTTTGCTCAGCTTAATTTTTACCAAGGATGATTACATTTGACAAGTTCTACAATAGACTTCGAATTATCGGCCAATGGAGAGAGAGAGAGAGAGAGGGACGCTGGGTGTTGAGGGATGTTGCAAGGGAACGGCCGAAATTTTATAATTTGATCATGCAAGGAAATGGCACTTTATCAATTTTCAAAAAAAAGAAAAGAAAAAGAAATGGCACTTTATCTACCCGATAGGCGGTTCGGATTATAGGCCAATGGAGAGAGAGAATGGGAGAGAGAGACGTGTTGAGGGACGGCGCAAGGGATTGGCAGAAATTTTATATAATTTGATGGTGCAAGGAAATGGCATTTGGAACAAATTTTTTTTTCCCAAGGAACGACGACGTAGTGTTTGGTGGCACATGTTCGTTTGTTGGGAATGTGTCAAGCTGATGATTGATGGCTAAAGCCTAATTCCGGCTCTTGGATCTTGATCCAACACACCTAGATCACATAGTCTCCAGTAATTTTTGGCTGCCGGTAACACATGTGGTATTCTGTCAGAAATTCAGATTGTCTAAACGTATTTTGGACGGTTCGGATTTTAGAAAGAACTCTCAGAACATGAACAACGTACTAGGTCACATGATCCGCATGATCGGGGTGCGTTGAGGATTGTCAAACTCAATCCACAATCATGCACTCTTCATTGGTGGATTGATTATGCCAAATGTGAGATCTCAAAGCGCCATCCATTTTGTAGATTTTGGAAAGCAACTCTCTCATGTTATCGCACTCGCATGCACTCTCGCTCCCGCTCAGTGGCAACTCACGCTCAAGAATGTGAGGTCTCGTACTTTTGTAAGTGTGCATGTTAGGTCATATCCCAGAAGAAACATATAATTAATGTCTCCAAAATCAGACCTATTTGTCCCAAATTATTCTCATGAATCCCATGAGGCATGTCAAGGTATTATTTGGGCCTAGTTGGTTCGGCACAGTACCCTCTTAAAGGCCCATAATTTGGGGAATCAAATGTTGGTCTGTGAGCAGCTCTCAAATCGCTTTAGGCCCACACATTCAGCTCGGCTTTCTCCTGCCCCTTTTTAACCTGGAGAAATCACTTACTTAATTGGAGGATCTCGACCTTGGAGTTTGGCTCAATGGTCGTGTAGCGCTCCTTTGCAGTGTGAGGTCTAGGGTGTTTTTGTGTGGGTGTTTGCTTGGTTGGCGTTTTTGCTCCTTTTTGGAGGATCTTTCTTCTCTAGTTCGGGTGTTTGTTTCAGCTGTTTGGGAGTTCTTTTGCTGTAGTGTTGGTTGCTGTTTTGGCTGTTGTTTCGGCTGTCAGCCCAGTCATTGTCTTTTCTTTTTGGGAGCTTCTTGTTGTTGTTGTTGTTCAGATGTTGTTTGGTGGTTTTTTTTTTTTTAATCCTTCGGTCCTGTTGCTTCGGTTGGCGCTTTACCTTCCTTGGTTGTAGGATCTCAGGTGGCGATTGCCATTGCCCTAGGACAGTTTAATCTTTCTTATCTTTTTCAAAGATTAATAAATCCATTTTGCCGATGATAAAAAGAGAGAGGATATGATTGATATTGAAATTAAGTTAGAAGGCACATAAGGTAAAGTAGGAATTTTAAAATCTCCATGTTGTACAACTAAAAAATGGATAATAATGGGAGTGCATTCATTCTTCATGTTGGAAGAAATGGTGATGGATTGGAGTCTTGGAGATGCTCTTCGTCTCTCATTTTGGCATTTGCAAAACGCCATGTTATGAGATGAACACCATCAAATGTATGCCGTCAGTACATTAATTCAAGAGATGTCCTAGGTAGACCTGGGTAACGAGTCGTGTCGAGTCGTGTTCGTGTCGTGTCAGTCGGGTTCGTGTCACAAATCATCCAACCCTAACCCGACCCATTTAGAATTCGTGTTTCTCGAGTCGTGTCATTTTCGTGTTTCGTGTCAGAAATGCTCAACCCTAACCCGTTAACTTCGTGTCCGGTTCGTGTCGTGTTATCGTGTCTGTTGTCTAACTCTATATAGAATTATAGATATACCATATATTATGTATATATATTCGTGAAAATGGGTGACACAAATTAGTAACCGTGTTAGTCGTGTCAATTTCGTGTGTCGCGTGTTCAACCCGAACCCGACCCATTTAGAATTCGTGTTCTCGAGTCGTGTCATTTTCGTGTTCCGGGTCAGAAATGTTCAACCCTAACCCGCTAACTTCGTGTCCGGTTCGTGTCGTGTTATCGTGTCTCGTGTCTGTTGCCCAGCTCTAGTCCTAGGGATGAACTTCATTATCTAGATAAGATTTGGATGGTTGGATTGTCAAATGGACGGCTTAAATGGTGTACAACACCGTCCCTCGGTTCCAAAAAATGTAAGATTTGTTGAAAAACAGGTGTTTAATTTCCTGAAAATCATCAACAAAATCAGAAAATCGCTCTGTTTTGCAATATGAAAGCACAAAACAGAGAAAACAGAAACAACCAAATCCATAATTATTAAGCATTAGCTAGATATGGTACAAAATAAGTATTTCTCAAGCCCATAATTATCAAACTTTACAACAGGCTTGCTTACAAGTAACAAGTCCAAATAGGAAGGACTCAAGGGCTTAAAAACATGGGCAGCCTTGGACTCAACCAAATCCAAGTGTTTTTCAAGGAGGTGCATATACACAATCCAATCACCCTCCCTACTTGTACTTGGCATTGGCATAACATACCCAGTTTGCCCACCCCACGGGAAATGGTATGACGCGAAACCCGGCTGACCCCACCCGAAGTCCACCCGAGTCACCGGAAACTGCTGTCCCGAAGACACAACCACCGCGGCTTCATCGGCATCCTCTTTGCAGTATACCTTGACAATTGCCTTTTCTGGTCGATGCGACTCCACCCAATCAATCAGCCCGAGGAAGTGCTCCTCCTTCGTGGCAGAGGCCACGCATTCGTGCACAATGTTCGCGACTTGACTCAGCTCCATTGCCCTGAGCTTGCCCACGGTTTCCAAGCCGTAGGGAAACGAAAGAACATTGCCGAAGTAATTTTGCATGAAATAATCAGCTCCGTCTCCTGTAGGAAAACTAGTGTTAATTAGGAACTTAGGATATTCTGATCGAATATATTAGATTCTCCGCCCATGTTATAATTTTACCTCTTTATGAAATGTCGTGTAGTTTTTAAGATCAAATAACAAAGCACTTTCGCGCTAGTATTATGAAATTTTTCGAACCGCTTTAAAGATCTCAATTATTTCTTTCGACTTGCATAAATTTGGAAACTTTTTTCTTATACCATTCTCTAATGGGGTTGGTAAAATCTATGCCCAAGGCATATTGACATAAAAAGAAATTAAGATTTGTATAAATTACCATCAACATATCCTCGTCCTCTGCTCATGTTATTCAATCTCTCTCTCCCATCAACAACCCCCATCTTGCATCTCTTCGAGATATCATCACCGGTGTGTGCTACACTGTGCGTGGTTAGCTGGAGTAGGAGTTCCAGGATGGCAGTTTGTGGATTGTGAGGGTGCTGTTAGTCTTTGTGGTTGGTGCTTCGGAGGCCCCAGAGATTGTAGCCGCTCCCCTTCAACCAGTGGTTTGGGATTTTTCCGGCAGCGGTGCAGTTGTTGTAGGTGTGTTTGAGTGGCTGCGGCAGGCTGCCTCTCGGTGATCTCTCCCTCGTCCGTGTATTACAGGGATAGTAATGTCCTGAAATGGCAACGCCTTCTTCTCGACTTGACAGATATCATAGTTTTGTGGGCTAACTGTTCTGGCCTTTATCGTTTCTAGCGCCTATTGTAGTCCAGGGTTTTGGTTTTTGGAGATTTGGATGCTTGATTTCGAGGTTTTGTTCCCCTGCTCGTGGTGTATTCTTGTAAATTGATCCTCTGGAAGCCTTTAATTAATATTGGCTATGAATATGGATTTAAAAAAATATATATGTAGGTGGTAAAAGTTTAAATATCACCTCTTCAAAAATACCAGTCACTACAAAACAGATAATTTTTGTTTGAACATAATTTACCAGTCAGTTAATGATGTCACATATCCGGGTACATTTCTGTCAATAATTAATCATTGTGAACTTTTCTTGGTCTGTTTTTTTTAAATGGTTATGCATTGTTTTGATCATAATTTGAAAAAAATCAATTCAATTCAAAAAAACACTCATTGCTCATGCTTTCAATTATTATTGTCATTTCTCTCTTCACTTATTACTCATATCTCCAATTATTATTCTCATTTCTCTCTTTCTCTATATCTCTCATTACCCATATATCTTCAATTCTTACCCTAATTTCTCTTTCCACTAATTATCCCAAAATTTTTCAAAACATGATACAAATCCATATTGTTTACCGCCCTTCCGATTCAACAAGCAATCCTCGAAAGTTACATTTAGGGTTTTTATTCTCACTATTTTGGGAGGTCATTATCAAAGTTTTTTTGGTTGCTAAATTGGCTAATAATAATAAGGTTAGTTTTCCAAAATTGACAAAGTGATTAGGACTGCAATAACTGGACAAGATTAGGTGTTTTCCCTCATTCATCGGGTCTCGCTGAGTTTGAGCAAGTTAAATAGCGTCACGGAGGGAGTACATGATTTGGGAGAGGTTTCTTACCAACGTGTCACACTCAATAGGAAGTTTTCTTGGTGCCGGGTATTGTAATATTGAAGATGTGCAATCAAAAGGACTTTGGAAAATCCTATTGGTGGAGACGATAATTGAGTTAATTACAATATTCATGGCTGATGGAGAGTGAAGATTTTCGTGCATGCTTGAGCAAAATATATGCATAACCAATACAAATTATAGAAACTTATTGGTTTTCAACGTGAACCGATTATTTTCTCCCTTTCACTCAATTGTCAATCGCCGATCGGTTCATGTTGAAAACCAATAAGAATTTAGTTTGTAGTATTATTTGGCACTTTCACCCATTGTAGTAATTTAACCTTATATCCCATTCACGCCAATGATTAATTTATGTACCACAATTTTTTGGTTTTGTCGTTGTCCACTTATTTCTCAATCTCCTTTTTTGCCTTTAACTTCCTTGATTTTGTTCACTTATCAATATTAATTGCCTTTGTTAATTATGTCAACAAGAGAGACCGGGAAATACAAATTCTTTTGATTAATTACATAGTATTGTTTTGTGTTGTGTTTTGAATCTGTGATCGAGTTAGCTTAGCAAAAAATACACTTAATTTCCATTTTGTTTTTCTCTTGTCCTTGTAATTTGTACGAATATCATATGGCATGATGGAGCTTTCTGTTAACGAGCATTATTTGTTATACAGGTCTGTGTATAAGTTCATTTCGATCATGAATGTACTTCCTTCTTAAAGATTCCCATTCAGGTCCGGCCATGAGATTTTCGAGGTGTTAGGCAGGGTTTGAAACTGGGGCCTATCATTTGTTTATATATATATTTTAACATTAAATTGAGTAGCACAAAAGGCGTGTAGTGTTGGCAATTGCGTATCACACATCATCAGTGCCTCTTGCCGCTAGGTTGAAACCCAGCGACAGTTCAAACCATTTTTTGTGCAAGTTCAAAAATGTGCTCCAGTTAAAAGTTGAGGTCGCAGGGGCTCGAATTCGCGGTTTCGCATGTACGACTGTTTGGGCTGAATTAACTCAAATCAATTGACAAATAATTGTGTGCGGGCGTGCCAGAAAAGAAATAACTTCAACGAAGAAATTACTCTTTTCAAAATGATTTGAAACAACTAATTTCAATCAGGCAATTGTGTTATCCGTTCGATTACCTCAACTAAGAGGATTTTTTCTTAAGGTATCAACCAAATAAAAGATTGACGCGCTTCGAAATCAGAAAAGATGATTGAACACAAACAAACCTGAATCTAATCGAAGGTAAGTTTGTATACAACACTCTTAAGATTCTATCAAGAATAATAAAGAAATGCAAGCCCACTGAATTTAATCAAAAGCAAACTTGCAAACAACTATTCTTTGGTAAGAAAAGAACTTAAAGGAAATAAGAAAACTTGAATTTAATCGAAAGCAGTCTTACATGCAAATAAGCTTTCAACTTACAAAAAAGACCCTATTCTAAACTAAAACTAATCTAAGATAGATCTCTGAGCAATCATTTAGTATGAATTGTCAGATGATATGGATTTTTTTGTCCTCCGTTCTCTTCACTTGCTTCTTCTATTTATAGACGCTGAACTTTGCCTTCAAACCCCACGTCTTCGATTGATACCCACGTTGGCCACATAAAACGGTTGAGGGGGGGGCTTCGAACGGTTACCCTGATATTTCCAGAATTCTTTCTTCCCCTGCTTGCTTCGATCATGGTATTCATGGCCACTTCCTGGATCGTGATTCCTATTTTCAAGCAACGTGAATTAATGCAACGTGTTTGCCTTCTAAAATGATTCCCTGCAATTGCACCTAATTTCAGTTATAAAACAGGGCAGTGAGGACACCGTTAGATGATCGTAAAGTCCAAATTAATGGTTAGATCCAATATCCTCTCAAACCATCGTTTAATTACTACTCAAACGACATCGGTTCACTCTAAAACGACACCGTTTGCTATTAAACAGTGTCCCTTTTAACTCCCGCAATCCTCTGTAATTGGCACTCGACTGGGACAGGTTTTATGCAACCGCCGTACCGTTCGGGGCCACGTGGAATTTTTTCATTGGGTGGCACTTTTTAGGATGTAAACAACGACGCATAAATCTTAGGTCGTCTGGTGGGCCTATAGCCAGGACCGGCCCTGTTTCCATTTCTGAAAAAAATGAAAGATATCTCCATCTGCTTACAAATGTAACTTGTTACTAATATTTTACTGGTGTTTGCTCAGCTTAATTTTTACCAAAGGATGATTACATTTGACAAGTTCTACACAAAAGACTACTGTTTGGAGTATCGATCAGCCAATGGAGAGAGAGAGAGAGAATGGGATAGAGAGGCGCGTTGAGGGATGGTGCATGGCAGAAATTTCCTGATTTCATTGTGCAACGAAATGGCGCTTGTTTGACCCAATAGACGATTCGAATTATCGGCCAATGGAGAGGGAGGGAGGGAGAGAGAGAGCGAGAAGTGTTGAGGGATGTTGCAAGGGAATGGCCGAAATTTTATAATTTGATCATGCAAGGAAATGACAATCTACCCGATAGACGGTTTGTATTATAGGCCACTGGAGAGAGAGAATGGGAGAGAGAGAGACGTGTTGAGGGATGGTGTAAGGGAATGGCAAGAAATTTTATATAATTTGATTGTGCAAGGAAATGGGATTTGGAACAAATTTTTTTTCCCAAGGCACGACGACGTAGTGTTTGGTGGCACATGTTCGTTTGTTGGGAATGTGTCAAGCTGATGATTGATATGGCTAAAGCCTAATTCCGGCTCTTGGATCTTGATCCAACACACCTAGATCACATAGTCTCCAGTAATTTCCGGCTGCCGGTAACACATGTAGTATCCCGTCGGCAATTCGGACCGTCCAAACGTGTTTTGGACGGTCCGGATTTAGAAAGAACTCTCAGGGCATGAACAACATACTAGGTTGCATGATCCGCGTGATCGGGGTGCGTTGAGGATTGTCAAACTCAATCCACAATCATGCACTCTTCATTGGTGGATTGATTATGCCAAACGTGAGATCTCAAAGTGCCATCCATTTTGTAGATTTTGACAAGTGACTCTCTCACGCTATCGACCTCGTATGCACTCCCGTCCCCGCTCGGTGTGACTTAGCAACACACGCACAAGAATGTGAGGTCTTGTACTCTTGTAAGTGTGCATGTTAGGTCATATCCCAGAAGAAACATATACTCCATCTGTCCCTTTTAAAATGTTCTGTTTCGTAACTCCAACTTATTAAGAAAATATTATCATTACTCATTTTACATCAACTTTTACCTTCACTTTCCTTACTTACCCTCTATGGAGATATCATCATTAAACTTTTTCTCACTAACTTTTCAAAATAGAATATATTTTTAGGAGCAAAATGGAAAATGTATTAATTTTTATCCAATAACTTTACAAAATAGACACTTATTAAGGGATAGCCCAAAATGAAATACTAGAGTATAAAAAGGGGACGGAGGGAGTAATTAATGTCTCCAAAATCAGATCTATTTGTCCCAAATTATTCTCATGAATCCCATGAGGCATGTCAAGGTATTATTTGGGCCTAGTTAGGTTCCTCTTAAAGGCCCATAATTTGGGGAATCAAATGTTGGTCTGTGAGCAGCTCTCAAATCACTTTAGGCCCACACATTCAGCTCGGCTATCTCCTGCCCCTTTTTAACCTGGAGAAATCACTTACTTAATTGGAGGATCTCGACTTTGGAGTTTGGCTCAATGGTCGTGTAGCGCTCCTTTGCAGTGTGAGATCTAGGGTGTTTTTGCTCGGTTGGCGTTTTTGCTTCTTTTTGGAGGATCTTTCTTCTCTAGTTCAGGTGTTTGGGAGTTCTTTTGCTGTAGTGTTGGTTGCTGTTTTGGCGGTTGTTTCTGCTATCAGTCCTGTCAATGTCTGTTCTTTTTGGCAGCTTCTTGTTGTTGTTTGCTGGTTTTTTATTTGGTCCTGTTGCTTCGGTTGGCGCCTTACCTTCCTTGGTTGTAAGGTCTCGGGTGGCGATTGCCGTTGCCCTAGGACCGTTAATCTTCCTTATCTTTTTCAACGATTAATAAATTCATTTCGCCGATGATAAAAGAGAGGATATGATTGATATTGAAATTAAGTTAGAAGGCACATAAGGTAAAGTAGGAATTTTAAAATCTCCATGTTGTACAACTAAGAAATGGATAATAATGGGAATGCATGCATTCTTCATGTTGGAAGATATGGAGATGGGTTGGAGTCTTGGAGATGCTCTTCGTCTCTCATTTCGGCATTTGCAAAACGCCTTGTTATGAGATGAACACCATCAAATATGTGTCGTCAGGACATTAGTTCAAGGGATGTCCAAGGGATGAATACTACTTTTTCTGTTTATTGGGATTGTTGGATCGCCGAAGGGATAGCTCGAATGGTGCACCGTCCGCACAATACCATCCCCGGTTCTAAAGAATGTAAGATTTGTTGAAAACGAAGTGTTTTAATTTCCTGAAAATCATCAACAAAACCAGAAACCGCTCTGTTTTGCAATATGAAAGCATAAACAGAGAAAACAAAACCAAAACCAAAACCAAATCCATAATTATTAAGCATTAGCTAGATAGAGTATGTTACAAAACCAAAACCAAAATAAGTACACTATTTCGCAAGCCCATAATTATCAACTTTACAACAGGCGTACTTTACAAGTCCAAATGGGAAGGACACAAGGGGTTAAAAACATGGGCTGCCTTGGACTCAACCAAATCCAAGTGTTTTTCAAGGAGGTGCATATACACAATCTATCACCCTCCCTACTTGTACTTGGCATTGGCATAACATACCCAGTTTGCCCACCCCACGGGAAATGGTACGACGTGAAACCCGGCTGACCCCACCCGAAGTCCACCCAAGTCACCGGAAACTGCTGTCCCGAAGACACAACCACCGCGGCTTCATCGGCATCCTCTTTGCAGTATACCTTGACAATTGCCTTTTCTGGTCGATGCGACTCCACCCAATCAATCAGCCCGAGGAAGTTCTCCTCCTTCGTGGCAGAGGCCACGCATTCGTGCACAACGTTCGTGACTTGACTCAGCTCCATTGCCTTGAGCTTGCCCACGGTTTCCTCGCCATAGGGAACCGAAAGAACATTACCGAAGTAATTCTGCATGAAATAATCAGCTCCGTCTCCTGTAAGAAAACTAGCGTTAATAAGGAACTTAGGATATTCGATCGAATATATTAGATACTCCATCCATTTTATAATTTTACCTCTTTATGAAATGTCATGTCGTTTTAAAGATCAAATAACAACGCAATTTTGCGCACAGTATTATGAATTTTTTCGAATCGCTTTAAAGATCTCAATTATATCTTTGAACTTGTGTAAAAATTGTAACTCTTTTCTTATACGATTCTCTAATGAGGTTGGTAAAATTTATGCCCAAGGCATATAAACATAAAAAGAAATTAAGATTTGTATAAATTGCCATTAACATATCCTCGTCCTCTGCTCTTGATATTCAATCTCTGTCTCCCATCAACAACCACCACCATCTTGCATCTCTTAGAGATATCATCACCGGTGTGTGCGTGGTTAGCCGGAGTAGGAGTTCCAGGATGGCAGTTTGTGGATTGTGAGGGTTTTTATTGTTTATATGTTGGTATTTTAGTCTTGTTGCTGTTAGTCTTTGTAGTTGGTGCTTCGGAGGCCCCAGAGATCGTAGCCGTTCCCCTTCAACCCGTGGTTTGGGATTATTCCGGCAGCGGTGCGGTTGTTGTTGGTGTGTTTGAGTGGCTGCGGCAAGGCTGCCTCTCGGTAATCTCTCCCTCGTCCGTGTATTACGGGGATAGTAATGTCCAGAAATGGCAACGCCTTCTTCTCGGCTTGGCGGCGGGCGAATATCATCGTTTCGGGGGCTAGCTGCTCCGGCCTTTATTGTTTTCAGCGCTTATTGTAGTCTAGGGTTTTGGTTTTTTTGGAGATTTCGATGCTTGATTTCGGGGTTTTGTTCCCATGCTCGTGGTGTATTCTCTGTAAATTGATACCATGGAAGCCTTTAATCAATATTGGCTATGAATATGGATTTAAAATAATATATATGTAGGTTGTAAAAGTTTAAATATCACCTCTTTAAAAATCTACAAAACAGAGAATTTTTGTTTGTATATAATTTACCAGTCAGTTAATGATGTCACATATCCGGGTACATTTCTGTCAATAATTAATCATTGTGAACTTTTCTTGGTCTATTTTTTTTTTAAAATGGGTTATGCCTTGTTCTGATCATAATTTGAAAAAAAAAAATTTCAATTCAAAAAACCCTCATTACTCTTACTTTCAATCATTATTGTCATTTCTCTCTTCACTTATTATTCATATCTCTAATTATTATTTTCATTTCTCTCTTTATATCTCTCATTACTCATAGCTTCAATTATTACCTTAATTTCTCTTTCCACTAATAACCCCAGAATTTTTCAAAACATGATCCAAATCCATATTGTTTACAGCCCTTCCAATTCAACAAGCAATCCTCGAAAGTTACGGTTAAGTTTTTTATTCTCACTATTTTGGGAGGTCATTATCAAAGTTTTTTTGGTTGCTAAATTGGCTAATAATAATAAGGTTTAGTTTTCCAAAATTGACAAAGTGATTAGGACTGCAATAACGGGACAAGATTAGGTGTTTTCCCCCATTCATCGGGTCTCGCTGAGTTTGTGCCAGTCAAATTACGTACATGGTTTGGGAGAGGTTTCTTACCAACTTGTCACACTCAATAGGAAGTTTTCTAGGTGCCGGGTATTGTAATATTGAAGATTTGCAATCAAAAGGACTTTGGAAAATCCTATTGGTGGAGACGATAATTGAGTTAATTACAATATTCATGGTTGATGGAGAGTGAAGATTTTCGTGCATGCTTGAGCATAATATATGCATAACCAATACAAATTATAGAAAATAAGCCAAAGGAATAAAGGATTATTTAATAGTATTATTTTCTCCCTTTCACTCAAATCTCAATCGCGGATTGGATCATGTTGAAAACCACTAAGAATTTAGTTTGTAGTATATTATTTGGCACTTTCACCTATTGTAGTAATTTAACCTTATACCCCATTCACGCTAGTGATTAACTTATGCACTACAATTTTTTGATTTTGTCCTTGTTCAAATTTTTTTTTTTTGGCGTTTGTTAGTTTTACGCCAAATTTTTATATGATGTGGGTGAGTAAGGACAAGAGGAATCGGAAAAGTAATTTTTTTTCCAAATTTTTATGAGAATGATTTAATCAACAAGGAAAACAAAATCAATGGTCTTTGTTTTGGGTTCTCCTAACATGATTAAAAAATTTGTGCTGACTATGATACGTATCAAAATCATGTGTTTCTCTCGTAGGTATTGGAATTTTGACAAATTTGATTAATTTGGAGGAGCTTGATCTTAATTGGAATAATATGGGAAATGGCATTCTACCATCTTTAAATAGGCTTTCAAACTTGAAGTTTCTACGTCTCGCTCGGAACAATTTGAATGGGTCAATTTATGTCAAAGGTAATTCGGTGTAAAACCCAAACCATAAGTCACAACAGTCCTTTTTCCCCCTAAAAAATGCAAAGTTACGTTTTTCTTTTTTGGCTGGTGCCAATTTGAATGGGCCAATTTATGTCAAAGGTAGTGTTTTTTTTTTTTTTTTCAATCGATAGGACTACGATTTTATAGATAGAACAAAAGAAGTGAAAAAATACATCAAATAGGGCATCCATCCTCTTGAAGAGAGGAAAGAAGGCACACCGGACGCCTAAACTCTCACGCAGAAAAGATAAGACTTCTCATTACTTTTTGAGCGATATTATGGGCAACCCCATTACCACTCCTCCTGACAAATGAAAATTCTGCACCAGAAAACCCATCTAGAAGGTGTAAGATATCTGCTACAATCACCCCAACCCCCTGATGGTCTTCCTTAATCCTTTGCAGCAACTGTACCAAATGTTGCGAATCCCCTCCAACAAGATTTGCATCCATCCCAAGCTCCCTTGCAAACAGAAGCCCATCCCTTGCTTGCCTCCACCACTGACGAATCAGTCAAATGCTGCCTCCCAATTGCCCTAGCTGCAACGAATTTCCCATTCCGGTCGCGCATGACCATTACCATACCAAATCGCCCCCTGTGCTTATCCATGCCACCATCGAATTGAAATTGAGTTTGTGACTCCCATATCTTGGTAGCAACGAGTCACGCGTTTGGTCCTGTCGAATCCCATCCTCATGTCGACCTCTCTCATCTTGCACGGCCAAGAATTCTATTGCATTATTTACCCAAAAAAAAGAATTCTATTGCATCTCTGATTGCGGCTTGGCAAACCCTATCAAGCCTATCAAAATGGCCATTAAAGACTGCTTCATTTCGGCTTAGCCATATTCTCCAAATAATGTAACACACTCCAGTCCAGAAACTCTTTGCATCCTCTCTATCCTTCCACTGATCGAACGTACAAATCCACCAATCAATCAGAGATTCTCCAGAAATTGATCTCATATCTAACCGATAAGGAGAAATATACCAGACCATTTGAGCAAAATCACGCGTCACTAATAAATGAACAATAGACTCCTTCTCCACTTTGCACAAAAGGCAAAGGATTTCGCAGGTTAACCTGTGTTTAGGGAGAGTCTCCTTGAGTGGCACGATATCTCTGAGCGCCTTCCATATAAAATGCTGAACCTACCTTTGTATTGGAAGCGACCAAACACCATTCCACACTTTCTTCATTTGTTGTTTGTTGCTACTTTCACCCATAGCCCTTTTACCTAAACATCCATTTCTTTGAAGCATTTTAGCCGATTCATACCTCGATTTGACCGTATAGTTCCGAAAAAAGCCAAATAATCTTGTCTTCTACTGGATATTTCAGCAGGGGAAAGGAAAGAATTAGCTGCCTCTCCTCCGCGCTGAAAACCTCCTTGACCAGATCTTCCTTTGAACCCCAAGTGTGGGAGTACATGAGAAACTGGACTTTCCTCCCTCTCCCCTCTTCTTTAACACTAGCCGGAGCCATGGGTTCAGATTTTGGGAGCCATTGGTCCCTATCAATAACCACCATATCCCCCCTTCCAATCCTCCATCGCAAACCCACATTAATAATCTCTCTCCCTTCTAATATGCTTCTCCAAGTCCAAGATGGATTCGAACCCGCTCTTGCCGTAAGAAAAGAGCCATTCGGAAAGTACTTGGCCTTGAGAATTCTGTGTAAAAGACAACATCCTCCCTTCAGCAACCGCCACGCTTGCTTAGCCAAAAGAGCCAGGTGAAAGCAGCGAAGGTCCCGAAAGCCAAGACCTCCACCTCCTTTTTTTCCGCACAGTTTATCCCACGATAACCAGTGTGCTTTCCTTTTCTTGTTTTTTTATCCCCCCCAAAAATGTGCCATCAACCCTTTCAGATCCTTACACAATTTATCCGGAAGCTTAACGCAAGACATTGGTTTGGCAACATTAAAGCAACCGATTTTAATAGTATCTCTTTCCCAGCTTGGTTCAAAAAATTCTCATCCCATCCTTCCAGAATGATGCGCAATCTGTCCTTGAGAAATGAGAAAACATTGTACCTAGAACCCCAATCTCCGTAGGTAACCCCAGGTAATTACCCAAGTTAACATCACGCCAAATGCCCATAATCTGACCCAAACGATTTCTCTCAGTGATAGGAGTGTTCTTATTGAAAAAAAATAAAAAAAAATGGATCGCCCTGCCGAATGCCCCGAGAAGGCCAAATATGGATCTTTGCTTCCCCATTAATAATAACTAAATAAGAGACAAAGGATACACACTCCATAATCCATCGAACCCATCTCTGATCAAACCCCATTTACATTTTACAGCATAATCTTTAACAGTGTAGACTTTTTTTGACGCGACGGGTTTTGATGGAATTCGATTTGTAAATGTTGACATAGTATATAGTTTATTGGAAAACCTTATAATTTGGTCATTTTATTATATTAGAGATTTTCCTTGTCAGTCAAATAATAGAAAATATTTTTTCCTAATTAGAAATAAATAAGCAGTTAAGGGGCTAAAAGTGCAAATTAGTCTTTACTTATAGAAAGGGTGATGGTCTGTATGTATAGGTAGTAGGTATTACTGCCTAATTACTGAAGGGTTCAAATTAAAACTTAATCATCTAATGGCTTAAAACATGGGTGCATTCTGTGTTTGTTATCTTCTTTATCGAGGATATGAAATCTATGGATTCCTTATATTCCCTTGGATGAGGATTCAAACTTCCCACTCTTACCCCCAATATATACTTTGTCGACATTCTACAATTAACCTATATTAACAAAAATGACATCCACCTACTCGTATCCCCATAGAATTACCCAAACATATTTTCAACTTGACCTAAAAAAAGAAAGAAAGAAAGAAAGAATTACCCAAACATACCACGTGTAATTAATCTCCCCTTCAAAAAAAATGTATCATTTTGGCCGCTGACAAACAAGCCAATAAGGTTAAACCATTAATAAATGCCCTCCTATACGGAGGCCGAATAAGAAGATTTTTCTTTTAGATATACTACTTTATTTTTTCTTTTCTCTTTGCTTTGGGGTCTCCTAACATGATTAAAAAATTTGTGCAAATTGCGATACGTATCAAAATCATGTGTTTCTCTCCCAGGTATTGGAATTTTGTCAAATTTGACTAATTTGGAGGAGCTTGATCCTAGCCAGAATAATCTTGGAAATGGCATTCTACTGTCTTTGAATACCTAAAGAATCTAAATTTGACTCATACCAATTTGAATGGGTCAATTAATGTTAAATGTAAGTTTAAAATGTACAATTCGTTGTGAAACCCAAATCATAAGTCACAGCAGTCCTTTTTCCCCTCAAAGATGCATGTGCTCATATAAATATGTAAGTAATGCACCTGTCCGATATGGGTGGGTTGCGTGCATATGCTTTGAATTGCTCAAAACGCATATGTATAAGGATCTGAATCCAAGCATATGTCTCCTGCTCCTTTTTTTTTTCTTTATTTATATACTCCATAATTTATTATTGTTGTCGTTAAAGTTTTACGTAGTTTTCCATTTTAATGCAGAATTTGATGGCTTGAACAACTTGAAGGAGCTCGAGTTGAGCAATAATGCGATTGCCAGTATCAGTACTCTCAACGGTATGGAATTGAAACTTTTTCAAGTGTTTGACAATAAAATGTGATTTCTAAAAACTTTTCAAGTGTTTTTTTTTTTTCAACCAAAATGAAACCAGATTATATATGGAAATAAGCTAAACTCATTGTAAGACAAGTAGTCTCAAAAAGAAACTCAGTAGATTTACTAATCTAAATCCAAAACAAAAGGGGCGTTAATCTAGTTTGGATGAGAAGAACTTTTTCTGGAGAAAATGGTAACGTTCTTTGAACTTTCTTGAATTTTCAACTCTATTAAACTAATTTTTTCAGAATCAAAATATTATTAAAATTTAACAATTTAGATTGTCTTTGACGCAACAGGTGTTTTGATGGAATTCGATTTGTGAATGTTGACAAACTATATAATTTATTGGAAAACCATATAATTTGGTCATTTCCGCTAAGGGTTTTTAAACTTGTTTGTAATTTTCAAGCTGAAAAATAATAGACTTACTGAAATAATTTTTTGTGCAATATGGATCTTGTTTGATAGATCATGATGAGATCTTTTGAACGGTGCAAAAAAAAGATAAAAAAATTATTTTCATAAATACATTATTTTTAAATTTAAAAATTGCAAATAAATACTTATTTTTTAAGAACCTTTAGCGAAACATGAGTGATTTTCCTTGCCAACCAAACAATGTAAAATCTTTTCATATCACTTTCCAATTAACAACTGGAAATGTTTTGTTTTCTAGAAAAATATTTCCAAATAAATCTACTACTACTATTTTGCACAGATTTGCAAGAAGAATCAGAAATATTTTAAAAGTTAAAGGTCCTTGATCTGAGTCGTAATGAAGCACTCAATAATAGTGTTTGGTCATTTTTGGGAGGGCATTCATCAATCAAGACATTGGATTTGAGTTACAATAGAGACTTGCACGGAACTGTTCACAATAAGGGCTTGTTTGATAACCTAAATTCAGTACTTAAAACTGAATCAATTAAGTAATAAGTGATTCAGTACGTTTGATAACCACATTTTACATTACTTAACAAATTAAATACCAATTAAAATATAGGCCAAAAAATTGAAAAAAATTAAGTAGATTTGAGCTACTTAATTATGTCTGAATTTTGTATACTTATATTCAACCAGCATACCACCACCACAACCACTCCCACCAACACATCCACCACTCAACCACCACCACCACCTCCACTACCACCGCTACTCCTCCACCACCACTCTTCCACAACATCACCACCACTAGCTCCATCACCACATCACCACCACCAACTTCGCCACACCATCACTGCTTCGTTTTCTCCGATATAAGGAATAACGCCCCAAGCGTAGGGCTTAATACGTCATATGAAGCATAATAATCCGGAAGACCGGGATCGTACCCACGGGAATAATTATACGGCTTTGCTCGGATTTGTAGAGTAAGCAAGGGTTTCGGCTATTAGGTAGCCAACCGAGTTTTACATTGAATGGTGGGAATTTAAAAGGCTAAATTGAAATGAATAAACTAGGTAAAAGATAGGCTAGGTCTAGGAATCACTAGCCCTCATGACTCGGGCTAAATCACATTTTCACCAATTCACGCGGTTCAAGATACGCAATTAAGGTTCCTAAACCCGAAAATAAAGATGGTTTGAAAATCAAGCTAGCTTTAGAATTCTCTTGGTAAACACCTCATGCGACAGAGCTCTAAGCATCACGTGTGGTGGGTAGGCGATGCTCCCACCTACACGTGATCAAAGAGGTTAACACCTCGGCAATTTACCAAACGAATCCGAACCCCACATCAATTTTCAAATCCAAAGATTAAAACTTTATTGGTGAAAAATGCAATCTTTGCCCAAGCCATGGGATGCTAATCATCCCATGACCTAACCCTTGAAACTACTCCCACATATCTATGAAGATAAGAGCAAGCAAAAATCTACTTAGCATAATTGAAAGACAACACTAGAAGAAACTTGACTTAAAAGATAGATCGGAAGAAGAGTAACAACTTTTATAAAGCACAAATTACGAAAACTAAGCTAAATAAAGCAGAAAATTAACTATTGAATGCTGGAAATTCAAGAACAAGGAAGAACAATACCAAAAAGTAAATGCAATCTAAGCTAGATCTAGAAATGTACTAAAAACGTTCTATTCTAATTGTTTTTGGATCTCATACATCACTCTATTTATTCCACGCCTGGAATATTCCTTGGATATGCTCTGGAAATCCACGCTATGGCCCTCGGCATCGCTGGCAACAGGCATAAGCTGGGCCACTAAAGGGCTCGGCATCGATGTAAAGCAAAAGGTCCCATCGATGCCGAAGCTGATAATGAACTGGATAGCTAATGCCCTCGGCATCGATGTAATGTAAAAGGTCCCATCGATGCCGAGCTGAATAAGGGCCTTCCTCGCTGCTTGGGCTGCTGCACTGCTCGAGCGGTGCCTTGATCTGCTCGGGCGTCGCCTGGTCTTGCCTTGGCCATTCTGCTTCTGCCTTGGCGTTGCCTTAGCTGGGTAGTTTCTGCCCGGGCTGTTCCTCTTGCTTTGGCTCTGCCTTGGCTGCGCCTTGGCCATCGGGCCATTCCCAAGCCATGACACGTTTTGGGCCTTTAAAGCTTCTTATTAGGCGATTCACCTACGAAACAAAACAAACAAACTCTACGAGCAAACATATTTTAAAACAACTAATTAACAATTAAATTAACCTAAAACTAGACACTAGCGCACCCTCTCATTACATTCCCGGGTGCTTATCAATCACCACCACCACTACCACCACCACCACCAGCTCCACCACTCCACCACAACCACCACCACCACCACTACCAGCACTACACCACCACCACTGTTCCTACCACCACTTCACCACCTCCACCACTCCGCCACCATCATCATGACCATCACCACCACTTCACCACCACCATTACCATCACTGCACCACCACCATCACTCCACCACACCACACCACACCACTCATCCTCCACCACCACTACTAGCACTACATCACCACTCTACCACCTCCACCACTCCACCACCACCACCACCACCACCACCACCACTACCAGCACTACACCACCACTCTACCACCTCCACCACCACCACCACTCCACCACTCCTCCACCATTACCAGAAGTATATTGTGACCGTTAGTAAATTAAGAGAAAATTGGAACAAAATTAATTCATCATTTTTTAAATTCAATATTTAATATATTTATCAAACAGCCTTTCAGCTTAAAAATTTCAGCATTCAGTTTCCAGTACTTAATTTTTCAGCTTTCAGTTTCAGTTTTATCAAGCAGCCTCTAAGGGTACCTCTTATATGAAATTTCCTTATAACATTATTAGCACCTTCCTCTCTCATAATTCTTACAGATTTCTTCCATGCTAAATTTTTTTTCAATTACTTAATACATACTTGAGAAACCTCAGTAACATTGAAAATTTGCTCATGGAACATGTTATATTCGACGACGTTTGTAGACACCCCAATCCGGACCTCGGAAATACTTTAAATGTCCCGATGATGAAATAAAGGAAATGATACCTTCGAGAGCTTGGATAAAAGACTCCCAAAAACCCAAAAGCCCAAAACAAACCCAAGGGCCCAGGACTGGACCCTTAGCACCGTACGACACATCTCTACACCGCATGACATACTAAATTTCATCATGCTGCACGAGGTCATGAGGTTAACCGCATGACATTTTGGATAAAGTTCTAACTGGCTCAGCTAACTATCGACCACGCCCACTTGAGCCACAGTTACAAGTTAGCTTAGCTGAAAAAGCACTTCTGGCCCGCCCAGAAAATACCTCCCCCATTTGAATTCAAAATCCTTGGCTCTTGCCTATAAATACAACCCTCCACTCAAAAGAAAGGGGCCTTGAATTCTATTTCTCTCTCATCATGCTTTTACACCCACTCCTCACTCCTAAGTCTTGAGAAAGTTATTCTAAAACATTTTCAAGGCTATTTCTTTCTCAAAATCCTCAATTTTTCTCCTCATCATTGAAGTGGGTATTTCACTCACTTAAATGTTTCAACTACCCAATGTACCTACCTATTACTCGCATTCACAACCCCCTTTCCTCAACCGGTTTTGATCGCACTCATCCATAGTCGTTTGTCTTCATCCAAGCTCAAAGGTCAAAGGTATAAACTAGTTTCCTTGGAGTAGACTCTGTCCTCATCCCTAAGGTAACCTTTCTGTAGTCAGGATCAACCCCCTTTTGGTTTGATCTTGGCTTAAAACCATTTTCAAAAACAAAAAAAAGCCCCTGTGTTGAGTATGCTACGCCTCGCAACGCTCAGATGCGTTGTACGACATAGTTTATTCAGGCGCACGACATTTCATATAGCTACTGTTTTCTTGTTCAAACTGTCTGGATCACAGCTATCCTCTATCAGGCCTGTTTAGTTGCTAAAATATCAGGTGTCGGTGCTTTCAAAATAAGACCATATCTACAAGCCACGCTTGGTTTTAGAAACAAAGTTTCTTCAATCATTTTGAGTGATCAAAAGTATAAAAGATGATTTTTGTTCATTGCTTGAAAGAGTGGTGTTTTTCAGAGCGATCTAGTAGTAAAAACACTATCTGATGTTAAATCTAAAACCTCGTGCGTGCTACTCGAGATGTTGGGCTGTGTTCTGGAACTCTACAATGGCCTGAAAACAAAGCAGATACCCCGCACGACATGCTTTAAAACCATGCGCGATATTACAATATGCAGTGTAGAAGGATACTGAGATCCAGACAGTTTCTGTTAGGAAGATCTTTCATTCTGCATCAATTTTACCATCCTTGTACAGATAGCACCACGTGCACGTTAACGTGATATATTTCCCATGTCCCATGTCCCTTTCCCCTTTACTTGTTTATTAAAGAGCTTGATCTTCCAAAAGATATTTTAAATTCCCCTTTTTGAAAGAGTTTAGTAGAGACCGATTTTATCAGGCGAGTGTGGTGCATTTTCTTTAACAAAACCGTCCCCATTCGTAACGTGGCTTCCGAACCTAAAATCTTGATGTTTTCATTGAACCAAAATGCCTTTCCAAACAAGCTCTCGGTTTCTCAGATCATCCATCTCAAAAATCCGGGCGACGACTCTTCTTTCTTTTAAGATTCGCGCCGGGTTCAGGGAGCCCACAACGTTCTTCCATACAGAGTAATGACTTCGATTCAAGTCTTGTCCTCAACATATTGTGACAGCAAGCGTATTCCTTCGATTGCAGGTATAACACTGAATTGTTCTTCTACTCCCGTTCGCACAAATAGAAGGATATTACTGGTCATTATCTGTTTTGTCTATCAAATATATATCAATCTAAGATTTTCAATGTGTTCCATTCCATGTGTTTTAAGGGCTATGTGAGTTGAAGAAGCTTCGAGAGCTTGACGTCACACATAGTGCTTTTGGGGAAACCTTACCATGGTGCTTGGCGAACTTGACATCCCTTCGACTATTGGATTAACTTCCAATCATTTTACTGGAAACATTGCACGGTCTCCTCTTATCAATCTGACATCCCTCGAATACCTTGCAATTTCAGATAATGACTTTGAAGTTCCAATCTCATTCAAGTCATTTTTTAACCATTCCAAACTCGTGTTCATTGAGAGCCTGAACAACATGTTGTTGGAAGAGGAGGACTGTCTTGCCACATCCCCAAGATTCCGACTAACCGGACTTTGTTTGTCATCTTCTGAACATGGTCATATTCCCTGATCATTTCCTCGCTTTCTCTACCATCAACGTGACCTTATAGTGGTTAAGCTCTCTGATTTTACGGGTAAGTTTCCGTGTTGGTTGTTGGACAACAATACAAAAATGGAAACACTTTTTCTATCGTACAATTCATTTTGTGGACAATTATTGTTTCCTTCGCATCCTATGAGAAATCTTATAACATTGGATATTAGTGACAATCATCTTGAAGGCTTCCTTCCTTTCAAATTAGCCAGTTCTTTCCCGAGTTTAGAATTCCTCAACATGTCTACAAACAACTTTGAAGGAAACATTCCCTCTTCATTCAGGGATATGATTGCTCTAAAAACACTAGATTTATCCAATAACAATCTATTTGGAGAAATATCGGTTCATTTGGCCAAAGGTTGCCGCCTCTTGAAATTCTTGAGACTATCAAACAACTTCTTGAAAGGCCCAGTACTACCCCATCAAAACTATTTGACCCTGTTGGAAGTCTTATATTCCACCAACAATGCCTTCACAGAAATTCCGCCTAACTTGTCTCGGAGCAATTTGATCTATTTGGATGTTAGTGCTAATCAACTGGTAGGAAAGATTTCAGTAGGGTTCATTGGGAATAATACATCGTAAAGTTTTCTAGCCATGGCCTGTAATCATCTTGAAGGTCCTATTCCAATTGAATTTTGTCAACTCAAAAACCTCTGGCTGTTAGATCTTTCAGAAAATAATATCACTGGAGCTGTACCATCTTGCTTAAGTTCATCACATATGTTCAATATTCGGTTGTCCAAAAATAGGCTAGATGGACCTTTTCCAATGGCCTTCAAAAATTACAGCACCAATTTAATGGAGCTTGATCTCTCTTATAACAAATTCAGTGGTATTATTCCAACTTGGATAGGCAGCCTTTCCGAGCTTATGGTTCTTCTCTTGCAAAATAATAATTTTGAAGGCAACATCCCAAAGGAGTAATGCAACGTTTCCCGGTTAACCATGATTGATCTTTCTTTCAATAATCTCTTTGGCAGCGTTCCCCCTTGTATTAGTGAAATCGAATTCAACGGAATAGTCAAGGGATATTTTTACGGATTTTACTGAATGATTCAGCACAAACATTCACATTATTGTTGCATGATATGGGGATGGTGTTAGCCAAGAGTGAAAAAGGTCGAGATAAGAGTTTTCTATCATGGACTACACGACAAGAGGCAAAGTTTACAACGAAGGGAATGTCCTTAACCTACAAGGGAATTGTTCTACGGCTTATTTTCAAAATCTATTTCTCCCACAACAGATTGACTGGCCCCATACCACCTAAGATCGGAAACCTTAGCCATATCAAAGCGTTGAACTTTTCCCACAATAACTTTACCGGTACAATCCCTGTGACACTTTCAAACTTGAAAGGCATAGAAAGCTTGGATCTTTCCTACAACCACCTGAATGGGAAAATCCCCTCTCAGCTTACAGAACTAAACTCCTTGGCTGTTTTGAATCTATCCTACAATAACTTGAGTGGAAGCATGCCTCCGAGAGTAAAACAATTCGGAACTTTTGACTCGAATAGCTACATTGGGAATCCATTTCTTTGCGGAGAACCACTGCCAAAGTGCAATGCAACTGATTCACCTCCATCGACGCCAAGAGCAGCTGTCGATGAAACAGAAGAAGATTCTGGTTCTATGGACATGGATGTGTTTTATATGAGCTTTGCAGGGTCTTATGTAACTGTGGTCTTGGCAATCGTGGCGATTTTGTTGATAAATCCATATTGGCGAAGGGCATGGTTTCATCTTGTCGAGGTTTCCATCACCTCCTGCTACTATTTTGTTGTGGACAATCTCGTCAGGTGCAGGCGTGGTTTTCTTTGGAAATAAGCATCAATCTCTGTCTCTCTCAACATGTGGTGTGGTTAATGTATTCTACACAGTTTCATTTGGATTTCGGTTTGTACGGAATAAATTCTTTAAGTTGTGTTTTGTTAAGGTTCAATTTTATATCTTAGATGGGTTGTTCAAGGTGCAAAAGTCTTGTTTTATTTTTTCGAAATCCTGCGAAAATCATACCGTCCTTGCAATTTGAATGAACACCACCTGTTTTTTACAAAAGCCCTCAATGGAACAATTGATGTAAAAATTCAAAAGGGCAAAGTACAGATTACCTCCCTGTGATTTGAGCCTTTTGCACATCACCTCCCATCGCTTTGAAATGACCAATTCACCTCCTCGTGGTTTTGGACTAAAGTGCCAAGCTAACACCGTTAAATAAAAATACTAAAATACCCTCTGTCCATTTTAGATTCATCCTAATTTGACAATGGTTGATTTATGCTTTCCTTTTTTTGGTAGGCGTTTCCCTTTTTTCCATTCTCATGTTCTACAACATAAAATTCTTAGATAGACATTTTTTTTTTTTTTTGCTTTTATTCTTTTGGATATATTGAGTTGGCGAATTATTCGTAAAACTAAAAAGCAAAGACTCTAAAAAACAAACGTTGCTACTTTTCTCTTCATGAAAAAACAAGAAACAAATATTTCAAAAAAGAAAAAAGAAAAAGCATGTTTGCGTACATGAATATTCTGATTGTGGGTGCATATACGTATGAATCGGAGGTGAATATGCGTGGATACGATAAGTAGATGAGTATAGTTTTGGAGAGAGGAAACACAGGGGAGGCTATGGGGGAGAGGAGTCTAGAATCTGGCGGTTTCATCATTGGTAATCAATACACCTATGTATATATCTGGGCATATCATCTACCTGAGGAATTAGAAGCTTTGATTATTGAGGAAAATTAGAGGAATTAGAGGCCTTTTGATTACCTGGGTAAGAACGGAGAGATTTACTTTTACTTTAGTTTTGATTATTGAGTGATTAGAGGCTTCTAGCTATTAATTTGAAATTTTTTGTTTGTATTCGACTCTAAGGCTCCATTTGTTTCGATGTAAAATATTTTTCGGTAAAATGTTTTACCTATTTTCCGGAGTTTGGTTGTGTAAAAAATAAGAAAAATATATTAATTGGATGAAAACGACTTACTCTTAAATCTTCCATAAGTTATTTTCTGAAATAAATCCTCTGTCTTCTACTGCAATTGTAACTGTTCAGTTTCCTCAATCTTTAATTAGTCCGAAAAATAAAAATTTGAAAGTTTATTTTCTGAAAAAATATTTTATGTGAAAAATATTTTACGGTGTAAAAAATTTTACATCAAAACAAAAGAAGCCTAAAGTAATTGTGTTGGTGCTATTTACGAATGGTAATTAATTAGATTTTTTCCACTTCTATTAGGGAGATTTTTTTAGATGAGAGAATTTTTCTTTGCACAAAGACAGTATACAAATACATACATATATAAACTATACAATAAATTAATACTGCATACGTATCTACATTTGTTGAAATATATAATCCAAAAAAAAATTATAAAACAGGAAAAGTAGGAAAAGGAGAGAGAGAGAGAGAGAGAGAGAGAGAGAGAGAGAGAGAGAGAGAGTAAAATTAAATTAATAATAGAAAATTAATATGTAAATTAATAAGAAACAAAAAGAAAAAAAATTAAAGAGAAGTACATAGTAGAGAACCTGGGCAATATTGAAGTGGGTGAGAGAGTGAAAAGAGTTTGGCTCTTCTATATATAACACATGGGAGGGGCATTAAGGGGATTAGAAAGTACTCCCTCCATTCCAAATTGAAGGTCCGGTTCGGTCTTCAATGCAAAATTTAAATTGTTAATATCTTTCAATCTACAATAATTTTTATGTGCAATATGGATCTTATATGATAGATCTCAATTAGTTCTATTATACAAAGTTTTTAAAATCTTTAAAGACATTGTAGATTGAAAGATATTAACAATTTAAATTTCGCGTTGGAGACCGAACTGGACCATCAATATGAAACGGAGGGAGTATCATTTTTGTGTGTGGAGGGAATCCACTTTTTACATCAACAGATGAACTCAGGCGCGTAGCCCACACATTCTGTCAACATAGATGAAAACCTAACGGTTGCACTTTACTCCAAAACCATAGGGAAGTAAATTGGTCATTTATAAAACACAGGGAGATCATCTGCAAAATGGCTTTACCACGGGGAGGTAATCCATACTTTGCCTAATTCAAAAAATAAAAAAGAATGGGAGCAACAACTGTTTGACAAAAATGTTCTTTTTTGTGGCTGTTTTGAAGAGTATTTTAGCAACAATGGAAAGAAAAATATTTATCGTGAATTAATCAGGGCATAGGCGACATTCCCTCGCTTGTGAGTGCGTGGCCTAACATTTTATCTTGGAATGCAGTCTTCTTCTTTGTTCGGATTCTTTAAGTAGTCTCCCGATTGTTGGGGTTGCCCTTTACTTACAAATGCAATTTATTCATCGCAAAATGCCTATTGTCATATAGATGATGCCTTTTTTCTGCCATTTAGATACGAAAAGCACAAGTTAAACCACTCGTCTGTGACATTTGTGCATTTTTTGTAGCCGCAATTCGATTTTTTTCCCCTCACACCTTTCTAGGGACACTTGAAGTCCTTGAATACCGAAGCATTCGAGGCGTGCCTTTAAGCTAAATTACATTTCTACGCGAATGTAGAAGTTGGTGAGAGCAAATACGTACCCTGGTAAGTCATACTTCATAAAGAAAAGTAGGATCAATGTTGTTTACTGGAGTTTAATGAGTAATGACAATACTGTTTAAAGGGCCTTAATTGATTGTGGAACTTTCCCACTAAACTTGAATGATGTAACTAATTAATCCTTTGGCTTTCTCCCCTCCTCTTTGCACCTGGGAAAAATCGTAGTAATTTTTTTTTTTTTTTGGGATCCGAAGGGCATTTCATTAAAATGCCAAACGACACTTACAATGAATCCATCTGAATACAATGAAAAGGAAAACTATAGCCAACCTATCACAGAGAAATACACAAGAAAATCTGGGACAAAGAGACGAAGTAATGTCTATATCCTAAGCCGAGCTGAAGGCTGATCACTATACATTGCCCTAAGGGTCGGGACATGTGGAGCTAACAATATATCTATTCAGCCGCCTCGGGATGGCGCAAATTCCAAAACAGGGACCGCAGAAATAGTACCAATGGAAACAGATATAAACATAAGCTGAGAATTAAAGGGAAATCATCACCTTGGACTGCTCCAATAAGCACGCTGGCCTGCTCTGGCCGAGGAAAGAGCATCGTCGCTTAAGGAGCAGGTAGATCCACAAATCAAAAAGATGGAGATAAACTCCGGCAAGCGCCCACTGCCACGGCAGGCTCTGGGCTCGGAGACCGAAATAGAAATACTCTATGGGCTAGGGTTCTAATCAAACGTGACCATGACGACTGATGACAGAAACCTTCCCACTCAGACTTTTTTTCACCACACATTGACGAAAGGAGAAGGGTACTCGAGACCTGTGCTCCACGAGCACTGCAACACGTAGTGCACCCACCAAGAGTCGGCTTCGGGCGAAAACCCAGAAAAACGTAGCTTCGGGCTTGTGAAAGGAATCTTAAAAATCGGGGCCTCATATTATTAACCCTCCTTACATTTATTAGGCCCTTTTTTTTTTTTTTTTTTTTTTTTAAATTCAAGCTTTAGGAAAGCCAAACAAATGCTATGGCACTATTGAGATTTCTAGCAACTTCAGGCCTAGTTTTGAACCACGATTGAAATCTGGGTTTGCCAATTAACGAAGACGAAGGCGAAGAAGGAGACGGAAACATTGACCGAGACGCACCATTTCACATTTGTTTTCGGTAGTGTAAATTTTCATTTGCGGTTGAGAAATGTTAGGTATTTCTGGTGTGAATAAGTTGAGAAATATCAAGTTATTTCTGATAGTAAATAAGTTGTTAATGAGTTTGTGAGCAGAGTTACTATAAAAAAAAAGTTTTTGTTAACAAGTTTTTGTTAGTGAAAACGAAATGGTAGAATATTGAAACTTTTCTGTTAATGGAAACGAATTGATAAAATGCGTTAAATTCTTAATATTTTTTGTTAGCGGGAACACTCTTGAGTGATTGAACAGCCACCAAGCTTGCTCTTTTAAATTTCACCTTTCTTTTTTTAACAGTTGCTTATATGTAAGGATTGATGTGTATAGATTGTGTGCATTATTGATGTTCTGGATTTTGAATGAGGTAAGTAAGATAATGAGCACAAATGAATCGGATCTGTATGCCTGCCTTTTTTTTTGATGCCTTCAAGTTTTGATTTGGGGGTCATGATTCCACGGCATAAGGTCGCTTGAACTTTTGGCAATATAGGAGGGCCGCTATTTTTGAAGTCATATTTCTTTGACGAAGACGACGACGGAGATGGAGACGGACACATTGAGCGAGAAGCACCATTTTCCTTGTCGTTTTCAATTTTCCGAATATTGCGTGTGAATCCGCATTGAGTGAGTGATAATGACGAGCACTATTTAATTTCCTTTTCCTCTCTTTCGTGTTCCATTATTATCACATGGTTCATGGCCGTCAGTACTCTTCTCGATTTTGTGTGGTGTCACAATATTGGTATATGTAAACTACTACTAGTAATTTGGACTTAAGCATTTTGGATACATTATTTGGTTGGGTTCCAACAAGTTACTCGGCCAGTGGTTTAAGTGAGGAGTTTCAAGTGGTATCAGAGTAACAGTGGTGGAGTCAGGATTTTAAAGACATATTTTTTATTGGAACTTATACTTATTATTCTCCCGTCCCAAATTGTTTGTTCCTCTTTTCATTTTTGGATGTCCCAAAATGATTGTCCACTTTCCAATCCATCAAAACAGGGTCACTTTCCAGTTTTACCCTTAAAAATTACTTTTCCATCTTAATTGGCATGTCCATTATCTTTTATTTTATAACGGTTTTCAAGATTTAGAAAATTTTGTATAATAAAGCTAATTGATATCTATCAAATAAGATCCATATTACATATATTTTAAGTTACATATAAAAAATTAGACCCACAAAATTGACCTTGGTAATATTGACTGGGAATTAGGGGTAAAACAGAAAAGACAATACAAAATTTTCACATCCTTAATAAGTTGGATTCCCCAAAAGGGACAAGCAATTTGGGATGGAGGGAGTGTATTATAAGATTTTTGCTTTCCAATTTATTACATTAGTACATTAAAATGATTCTTTAGGCAAATTCAACTCTCATGTGCGTATTTTTTATTATTTACGAAAGAAATTGAGTAATGAGAATGTAAAATAACTAGTTTTTTTTTATAAAATTAAACAAAAATTGTTAAGATTATAAGTAGTTATACACGAATAATTATCAATAATATTCAAAATTAGGTATATAGAAAATAAAAATTTTAAAACTCGCATGCTTGGGGGGCTAGGGCCCTCCAGGCACCAACATAGCTTCGCCTCTGCAGAACAACCTATTGTAACGAACGCTATGAATGCAAGTTAAGAACGAGAAATTGAAAACTAAATAAGAAATCATAAAGACACAAGATATACATGATTCCTCAAGATGGGTACATCCACGGGCGAGGAGAGAGAGGATTCACTAACCAACATGAAGTTTTACAAAGAGCCGGCTGTAATCCGTAACTCTAGAAAGGCCACAATATAAAAGCTCAAAAGATAATTCCTAGAAATCGCCCAAAAGCCCTATTTAATTTATAATAGGCTACAAAATCGGGAATAACATAATTAACCAATATGGGACAAAAGAATACAAGGCATTCCCAACACAACCCATGTACATAACCGTGTGGGCTCGGGCTAGTGAAAAACATGTGAAATACTATGATGACTCCAGGCGTGGGGAGCATGTGTTTACCAGAAAAAAGACCCATGAAATATTGTGGTGACTATGACCTCTAGGAAAGATTCAAGGGTTTTTTAGGAATATGATGTCACTGTTTTTAGGCATGGCTGGTAATCATCTTGAAGGTCCTATTGCTTCCGGGGTTCATTGGGAATATGACGTTACAGTTTCTAGCCATGGCCGGTAATCATCTTGAAGGTTCTATTCCAGTTGAATTTTGTCAACTCAAAGACCTCCGGTGGTTAGATCTTTCAGAAAATAATATCACCGGGGCTATACCATCTTGCTTCAATTCATCATACATCTATGGTATTCGGTTGTCCAAAAATAGGCTAGATGGACCTTTCCCAATGGCCTTTCAATATTACACCTATTTAAGGGTCCTTGATCTCTCTTATAACCAATTCAGTGGTAATATTCCAACTTGGATAGGCAGCCTTTCCGAGCTGACGGTTCTTTTCTTGCAAAATAATCATTTTGAAGGCAATATCCCAAAGGAATTATGCCACCTGTCGAGCTTAACCTTGATTGATCTTTCTTCCAACAATCTCTTTGGCAGAATTCCCATTTGTATTAGTCAAATTATCTTCGATGGAATGGAACCTGATAATAATGTGGACAGAAAATTTTCTTTTTTCCCATTTCGAGACCAGTCAATCTCTTCCACAACAGATTGACTGGCCCCATGCCACCTGAAATCGGAAACCTCATATCAAAGTGTTGAACTTGTCCCACAATAACTTCACCGGAACAATCCCTGTGACATTTTCAAACTTGAAAAGCATAGAAAGCTTGAATTTTTCATACAACCGCCTGCATGGGAAAATCCCCTCTCAGCTTACAGAGCTATATTCCTTGGCTGTTTTCAATTTGTCCTACATTAACTTGAGTGGAAGAATGCCTCCAAGGGTAAACCAATTCGGTACTTTTGAATCTAGTAGCTACATTGGAAATTCCCTTCTTTGTACGGAACCACTGCCAAGGAAGTGCAATGCAACTGATTCACCTCCATCGACCCCAAGACCAGTTCTCAATGATACCGAAGAAGATTCTGGTTTCATTGACATGGATGTGTTCTACATGAGCTTTGTAGGGTCTTACGTAACTGTGGTCTTGGCAATTGTGGCGATTTTGTTGATAAATCCTTACTTGCGAAGGGCATGGTTTCATCTTGTCGAGGTTTTCCTCACCTCTTGCTACTACTTCGTTGTGGACAATCTCGTGGGGCGTAGGCATGGTTTTCTTTGGAAATAAGCAGCCATCTCTCTTAGCATGTGGTGTGGTTAATATGTATTCTACCCAGTTTCATTTGGATTGTGGTTTGTAGGGCATAAATACATCTCTTTAAAGATAGGTTTGTACGACATAAATAAATCGGAAAATGACGGCGCAGGACGTGTTTTGATAATTAATATCCGTCAAGGACATACTAAGAACATTTGTTAATATTGAAAATGTCCTTAGCAGTTATTAATTATCGAAACACATTTTTGACCGGCATTTTCCCTAAATAAATCTCGGTTTTGGGGATGCGAATGAAGAAGTTGGTGAGAGCAAATACCCCGCTGTCTTCACAAGTAAAAGTAGGATCTCTTGTTATAGCCTTATGGGTGTTTAATTAGAAATGACAATAGATTAACCAATAGTTAACGTCTACGGGACATCAGCCAATGGTCCCAAAAGACTTAAATGTGCCTTAATTGATTGTGGAACTTTGCCACTAAACTTGGATGACGTGAGTTTTTTCTTTCCTTTGTGAGATTATTTACTAAAAATCTGTAGTTAAGTTCTGTGCGTCTTTGCCGTGAAGTTTTTCCTTCTTATGAACATCTATTCTGAATTTCCTTTTGAGTGTTTGAGAACAATAGCCATATATGCTTTCAAAGCATTTTTTCTAACGGGTGTTGGAATAAATTTGACTAATGAAATCTATCTACTTTTCAAGAACTTTCATGGGTACTTATAAGAGGAAGATGTACAGACTACAGAGCAAAATTTCCAACGGTGCATTGCTTTGAACAGACCAAAATTTTGAAGAATCAAAAGGGAGAATTCGGAAATATGTCACCACTAAGATATCAACTACAATGCCATCAAATCAGTGCATGCAATAATGTTATTTTTAAACATGTGGAGTCTAACATTTTCATAATTGACATAGGATTTTCCCAAACTTTTGCCACAAATTAGTTTGACACCGCCAGTGCACTTGCTCTAAAATATCTAACAAATATACTTATTATTACCCCCCGACCTAGCATTTGACAGCCTTCAAATTTCTGAAGCAACTTGTCAGGTTTTGATTTACCTATACAGTACCTACCTCCAACGACCCAGATTAATGGAGATTGCCTTTATTATTGTTTTCTCCCGTTTTTATTTCTTTTTTTTGGTAAAATCCGTTTCTTTTTCTCCTTCTTTGTGTAAAGATTAACTTAAAAATGGAGGAGATAATGCCACAATACTTGTCATTGAGCTCTGGTACTCCTTAGGCTGTCACCCTAGCTCCGACTGAAATAACTCTACCCTTCTCTCAATTTCTTTAACTCTGTATCCAACCTCAGTGATGGAGCCAGCATTGAAGGTCAGTGGGGGCAACTATTTCCTACAATCTAACAACAAACACATAGAGTAACAGAGTTCCAAGCATGCTGTGTGTCAAGGAGACTTGTCGACGCGGCATCAAAAAAGTTAACAACCCTAAGTTTAGACCAAATATTAGAGTTCAACAAGTTCTTTGAGCCATTTTGGCAAACACTTAGAGTGACATAGCTCCAAACATTATGTGACAAGAGGTAAGTCCTTACTTACACATAATCAAAGAGGTTAACAACCCTAAGTTTTGTTACATAAAAATGAATTTAATCCATTCACAAACCACATTAAGTACAAGAAATGAGAGAAGCCATTAAACTACCTAAGTCACGGGATAGCCGAAAGAATTTCTCCAGTCGAAGGCCCAAGTCAAATTGTTTTCCCAATGTTAAGATCCGTCTCATAGGTATTGCTTGTTTTACATATGTACAACGACTTGTGTTGGATCCGTTTTCGGGTCTCACACAAATGATAGGACCGTTCAATTTGATTCAAATAATTCTTAAGAATCTCCGTAAAAAAAACTCTCTTACTCGATTGTTGGTAGGGGTTTGACCAATTCGTTCACTTTGTGATCCTTGAAAATTGAAGAAATTAATCAAGCCATAGTTGGTATCTGAACTTATTTTTTTGTCAAGAACTCTTTAAAAGTATTTTAAACAAATTAAAATCTTGTCCACACAGACCACGAGTAAATCTTGTCCACACAGACTTTATCATTAGTTTTCTTTCTGCCTTTATCACTTGCCTGGAAGTTCCCAAGTTGGAGAGAGAGAGAGAGAGACCCGTTTCTCACTCGAATCCGAACGATCACTCATCGCTGTCTATTGGGATTCCAAAAAAATTCAACCATCCCACCATGTGCACTCTCTCTCTCTCTCTCTCTCTCTGGTCCATCTTTGTCAAAGTCCCTCGATTTATTGATTTCTAATGTGGCTTCTATAAACTGTATTTTTATTTTGCAGATGATGATAGATATATAGGAGGCGGAACTCTTGAATTGGTTCTACAAACATTGCGAACGAACTCCCTAATCTTTTAGTTAGTATCTTGAGATCAGTATATTGTACTCGCCACTCATATTTTTTGGAGGATGATACATAATTTTTTTTGTTCATGGTATTCATATCTTCTTGTTTATGGTAGCAAATTATTGGCTTGTTAGTTATGCATTCTTTTTACGAAGTTACAAATGCGGTGTATGCAAATTCCACTACTGGCTTTGGTGTTTATGTAACGACCCGCTCCATCTTTGTACAATATTGTCCGCTTTGGACGCCCAAAGCTCATAGAGCTCCCAGTATGTCACCCATCCCTGGACTACTCCAGGATGAGCACGTTTAACTGTGAAGCTCCTATGCGTTTTGGCCCGACCTCACGGCTTTAAAAGGCCTTGTACAAGTAGGAGGGATCTTTTCTTATAAACCATGACTTGCCCCCTCCCGTCCGGACTGAGCCTGCTTCCTGCAGTACCGCCGGCCACCGGAAAACGGGGTGTCACAGTTTATTTTGGTCATAATCTTGTCTCCAAGTGTGCTAAGAAAGTTGAAACAGCCCATTTTATCTGGGCTTTTAGGTCTTTTAGGTGTTGGGCTCTGCTTTGTATTGTTTTATCTGGGCATTTTGGCCTTTTGGGGTTCTTGATTGGCATCTTGCCAATTAAGGGTTTGGATCTCAGATGGGCACATGTTACTTTTTTCCTTGCTCCCTTTGATCTTTGTAATCTTTCAAAGATTAATAAAATTCTTTTTCGCCGTTCAAAAAAAAAAAAAAAAAAAAGAAACAACCCACAATGACTCGATCCTTCACTGAAGCTAAATATAGAATTATGGCTCACATAGCTGCATACTCTAATAGTTGGTGCTCATAGTTAGTTAGTGACCAACTCATCAATCCATGTGAATATGTATTCACCAATTAGATTAATTTGTGTTTATTGTTAGCCAATCAAATGTCAGTAAGAATTTTGTCAAACTGAAGTTCACAAAATCTTGATTCATCTTTGTGCAGTGTGGATCTATAAAAAAAACATTGTGTTGTGTGCATAAATATGGATGCCTCGCGAGTAGAAGGATATTCTTCCTCTTCTATACCCATCTCACCACAATGGGTATATGACGTCTTCGTGAGTTTCAGAGGCGCCGATACTCGTAAAAAGTTTACCAGCCATCTGTTTGCTGCTTTAGAGGACAATGGTTTTTGCACATTCAGGGACGACAAAGAGCTTGAAAGAGGAGAATTTATTAGCGATGGACTACTGAAAGCAATTGAGGGTTCCAGAATTTCTTTAATAGTGTTCTCAAAAGACTATGCTGGGTCGAGGTGGTGCCTTGATGAACTTGTGAAGATCATGGATTGCAAGGAGACTTTCAAACAGATTGTTGTGCCCATCTTTTATGATGTTGTTCCATCTGACGTGCAGAAGCAGACGGGGGTTCTTCAAGATGCATTTGCCAACCACAAAAAGCGTCTTAGAGAGGAACCAAATGGCAAGGTGGAAAAGTGGAGGGCAACTCTTACTAAAGCTGCCAATTTGTCAGGTCGACACTTGCTGAATGACGGGTATTTTCCTCGACCCTTCTGATGTTTAAAAGAAAATGACCTTAAAACACCATCAGTGCACACTAGTCCACATATTTGGAGGTGCGGGTGGAATTTTCATACTGTTAGAAGGTAGATTAATCTTAAAAAGTACTTAGTTGACCACAATTTTAGATAAATCAAATTTCAAATGTCATTGGACACACTTTGAACTTTGCAATTATTTGACATTTGTACTTGCCTCTGATCATAACAAGAGAAGGCCTTACTATGCATGACTTTAGATATGCCTAGAGAAAGAACTTTGAAATAGGAGTAAGATATTTTGATTGATTTCAAAATCACTGCTCTGCTTGCTGCAAGCTTGCAACTAGTTTATTTGTTTCAGTTTCTAGGTTAGATATACTCAATTGAGACCTTCGTAGCAAGATCCTTCTACAATGGGTGTGACCCTAAGACGGGAGCTTGAATCGGCGCTCCCAAGATGGAGCTTGGCGGGAGCTCGCTTCCCTCGAGACGAGAGCTTAATGAGCGGTTAAGGCAACTATTTTCTTATTCTTAAGGAAGTTATGCTATTGTGGAAGTAAAAATATGAAAATCTTAGCACACAAAAAGTTTTGCAAATTGAAAATATCTAACTTCCTATAAGTACCCTTTAAGATTGTGAAAATTCTCATCAGTAATCACTTTCCCTTCAATAGTTAAGTATTTAAAAATACTTTATATACATATCTATATGTAATCTATACACTCTCCTTAGGCGCTCCCAACCTTAGGAGCTTCTAGGTGTCTCCGCTCCCCCACACCCACTCCCACTTCGTGCTACTAAGATTGAGACTACTTTTTTGGCCAAAATTAGTGTCACGCCCCAAACTGGGTAGGTCAATTGTTCCATCCCTAGAATACGACGTGGCAAAACCTAATCGCCTCACAATTAAACTGAAACAATCGTTTGAACATAAATCAAACCAAACCACTATTATTAAAATAATAGGTGAACTGTACAACATAGTACAAGAGTCACAAAAACAGCACAACTTAAACCAAAGGTACAATGAGCCTCGCTCCCAAAAGATCACGAAAGACACCCCGACAACGACGACGACAGCTATATAGTGGACAACCTCTATTCTCAGACACCTGAAAGAGTAACACATTGAATGCGTGGGGTAACCACAGGCTCAATGACTACAGTTGAATCATATAAATAAGAACAACTAAAAAAACAATTATGGATCAAGCATAAACCAAATAACTCTTTTGGTACAAGTATTCTTCATAGTCCACCACAAGGTCCATCAACTCATCCCATATAGCCAAGGTCGTTTACCTCTGACCAAAGTTATCACGGTACCGTTACCCTGAGAGTCGACGCAAATAAGTACATTGGTGAAACCAAGGGCCATTCAATATAATTCCCAATGATAGGGACACACTCACATATCCCATATGCGAGCCAATAATAATATATAAGCCCAATTAGGCAAACACTCCTACATTAGCCCAGGAGCGGGGCACACTCCCACATTTGCCCAGGAGCGGGGCAGCAAGGCTATCGTAGCATGAATCTCTAAACACATTTCTCAAATATTCTCGATTAATATTTCAACCAATCAAATCACAGTTCATAAAAAGAGATCGAGTACTTTTAATAATTCCAAGTAAATTAGTTTAGTTCCGATCGATATAATTTACATGTACTCACCTTCAGAAACAACCGGATTAACCGGAACCTCAATGATCCCATGAACTAATTCAGTTTCCTTTATAATATTCAGCGCCTAAGCACAACGTTTACAAAGCAAACCGACTGGAATTTAGGAAACAAAAAGGTCTTTTTATGCTTACACATGAAACAGACACAGTGACGTGTCTTCCCAGCATTCATGCTTATCTTGGTCCCTAATTCAATTGCAATACCCTCCTTTATGATTTGGAAAATAACACTTTAGGATATAGCATTAAGACAAAGACTACACACATTAATTTGTCTGTATGAATGCATGCACAATACTACACACAAACGTCATTTCAAATTTTTTTTTTATTAACCATAAAAATGCATGAAATTAGGGTTCGGGTCACACAATTAGTATGATTCATACCATAGTCATGGCTGTTTCTAGATTTAATGAGTACTTATTCTTGTTTCTTATGTTAATTGATGATGTACAAATTGATAGAGATGAAGCAGAGTTAATTAAGAAGATCATTGAAGATGTTAGAAAAGTAAATCCAACACATCTAAATGTTCCAGACCGCCAAGTTGGACTAGACCGTCGTGTTGCAGAGCTCAATGTGTTGCTGAACATGGAATTCAATTGTGTTGGCATTGTTGCCATATGGGGCATGGGTGGAATTGGCAAGACTACAATTGCAAAAAGGTTGTATAATCTCATCCAACACAAGTTTGAACGTAGCGGTTTTCTTGCGAATGTTAGAGAAACTTCCCAGCGACCGAATGGTTTGGATGAGTTACAAAAGAAACTTCTTTTGGCTATATTAAAAAGACCTCATGAAGTAAGTAATTTTCATGAAGGCATCGAGGTCATAAAAAAGATAGCTTTCGGTCGAAAAAAGGTTCTTCTTGTTCTGGATGATGTGGATAATGTTCAACAATTGGAGGCATTAGCCATAGATCGAGATTCCTTCGCTCCTGGAAGCAGAATCATCATAACAACAAGAGATAAGTCTTCTCTAAAAATCCTTGAATTGGGTGAGAAGGAAATATATGGGCCAGAGAGATTGGACGAGGACGAATCCCTTGAACTCTTCAGTTGGCATGCCTTTAAGGAAGACCATCCTCCACAAGACCATTTGGACCTTTCACGCCAAATTGGGCATTATGCTGGAGGGCTTCCATTAGCCCTTGAAATTTTGGGTTCCTATTTCCGTGGCAAGAGCATACCACAATGGGAACGTGCAATAGCGAAATTGAGAAAAATTCCTGATGATGATGTTCAGGCAAAACTTAACAGAAGTCTTAAGATGAGTTTTGATTCGCTCAGCGAGCAATTGAAGAAGTTGTTCCTAGATATGGCATGTTTTTTTGTTGGAATGGGTCGAGATTTTACAGTAAAAATATTGGAAGGCCGTAACATTTTCGCAGAAGATGGGATTGAGAAACTAGCCGATCAGTGTCTCATAAAATACGACTATTATGACCAAATTGTGATGCATGATATGATTAGAGACATGGGTAGAGAAATTGTCAGGCAAGAATCTCTTGAGGATCCTGGGAAGCGTAGCCGATTGTGGTATCCTGACGATGTCCTTGAAGTTCTGAGCTATGGCACGGTGAGTACCAGATGCATTGAGATTTTAATCAATTGTTGATGTTTCATTAGTGCAATAATGCTACATGCACTTGTTCCCATTCTAATTCTTATTTATTTGACATGAATATTCCCAGCTTTATAATTTTTTTTCTCACCGAGGTACTTTTTCCTTCCCTCATTATGAATTGGGTTTTCATATCAGGGAACTGAAGCAGTTAAAGGCCTCATCCTAAACGCAACAGATGTCCAAGTGAATGCCAAAGCATTTGAAAAGATGAACAACCTATGGCTGCTTCATCTCGATTACATTCATCTAACTATTGGTTATGAACATATTTCCGGAAGGCTAATATGGCTAAGCTGGAAAGGCTTCCCTTTGGATTGTATACCGTGGAATTTTTCTATGGAGAAGCTAGTTGCTCTCGATTTGAGTTATAGCAGGCTAAAAAAAGTTTTGAATGGAAACATGGTACATCCTTATTTTTTTCTCTATCCGACATCTATCGCATGGTATATTTTGTGGAAATTAACTTTCCTCGAATTCTTTTGGACAGATTCTGGGCAAGCTGAAGTTCCTTTACCTCAGTCACTGCCATTACCTAACCAAATCCCCTGACTTCTGTGGACTCTACTCTCTTGAGGAACTGTTGCTTAATGATTGCAAAAGTTTGGTGGAGGTTAACGAGTCTATTAGATGTCTCAACAAACTTCTTGTCCTGGACATGAAAAACTGTACAAAACTTCGGAAGCTTCCCTCTTGCATTTGGATGTTGAAATCTCTCGAACGTCTTGATCTCTCTGGCTGCTCCATGCTAGGAAACTTAGGAGTGTTTGAAGGACCGATATATAAATTGTGGTGCTCATTCTTCCTGTCTTGGACATGGCCACCAAAGGCTGTGGATTCTATTGGGTTGTCATGCACCCCTGTCCAGGCCAACAGTTGCTTAAAGGAATTAAATATGGACGGCTGCCATTTGTCATATCTACCGGAGGAAATAGGGAATCTAATCTCATTACAAACTCTGGATCTTGCCAAAAACAATTTGAGTACCTTGCCGGATGGTATCTGTAACCTTACTTGCTTGAAGCATTTGCGTTTGGGAGAAAACAATGTGTCAAATCTGCCTAGTGGAATCGGGAAGTTGACCTCGTTAGAGAGTTTGTATCTTTCAAGTAACAGTTTATGTACCCTACCGGATACCATTGGCAAGCTTTCTTGCTTGAAGGAATTGCTTGTGCAATACAACAAGCTCTCGCATCTTCCTAGTGAAATTGGGGATTTGGACTCTTTGGAGATGTTGGCACTTGATGGTAATAATGGTTTCCGTGGCTTACCGGAAAGTATAAGCAAACTTGTTCGCTTGCGGGAATTGAATTTGAATGACTGCAACTTGTCTCATCTGCCCAGTGAAATTGATAGGTTGATCTCATTGGACACTTTGGACCTTGGACATAACATTTCACTTACCATACCAGATAGTATCTGGCACCTTCCTTGCTTGGATGAAATCTCGTTGGCTAATTGTGCAAAGCTCCGATCTCTTCCAAAGCTTCCAACACTTACTATGGTGTTTGCAGAGAGTTGCCCATCATTAGAAAGCCTACCACTTGAATTGGATCAGCTAGGGGAATATGCGAACTATACGGGATCCAATAAATTAGCTGAGAACAATTATTTAACTTGTCTCTTAAAACAACTCCCCAAGAGTAAGGTACACTCTGTCTCTTTATCATGCATTGGAATATTTTTATAAGGGTGTTTTCCACTAACCAAAACAAGTACTTATTTTTTAAATAAGTAATTTTTGAATTAAAAATAATGTATTATAAGAGAATGACATGTCTTGTAAAGTGATAAATAAGTATTTTTTGTAAATTATTGATTCGTCTCGACGAGGGGAATTGAAAAAGTAGTTTTTTTTTTTTTAAACTTTTACGCTAATATTTTTTGTAATACGGCTTTTTTGGCTTTGCCTTGAATATTTCCAAAAATAATTGGAAAAAGTCTTAGTTTTTTTACTTCTATGATTCCTCCAGTAAAGACGAATCAATAATTCATAAAATTTTGTCACAAAACAACCAAACGTGAAAAAAATTGAAGGACAAAACAAAAAAAAGGACCAAAAATCCCTTAGCGGTAACCAAACCAAACCGAGCCTTATTTCCCAATCCATTAGGTCGGCTACATAAATCCTATTTTTTCATTGTGTTCTCTGTCTACTTCGCTTAGATTAGTAAGCCCAAGTCCTTTCGTATGTCTCAATATTTTTAGGTCAAATGTTGAGAACAAGATATTTAGACTCTGACTAAATTCATGATCTATTGGAACAGGGGCTCTCTGAACTTGAGGATACTGTTGGAATTATTGTTCCAGCAGGGGAGGAGGAGCTTCGTATTTGGTTCCCGTACCATGATGTAAGAGGGCCAAATGTATCTTTTGTGGTGCCGCCTTCCCCTTCTGTGAACCAAAAAATATTGGGTTGGATTTTACGCTTAGTAGTCTGGGCTCCCAGAGGAACATCTTTCCATTGGCCATGGGTAATGATTGAAGATGTGATCTGCAATAAAATCCGATGGTTCGATGTAGCATTCACGTTTCATGTCTATCCCACCGATGTAGATCATGTGTGGCTTATTTATATACCACAGGGTCACAGAGGATTGCAATTAGAAGGCGGTGATGAAGTGGAGATCCCAATGTCTCAAAGGCCGGGTGCTGAGATCAATGGCTCTAATACAGTACGGATCCCAATAGATGTAAGTCATCCTAACACGTATGTAAAGAATTGGGCGATTGATCTGATTTACGAGGCTGATGAAATTCACAAAGGCAACCACACCTGCTGTCAAGTGGTGTACAATATTCAACTTTGACAAATACTCACTCTTCTGCTAAAGAGGCATTTGAAATTCAATAATACTTTGTACTAATTGTTAATTTATGTTTTCCTAGGGTTTCATTATCAGTTTATCTCAAGCATCTGATAATGAGTTGTGAAAAGTCATTGTGAATGGAATAAAGGGTCTCACAGTGTCACTTTTTTTTTTTTTATATCTGGTCTCACAGTGTTACTTCACTTTTCCCTCTCAAGAAGTTTCGATTTGGGGCGGGCTTTGGGTGCTAAGGCTATGAATAGCTTTTGGATCCCTCTGTGCAAACCCTGACACCCTCATTGACCCCCGCTAATGTATACAATATTGATCCAAAAAAAGAGAGGAAATCCACTAGGATGGACACCAAAATAATTCCTCTAAATAGGATGCCGATTTAATTTTTTCAAAATTTAACACTCATTTGCTCATTTTAGTTATCTTATTTAAATATTTTTTTCCAAAATCTCCCTGCGCATCCAAAAACAACCAGGAAATATACACTCCGTACAAGGCTAATGGAGAAAGGAGAATGGAAGTTGAAGGATCATAGATAGTTTTAGAGTTCAGTTTTTCCCCATATTGTAGCTGCTCATGGCCTGAGCAGTTCGGCATCGCAAATGGAATAAAATACTTTTTTTAGTGGATAATGGATTGGTTCTTTAAGATTAGTCGAGTTATCAAGAGGAAAGAAAAAAAAGAGAGTACTTTTTGTTTTCTTTTGTGTTATTGTTTCTTATTTGGAAGTGCTAATTTGCTCAAAATAAGAAGGGAAAATGACCGAAAAATGGTGTTGACACCCAAATAATTCAGCAATTCATGGTGTGTTAATTCACAAATCACCACTGTCATGACATTTCACTGCTCTCTCTCTCTCTGGAACGGACTCCCTCCCCCCTCTCTCTCTCTCTCCACTGCTCTCGCTCTCTCTCTCTCTCCAAAATTTTAGCTTCTCTCTTCTCTCTCTGTGGAACGGACTCCCTCACTCTCTCTCTCTGTCTCTCACAGCTTTGTGTTCGTACAGAGTTTCGACTTTTGAGCGAGTTCGCGCTTATCTGGCGCTGATGCGAGGGAGCTCCTATTCTGGTATACGGAGTATCTCTATAAAGCCACCGTCAACGACAACTACAAGGACGACGGACGGGAGGAATCTGGTCAGCACCCTTTGACTAACATAGGAAAAAACTCCCACATGAGTATTATCTTAGATACCCACGCCTCAGCTGCGATTTCATTTGAATAAGAGCACATAGATCCCACCAATCAATTGATCAACAAATTAATTCTATGTGCTAAGTGTTTAAGGCCTCCAATTCTCCGATCTCAAATTCCTAGAATGGAAACAACGCACACTTGAATCGAATACAGGGTCGCGGGAAAAATAATTTTTTTTATAAATTAGTGTTGTAATAGTCAATCATGTTAGATAAGATTCTCTAAAAAAAATATGATTTGGTGCATGTTAATAAAGAGATTGGTCTTTTCTAATACCAGACATAGTCTTTTATAATTAATAACTTTCTCTTTTAAATCTCAGACAATAGAAACAATGTTCTCTTAGAAAATATGACTTGGTCCATTTTAATAGAATGATTGATATTTATTAATATGCGATGTAGTCTTTTATAATTAATGATTTGCTTTTTTAAATCTCAGACAATAGAAACAATGTTCTCTCAGAAAATATGACTTGGTCCATGTTAACAGAATGATTGGTATTTACTAATATGCGATGTAGTCTTTTATAATTAATGACTTTCTTTTTAATACCTTAGACAATGGTCAATCATATGGAACAAGGTTTTCTCTCAGAAAAATATAACTTGGTCATGTTAATAAAATGATTGGTTCTTATTTTTGCTCGACGTAATCCTTTATAGTTAATGATTTGCCATAGAATTAATGGTTGTAAACATTAGTAGTGGTGACGTGCAGTTGGATTAGTTTAGTAGTATGGGTTTGCTTGAATTAGGGCTTGGATTATGAAGGCAGGCTTTGGATTAGAAAGAAAAGTCTTCCCTTGTTTTGCATCGAATCCAAGACAAAACCCAAAACAAAACAAAATAACAGTTTCACAAACCCACAAATTCCTACCTATCACTGCATATACTTGTACAATAACTCATATCCATTTCCATATGCAATCCATACCCCTCTTTTGGGTTTTCTTCTATTTCTGAAGACTAGTAAAGGTGCACGTGCACGTGCTTTGCACATGGACGCAGTCCAACTTACATGATTTTATTTACTCAATAAATTATACAGAAAGTTCAAATATGTTACTTATGTAGCTAACATTATCAATTTTGTGGTAGAAAGGTACAAACAGTTTTTTTTTAATACTAATGTTTTATAACTTTTTCCACGCTAACCCATGTGCTGAATCTCAAAAGTAAATGTTAGCTTCAACTTAACTAAACAAATAACCTCTAGAGGTCTCCCAATTCCCATACAAGGGCATACATACGCATCCACATACAAGTTCTATACACTCCCTCCGTCCTTATTTAATTGTTCACAACGGTTTTACGTGTATTTTCAACGGCTTATATCTCTCAACGTATATTACTAAAAATATACAATATGAATCTTGTTTGATAGAGCTCAATTTTTTCTATAAGACAATGATTTCAAAAACATAATATATGTTAAGAGATATAAGCTGTTGAAAATGCATGCAAAACCGTAGTTGACAATTATATAGGGACGGAAGGAGTAGTAATTTTCTTTCTCCTAATGTAAACAAGTCCAAGAGTAAATAAGCATAGCTTGTCACCATGTCTTTAAATAGGTCATTGAACTCATTTAAGATCGAGTGGTGCTACTGGTACAAATTTTAAATCTGTACCAGCGAGTACAAACGCCCTTTTGGGCATGTTTTGGGTTACAAAAAAATGATCGGCTAAATTCTAAAGCAAAGTTGGATGTTTTTTAAACGTCTTTACCGGTACCGGATTGAGCTTATTTTTTGCAAGGACCATAAACAAAGTATTCTAAACAAAATGAGCGGTTCCGATCATTTTTTAGTAACCCAAAACATGCCCAAAAGGGCGTTTGTACTCGCTGGTACAGATTTAAAATCTGTACCAGTATCATTTCTGTTTAAGATCTGATGCATGACAAACATTATAATACAAAGACCACTGAAAAATCTTGATCTCCTGAATACACTGGACAAAACATGCAAGAGTGGCTTCAGAAGTTGTCAATGGAACAACCCATCAATGATCTATGGACATTGCAATACAAAACAAGCAAACATATCCTGATCCCCTTGTAGATTGAACGAAAGTTGTCGTTCGAGGGTTGTCGACATGCACATCAAAACCATGCAGTATTGGAGATACAATACTGGCATGGTGCTTCTCTTCCTTTTCTCCGAACTACAAATTACTTTTAAGATAACACAACTTGCATTAGCACCAGAAGGTCACTGCAAAAGCAGAAACTTTAGCACCATAAAAGCCAGGACCTTCAGGAAGTAATTATCAAAATAAGATTAATCATGGCACCAAAGTGAAGTCACATTTCAAATGTACTGATTCAAATAGCCAAAAGCAAATTAAGTAACAATTGCTCCCACCATAACAAGGAAGAAATTTCCCTAGACCGAGAAAAATCCACACATACCATTATGCGGTGGAAGGTACCCCATCAAGCATCCGACATATTACTGCAACAACTAATGCTCACATAATTTGATATACATAGGGCTTTCAATTATGAAAGGAAAATTAGGCAGGGCATGAAACTACTTGTGCATGTATCTTTTTTAAACATGAAAATAGAAGGAAGCTTTTAATATCTAGTCATTTTCCTAACCCAACAACTCTAACATGCACATCATGTATTAATTTCAACAAGAGCAATAATTTCAATAATATAAATTATCCTCAACCGCACTACCTAACAGAACATTGTAAAATGGTCAATTAAAGGTGTCTTTCTTGCGTGTACACATCAAAGGCCACTATGACCTTTTAAACATACTGTTGGGTGGTGTTCTCCATTGGTGGACAACATCACACCATTCTGATTCAAACATAATTGTGAGTCAAGCATGTAAATAGAAACTCAAAATTGTGACCTTTCATGCCCTACCAATGCACAATTCTCGTTATTGAGATCCTCAATTCTTTCGGCCTCAAATCTCTATGCAACTGAATAATAAGAGCATCTTTGCGTCCTAAAAATATAAACACCTCACATATATTTCCAAATACCTTGCAAGATAAATCTTGACCCTTTCCATATTATCTTTTCACATTATAATTTTGACTTTCATTGCAATGAAAATTACCGTAGAAACTCAAAATGTTTTCTAAAGTTCTCCCCTTCCCATTGGGTTTAAGTTACTCTTCCCCGCAAATAGTGTGGTAATAATACAAGCAGTGGCGTGTCCAAGGTTTTGTTTCAGTGGTGTCATTCAATGAGTAATCCGCAATTTCATTGTGTCGTATTCTAGTTCTACGCATCTATTCAACATAAAATTCAAATGAAATGCAGAAATGTCACATATTTTTGGCATTGTTAACTATTGTAATGTAATATCATTACCCAAAAAAATGTACTAACATAACTTATCAAGTTACTGTGCTGCATACTAAGTTATAAAGATTGACCCAATTATTTAGAATATTCCGAAATCTTCACAGTTGTTACTTAATAGAAGCTACCCCAAATTTCTTTCAAAAACCTATCTCCAAATACATAGAATCCAGTAGGCCCTTGCATGAGTTAATGAGAAAAGCAATATGGGGTTATGTAGACTTACAACCATACGTGTTGCCTTCTTCATCCATGGGAACATTAGCACATACAACTACTCCTCTTATGTCATGCAGAAAAAGCCTCTGCCATTTTAAAGCGGTGGGTAATCACTCTCCCCGTATTTCATGGGTAATCACTCTCCCCGTATTTCAACTAATCATGCATAGTCCATCCTACACCAGTGAACATTCCCAACATCTCTACTTTCTGGTGGAAGTAAACATCTACTTCTTTGAGAAGCGGAAGTGCAGGTATCATAAAATTTTAATGTTCACTTTTCACCTATGAAGCATGGACACTCCTAAGTGGTTTCCGTATCCATGTCAGACACTCCACGGACATGGATACTCGGGGGACACGGTGGGAAGCGTAGGGGACACACCAAGTTGCGTGTCTGATTAATTTTATTAAATTTTAAGTGGGGGGCACATTGGGACAAGCCAGGGACATGTATCTCTCATTCGAGACACGTTTGGTGATACGGTAGGAGGTGACCGATTAATGAAATAACAAACTCATTTTGGGGGTTAATGATAGTATATGAAACCAAAAAGTAAGGTTATAATATTTGTCACTTGTGCCATTCGTCTTTGTGGTGGATCCTCCATTCCATATAGCATTAGCCATTAAGTGTTAAATTTCATTAGTTTTTCTTGTTTGTGGGTGTAATACTCATATGAATAACAACTAAAAATATTACAGTACATATATTTTCTTTTTGTCGTGTTCCCCTCAGTATCCATATCCGTGCCCCCATTTTTGTAGAATTGTCATGTCCCTTGTCCGTAACATTGTCTGTGTTTGTATCCGAGTCCATTTCCGTACTTCTTAGCTTTTCACTATCGATTTTGACTAATGAAGAGATGCTGATTTTTATGGAGGATAACAGTATACTCCAATGTATACTTTATGACGTCCGTTGCAAGGTGTTGACGGAGAAGTCAAGATGAACATTTGAAAACGAAGGTCATTTGCAAACAGAGGTTATGTTGCTAGACATGAGTCATGACATTGGTCAAAACAGTTGGTGTACAGGAATGGTGGAGAAAAAAATCCAGTATGATCAGTCAATTACAAGGTAAAACTAAGATTAATAGATGGGTGCTTGTTTTAAATTTGGGGCAACGCTTGCTCGACTCGAACACTAAACCCAAAAACAAATTGTATCTAAAACTGTCTAATTCGTGATTACTTTGCACCAAGGGGAAAGAAGGCCCTTAATCTAACATAAAGAAATGTTGAGTAATTCCATTGAACATTTGGTGTGCAAAACATCAACATTTAAGAAATCCCGTCTTACAATTGGTGTGCATAATGGCAACAATTATTTTTTTTAAGGGGTACAAGCGATGAAGATGGGGGAGGGAAGGATGGAAAAGATTGAACTTACTATGTACTATTGTAGGGAGCAGAAACCGGGTTCTTCTTCGATGATTGTCGCCAGGGCAAGTTCTTAGTTGCAGTCCGAAATCCAATTGAAGGTCGGAGAACAAAATGGACGAAGGGTCAGTCAAAGACAGGGTGGTGTTTCCAGTTGACGACGGTTGAAGTGCTTGTGGGATGGAGGGAGGTGTTTTTGTACAGATTAATTCGGATACGTCATTTGGGGTGAGGAAGGTTACGTGGTTTTTGGGGAGGAAGGAATTAGGAAGGGTATTTAAGGAATGCAAAAGTCGACAAACACCCTTCTCTTTTATAAGGAAGGGCTTTAAATAGGCTCGTAAATTGGGCTTGTAAATTATGTGGTACAATTCAACTGTTAAATTAATCACAAGTGGGTTTGGAAGAGAGAAATTGATGATGTCGGCTTGTTTCTCTAATGTTGGCGAGAGAGAGAGAGAGAGAGAGAGAGAGAGAGAGAGAGAAGTAGTACAGTTGAGGAGCTTCGAGGAACTTGACGTGTTCTTCATTGGTCCAGCTCTCTCTGGACTTGGCAATGGTGTAAGGCTTCCGATCACCTTCTTAATTTCCATCAGTACTTGGAGCTGAGTTGTTCGCTGCCATCGATAACGACCATTGGGAGACCGAATTCATGGGTGGTGGATCGCCCCGTTTGGCTAAATAAGCCAAGTGACTGATTTTTTTGTTCTTATTCAAGTTTTTTTCGTATTTATTATTTGTCGTTAATTTTTGAGGGATTAGATCATCTCCAGTCTTGACCCATTTTAAGACTCAAATTTAAAAATAGGGCAAAAATCAAAAAATCTCTCTCCAATCTTTAACCCAAACCCATCCCCATTTTGGGTTTTACCCATTTTTTTACTCAAATCTGAGACAACTTTTGTCTTGACCCATTTCTCCAACGGCTAGTTAGAGAGAGAGAAAGAGAGAAAGGAAGAAGGAGGGAGAGAGAAAACCTCGTCGGTAGTGGCAGCAGGCCGAGGGCCGGCGGTCTGAGAGGTGATGCAGAAAGTGGCAATAGCGTTGTGACCTTTAAGACGCCTTGGGTTCCCCAGAGTTGTCGCTATCTTCTGGCCTCCGATGATGATGATGAACGAGTTTCAGAGTTGTCTTTTGTTGTTGTGTCCGGTTCTGAGTTTTGTGCAAAAACAATTTTGTGTTTGATTCTTGGAGAGAGAGAGACGGAGACGAAGAGAGAAAAATACCAGGTCTCCTCATTTTCGATTTGAATGTTTGACCTTATTTACCATTATGCCATTAAGAATAAAATGTATATATATTTGGGTAAAATTTGGATTTAATGGTTGGCGATGTGTCTATCCAAAATGGGTTTTTGTCCAAAATTTGACTCAAATTTGAAGAAAAATATGGGTGAAGGCTGGAGATGCTCTTATTGCATCGTCAAGAAAAATATGTGTGGCCCAACAAAAATATACCTCTTCAAGCGTCATTTCTAAACATGCAAAACCAGCCGGACCCCAGAACATTGGTGATCGAAATAAGAATCGCAATAATGAGAGGCCAGTCAAGGCACCCTCGGCAGCTGATTTTGTTGTGAGTCCTCCTGATATTCCGTCTTTAATGTTCTGTTTAACTCTGATTAATATGCGGATAAAATTGTTTTAATTTACTTACGTTTTAGATTATAGCCCATATGGTAAGGCAATTCCATGTTAAAAAAAGAATAGCCTTTAGAATCATCACGAAATTACGGATCGTTTTGCAGCGAAGATTGATCTGTGTCAATGCAGTTGGAAAATGAAAGCGTAGGATGCAAATATGGAGACAAGCTGATGGATATTAGTTGTGAAAATGAAGCTGATACAACAATAATCTACCCCACAGCTGCAGATCAACTTCTCACTAACGAACGGACAGATGCCTCTGAAATTCAGATTGACAGTATGGCACATTCTTATTAACAGTATCAATGAAATTGATACCTATTACTATTTCCATCACTGTTGCCACCACTCTGGAGAAAAAGGCGCACTTCAGGTTGTGCTTGGATCACGAATTTGTCGAGGAATTTGCTAAGGAAAAGGAAAACGATGTTGAACGAAGCACATAACTCAGCTTCTTCGCTTCACTATTTTCTTCTGTCTCCGTGTAGTCCTCCACAAATCCATAATCCAAATATGGTCGTAGTTTTTTCTGATGCAGCAGACGGGAACCATAAAAGAACAAACATATGCAAGAAGTAGAATGACTCATAGTGGGGATCTATCAATAAGTATATTGAGATTATAACACCTATTTGGACGTCCAGAATATTTTGATACTTTCATCTGCAGCTGGTGTATTTTTAACAGACTTATTTTCTGTTAATTGCAGAACAATGAGATAGCAGCCAGAATTTTCCCTACGATATTCTACCGCAGACTACCCAACATGAAAGCTTCAACGAATCGGCTGAAGAAACCAAGCACTGCATAAGTCAGAAGGTAACTGAGACGATATGCTTCAGAACAGAAACCAATGCAGAAGACTTGATCTTGAGCAGTCCATCATTCCTCAGCTATGCAGAGGAACTCAATGATATCAACTCTAACAATGCCATACATTTGAAACCAACTAGCTTAAACAACCACGAAACCAATGAGAGGAGACTCTTGTTGGACTGTGCAAACGAACTCATGCAATATAGAATCCTAAGGTGTAAAAAACTGGTACATCCATTGTTACTCATTCCCGTGAGCTGTTCAAAATCCACTACTTCCCTATCTCAATTGGCGGAGGAAGTGAGCGATGGAATTGAGAATCTGAGAAGCTACCGTAAGAATTTCGGAGAGAAATTTCACAAGGATAGTCTATTTTCAGTTGTGGAGAGAGACCTGAGGTGCCGGGGAGTGGTTAGTGGGGGATGGGACTTGGGTTGGAAGCATTCATTTACGGCGGATGAAGTAGAGGAAGCCGTCAGTGATGTAGAGAAGCTAGTTTTCAGTGAGTTGCTAGAGGATATGTTAGTAGATTTTATCCATTAGCACTTCATGTGTTTCCAAGGGTCTTGTTTTTGAGCTTTTAGAAGCTGGTTAATGATGTTTTCTGTACATAAGGATACTATAGTGAGTAGGGGAAGTTATTATTAAACATTCTTTAATGCAATTTCTCCATTTTCTGATAATAAAGAACAAAAAATGTGGTGCAGAGAGGGAGATCGGAAGTGTAATTTGGATTGGAACTCGAGGGTTTTTATCTCAAGGCATGTTTGATTTCCAGATTATAGGGATTTGGTCCTTGGGGAGCATGTAGTCCTATTTTTTCTTTTCTTTTTTTGTTAATCGATTGAAGGGATACTTTATATCATGTATGAATTACAAAGTATCAATTCAGGACACTATATCAATTGTGAGCTTACGAGATAATCAAATCAGTAACTCAACTAATACAAGAAATAAGCCCATCATAAAAAAGAAACAGAGAAAGAAAGGAAAAGTCAATCTAAGGGAAGAACACCCATACGAAGATGGAAAGATTTGAACTCATGAAGCCAATCTAAAGGAAGAACACCCACACGAAGATGGAAAGATTTGAACTTATGACTTCCTAATGAGATGTAAGAGTTCTGGCCAAATGAGATAGTCTCAATTTGTTAACATGTAGTCCTGGGAAAGCTAATTTGTCTTTTGTTGCATAACTTACGTATCTTGTGTGAGGTATAAAGATTAGACTAAATTAGGTCCGTTTGAGACTATTTGTCCATTTAGGCTTCATTCTGCTCAGGTTTTTATTTTTGAAGTATTTATTTCCTACTTTACGAGACAAGTTATTCTCTCACAATACATTATTTTCTTAACAGAATGGGGCCTTAGTATGCTATATATGGGGTATTGTTTAATACCACCGCGGACGGCAGATGTGGAAAATTACTCCTATTAGGTGGGGTTGCTTTGGTACTTCTATATTTTTGGACTTTAGAATCTTCATTGAAACTTTCCAATCATTGAACAATGAAATGCTACAAACATTAGTAGTATTCTGCTGGCTTTGTCTATGTGCCATCATACATCCAAATGTCGATCCTAGATTCAATTGAAATGGGACACAAAGCGAGACTGAGTTTCCGTTCCGCTAATTTTTTTTAAGTACTTATTTTTTATTTTATAAGACAGGTCATTTTTATTATTATACATCATATTTAATTTAAAAAATAATTAAAATAAGTACTTACTTTTTTTAGCAGAACGGGGCTTGAATCTAGGCACAAAGCGTGCAATTTTGGCATTTTTGTACTAATTCCGACAATTTGTGCAGTAGCTTAGCATCTATTCAACAAATTAGCATCTACTCAACAAATACATTCACCTTTCAAGTACAGAGTGGTTCATTTGGAGAAGGACAAAAGTCAAAAACGCTGTCTCCATTATGTGAAGACAGTCCCGTGCTCAAATTAAATGAAATGCAACAGTGATATAGGAAATTGTTTTATTTTTTGAAGCCTTACTCTTTGGGGCGGCTGCCAGTCCGGCAATGGAGAGGTGGTCAAGGCCGAGATTTAGGGATTTATTCCTTTCTAAGATCTAAGATTTGAAACTTTTTAGGTATTAACTTCTTTGGGATCAGTTCGTACAAAGCTTTGTTGCAGAGTTAATTGGGCTCTCCGCAGTAGCAGTGAGCCCTCTGAATTTGTCGACTTTGGTGAGAATTTTGTTTTTTTTTTTTTTTGGATATCTTAGAGAGAGATGAAGAGAAGAGAGTTTGGCCATTGAAAGCAAAGAAAAATTTGGGTGTGAATTGTGTTAGGGAATTCTTAATTTGGAAATGTGAAGTGTAGCTGGGCTGTGAATTTTGTTTTTTTTTTTTTTTTGGAGGTGTGAATTCTTCATTTGGGCGCAAATTGTGTCTTTTTTGAACGTGTGAATTTTTCATTTAGGTGTGAATTGTGTTTTTTTTCAAAGATTTGAATTTTGGTAGTGCGAATAGTGTAAAGGAGTGTGAATTGTCGGGGGTGTGAATTCTTCAGAGATGTATGAATTTTGGGGTTGTAAAAAGTGACAAGGTGAAAACTCTCGTTTTTGACACATGTATGCCGAGCAAGGCGCGGATGCGTTTCCAGGCGTTGGTTGGTTGTGTGTGGGCGTGTTAAGACTTATAGCGCCTAAGTTCGGATGATGACTGCTGTGAATCGTGACTTCTAATTTGTAAGGCGATTGCGTGTGATCCAAAGAGTAATGATCACAAGGAGGTTCATAGTTTGCCACACCATACAATAAAGTGGTACAAGAAGAGTAAAATTCAAATTACTTGAAGAAGTGAGTTCGAATAGAATTTGAGTACGAGGTATATTCGATATCCGACTGAACTTTATTTTTTTCAAGAACTTTTTAAAAATATTTTAAACAATAACTTTTATTATTTGTACGATACCGTGAGGTGAATTCTAATAAAAAACAAGTCTACCTTTGGTCAACTATAGTATCGGGCTGGCATGCATAAAGGTCTTCCACGAAAATTCTTGGCATTTAGACTTGTTCCTAATTGCCGTACCATTAGACTTATTGTTTGTGAAATCAAACATCAAAAAGTAAGTAAATAGTAGGGTACAATAATTCTACGCGTGACTCTGTCCGCACGGACTTCCTCATTTTCTTCCCACTTTCCTCTTTTTACTTGGTTACTTCCCTGGAAACTTCCCAAGCTGGAGAGAGAGAGAGAGACCCGTTTCTCACTCCATTGTTTATGCACGAGATCGAACAATCTTCGCTTCAAAATTCAGCCATCCCTCCATGTGCACTCTCTCTCTCTCTCTCTCTCTCTCTCTCTCTCTCTCTCTGGTCCATCTTTGTTAAAGTCCCTCGATTTATTGATTTCTAATGTGGCTTCTATAAACTGTGTTTTTATTTTGCAGATGATGATAGATATATAGGAGGCGGAACTCTTGAATTGGTTCTACAAATTAACATTGCGAACGAACTCCCTAATCTTTTGGTCAGTATCTTGAGATCAGTATATTGTACTCACCATTCATATTTTTTGGAGGATGATTCGCAATTTTTTTTGTTCAAGGTATTCATATCTTTTTGTTTATGGTAGCAAATTCTTGGCTTGTTAGTTATGCATTCTTTTTACGAAGTTACAAATGGGGTGTACGCAAATTTCACTACTGGCTTTTGTGTTTCTTTTGGTCATAATCTTGTCTCCTGGTGTGCTAAGAAAGTAGAAATAGCCCACTTTATCTAGGCTTTTAGGCCTTTTATGTGTTGGGCTCTGCTTTGTATTGTTTTATCCGAGCATTTTGGCCTCTTGGGGTTCTTGATTGGCATCAATTAATGGTTTGGGTTTGGGATGTGCACATGTTGCTTTTCTCCTTGCTCCCTTTGATATTTGTAATCTTTCAAAGAATAATAAAATTCTTTAAAAAAAAAAAAAAAAACAGCCCACAGTGGTTTGATCCTTCACTGAAGCTAAATATAGAATTATGACTCACACAACTGCATACTCCAATAATTGGTGCTCATAGTTAGTTAGTGACCAACTTATCATTCCATGTGAATATGGATTCACCAATTAGATTAATTTGTGTTTCTTGTTAGCCAATCAAATGTCAGTTAGAATTTTGTCAAGCTGAAGTTCACAAAATCTTGATTCATCTTTGTGCAGTGTGGATCTATAAAAAAAACATTGTGTTGTGTGCATATATATGGATGCCTCGCTGGCAGAAGGATGTTCTTCCTCTTCCACACCCATCTCACCACAATGGGTATATGACGTCTTCGTGAGTTTCAGAGGCGCCGATACTCGTAAAAAGTTTACTAGCCATCTGTTTGCTGCTTTAGAGGACAATGGTTTTCGCACATTCAGGGATGACAAAGAGCTTGAAAGAGGAGAATTTATTAGCGATGGACTACTGAAAGCAATTGAGGGTTCCAGAATTTCTTTAATAGTGTTCTCAAAAGACTATGTTGGGTCGAGGTGGTGCCTTGATGAACTTGTGAAGATCATGGATTGCAGGGAGACTTTCAAACAAATTGTTGTGCCCATCTTTTATGATGTTGTTCCATCCAACGTGCGGAAGCAGACTGGGGTTCTTCAAGATGCATTTGCCAATCACAAAAAGCATCTTAGAGAGGAACCAGATGGCAAGGTGGAAAAGTGGAGGGCAACTCTTACTAAAGCTGCTAATTTGTCAGGTCGACACTTGCTGAATGACGGGTATTTTCCTTGACCCTTTTGATGTTTACAAGAAAATGACCTTAAAATAGCATTAGTGCTAGTCCACATATTTGGAGGTGCGGGTGGAATTTTCATATTGTTAGAAGGTTGATTAATCTTAAAAAGTACTTAGTTGACCATAATTTTATATAAATCAAATTTCAAATGCCGTTGGACACACTTTGAACTTTGCAATTATTTGACATTTGTACTTGCCTCAGATCATAACAAGAGAAGGCCTTACTATGCATGACTTTAGATATGCCTGGAGAAAGAATTTTGAAATAGGAGTAAGATATTTTGACTGATTTCAAAATCACTGCTTGCTGCAAGCTTGCAACTAGTTTATTTGTTTGAGTTTCTAGGCCAGATATACTCAATTGAGACCTTAGTAGCAAGATCCTTCTAAAATAGGTGTGCCCCCAAGACGGGAGCTCGAATCGGTGCTCCCAAGATGGAGCTTGGCGGGAGCTCGCTTCCCTCGAGACGGGAGCTTAATGAGCGGTTAAGGCAACTATTCTCTTACTTTTAAGGGAGTTATGCCATTGTGGAAGTAAAAATATGAAAATCTTACCACACAAAAAGTTTTGCAAATTGAAAATATCTAATTTCCAATAAGTACCCTTTAAGATTGTGAAAATTCTCATCAGTAATCACTTTTCCTTCAATGGTTAAGTATTTAAAGATAATTTATATACGTATTTATATGAAATCTATACATGCTCCTTAGGCTCTCCCAACCCTAGGAGCTTCTAGGTGTCTCCACTCCCCCGCAACCGCTCCATGCTATTAAGATTGAGACTACTTTTTTGGCCGAAATTAGTGTCAGGCCCCAAACTGGGTTAGTCAATTGTTCCATCCCTAGAATACGACGTGGCAGAACCTAATCGCCTCACAATTAAACTGAAACAATCATTTGAACATAAGTCAAACCAAACCACTATTATTAAAATAATAGGTGAACTGTACAGCATAGTACAAGAGTCACAAAAACGTTACAACCTAAACCAAAGGTACAATGAGCCTCGCTCCCAAAAGACACCCCGACGATGACGACAGCTGTATAGTGGACCACCTCTATTCTCAGACACCTGAAAGAGTAACACATTAAATGCGTGACCTAACCACAGGCTCAATGAGTACAGTTGAATCAAATAAATAAGAACAACTAAAAAAACAATTATGGATCAAGCATAAACCAAATAACTCTTTCAGTACAAGAATTCTTCATAGTCCACCACAAGGTCCATGAACTCATCCCAAATAGCCAAGGGTTGTTTACCTTCGACCAAAGTTATCACGGTACTGTTACCGTTAGAGTTGATGCAAATAAGTATATTGGTGAAACCATGGGCCATTCAATATAATTCCCAATGGTAGGGACACACTCACATATCCCATATGCGAGCCAATAATAATATATAAGCCCAATTAGGCAAACACTCCTACATACTCCAAAATTAGCCCAGGAGCGGGGCACACTTCTACATTTGCCCAGGAGCGGGGCAGCAAGGCTATAGTAGCATGAATCTCAAAACACATTTCTCAAATATTCTCGATTAATATTTCAACCAATCAAATCGCAGTTCATAAAAAGAGAATACTTTTCATTATTCCAAGTAAATCAGTTTAGTTCTGATCAATATAATTCACATGTACTCACCTTCAAAAACAACGGGATTAACTGGAACCTCAACCTAACTCCTAGGTGGAGCCGATGTGGGCACGAACCTCTCTAAACCTAGCACGATTCACACGGCAATGCAAATGAGTGATATTCATAACACATCCGATGCATGAAGAAGCATGCTAGAGATTAAAACTCATTCATAACTTCGTCTCTAATTACCATCTCAATGATCCCATGAACTAATTCAGTTTCCTTTCTAATATTCAGCGCCTAAGCACAACGTTTACCATGCTTAATTACACCCAGTATCTCACCACATACAAAGCAAACCGACGGGAATTTAGGAAATAAAAAAGTCTTTTATGCTTACACATGAAACAGACACAGTGACGTGTCTTCCTAGATTCATGCTTATCTTGGTCCCTAATTCAATTGCAATACCCTCCTTTATGATTTGGAAAATAACACTTTAGGATATAGCATTAAGACAAAGACTACACAGTCTACACGCATTAATTTGTCTGTATGAATGCATGCACAATACTACACATAAACGTCATTTCAATTTTTTTTATTAACCATAAAAATGTATGATATGTATGAAATTAGGATTCGGGTCACACAATTAGCATGATTCATGCCATAGTCATGGTTGTTTCTAAATCAAAAATGCTAGGGGTGCATATGAAATGTACATATTATGTACGTATCAATTTTGTGGGGCCCACCTCGGGTCCCACAAAGATGATTCAAACCGCCCATTATTTTTCAAACATTTTTTTATGGAGCCCTATAAAAAATCAGCACAACCCGATATCGGTAAGGATTTTTTTCTTAATTTGTGGAGGCGAAACTACTTAACTGCTTAGTTTCGCCCCTACAAATTCAGAAAAAATCCTTACCGACATCGGGTTGAGCTGATTTTTTACAGGGCTCCATAAAAAGATGTTTTAAAAATAATGAGCGATTCGGATCATCTTTGTGAGACCTGAATTGGGCCCCACAAAATCTCTATGTACATTGTATGTACATATTGTATGTACCAATAGTAGCACTCTTCTAGATTTAATGAGTACTTATTCTTGTTTCTTATGTTAATTGATGATGTACAAATTGGCAGAGATGAAGCAGAGTTAATTAAGATGATCATTGAAGATGTTAGAAAAGTAAATCCAACACATCTAAATGTTCCAAACCGCCAAGTTGGACTAGACCGTCGTGTTGCAGAGCTCAATATGTTGCTGAACATGGAATTCAATTGTGTTGGCATTGTTGCCATATGGGGCATGGGTGGAATTGGCAAGACTACAATTGCAAAAAGGTTGTATAATCTCATCCAACACAAGTTTGAACGTAGCGGTTTTCTTGCGAATGTTAGAGAAACTTCGCAGCAACCGAATGGTTTGGATGAGTTACAAAAGAAACTTCTTTTGGCTATATTAAAAAGACCTCATGGAGTAAGTAATTTTCATGAAGGCATCGAGGTCATAAAAAAGATAGCTTTCGGTCGAAAAAAGGTTCTTCTTGTTCTGGATGATGTGGATAATGTTCAACAATTGGAGGCACTAGCCATAGATCGAGATTCCTTCGCTCCTGGAAGCAGAATCATCATAACAACAAGAGATAAGTCTTCGCTAAAAATTCTCGAATTGGGTGAGAAGGAGATATATGGGCCAGAGAGATTGGACAGGGGCGAATCCCTTGAACTCTTCAGTTGGCATGCCTTTAAGGAAGACCATCCTCCACAAGACCATTTGGACCTTTCACGCCAAATTAGGCATTATGCTGGAGGGCTTCCATTAGCCCTTGAAATTTTGGGTTCCTATTTCCGTGGCAAGAGCATACCACAATGGGAACGTGCAATAGCGAAATTGAGAAAAATTCCTGATGATGATGTTCAGGCAAAACTTAACAGAAGTCTTAAGATGAGTTTTGATTCGCTCAGCGAGCAATTGAAGAAGTTGTTCCTAGATATGGCATGTTTTTTTGTTGGAATGGGTCGAGATTTTACAGTAAAAATATTGGAAGGCCGTAACATTTTCGCAGAAGATGGGATTGAGAAACTAGCCGATCAGTGTCTCATAAAATACGACTATTATGACCAAATTGTGATGCATGATATGATTAGAGACATGGGCAGAGAAATTGTCAGGCAAGAATCTCTTGAGGATCCTGGGAAGCGTAGCCGATTGTGGTATCCTGACGATGTCCTTGAAGTTCTGAGCTATGGCACGGTGAGTACCAGATGCATTGAGATTTTAATCAATTGTTGATGTTTCATTAGTGCAATAATGCTACATGCACTTGTTCCCATTCTAATTCTTATTTATTTGACATGAATATTCCTAGCTTTATTTTTTTTTTTCTCACCGAGGTACTTTTTCCTTCCCTCATTATGAACTGGGTTTTCATATCAGGGAACTGAAGCAGTTAAAGGCCTCATCCTAAATGCAACAGCTGTCCAAGTGAATGCCAAGGCATTTGAAAAGATGAAGAACCTGTGGCTGCTTCATCTCGATTACATTCATCTAACTATTGGTTATGAAAATATTTCCAGAAGGCTATTATGGCTGAGTTGGAAAGGCTTCCCTTTGGATTGTATACCGTGGAATTTTTCTATGGAGAAGCTAGTTGCTCTCGATTTGAGTTATAGCAGGCTGAACAAAGTTTGGAATGGAAACATGGTACATCCTTTTTTTTTTTTTTTCTCTATCTGACATCTATCGCACGTATATTTTGTGGAAATTAACTTTCCTCGAATTCTTTTGGATAGATTCTGGACAAGCTGAAGTTCCTTTACCTCAGTCACTGCCATTACCTAACCAGAACCCCTGACTTCTCTGGACTCTCCTCTCTTGAGGAGCTGTTGCTTAATGATTGCAAAAGTTTGGTGGAGGTTGATGAGTCTATTAGATGTCTGAACAATCTTGTTGTCTTGGATATGAAAAACTGTACAAAACTTCGGAAGCTTCCCTCTGGCATTTTGATGTTAAAATCTCTCGAATGTCTTGATCTCTCCGGCTGCTCCAACCTAGGAAACTTAGGTGTATTTAAAGGAACGCTATATAAAATTTGGTGCTCATTCTTCTCATCTTGGACATTGCCACGAAAGGGCATGGATTCTATTGGGTTGTCACTCACCCCTGTCCAGGCCTCCAGTTGCTTAACGGAATTATGTTTGGAAGACTGCAATTTGCCATGTCTATCGGAGGAAATAGGGAATCTAATCTCATTAAGGACTCTGGATCTTACCCAAAACAATTTGAGTACCTTGCCGGATGGTATCTGTAACCTTACTTGCTTGAAGCATTTGCGTTTGGAAGGAAACAATTTGTCAAATCTGCCCAGTGGAATCGGGAGGTTGACCTTGTTAGAGAGTTTGAATCTTTCAAGAAACAGTTTATGTACCCTACCGGATACCATTGGTAAGCTATCTTGCTTGAAGGATTTGTTGGTGGGAAATAACAAGCTCTCGCATCTTCCTAGTGAAATTGGGGATTTGGACTCTTTAAAGGACTTGGTACTTGCGGGTAATAATGGTTTCCGTGCCTTACCAGAAAGTATATGCAAACTTCGCTTGTTTTCGTTGAATGTGGAGAAGTGCAACTTGTCTCATCTGCCCAGTGAATTTGAGGCATTGGTGTATTTGTACCTGGCACATAACATATCGCTCCGATCTCTTCCAAGGCTTCGAACACTTACTAGGGTGTTCGCAAATAGTTGCCCATCATTAGAAAGCCCACCACTTGAATTGGATCAGCTGGGGGTACGTGCGGACTATTCGGGATCCAATAAATTAGCTGAGAACAATTATTTAACTAGTCTCTTAAAACAACTCCCCAATAGTAAGGTACACTCTGTCTCTCTCACGCATTGGAATATTTTTATAAGGGTGTTTTCCACTAACCAAAACAAGTATTTATTTTTTAAATAAGTATTTTTTGAATTAAAAATAATGTATTATGAGAGAATGACATGTCTTGTAATGGGATAAATAAGATAAAAAGTTTAGCGGAACGGGATTCCATAAGAAGGTAAAATCATGGTTTTTGTAAAGTCATATGATCGGTATAATCCTTGATTTCTATTCATCTTCCAAGTGCCGTGGTAGTACCAGGTTGAGTTCCGCTAAGGGATTTTTTGGATTTTTTTTTGTTTTGTCTTTATTTAATTTTTTTATGTGTTTGTTTATTTTGTGACAAACTTTTATGAATTATTGATTCGTCTCGACGAGGAGAATTGAAAAAGTAGTTTTTTTTTTTTTACTTTTACCCTAATATATTTTGTAATACGGCTTTTTTGACTTTACCTTGAATATTTTCAAAATTAATTGGAAAAGTCATATTTTTTTTACTTCTGTGATTCCTTTGGTCAAGATGAGTCAATAATTCATAAAATTTTGTCGCAAAATGAAAAAAACGTGAAAAAAAATTGATTAAGGACAAAACAAAAAAAAGCCCAAAAATCCCTTAGCGGTAACCAAACCAAACCAAGCCTTGTTTCCAAATCAATTGGGTCGGCTATGTGAATCATATTTTTTCATTGAGTTCTCTGTCTACTTCGCTTAGATTAGTAAGCCCAAGTCCTTTCGTATGTCTGAATACTTTTAGGTCAAATCTTAAGAAAAAGATGTTTGTACTCAGACTAATTCATGATCTATATTGGAACAGGGGCTCTCTGAACTTAAGCATACTGTTCAAATTCTTGTTCCAGCAGGGGAGGAGGAACTTTGTATTTGGTTGCCGTACCATGATGGTAGAGGGCCAAATGTATCTTTTGTGGTGCCGCCTTCTCCTTTTGTGAACCAGAAAATGTTGGGTTGGATTCTACGCCTTGTAGTCTGGGCTCCCCAAGGAACATCTTTCCGTGGGCCATCGCTATTGATTAATGGTGTGATCTGCAATAAAATCCGATGGTTTGTACCATTCTCGTTTTTCTATCCCACCGATGTAGATCATGTGAAGCTTATTTATATCGAAAGTGCTACAGGCACATCACTAAATGCCACACCCAGCCACATCAGCTGATGTGGCACCCAATTTAAAAAAAAAAAAAAAAAACAGAAATCAAAATTAAAACAAAACCGTGTTTCATCTCCGTCTTCTTCCAGAGCAAGAGAGAGAGAACAGATGGCTACCCAGACCAACCGGCCAACACCACCGCCACCACCGGCGACCTCCGCCTCCATCGCCACCACTGACGACCTCCGCCGCCATCAGCGCCTCGCCTTCCCTCCCGTCCACCGACGGGCGACGGCAACCAGTAGCAACAGCAATTTCCGTCTCCGCGACCACCGACGCGACCACGCACCTCCAACGTCCCTATACACCCGTACACTCTCTCTCTCTCTCTCTCTCTATATATATATATATATATATATGTATATATATATATATATCAGCCACAACCCTAAAACTTTTTTCGATTTCACTCTGGTTAGAGTTAGGGCTGAATTGAAACGGAACTGAAATTGAGGCTTTTACTCTGAAATTGGGGATTTCACTCTGATTCGGGTTATGTTTCCTTGCTTGCTTAGGTGCTTATATTTACAGTAAGTTGTGGGATTATTGTTCATAACTTCAAGCAATTTTGATTTACAGAGAAACCCACTGAGGATTTTGTAAGAAACTTTGTATGAGCAAGTGCCTGGTAGCAAAATGGCAATTTTCTGGTAAGGGCTTCAAACCCTTTGGTAATTTTGTGTTTAATGCAAGATGTGAACCACCCTGACTTCACTATGGAACATTGGTTGTTTGAACCACCCTGACCAACTGCGTGGAAATTGTATTGCACTAGCGTTTGAGGCACACGCGATGCGTGTGCGAGTGATAGGAAGAAATCATGCTAGGAAGACACTGAATAACAAAAAGTGGATTGAATTTGGGAATTTAACTGGTTTTCTAGACTCAATTTCAACAACAAAAGAGGAAGCAAATTGTGCTATTGCATGTTCTCCTCCATGAACATGGCAATGAAGTAAAAAACGAATTTACTTTGAATTAATAACGTTGAAAGAGAACAAAAGTTACCTTAGAGCATGTGTTTCTTTGGATAGACAGAGTGGATGGATGAAGACAGCCATGGTCTCTCTACGCTTGAGGCAGATTACTGTTTGTAACTGCAAGAAATATTTATGTTGGCTACTATGTTTTACATTTTTGTCCATACGGCTATTGGTGTTGTGGTTAACTAAATTGTGTAACTTCTTTTTTTGGGAGTACAAATTGGGGAGAGCAAAATGTGAGCCAACCTAAAAAAATTGTCCACACCAAAGGGTACTCTCCCTTAATATATTAGAATAGATGTTTGTGCCCCTCTCTGTGTGTGAGTGGACACAAGCAGTTCAAATAGTTTGGATATCATCTTTTGTCTACTTGTAGATACTGTGTTTTCGCCCCTAAGATGACTGCAATGGATCCTTGGGCTTAGTTAGCTATGGATACTATTTTTTGTCATGATTAGGGTGTAAGAGTTACGTGATTGCTTTTGTTTCATAGGGCATGTGCTGTTTTTGTCGCGACATCCCGGATCATTGTTTTTCCTTTTGTCAGGGATTGTTTGGGTGGAATATCAATGACACTTTCCTGCTTCCAATTAAATCCAGAACTCCTTTCCTCTCACCTAGAAAGAAATAGATTCTAATGTTTCCCCTTCTCTAGAATTGAAGTTAGACTTGGTCTATTGCACTTTTCATCACGGAAAGGTAGTAACACAACAAGACAATAATGCCAAATGGGCATGTTATGTAAAATCCTGTATAACCTGCTGTATTCCTAGAAGTCCCTTTTGGAAGATACTTTTCCTTGTTGTAGACTTGTAGTGATACATACATTTTCTGAAATAAAGCATTTTAATCCCATTGTCCTCATCACTTGCCCAGCATAACCAATCCATTTGTATTACTTTATTTATGACTTCAGTGCTAGTTTCAAACTCATGACATGTTGTTTTGCAGAATGAGAATAGAACTCTTTGGAAACTTGGGACATTGCCTCCTGGGCTGATAACTTTCTATAACCTGACTTATCCATTAGAGTGGAGCTGGCATGTGTTGGGTCTTGGCTACGATCCTGCCTTAATCCAACAGCAATAGAGAATGCAGCCGTGGTGCATTACGACGGAAACTACAAGCCGTGGTTGGATCTAGCTATCGCTAAATACAAGTCATATTGCGAGAGAGGGTGAAGAAGGTGAGCATGGAATGCCATAAGAAGGAAAGAGAAGAAGGTTTCTGCAACTACAGAGCAGTCAAGATGCTGAACGATTTGGTGGCAAAGAAGAGCGGAATGATTTGATAGCAAATAAAATGGAGATGTAAATCCTAGGCATATTTGTCTTACAATTGAAAAGTTGAATACTGGAATGTAGCTTCTTTTTTTTTTTTTTTTTTTGCAAATGAGGTTTGTACCATTAGAGGAGAATGTACTCTTATTTGAATATGAATAATATTTAGCATGAGAATGTACTCTTATGGTGTTTGTCATGAATGGATAAGTTGGCAATGGATTTTAGCTGGTGTTGGGTCTTGGCCACTTTTTTATGCCAACCAAACATAAGCATGTGGCAATATCAATTACATACTTTAAAAATTTCAACTAGGGTGTGGGTTCTCATACTGGTCTAGGCTTATTATTGTTACCTTCTTATTACAACTAAGTATCTAACTGAGATTAGTACTTTGGCTTCAGCAAAATAGGATGCTAGATTAATATTGAAGTAATTCTTGCTGCAAATTTGTTAATTGTTTCGCTCCATTAATAACTTTGGTCTGGACTGTAAGAGCATTCTGCAGATTTGAGAATTCTCATACTTCTATTGTCATTTACTCCTTTCTAGAAAATCTGGTGCCTTTAGGAAGTCGAACATCTTCATCCATCACAAGAGCAAGTTCATTTAATCACATAGGTTTCCACCTACGACTTCGTCAAGCTGTCAAGGTATGTTTCAGTTTAAGGTTTATTCACATGCCCTGGTTTGGAGCAAGAAATTAGGGCTTGTAATTGTGACAATTTTAACAATTGGTATCAAAATGAACCAAATCGCAATTTCTATTCAGCATTAACCCTAATCCTAGCAGAAAAAAGCAATGGAGAAATAATAAAAATTGAAATCGAAAAAAGTTCTGTTCACGTCCCCAATTTTAGTTCAAGCCCTGACCCTAATCAGAGTGAAATCGAAACAAGTTCTAGGGATATGAGAGAGAGAGAGAGAGAGAGAGAGAGAGAGAGAGAGAGAGAGTACAAGTGCGTAGAGACGTTGGTGGTGCGTAGTCGCGTCGGTTGGCTGTGTGGCACAATTGCAGCCGGTGGTGGTTGCCGTCAGTGGAGGGGAGGCGCTGATGGCAGCGGGGTCGTCGGTGGTGGTGATGGTGGCGGAAGTCGCCGCTAGTATTGGCCGGTTGGTTTGGGCTGAGGTCTTTGTCGGCTATCTCTTCGTTTGGGCGCGGAAGAAGATGGCGCGGAAGAAGCTGAAGACGATTTGATTTTGATTTGGAGATGAAAGCCGATTTTGATTTCTGTTTTTTTTTTTTTTTTTTTTTTAATGGGGTGCCACATCAGCTGATGTGGCTGGGTGTGGCATTTAGTGATGTGCCTGTAGCACTTTCGTATTTATATACCACAGGGTTGCAGGGGATTGGAATTACAAGGCGGTGATGAAGTGGAGATCCAAATATATCAACATAGCCTTTTTCGACGGGATACCCCAATAGATGTAACTCATCCTAACACGTTAGTAAAGAAGTGGGCGATTGATTTGATTTACGAGGCTGATGAGATTCACAAAGTCAACGACACATGCTGTCAAGTGGTGTACAATATTCAACTTTGACAAATACACTCAGGCGCCATTCCAGTTTAGGTTCCTTTTGAAAAAGTTCCTTTTTATTTCAAATTTCAAACTCAAATATAATGAAAATAAAAAATAATTTTATGATTTTTTTGCACCGTATAGAAGATCTCAATGAGATCTATCAAATAAGATCCATATTGGTAAAAAAATTATTTGCGTAAATATATGATTTTTGAGCTTAAAATTACCTTCCTTTTTTAAAACTTCTTTTTTAAAGAAACCGAAACGCCCCCTCACTCTTCTGCTCCACATGCATGTGAGATTTCGACTTCTCTTACTCCTGTTTTCATCCAATCTGCCCCCACTAGATTTCCTAGGTTGAACCCAACTTTTCAAAAAGAAAAATACTTTGTACTAATTGTTTATTTATGTTTTCCTAGGGTTTCATTATCAGTTTATCTCAAGCATTTGATAATGAGTTGTGAAAAGTCATTGTGAATGGAATAAAGGGTCTCAAAGTGTCACTTTATTTATTTTTTATCTGGTCTCACAGTGTTACTTCACTTTCCCCTCTCAAGAAGTTTCGATTTGGGGCAGGCTTTGGGTGCTAAGGCTATGAATAGCTTTTGGATCCCTCTGTGCAAACTCTGACACCCTCGTTGACCCCCGCTAATGTATACAATATTTTGACCCAAAAAAAAAAGAGGAAATCGACTAGGATGGACACCAAAATAATTCCTCTAAATAGGATGCCGATTTAATTTTTTCAAAATTGAACACTCATTTGCGCATTTTAGTTATCTTATTTAAATATTTTTTTTCCAAAAACTCCCTGCACATCCAAAAACAACCAGGAAATATACACTCCGTACAAGGCTAATGGAGAAAGGAGAATGGAAGTTGAAGGATCATAGATAGTTTTAGAGTTCAGTTTTTCCCCATATATTTTTTTCCCTCCATTTGATTAATGACTTTATTATCAATTTATCATCATAATTAAAGGGAGTCACAATCAATTGAAATATATTACGTATAACCAGAAATACTTTTGTATATCCTACATACTTCTCTCTTCTTTTCCACTGCAGATTTTTTTTCCCTTTTTTTATGGCTTGCTGAAAATTTCAAAGAAAAAGTCAACCCAAATTTGGAGAGATTGCTATGGGAGGAAGAAACTTATAATATTGTAGCTGCTGATGGCCTGAGCAGTTCGGCATCGCAAATGGAATAAAATACTTTTTTTAGTGGATAATGGATTGGTTCATTAAGATTAGTCGACTTGCGCGTACGCTACGCCAAATACTTGAGTTATCAAGTGAAAAGAAAAAAGAGAGAGTATTTTTTGTTTTCTATTGTGTTACTGTTTCTTTTTTTTTTTTTTTTACTTGGAAAAATAGATGGATTATTATTAATCAAAAAGATGGATGGTCAGAAGACCCAACATCATACAGGAAAAGATCAGTGAGAGACTGGGGGACAGGACCTCCCCAGGAAACCAATCTAACACCTGATAGGGCTTGTTTTGCCAACGAATGGGCAACCCTATTACAAGAACGTTTAACATGAGTAAATTGACAAGAAGAAAAGAGAGGTAATAGCTCAATACAGTCAGAGAGAACCGAGCTACAATCAGAAAAGACTTTCCTTCTTGCGTTAGAGCTTGTACCACTTCAAGTGAATCCCCTTCAATTATAACATGTGATAGACCGTTGGTTGCAGCAAAAACCAATGCTTCCCGAAATCCCATAGCTTCGACAGAACGAGGAGTTAGCAGACCCGTCAAAGGAATAGAAGCCATTCCCAAAATCTGCCCCATATAATCCCGGGCCACCAAACCAACACCCACAATCATTTTCTTCTTACAAAGAGCATCGTCTACATTAATCTTGATCGTACTAACAGGAGGCAAACACCACTTAGGAACCGGTAAAGGCACCGCAGAGACTACGGTAGATTTTTTTGGCCCAGACGCTAAATGAAAGTTCGAACATAAGTCCAAGGCCTTTTCCAAAATATGGGTCGATGTCCAGCTCTGGCCGTTAAAAATCAAATCATTTCTGGCTCTCCAGATAAACCAACAGATAGAGATAAAAAGAGCTTCCATATCCTCCGTCGCCCTGTTGTTCTGGAATAACTTCGAGATGGAGCCCCACCACTCGGAAAACTGGGCAGTGCCCCAAAAGGAAGAGATAGCAGAAGCAAACGGGGACCGATGCCAAACATCTTTAGATAATTTACATTGAAATAGCATATGTTCAAGGGTTTCAACATGTGACTGGCAGCGAGGACAATATGGAAGAACATCAACATTCCTCCGATGTAGATTATACATGACAGCAACAGCATTATGTGAACAGCGCCACATAAACATCTTAATCTTATGGGGAAATTACAGTAAGCCCCCTTCAACTATACTTCGGTAACGAGTTGCCCCCTTCATCGTTTAACTCGGACACTTAACCCCCTTCATCTTTTATGGCGTGACACTTAAACCCCTGCCGTTAGTGAGCCGTTAACGGAATTGCTGAAATTACCAATTTACCCTCTTTAGGTTATTTTTGTTTCGCTCATAACTTTTCGTAGGAAACTCTGTTTCAGCCCATTCTTTTTTCAGAGCTCTTATTTTTTCCTCTATTTTATGGGTCTATAATAATTTTAGTATGGTTACTTTACGCTTTCTAAGGTTAGGTTGTATCTCGAGTCTAACCTCAAATTCTCCCAACTGTCACGAAAAGTGCCATCTACCAGCTTTTTTTTTTTATTCTCTTTTTCTATGAACCTATGGGACACTAGCTGCCATATTTCTGAAAATGTCAATTTTAACCCGCGTGGGCCGAAAAATATCCCAACCTATTTTCTTGTTATTTTTTCGTTACTTAATTAATACTAATGTTTATATTCGGTATCTTTTCTCTTTCTTATTTATTTAAAATTATTTTAGTATTCCAATTTTCAATCCGGTTGAATTGGTGGAAAGATCTTGTTTTCTTTATCATTTTATCTTTAATGGACATAATGAATTTTTGAACTCGTAGAATCAAATCTCTCTTAGGGCTAATCAACGAAAGCCCTAAAGTCAAAATTTAATTATGGTCTTTTAGAATAGAATGATAAGGAAACTAAAATCTTTCTACTGGTTCAAACGGATTGATATTTGATTAGCCCTCATAGATATTTGATTCTAAGACTTTCTTAAGGCTATTCAACGAGAGTTCTAGAGTCAAAATTTAGGATCCTAAATTCTGAATGAAAACTTAAATTGTGTCATGGCCCATGAAGCCTTGAGAGGGATTAAGTGGCATTCCACTAAGCACTTTTTACAGTTTTTGGACTTTTACTTATTTTTATCTTTATTCAATTTTTTTTGCATTTGTTCGATTTGCGCTTCACTTTTTTGGTTTTTCATTTCGTTTTGTCAAGACGAATTATTAAAGTAAAAAATTATGACATTTATCATATTTTTTTTGAAAATATTCTAGATAAAGGTCAAAAAAACTGGCTTTATCTTGATATTTTTTTAAAAAAATTGGTAAAAGCTATAATTTTTTACTTTTCTAATTTTTCTTGACGGGACGAATTAAAAAACTCAAAAAGTAAGGCGCAAACTAATATACGTAAAAAAAAATTGATTTAAAGCGGAACTTGATTTTACGATGAAGGAATTGATGAGATGCAGTCTAAAAGTGGGCCACAGAGTTAAAATTTAATTACGACAAAGGATTGAAAATTGGAACACTAAAATAATTTTAAATAAATAAGAAAGAAAAAAGATACCGAATATAAACATTAGTATTAATTAAATAACGAAAAAATAACAAGAAAATAGGTTGGGATATTTTTCGGCCCACGCGGGTTAAAATTGACATTTTCAGAAATATGGTAGCTAGTGTTCCATAGGTTCATAGAAAAAGAGAATAAAAAAAAGTAAAAGGCTGGTAGATGGCACTTTTCGTGACTGTTGGGAGAATTTGAGGTTAGACTCGAGATACAACCTAACCTTAGAAAGCGTAAAGTAACCATACTAAAATTATTATAGACCCATAAAATAGAGGAAAAAATAAGAGTTCTGAAAAAAGAACGGGCTGAAACAGAGTTTCCTACGAAAAGTTATGAGCGAAACAAAAATAGCCTAAAGAGGGTAAATTGGTAATTTCAGCAATTCCGCTAACGGCTCACTAACGGCAGGGGGTTAAGTGTCACGCCATAAAAGATGAAGGGGGTTAAGTGTCCGAGTTAAACGATGAAGGGGGCAACTCGTTACCGAGGTATAGTTGAAGGGGGCTTACTGTAATTTTTCCTAATCTTATTAGGAATGGGAACAGACCAAAGAGATTTTCAGAGGGGGTTCAAAGAATTACCTGAGCTCGATTCCCCCCTTTCACGGGAGTGTCGAAAAGAAACGCAATTCATAGCCAAATGATATGCAGATTTTACTGAGAAAGAGCCATTGCTAGTGTAATGCCACGTACCTTTATCCCCAATTCCTTGAGAACTTATCGGAATCGAGAGAATGGAGTCCACATCTAAATCTGAAAATAAAGACTTTATCAAAGAAACATTCCACCAATGCGTCTCGTCATCAATAAGATCAGCCACTTGGTTGATATCATAAAAAGGGGAATCCTCCAATGGGGGAGGGCTAAGAGTTTTAAAAGATAAGGACCGAGGAAGCCACGGATCCTTCCAGATATCAATAGAAGACCCATTGCCCACACTCCATCGCCACCCCTTTTTAAGTATAGATCTGCCAGCGATAATACTCCTCCAGGCCCAAGAAGCAGCATTAGGACAAGGGGCGTCCCAAAAGGATAAATTATGAAAGTACTTCCCTTTGAAAAGTTGCTAGAATAAAGAACGAGGCCCCTGAAGTAACCTCCAACCTTGTTTGGCTAAGAACGCAAGATTAACAGCATGAATATCACGAAAACCAAGCCATCCCTTAGACTTCCGCTCACATAACTTGTTCCAACGGACCCAATTAATCTTATTTTCACTCTCTTTTGCCCCCCACCAGAATTTACGAATAGCACAACTAAGATTTCTGCACACTTGCTTCGGTAAAAGAAAACATTGCATGACATAATTGGGCATGGTCGAAGCCACTGACTTAATCAAAACCTCTTTACCAGCAAGGTTCAATGTTAAGTCTCTCCAACTTTTTAATCTTTCCAAAACACGATCAGAAACATACTTGAAAACTTCCGTTTTGGATTTGCCAATAATGGATGGTAGCCCCAAGTACTTGCCTCCCTGAGATTCAATTCGGATATTCAGGAAGTTGGAAATCCCATGTTTCTTATTTGGAAGTGCTAATTTGCTCAAAATAAGAAGGGCAAATGACCGGAAAGTGGTGTTGACCCAAATAATTCAGCAATTCATGGTGTGTAATTCACAAATCACCACTGTCATGACATTTCACTGCTCCCTCTCTCTCTCTGGAACGGACTCCCTCCCCCCTCTCTCTCTCCACTGCTCTCTCTCTCTCTCTCTCTCTCTCTCTCTCCAATCACCCCATGACCAAGCCTCGATCACTACTCAACCATAGAACAAGAACGAAGAACAAGCAGAAAAAGATAAATATGATTCATAAATAAAAACAGAAATAAACTTAAGATTACGAAAGATCTAAACCGTACCTACAACATTAATGAAGACGAAAAGCCCCAAAATCCAACTCTTCAATCTCCTTTGAAGAGAGATGAAGAAGATGAGAAGAAAGGGAGGTAGAGAGAGAAGTTCCTAGGGCTGAAAATTAAAGATATCCCAGCAAAATAGGGTAGAAACCTATTTATACCCCTTAGAATTTAAGTTACAAATGACCAAAATACCCCTGAGTTAATCTGAGATCGGGTACAAAAATCTGTCAAATTTTCAGTTGAGTTTCGGAACTGGCATATTTAGGGGTTTCTGAAACTGGTTTGCTGCATCAGAAAGTGTTTTTCACTAGATGGTTGGATCCAGAACTGATCTTTTTGGGGGTTCCGGAAGCTTATTACTGATCTGGAAAACAATCAGCTTCCTTGCTTCATCTTCACATCACCCTCGGTCGTTCCGTTCACACTCCGAGGCTTCTTGCTATGACTTTTTGAGCTCATCCATGGGATTCCACGTGGTCTTAGGGCCTTGGATGTTCTTGGAAGCCATTCATGGCGCCAAAACACGCCTTATTCTCACGTTCAACCCATGATGGTCAAAAATACAAACTACGCGCAATATTATTCAAATCAAACTAATTGTGCGCGTGAGTGTGACAAAAATGAGAGAGATAAGCCCCTGTATTTACACTATTGAGGGCAATGAATTGATTTCATGTTTATGAAATTGATTTTATTTTTTCCACAGAATTGTGTGTTTGTTATTCACGGTTTCAAATACTTTTCATACAGCGATTGTTAATTGAAATCGTGGTAATTGACTGTGATAGACGGATCTTATTAGTAAGACAATTCATGGGAGGAAAAAATAATCTATGCCGCTTGATGATATTTGAAAATTCTTAGGAGAAATCACGAGGGCACGTGAAAAATGATGGTATCCGATAAATCCGAATAAGAAATCCTTTGATTGAAATAAATCTAGGTTACAAATGGACAGGTGGATTCTTAACCCTAGACCTTTTCTCCCATCGAATCGCTTAACATTCATTTGCTTTTAATTAGTCTTAATTTAGTTTTCTCAAAATTAACAATCAATTCTTTTTTCGGAATTAAATTTGTCAGGGTATTTAAATAATTGTGACTTTAGAGCCCTCGTAACGATACTCAAAATATTTATTGGCTTATCGCTATCTTTGGGTAGTAGTAATTGCTTCATTTCATTAATTATTCTTGGTATAGCATATTAAACAACGATCATGTATTAATCCCACAAGAAAGGGTGGTAGATAAGGGAGCGTGTTAGGCTTCAACATTTTATCGGCTCCGTGGTTTACATGGGGCTTTGTAGGCCCGAAAATATAAAGCCCCTTATATATGTTATGCTCCATTACTTTTTAGTTTAAGGCTGCCCATCTACATAAGATAGGCCCAATCCAAGTTTTAGGAGACAAACAAATGCTGTGGCAATAGCGAAATTTTTAGGGTGCATTTGGTAACCTTTTCAGTTTTGAATTTTTAAAAAACTAGAAATAGAAACAGACAAGAAACATGTTTGGTAATAATCTTTTTGAAAACAACAAAAACTGAAAACATAAACATGTTTGGTAGTATCATTTTTGTTTTTGTTTTTATTCTTCAAATTGAATGAAATTAGAAGAAATAAAAGAAAAAAGTTTCACATACAAACAATTAAAAAAAACAAGAAACATGTTTACTTAAACCAAAACTCAAATCCATCAATCGCATACAAATGTTCACTTTAAGTTCAAACCTCAAAGGTGAGCGTGGGATTTTTTTATTATTAAAGAAAATATTAAATCTTAGATATTAGGATTTGGGGACGTGGTTTTTTTTTTTTTCCTTAAAGAAAATGGAAAATCAAGGAATTGTGTGACAAAGGTGAGCGTTGGGTTTTTTTATTAATAAAGAAAATATTAAATCTTAGAAAATAGAATTTGGGGTTTGGAAGATTACGGGGCTTAAATACATTCTTATAGGATATTGATAGAATTGAATAGAATAGAATATTGATAGATAAATAGATAGATAGATAGATAGATAGGATTTTCCCTAACTTTTGTAACAAATTATTTTGACGAATGAGTTTGAGGCCCCGTTTTTGAACTCAAAATAAGTATTTGTTTTTTAAAAAGACAATTCAAGCTTAAAAATCATGTATTTACACAAGTAATTTTTCCATCAATATGAATCTTGTGTGATAGATTCCATTGAGATCTTTTAAACGGTGTAAAAAAAATTAAAAAATTATTTTTCATTTACATTATTTTTTAGTTTGAAAATGTAAAATAAACTGCTTATTTTTTAATAAAGTTTCTGGAACGAGGCCTGACACCATCAGTGCATCTGCTCTAAAATCTCCCAAACTTTTGGCTGAGCAGTTTGTGCTACGTCGTCATGTTTTATTAATTGTGACCACTGTTTTGACAATATGGTATAATATAATTAATTTGGAGAAACCAAATATTTATACCACCAGTGTATATAATTTACTCTATTCTTTAGTAGTGATGGAGCCAGCAATCAACTTCAGTACGTGGGGGAAACTATTTCCCACAATCTACCAAATCATGCAACAGACAATGGTGCAAACGGTAACCGAATTTTTTTGCACAGAAAGTAAGCACAAAACAAGCAAATTGATTGTGTGTTTTTAATTAAACTATACGATAGAAAATAGATATCGAGATGTACTTTCATTAAAACATACCCGGAGTATTTTTGAGAAGAATTAGCTATCAATTACTCCTTTTTGCTATTGATTTCATTTTATCAATTTGCATTGTTTAAATAAGAATCAAGGTAAATATTCTTAGTAAAAACTTAATTAGGAAAAAAGTAACGAGAGTTAGTGGGTTTTCAGTCCTGAATCCACCACGCCATCTCAAACCCGTGACATCCGTAAGGGAAATTACGAGTTTGGCCACTGAGCTAACCCCTAGTGGTTAAGCATATGCTAACCAATTTTTTTATTTATACTATCTCCTCATAAATATTAGCACTACCAATTAATCATAAGCATTGAAAGATATAGACATCAATGTTATTATAAGTTACATAAAAAAAAATTGGAAAAAAGATCAAACTCTATTCTCTCTAGAATTAGAATGATTCGTTGGTTTTTATTTTGCTGCTTAATATTCCACCTCAAAATATTGACAAGATTAAATTAGTTAGTACATCATTGTCAATGTCTATGGAGTACATTCCTGGTTAATTCGCATAATCTTAGAGAATACAGTGTTCAGGTCTATTTTTCTTTATGAGCGTTTATGGCTAGAAAGTGACTATTTAGTAGGTTCTTTTTTTGACTTTTTGTTTTCCATAACGTGTAGGAATGAAGTTGGGAATTTTATTGATTTTATTACACTTATATCCTTAAAGTCTCAAAACACATGATTCAACCCATATATTTGTAAATATTACATTCTAACCCTAAAGGTTTAAGTAAATAGGGAGATGCTAACAAGCACTTAGGTGCAGTGCTTAATGTCTAATCAAATCACTCATCACGTGTCAGAAAATCTACAGAAAAACTTATAACCTTAAAAGTCTCAAAAAAACATGATTCATGTTGTTGGAGGAGTTGGAGTGGGATTTGGGCGATTATTAGGGTACTAACGGGTAAATGAAAAATGGAAAAGACACATTTTGGGTTAGAACTGTTATTTTGAAAGAAGTACATAAGGCAATGGTGGCTTTCAAAACCGCGTAAAGTTAAAACAATTATTCTAGGACCACATCCAAACACACACCCATATATACACCCATACACACAAGTGTATCGGCCCCACACACATTAGAGTGTCTAGTGTGTGGGTGTGTACGTGGGTGTGTATTTGAGTGTGGAGGTACAAATTAAACAATCATTTTACCTCCACACCCATTTACACACCCCCACACACAATAGGGGTGGAGCCCGCACACACTACACACCCAGTGTGTGTGGGCCCCACCTCTATTGTGTATGAGGGTGTGTAAATGGGTGTGTGTTTGGGTGTGGAGTTAGAATTTTTATAAAATGCGACAGATGGCACAAGAAGTGACTACTTGATGGGTGGTGACATTTTTTATTGTTTCTTATGGAATGACCGTGGTTGTATTTATAGAATATATGTTTGATTTAAAATTCACGTCTATGGTTATGAAATACGTAAAAGCTTAATATTTACTAATCTAGACATTTCATAAAAGGTGCACCTATTTCTTTTGTACTGATCTACATGGTATATGATATTCGAGTTGGGAAGAAATGGTTCTGTCGGTTGAGCATATTGTAGTGAACAAGCCTATCTGTTTGTAGTTTAATACTACTTATATATTAGCATAAAATTGGCACAATCGGAGTTTTAGGGGCCCAAACAAACACAGTGGCAATAGTGAAATTACAAACAATTTGACATCTAGTTTTGAAATCTATCAATATGCCATAGAAGTGTAGTTGAAGCCAAAAAGCCTCTCAACCCTCAATCTTTTGAAGGTTTTTTTTTTTCAAAATGAAAGAGAGAAAAACATGGGAAAGTGGAGAGAGAGTGAGTGAGAGAGAGAGAGGAACGTGGGAGTGGGAGTGGGAGTGGGAGTGACTTAGGACAAATTAAATTATATTATTTTTTATCACTAGCTTTGTGTCCATTCGATATAGGGGTCAGAAAAAATCAATGTTATTCTTTTATCTCATACATTGAACGGGTACAATGTTTTTTTTTTTTTTGCTACAAATTAATTTGATTTAAGTTTTTTGAAGTAATTTAATTAATTTGATTTAATATTTGCTCAATGCACAGAACCAAAAAAATTCACGTTGATATTTTTTTCTTAAACTATCTTTTTTTGGGGTGTCTGCTAAGGGGACATCATGCGTGTTGGGCCAATCTGGGCCGTCCATAATTGACAATGGATAGCTCAGATTGCATCTCGATCGAACAAATCTCGACCATCCATTGTTGTTCTGCAAAGATGCAATCTAAGCCGTCCATTGCTGAGCATGGACAGCCGGCCCGAATTGGTCCAACACACATATTGTTCCAGAGAGACGGCACGCATCCCGGGTTTTTTTTCTATCAACTAACGTTGTTCCAGTTTGATTCATGGGACAAAATGTTTGTGTGGCTTCGCTATAAAATTTCGAACTCGCACAAAATTTATTGTTTGTCCCGTGCATCAAACGGAAACGACGCTAGTATGACTGAAAGAGATGGTGTGCCGTGTTGTCCACTTAGTTTTTGGTCCATGCATAATTATGGGAGGCAGAGATGAGATGGAAGAATTAATTAATGCCAACTACTTTGACGAAGACGAAGACGAAGACGAAGACTACGGAGTCTTCGATACAATTTTACGACTATTCTGATTGTGAATTCATCTTGAGAATTGGAGATTGGGCGATTTGTCAAGCAGTACTATCACGAAATAGCAGTATGCAGTGTACGTGGTAAGCTGCAACCCCTATTTAAACAAAAGCAAACGCCATACAATTGCTAGTATTCTATGAACCACTTTAATAGAACACTTTAATCTGTCACGTCATATTTCTCTGGGTAGGGATGGAGTACTTTCAACATTCATTGATGAGGTTATTATGGGTAGTGGTGGTTATGTTGGCTGTAGAAAATGGATGCAATGGGTGTTTGGAAACAGAAAGAATCGCTCTCTTGCAACTCAAAGACTCCATCAATTTCCCAAATGGCGCTTCGTTGCCATCTTGGGAGGAAGACGATAACACGGACTGTTGCCAATGGAAAGGTGTTGAGTGTAATTTCACTACGCGTCGAGTTATCAAACTTGAACTCGACGGCGAAAGAGATTATCCGAGAATAGCTGGTTATTGGCATCTAAATGCCTCTATTCTTCTCCCTTTTGAATCACTCCGAAGCTTAAACTTGTCTGACAACCACTTGCGTAGTTTCGTTGGAAATGAAGGTATGACTTCTGACATCTTTTCCAAGATGAAATGATACCTAACCTCAAAATTCAAATTTTCCTTTTTTCTTCAATCAATTCCAAAATCGATTTAATGTATATATATTCTACACATCAATAATTGATTGTGAAGTATGTGATGAATTTCATAATAAAATTCTAAGCAGCGCAAATTCACAGAATTTGAAGCTTGCCAGATTAAAATTTGAAGCTTGCCAGAATTAATCATGTGCTTGTGTTTGTCTTGTAGAGAAGTAAAACCAATTTGGTTTGTGTAATATTTTTTCATTCTGAAAACAACTATAATTAAACTTGCTATGAACAAATCGACTCATAAAATGATTGCATCTGGATAGTCAGTTCTGAAACCAATTGTGCTAAAACTTATTTGTATGATCGAATTGTTTGTGATGGAGAATTTTGTGATCGAACTCCTAACCTCTTACTGAGATGCAAGAGTTCTGACCAATTGGCTACTAGTTTTTTGTGTCAAAACTTTAGAGATACTTCCGTTGATATGAAAATCATACATCGTGAACGGGTAGCCAACCCCAAGGAGGGACGAAAGCAACCACAAAGGAGGCCTAAACTCACAAATGAACATTCAAAACCTCACATAGATTAGACTCGTCTCTGACTTCGAAAAGCCATCAAGACAATGTAGAAAACCCACAAGGAGTGAGAGAAAGTCCCACGTAGGGGAAGAAGAAAAAACCTTTAAACAAAAACTAAAGCAAAATCTACAAGCAAATAATAGATCCATACCCCTACCCTTAGTCCAGCCGCCCAAAAATGCCGAATAAAACCTTGATCACCACCACACCCCACCGTACAGCACCACCAAAACTATTATCTCCGTCCCAAGAAACTACGCTCTCGTAAGGGCACGAACATATACGACGCCCAGAGGACAAGAACGGGACCGGCCTAATAAAGTCGATGGAATTGTAGGACGATCGGAAAGAAGAGCACACGGTGAGGAAGATCGGACAAAGGAGCATATAGGCAGACTACTCTGGCGATGATCAGTTCCGTCAACGTCGGAACTCGCCGAAATTAAGAGGATAGATCACACAGGGGGGGGGGGGGGGGGGGGGGTGGGTGGGTGGCCTCTTGAGCATAAAGTTGATAAAAATTCTCATAATTTAATATAACGAGAACATGCATTTAGAAAAAAATTATAACGAGAGCAGAAAATGTTTAAACGTTCTTTATATAGCACAAAATTTTATTTTTAAATTTTTTGTGAAAGAGCAAGAAATGTATTAATAATAATATGAAAAGTACAACTGCGTTGTCGCCATTACATAATGAAGACACATCAGCGATGTACGCAGACTAAACATACAGTACACATTTTTAAAATTGAGTGGACTAGTGTTTTGCATTTTAATATTTTTATGTGATGGTTATGTCAAATTGCCTCTGATTGTGTTGTGGTAGTGCTACAACCTAAGCTTTCGCTAGTCAGGTTCAACTCTCACTAGCCACAAGTTTTGAAGAATTTTTTTGTTTCAACGTTTCAGCATCAAAATGAAAGAAAAAACCCATAAGATCGTGCAGGGTTTCAAACTCACAATGAAGCGGGTGGAAGGGTAAACCTTTACCACTACAATAAGGCACCCCCAAATGACATATTCTCTTTAATTTGATATATATTACTTAACTTATTTGGTTCACAAAAGAGTTTCCAATGATTTCAGGTGGGTCACGTGACCTATCTATGCTTTAATTGAATTCGTCCGTCCTCACGAAAACCCTAAGCGTCAAAATTCTTAAAAAGAGAGAGAGAGAGAGAGAGAGAGAGAGAGAGAGAGAGAGAACTGGCTACTAGTTTAACGGAGATAATCTCAAATAAGAATGACTAGACATCAACTTTGGTAGTTTACCGATTGACAAATTAAGTAGCTAAGGGGATAAAAGTGGAAATTTGTCTTTCTTATAGAGAGGTGACTGTTTATACAGGTAGTAGGTAATTTTTTTTGGTTTTGATTAAATAGGTAGTAGGTATTACTCCCAAATTATTGAAGGGTTCATATTAATACATAATCATCTAATGGCTTAAAACTGGGGTGCATTTGGTTAACGTCCAATAAAACTGGGCTTAACTTAAACCCTAAATCAAGTACGCTACAAAGCGTGAAAAATGAACGATTGATGATTGAATCAATAGATAGAATAGATCGTTTTTATCATATACGAAGTACAAAGTACAAGTCTATGACATTACATCAATTGTAAGAGTTTACGAGGTAATCAAATCCCACAATTTAACCAATATAAGAAATAAGCCCATCATAAAAAAGAAACAAAGAAAAGAAAAGCCCATAAGTGAGATGCAAGAGTCTTGATAATGCACGGAAGCATGTTGAAAAAGAAGAATCAATTGTAAAAGTTCACGAGGTAACCAAACCCCATAACTCATTCAATATAAGAAATAATTAGCCTATCTTAAAAAAAAAAAAAAAAAAAGAAGAAGAAAGGAACAAAGAAAAGAAAAGCCCTTAAGTGAGATGCAAGCTAGAGTCCTGATGATGTAGGGAAGCATGTCGAAAAAGAAGAAATGCGCAATAAAGACAATCATGAACAAATATGAACTAGAGGTATTCTCTTTACAAACACACCATTATGAGAAAATCTCTCAAATTTTCATTCACAATAATAAACAACTAATTTGCCCTAAGGCTTATAACCTTATTTATAATAGAAAGAACCCTACATACTAAAAAATAAAAATAACGAAACAATAAAATTTAAAACTAACAATTCTTCTCGACCAAGCAAAAATTAAAAGGTAACTAAATCTACTTAGAGAATTAGGAAACTAATTACTCTAGGATACTTATTTTCCTAATTCGACGATTCCTAGCAAAATATTAAAATCATATATACTAGCTTTTTAATAAAATATTATTTCAAAATAATAAACTAAAATTTTGTATTTATAAATTATTGGCATGCATTTAAGGGATGAAAGTGCACCCAATATAGCAATTTGGGAGTGCTACATACAACCGGTGTTAATTTGTTAACTCTCTTCTTTATTTGGGATATGAAATTTAGGGATTCGTTATATTCTCATGGATGAGGATTCAAAGTTCCCACTCTTACCTAATTCCTACTTTGTCCATGTCCAATACTTGACATATACTTACGAAAATGACATTATTCTATACGAAAATGACATTATTCCACACTGACAATTACTAGTTTTTTAAAAAAATATTATTTCAAAATAATTAACTATATTTTTTATATTTATAAATTATTGGCTTGCATGCAAGGGATGAACGGGCGCCCAATATATCAATTTGGGTGTGGTATATACATCTGGTGTTTGTTAACTCTCTTCTTTATTCAGGATATGAAATTTGGGGATTCGTCATATTCTCATGGATGAGGATTCAAAGTTCCCACTCATACCCAATTCGTACTTTGTCCATGTTCTTTACATGACCTATATTTACGAAAATGACATTATTCTACCCGAAAAATGACATTATTCCACACATATATTTCATGCACTGATTGTGCACAGATTTTTTTGTGGGACCCACCATGGGTCCTACACAAATGATTCGAGCTGTTCATTAAATGTAAAATACTTTTTTAAGGGCCCTTGTAAAAAATTAGCTCAATCCGATACTTATAGGTTCTCGATCCAATCATTTAACTTTTTATTATCTTGAAATCTCAATGAAATTTAGATGATTGGATCGAGAACTTAAAGGTATCTGATTGAACTGCTTTTTCATGTGAACCCTTAAAAATATGTTTTACATTTAATGAACGATTTAGATCGGTTGTGTGGGACCCTTGGTGGGCCACACAAAAAATCTGTGCACAATCTGTGCACTTTTGTCTGTGCGGGTAGCAGCTTTCTATCCACATATAAGTTGGCCGCTGACAAACAGTCTTTGTGCATGTGTATACATAAGAGGACCTAGGCCCTAACTAAGAAACAAAAACGCATAACGCAGTAGCTAGATGAACTCCAAGACCAACGCAGTTATTGCGCAAAGCCTCCAATACAATTGTTAAGGTTAAACCAATAAATGACCTCCCATGTGGAGGCCAAATAAGATGATTTTTCTTTTAGCTATATTAATGTCTTTTTTCTTTTCTCTTTGCTTTGAGTCCAAGCATCTGACTCCTACTCCTTTTATTTCTTGGTTCATAGATAATTATTGTTGTCCTCGCTGAAGTGTTACATAGTTTATCATATGAATGCAAAATTTGGACTTTTTTCCTAACATGGAAGGATAACAGAGTAATTCCACTTACCACCTTCACTAGGCAATTGCTGACTAGGGAACGGTATGAGGACCCTCTTAAACACACACACACACACACACACACACACACACACACACTCAACCCAAACTCTCAAAGGTTTGAACAACTTGAATGAGCTAGACTTGAGCCGAAATGCGGTTGCCAGTATCATTGCTCTCAACAGTATGGAATTATTGAAGGGTTCCAGATTAATACATAATCATATAATGGATTAAAACATGGGTGCATTCGGTGCTTGTTAACTCTCTTTTTTGTTCAGGATATGAAATCCAGGGGTTTGTTATATTCCCTTGGATGAGGATTCAAAGTTCCCACTCTTACCCCAATTCATTATTTGTCCATGTTCTACACTTGACCTATATTAACAAAAATGACATCGACCTTACTACAAGAAAAATTGCATTGGGTGATGAATGAGAATCATCACAAATTGCATGTTTTTCGTCACAAACAATAATGGAATTCAATTTGAGAATGTTGACAAACTATGTAGCTTATTGGAAAACCATATAATTGGTCATTTCTGCTAAGGGTTCTTAAACTTATTTGTAGTTTTCAAGCTTAAAAATAGTGAACTTACTGAAATAATTTTTTGTGCAATATAGATCTTGTTTGATAGATCTCGATGAGATCTTCTGAATGGTGCAAAAAAAATCAAAAAATTATTTTCATAAATTCATTATGTTTATGTTTGAAAATTGGAAATAAATACTTATTTTTTAAGAACTCTTTGAGAAACAAGAGTGATTTTCCTTGTCAACCAAACAATAGAAATGTTTTCATATCACAATCCAGCCAATTAACAACAGGAAACGTTTTCTTTTCTAGAAATGTATTTCCAAATAAATCTACTACTACTATTTTGCACAGGTTCACAAAAAGAATCAAGAATATTGAAAAAGTTAGATGTCCTTGATCTGAGTGGTAATGACTTCGATAATAGTGTTTGGTCATTTTTGGGAGAGCTTTCATCAATCAAGACACTGGATTTGAGTTACAATAGAGGCTTGCACGGAGCTGTTCACAATAAGGGTACCTCTTGTATGAAATTTCCTTATAACATTATTTGCACATTCCTCTCTCATAATTCTTACAGATCTCTTCCATGCTTTTATTCAACCACTTAATACAGACTTGAGAAACCTCGGCAACATTGAAACTTTGCTCATGGATGGTGCTATATTTGACGACATTCTTCCGTACATTAGAGTCATGACATCAATTCAAGTGTTGTCCTTAAAATATTGTGACAGCAAGCGTATTCCTTCAATTGAAGGTATAACTCTGAATTGTTCTTCTACTCCCCCTCCCACAAATAGAAGGATATTACTGGTCATTATCTGTTTTGTCTATCAAATATATATCAATCTAAGATTTTCAATGTGTTCCGTTCCATGTGTTATAAGGGTTGTGCGAGTTGAAGAAGCTCCGAGAGCTTGACGTCACACAGAGTGACTTTGGGGAGACCTTACCATGGTGCCTGGCGAACTTGACATCACTTCAACTACTGGATTTAACTTCCAATCATTTTACTGGAAACATTGCACGATCTCCTCTTATCAATCTGACATCCCTCGAATACCTTGCAATTTCAGATAATGACTTTGAAGTTCCAATCTCATTCAAGTCATTTTTTAACCATTCCAAACTCGTGTTCATTGAGAGCCTAAACAACATGTTGTTGGAAGAGGACTTTTCCGCCACATCCCCAAGTTTCCAACTAATCGGACTTCGTTTATCAAATTCAAAACATGGTCATATTACCCAATCATTTCCTCGCTTTCTCTACCATCAACATGACCTTATACTGGTTGACCTCTCTCGAAATGATTTTGGTGGAAAGTTTCCATGTTGGTTGTTGGACAATAATACGAGAATGGAAACACTTATCCTATCGTACAATTCATTTGTAGGACCATTATTGTTGCCTTCGCGTACTTTGAGAAATCTTTTTGTACTGGATATCTCTAACAATCATCTTGAAGGCTTCCTTCCTTACAAAATTGTCGGTCCTTTCCCGAGTTTAGAATTCTTCAACTTGTCTACAAACAACTTTGAAGGCAAAATTCCCTCTTCATTCGGGGACATGACTGCTTTGAAAACGCTAGATTTATCCAATAACAATCTATCTGGCGAAATACCGGTTCATTTGGCCAAAGGTTGCCGCTTCTTGAAATTCTTGAGACTGTCAAACAACTTCTTGAAAGGCCCAGTACTACCCCATCAAAACAATTTGACCCTGTTGGAAGTCTTATATTCCGCCAACAATGCCTTCACAGAAATTCCGCCTAACTTGTCTCGAAGCAATTTGATCTATTTGGATGTTAGTGCTAATCAACTGGTAGGAAAGATTCCAGTTGGGTTCATAGGGAATAATACAACGTTAAGTTTCCTAGCCATGGCCGGTAATCAACTTGAAGGTCCTATTCCAATTGAATTTTGTCAACTGAAACACCTCATGTTGTTAGATCTTTCCGAAAATAATATCACCGGGGCAGTACCATCTTGCTTTAGTTCATCACCTATCAACAATATTCGGTTGTCCAAAAATAGGCTAGATGGACCTTTTCCAAGGGCCTTGAAAAATTACAGTACCAATTTAAGGGAGCTTGATCTCTCTTATAATCAATTCAGTGGTACTATTCCAACTTGGATAGGCAGCCTTTCCTGGCTTATGGTTCTTCTCTTGCAAAATAATAATTTTGAAGGCAACATCCCAAAGGAGTTATGCAACGTTTCCATGTTAACCATGATTGATCTTTCTTTCAATAATCTCTTTGGCAGCATTCCCCCTTGTATTAGTAACATTGAATTCAATGGAATAAACGTCGAGGGATTATATTTTGGATTCTACCTAACTGATTCAGTACAAACAGTCACATTATTATTGCGTGATCTGGGGATGGTGTTAGCCAAGAGTGAAGAAGATAGAAATAAGACTTTTGATATAGTGGCTACAGGACAAGAGGCAAACTTTACAGCAAAAGGAATTTCCTTAATCTACAGGGGAATTGCTTTACGGCTTTTCTCAGGAATCAATCTCTCCCACAACAGATTGACTGGCCCCATACCACCTGAAATCGGAAACCTTACCGATCTCAAAGTGTTGAACTTCTCCCACAATAACTTCATCGGTACAATCCCTGTGACACTTTCAAACTTGAAAGACATAGAAAGCTTGGATCTTTCCTACAACCACCTGAATGGGAAAATCCCCTCTGAGCTTACATTTCTAAACTTCTTGGTTGTTTTCAATCTGTCCTACAATAACTTGAGTGGAAGGATGCCCCCAAGAGTAAACCAATTCGGAACTTTTGACTCAAATAGCTATGTTGGAAATCCACTTCTTTGCGGAGAACCACTACCAGAGTGCAATGCAACTGATTCACCTCCATTGACGCCAAGAGCAGCTGGCAATGATACAGACGAAGATTCTGGTTTCATGGACATGAATGTGTTTTATATGAGCTTTGCAGTGTCTTACATAACTGTGGTCTTGACAATCGTGGTGATTTTGTTGATAAATCCGTATTGGCGAAGGGCATGGTTTCATCTTGTCGAGGTTTTCATCACCTCCTGCTACTTTTTCGTTGTGGACAATCTCGTTGAGCGCCGGCATGGTTTTCTTTGGAAATAAGCAGCCGTCTCTCTCTCTCGCTCGCTATCAGCATGTGGTGTGGTTAATGTATTCTGCACAGTTACATTTGGATTGTGGTTTGTACGGAATAAATCATTTTAGCTTTGTGATGTTTTGACTTCGCGTTGTTCTCGAGTTTTCAATTTGCTGGGTTGTTCATTTTGCAAAAGTCTGATTTATGTTTTTTCGAAATTCTATGGAAATCACATAGTACCTGCACTGTTATTGGGAATTTTTTTCTTCCGGAATGTCTCCTTGCAATTTGAATGAACACCACCTGTTTGACAAAATTGTTCTTTTTGTGGCTATTTTGTTCTTTTCTTCCTGAATGTCTCCTTATGGTTCTTGATTACTTTCCAGGTTCCTTGATGAAGCATAGGCTTGGGACTGTACAACTAGATTATGTATCGATATTTCTGTCTGTCTTGTAATTTTGACGTGGTTAATGTTTGGGCGTAAAAATTATTTACACACTACCACAATTTTTCTTCAGTTACTACTTTGTTGATTCTTTCTCAGTTTAAACTAATTTCTTTTTTGTATATGATTCTTAGGGTGTCCGGGACTCGCAACAAAGTGTGGCAAGCAATACTATAGTTCCATGGTTGAAGAATTTTTTTTTTTTTTAATCCTAGTTGTGCTTTGTGTGAATGTAGATTGTGGACATGAATTAATATGATGTTGGGATGTTGCTAATTTTTTTGTTAGATGTTTCAATCTTTTAGATTATTAATGAATTTGAGTGTTTTGGGAACAAATTGTACACTCTAAAAGTCATCCCATTTGTTAGCTGTGGCATGAGAAGGGTACAAGTTTAAAAAAATCTACTGAGAAATTAATTGAAATGATTAATCGTCCATTACAAATTATTTTTTTAATAATAAAAGTTTTCCCGGCTTTTACAAAAACGCCAGCAAAGGTTTCGCCGAACCGGAAAAGTTGCCGATCAAGGATTTATTACCGGGTTTTATTAAACGCTAGCAATAGTTGCAAAAACGCTGGGAACTATTACCGGCGTTTGTTAAACGCCGGGAAGTATTCCCGACTCTGGTATTGAGGACGTTTGCCAAAAACACCGGAAAGACTATTGCCGGGGTTTATTTTACTATTTCCGGCGTTTAAAAAACGCTAGGAAAGCCATGATTTCTTGTAGTGATGTGAATGCAGTAATATTTGTGACACACGACATTTGCTTGTTTGTGAGTGCGTGGCCTAACATTTTATCTTGGAATGCAGTGTTCTTTTTTGTTAATTTAGTCTACCGATTGTTGGGATTACTCATTACTTATGAATGCAAATTATTTGTCTTAAAATGCCTATTGTCATATAGATCGATGATGCATTTTTTGTGCCATTTAGATACAGAAAGCACAAGTTAAATCACTCATTTGAACGACCATTAAAAGAGATGGTGTGCCGTGTCTTTCAATCTGGCTTTGCTAGATACCCCTCCTTGTGAGAGACTGAGGAACTAAGAAACAATTGAAATCACTTACTTTGACGAAGACGAAGAATGAGACGGAGACGGAAACATTGAACGAGACGCACCATTTCACATTGAGTAATTGACAAGCACTATCTAATTTCCTTTTCCTTTCATTCTCAGCAGTATGATCTTGGAAATTGGGGCACCACCATGTAGTGCCCTACGATCGATCCTCCTTCTCCACCACACATTGTGGTGGACCCACGAAAAGTAGTGTGTGGATTCTATCATAATGTGTGGTGGAGAAGGAACATGGATTCTATCATAATGTGTGTGAATTCTATTATAACTCAGCTGTCTGGATTAGTTTACACATAACTCGTCTTATCTTTAGGATCAAATTAAAGTCAGAGCAAAGTTCTGAATGGACTCGCCCCAAACAAGTTGATAGCACCTGAAAGGTTTCGAACTTCAGACCTTAGGAGGGAGCAATTGAAAGTCTCAACACTAGGCCAACCCCTTCGGCCTCGTTGAGTCACACAGAAAGGATCCAAAATTCAATTTTTCTATAACTTTCTTCCAGTTACTAGGAAAGGTATGACCCACAATTTCAACTTTCACATTGGAAAACATTTTCCTGCATAATACGTCTTACAAGATTTTTTGTCAAGAAAACACAAACAGGAAAATAAATTTCATTTTCCTTTAATTCTCATCACCTCACTTTCCTGATAACCAATTTTTCACACACTATATTTTCGACAACTGAACGGTCCTATTTAAACAAAGAGCAAAGGCCCTTGCGATTGCAGGTGTGTAAGCTTTTTAATTAAACACTTTTGTCAAGTCACCGTGTTCTCCATCCGGCGGTGGTGGTTACGTTAGCCGTAGAAAATGGATGCAATGGGTGTTGGCAAAAAGAAAGGATTGCCCTTTTGCAACTCAAAGATTCCATCAACTTCCCAAACGGAAATTCATTGCCATCTTGGGAGGAAGACGATCACTTGGACACGTCAAGTTATCAAACTTTCATTCAATAGTACAAGAGATTGGGGATTAGATGGTCATTGGCATCTAAATGCGTCTATTCTTCTCCCCTTGGAATCACTCCGAAGCTTAAACTTGTCTCAAAACCAGTTGCATACGTATGGTTTTTTTTTTTTTGGATAAGCGACAAAAATTTTTATCAAACCATAACACGAAGTTACAAAGGAAATAGAATCTTGGATACACCGACTTGACCATCCAAGACCCTCTTCTCCAAACACGCGAAGGAAACTAATTTAGGCCTAACAAGCTGAGCCCAAATCAGGATAAAACACCCCTAAAAGTAAAAGGAAAAATGACGGCCCAGGACGTCTTTTGATAATTAATCCCCGCCAAGAACATGTTTTTTGTTTAATGACTGATAAGGATGATTAAGTGTTGAGATTACTATTATGCCCTTGTTTAGTTCATTTAAATTAGAAAGCCACGTCAGAAATTAGAAAGCGACGTCGGCCCTTCTTATTTTTCGCGCGATCGAAGGATACGTTCTTCGCCTTAGCTCCCGATATGGAGGATTTTGATTGATTTTTCCTGGTCGTGATTTGTGATTGTGATAGTCGCTGGTGATTTCGCTGGTCGTCATTGTGCTCTGGTTGAGATTTGCTAGTTCCGATTGTGATTTGGTTCAGATTTGGTCGTTGATTCAGGTTTTCCAATTCTTCCTTTCATTTAGGTTTATTTCGTTATTGATTTAGGTTTTTGCCCTAGAATTCGACTTCTTCTTTTCGTTTCCTCTTACTCCATGCGAATTTGATGCAATTCAAATGACAATTGGATTTCTGGTTCTATTCGACTTCTTCTTCTGGTTTATTTTGCCATTGATTCAGGTTTGTGATTTGCTGGTGGAGATTTTTCTTTTTGATTTTTTGTTCCAAATTGATTTCTGGTTCTGTTTATTTGCATTGTTGCCATGAGATTTGCTGACAATTTGAATGCCTGACTTCCTCACGAATTTGATGTTGTTTTGATTTCAATAGTTACGTGAGAAATCTGGCAATTTGAATTGCTAAAAAGGTAATCCGTAGGACACGAGAATTAAGTAGACATGAAAAGACATGAGAATTGTTACATGTACTCAAACGCAAGGAGAATTTAGCCTGCTAATTTAAGAATTTTTGTAAAGCCATGGCCTATCCTGAGTGGCAAAAAGCCATGTCTGAAGAGTACACTGCATTACTCCAACAGGGCACTTGGACCTTAGTTTCTCTGCCGCCTAATGCTCCTGTTATAGGATGTGAATTGATTTATAGAATCAAGAGGAATTCAGATGGTAGTGTAGCTCGATACAAAGCCCGATTAGTTGCCCGATTAATCTTTAGAGAATTATTATTTTTAAATAATATGGGTACGGCATGCTACATTTTAGTTATTGATTCTTTCTTATGCAACATTTTGTAGATAATTGAATGGAACGAAACGATTTCATGTTAAAGTGCTGATAATTTTCTCAAGCATCCATAGCAAAATGTCCACAAAATACATGTGACGAATAGAATACTGAGTCATTCTTTTCATTGACAAATAATTAGGCATGGAAGGTTCTGTGATCTTGATGTGCAAGAGGGGTGAGTTAAGTGCTGGTGTTGTCTTGTCACGACATGCAACATTTCAAGATTTAGTTGAGAAGTTGTGCCGGAAGTGGAGCGATTTGAAAGGAGGTGCCTTGTTGTTATTGTATTCGTTGGAGGGCCATGTGAAATGTATGTTGAGTTGTGATGATGATTTAGAAGCTTTGTTTGCCCTCACATTGTCTAGGCGTATTGATGCTATTGATGTCATTCTCATGGATTTTGGAAGTTCTAGTACTTGTAGCATTGTTGATCCTTGTAGTAGTGATGGTGGAAGTATTGCAGGTCGTGAGGAGTTGACTGTTGTTGATGATGTCGTTGATTTAGTACCTTCTTTTTCTCGGCATGAACCCAAGCTTTTAAAATTGTCTAGCTGCTTTGATTTGATTAAGGAAGTTGGTCAACGTTTCAATAATGGAGCTGTCGAGTTTTGTGATTGCTTGACCAAATACTTTGTCTTTCACGGTTTCCAATTCTATTAATATAAGAACCATAAGGACAAGGTCAAGGCTTACTGTGTGCAAAGGCCAGGTGGGCACCGTATGTGGGCTGTGACGGTGTCATTGGATAGGTCCATTGGTCTTTTTACGATTAAGGGGTTCAATGCGGTGCACACTTGTGATTCTGTTGTTTTGACCAACAAAATTTCGCAAGTTGGTTGTCATTTCATCGGCCGATTAGTCGCTGAAGAGTTGCAGTCGAGGCCGTTCAAGCCTGCTGTTGACATCATGCATGACATGAAGGAAAATAATGGTGTTGACGTGACTTTTTGCTGTTCACATATGGGCTTGCAGAAGGCGAAGGATAGTGCTTTTGGGAGTTACTCAACATCTTTTGCAGATTTGAAGTGGTATGTGCAGAAGTTTAAAGAGGTTGACATGCACTACCAGTTCGATAGTATTAGAGTGTGATGATTCAAAGCACTTTACGGGGCTTTTTGTTGGTTTTGGCGCATGCAAGTGTAGCTTTAACTATTACCGGCCTTTACTATTCCTTGATGGCACGTTTTTAAAGTCCATGTATAGGGGGTCATTGCTCTCGGCCTGCACCAAGGATAGAAATCGAGGTATGCATTTTCAGTTTCCTTTTTCAGTGTTCGTTTCCATAATTTCTTTGTGCCTCAAAAAGTCTCCTACGATGACAAGGAGCTATTATTCTATTAGGTTGTCATTCTTTGTACCTAATGTAAGGCTTTATAATAAGTGCTTCTGTTTCGTTTATCACATAATGACTGTTTTCATGTGCTTTGCTTTCGCAACAAACCTTTTTTTGGTGTTTAAGTGGTGTTGGTTGTTTAATTTGCTTTTGTTTTTTGTGCCTGGTTTTTGCTTGTAGGTTTGTATTCGATTTGTTTTGCTATTGTCGATGGTGAGACATATGAAAGTTGGCATTGGTTCTTAGAACAGATGAGGGTGTTCTTAGAATTTGAAAGGAATGTTGTTTTCTTATCGGATCGGAACATAGGTTTGTTGCATACTGTGGCGGATGTGTTTCCTAGAGCATCTCATTCCTACTGCTTAGTTCATCTGAAGAAAAACTTGAGGACATGCTTGGGGGGTGTTGCTATGGATCGGAAGAGATATTTGGTAGAATTGTTTGGTAAATGTGCTTATGGCACCCACTTTGAAGTTATTCAATGAACTTTTGGCTGAGGCTGAGTTAGAGCGTAAAGGTGGAGACAAGATGAGGGATTTCTTATCAGATTTAGATGTCAAGCATTGGGCCCATGCACATTTCCCCGGACATCGCTATAGTGAGTTGAGCTCCAACCTTGCTGAGTGTTTCAATAGATGGATCAAGGATGAGAGAAGTTTGCCTATTACGCAAATCGTGGATGCAATTCGGATGAAGCTTATGGAACAAATGTCTCACAGAAAAGAAGAGTCGTTGAGGTGAAAGACCATCGTGTGTCCGAAGTGAGATGCACGGTTTGCTGGCTTGTTCTAGTTTCACGGACTTGGGTTGTGCGGAATTCGAGCGTTGATGTGTACGATGTGTGAGGCAATCCGAGCAATACTGTTAATATCCGTCAGCGTAGGTGCACATGCAGGGAGTGGCAACTGAATTGCTTCCCGCGTGTGCACGCAGTTTGTGCTATAAGGAAGAGCGAGAGTAATCTTAATGATTTTGTTGAGTCATACTATTTGGTTCACAGTTTCTATGAGGCTTATTCGAAGTCAATTGAACCAATCCCTACAGTTTATGAACCAAATTCTGTTAATGGAGGAGTGGAATGCTTCTGAAGATCAATTTCCGAGACTTGAGGTCTTAGTGATTCGAGAATGCAAAAAACTAGAGTGGATCCCAATTGATTTTGCTAATCTAACCGAACTTAGCAAAATTACGGTAGAGCAGTCCATTCTCTCTGCTGAGGAATCGGCCAGGGAGATTGAGGAAAAGCAAAGAAATAGAAAAGGAGATGATGATTGCCTAAACCTCGTTATTACAAGATAGACAGATTTTTTAGGTAATTAATTACAGCAACCTTTTATCTTAGAGCTAAATTAATATCATTGGGGTCGGGGGCGATGATGATTGCCTCCTCCTTCGTGGCCTCTGCCACCCATTCGTGCACAACGTTCGCGACTTGACTCAGTTCCATTGCCTTGAGCTTGCCCGTGGTTTCCTCGCCGTAGGGAACCGAAAGAACATTACCGAAGTAATTCTGCATGAAATAATCAGCTCCGTCTCCGGTAAGAAAACTAGCGTTAATAAGGAACTTGGGATATTCGATTGAATATATTCGATACTCCGTCCATTTTATAATTTTACCTCTTTTATGAAATATCGTGTTGTTTTTAAGATCAAATAACAACGCACTTTCGCGCATAGTATTATGAATTTTTTTCGAACCGCTTTAAAGATCTCAATTATATCTTTGAACTTTGTGTAAAAATTGTATCTTTTTTCTTATACGATTCTCTAATGAGGTTGGTAAAATTTATGCCCAAGGCATATTGACATAAAAAGAAATTAAGATTTGTATAAATTACCATCAACATATCCTCGTCCTCTGCTCTTGTTATTCAATCTCTCTCTCCCATCAACAACCACCCCCATCTTGCATCTCTTCGAGATATCGTCACCGGTGTGTGCGTGGTTAGCCGGAGTAGGAGTTCCAGGATGGCAGTTTGTGGATTGTGAGGTTTTTCTTTTGGTATTTTTAGTCTTGTTGCTGTTAGTCTTCGTGGTTGTTGCTTCGGAGGCCTAAGAGATCGTAGCCGCTCCCCTTCAACCCGTGGTTTGGGATTTTTCTGCAGCAGTGCGGTTGTTGTTGGTGTGTTTGAGTGGCTGCGGCAGGCTGCCTCTCGGTGATTTCTCCCTCGTCCGTGTATTACGGGTATAGCAATGTTCAGAAATAGCAATGCCCTCTTCTCGGCTTGGTGGATATCATCGTTTCGTGGGCCAACTGTTGTGGCCTTTTGTCGTTTCCCGTGCTTATTGTAGTCCAGGGTATTGGTTTTTGGAGATTTCGATGCTTGATTTCGGGTTATTGTTCCCCTGCTCGTGGTGTATTCTCTGGAAATTGATCCTATGGAAGGCTTTAATCAATATTGGCTATGAATATGGATTTAATATATATATATATATATATATATATATATATATATATATATAACTAAACCAAACCGAGCCTTACGTCCCAATATATGTGTGTGTGTATGTAGGTGGTAAAAGTTTAAATATCACCTCTTCAAAAAGGGCCCATTCAAAAATATCAGTTACTACGAAACAGAGAATTTTTGTTTGTACATAATTTACCGGTCAGTTAATGATGTCACATATCCGGGTACATTTCTGTCAATAATTAATCATTGTGAACTTTTCTTGGTCTATTTTTTTAAATGGTTTATGCCTTGATCTGATCATAATTTGGAAAAAAAAAATTCAATTCAATTCAAAAAACACTCATTACTCCTACTTTCAATCATTATTGTTATTTCTCTCTTCACTTATTACTCATATCTCCAATTATTATTCTCATTTCTCTCTCTCTCTCTCTCTCTCTCTCTCTCTCTCTCTCTCTCTCTCACATTACCCATATCTTCAATTATTATCATAATTTCTCTTTCCACTAATTATCCCAAATTTTTTTATCCAAATCCATATTGTTTACAGCCTTTCCAATTCAATAAGCAATCCTCGAAAGTTACGGTTAAGTTTTTTATTCTCACTATTTTGGGAGGTCATTATCAAAGTTTTTTTGGTTACTGAATTGGATAATAATAATAAGGTTAGTTTTTCAAAATTGACAAAGTGATGAGGACTGCAATAACCGGACAAAGATTAGGTGTTTTCCCCCATTCATTGGGTTTCGCTAAGTTTGGACAAGTCAAATTGCGCCACGAAAAAAGTACATGGTTTGGAAGAGGTTTCTTACCAATGTGTCACACTCAATAGGAAGTTTCCTTAGTGCCAGGGTATTGTAATATTGAAGATTTGCAATCAAAAGGACTTTGGAAAATCCTATTGGAGGAGACGACAATTGAGTTAATTACAATATTCATGGTCGATTGAGAGTGAAGATTTTCGTGCATGCTTGAGCAAAATATATGCATAACCAATACAAATTATAGAAAATAAGCCAAAGGAATAAAGGATTATTTAATAGTATTATTTTCTCCCTTTCACTCAATTGTCAATCGCCGATTGGTTCATGTTGAAAACCACTAAGAATTTAGTTTGTAGTATTATTTGGCACTTTTACCTATTAAAGTAATTTAACCTTATACCCCATTCACGTTATTGATTAACTTATGCACCACAATTTTTTGATTTTGTTCTTGTTCAATTTTTTTTGCGTTTGTTAGTTTTACGCCAAATTTTTATGTGATGCGGGCGAGTAATTAAGGACAAGAGGAATCGGAAAAGTAAAAATTTTAAATTTTACACAAGTATTTTGGAAAATATCCAAAGAAAAGCTCAAAAACTTTCTTGAATATTTCCCAAAATACTTGTTTAAAAGTCATAATTTTTTACTTTTTTAATTCCTCTCATCCTTACTCACCCATATCACGTAAAAGTTTGACGTAAAACTAACAAATGCAAAAAAAAAATTAAATAAAGACAAAACTCAAAAATTATTCTGCAAAATTTGCTTCCTCGCTCTATTTCAATAGGTGTTTACATGGAGTTCACAAAATGAGAGTCTAGTTTTTTGTTTTTTTTTTTTTGTGAACGACGAAAATAAATTTAGTTTTATTAATCTTTGAAAATCGAGAGTCCAGTTGGCTCACTAATTATTTTCCTGTTCTTCTTTGTATTACTCAGTACTTTGTTTGATGATTGCTTGACATTTGGGGTGTTATTTTTGCTCATGATTTTCTTGAGAATATATATGTGCCAACTTAGTTTTTTTTTTTTTTTTTTTCCGGAAGAAAGTCAGTAGTGTTAGTTGTGATTAGAAAGGTTTGAACTCAGTCAAATGCATCGGAGTACATGTTGCAAATATCAATCCCTTTTTACGATTATCCTTACCGAGTCATTGAAAAGAAAAGTATAATCAATGTATGATCGTATTTTTACCCTTTGCACAACTGAATTTTACCTCCCGGATTTCACCAAGTCCTCTCAATTAATGTATGATCGTATTTTTCAAACCTACTATCGACAAAGGAATGCCTACTTAAACAGAAAGTCTATGCCACCGCATGGATCCACTCCACAAGTCCACCGTACGCGTTTGAGGTCCACTTCGGATCCCACAAAATACAGAAAAATGTCCATAAATTTTACTAAAATATTTTTTATTCAGCTCCAACGGATATAAAACCAGAAACCGCTAAATTTTGCAATATGAAAGCACAAAACAGAGAAAACAAAAACAAAGGCTCCGTTTGTTTGAACGTAAAATATTTTTCAGTAAAATGTTTTACCTATTTTCCGGTGTTTGGTTGTGTAAAAAATAAGGAAAACATTTTACATGTAAAACATTCTCCATCAATTGGATGAAAATGACTTACCCTTAAATCTTCCGTAAGTTATTTTCCGAAATGAACTCGCTATCTTCTACTGCAATTTTCATTGCTCAGTTTTCACGATCGTCAGTCTTGACCCATATTTAATTCCAATAATCTCATATCTCTCCATCGTTTAAGCTCCCCCTCTCTCTATACTATTTTGTTAATTTCTGAAAATATTTTCAAATGCCAACCAAACACCGAAAAATAAAAGTTTGAAATTTATTTTTTGAAAAAATATTTTAAAAATATAATATTTTACATTGTAAAACTTTTTACATCGAAACAAACGGAGCCAACCAAATCCATTATTAAGCATTAGCTAGATATGTTACAAAATAAGTATTTGGCAAGCCCATAATTATCAACTTTACAACAAGCTTACTTACAAGTCCAAATAGGAAGGACTCAAGGGCTTAAAAACATGGGATGCCTTGGACTCAACCAAATCCAAGTGTTTTTCAAGGAGGTGCATATACACAATCCAATCACCCTCCCTACTTGTACTTGGCATTGGCATAACATACCCGGTTTGCCCACCCCACGGGAAATGGTACGACCCGAAACCCGGCGGACCCCACCCAAAGTCCACCTGAGTTGCCGGAAACCGCTGTCCCGAAGACACAACCACCGCTGCTTCATCGGTATCCTCTTTGCAGTATACCTTGACAATCGCCGCTTCTGGTCGATGCGACTCCACCCAATCGATCAGTTCGAGGAAGTGCTCCTCATTCGTGGCCTGTGCCACGCATTCGTGCACAACGTTCGCGACTTGACTCAGCTCCATCGCCTTGAGCTTGCCCACGGTTTCCTCGCTGTAGGGAACCGAAAGAACATTGCCGAAGTAATTCTGCATGAAATAATCAGCCCCGTCTCCTGTAGGAAATCTAGCGTTAGGATATTCTGATCAAATATTAGATACTCTGTCTATTTTATAATTGTAGCTCTTTATGAAATGTCGTGTGGTTTTTAAGATCAACTAACAATTTGGCTTTGTTCGGTTTTCAATTTAGTTTTAGTTTTGTTTTCAATCATTACCCTACTTTTTTCTCCAATTATTACTCTATTTTTTCAATTATTACGTTTTCATCTCTCTCCAATCATTACCGCTATCTTCAATCATTACACAATTTCTCTTTCTAAAAAAAAAAAAAAACTACCAAAGTACTTTCGAGCATAATATTATGATTTTTTTTTTTTTTGCACCGCTTTAAAGATCTCAATTATATCTTTGAACTTGTGTAAAAATTGTAACTTTTTTCTTATACGAAAAATTTATGCCCAAGGCATTTTGACATAAAAAGAAATTAAGATTTGTATAAATTACCATCAACATATTCTCGTCCTCTGCTCTTGTTATTCAATCTCACCCTCCCATCAACAACAACCCCCATCTTGCATCTCTTCGAGATATCATCACCCGCCGTCGCAATAAGCTTCCATAAAAACGCCGTAAATGCCTCCAATTTACTTCTCCTCTTACCACCATTAACCAAATTCATACCATTCGCTTCTGATTGCAGACGATCGATTTCCTCTGCATCGACGTAGTAGATCCGACTGATCAGGAGGTGGCCGTCATGATCACCGTTTTCCTCATTAGGTTCGGGCTCTTTTGCGGCGTTACTATGAAGTGGTAGAGATGATATCAAGACGTACATATTGTCAATGGAGGGGTGGTAGTGACCTGGGCGTCTTGGGCTGAGAAGCGAGCGTCTGAAAGACGGGATTGTTGGTGATGCATTTGGAGTACGAGCGAGGTGAGCCCATGCAACGAAGAACATGTTGGCTGAGTAGGCATCGGCTACCCTGTGATCGAACGTGCATCCGATTACAAGGCCTCCACATTTTAGCTCTGTCACCTGTTTCAACATTAGCTTACGTTAATATTGCAATATTACTTCAATAGTCTAGTCTCCCCCGAGGTTTGGACTGCGCAGTCGAGTCCAATAGTAGCTCAGCTGCGGGGTTGTTTCTTGGTTACCAGAAAAAAAAAAATTACTTCATTCGTCTCAATTTTTTTTTTTTTATGTACACTCATATGTTTTTTTTAAACAACCCGCTCCCGCCTGTACAATGTTATCCGCTTTAAACACCAAACCCCATTAAACTTCCTAGTGAGGACACCCATCTTTGAATTACTTTAAGGCAATCACGCTTAAGTGCTTAACTGTGAAGTTTCAACGGGCTTTCGAAAGATTTATAAAAAAATTTGCTTATCAAAAAACACAAAAGTTTCAATAGGTTTTGACGTCTTCATGGCTTTAAAAGACCTCGTATAGGACAAGGATCTATTATTTATAGCCCACAACTTATATTTTACTAAGCAAAGTGGGACTACCCTCAACTGACCTCTGGTCACCGATCAGACAGCCCTCGTACGGGTCCTAACCACCCTCAAACCGGTCGACCACTACGTGCAACTCCCATGGACAGGGCGTCAACACTTTTGCACTAGGAAATAAATAAGTTTGTGTATAGTACCACGAGCTCACCGAAAGGACAAAAGTTATTACACTTTTACCCCTTTAGTATACGTTATTCTCTTTAATTCTTTCGCTCTTTGTCCTTTCAATTTGAGTAAGAATTGATAGCCTTCCAGGTCAAAGATCAAATATCACCTCTTCAAAACTACCGTTACTCCAAAACAAAGAATTTTTGTTTGAAAAATAATTTACCTATCAGTTAATGATGTCGCGCATCCGGGTACATTTCTGTAAACTTCAATTAGATTGTCAATAATTAGTTAATCATTGTGAACTTTTCTTGGTCTATTTTTTTTAATGGATTAGATAAAAATTTCTAAATCCATATTGTTTACAGCCCTTCCATTTCAACAAGCAATCCTCGAAAGTTACATTTAAGGGTTTTTTATTTTCTATTTTGGGTGTGTAGTTGGTAGGTAAGTGTAAGTTACAAGGTCATTATCAAAGTTTGGTTGCTAAATTGGCTAATACCAAGGTAAGTTTTCCAAAATTGACTAGTGATTAGGACTGCAATATCCGGGCAAGTTAGGTGTTTTTTCCCCATTCATTGATCGGGTCTCGCTGAATTTGGGCCAGACAAACGAGATGCTAGGCTTACAACAAAACCATACAACATCCTGATAACATTTTTACACGTCAAGACTGGTTCACCGAGAAAATTGTGAAATGGTGGGCGTCAATGCTGACGTGTACTAAAAAAAACTAAGTTGTGCCTACCCGTTGTGGTGGTGTCCAACCTCTGGTGCTGACCCCTTGGGTCCTCCTGTCGTAGTGCTGCGATCTGCGGCGAGGCTCTTGGACTGGCTTCCACATCAGGAGTTTGGGTGTTATGTGTGTGTGTATGTTTAAAAGGGTTCACTCTACCTCTCCCTAGTCAGCAATTGCCTAGGTGAGTTGGTAGGTGAAATTACTCTCTTGCCCTCCCTCAAAAAAATGCTGACGTGTAAGGATGTTGTAAGTATGTTGTAGAATTTTGTTGTACGACTAGCATTTTTGCAGACAAATTGTGCGAAGGAGCCACGAAGGGAGTACAAGATTTGGGAGAGGTTTTTTACCAACTTGTCACACTCAATAGGAAGTTCCTTGCAAGTGGAGTAAAGTGCAGAAAGTGCCTCCCTTACACTCACATGTACATGGGCATGATTCAATTCCAGTAAGCACCTATTCCACTCCCCAAATCCCCTAGGATAGAGTAGATTAAGATTAACGAGGGGGAAAAAAAGTTCCTTAATTGAGGGCTTTTGCAATCAAAGGGACTTTAAAAACCCTATTGGTGGAGACGATAATTGAGTTAATTAATTACAATATTCATGGTTGATGGAGAGAGAAGATTTCGTGCATGCTTGAGCAAAATATATGCCTAACCAAATACTACAAATTATTAAGCCAAAGGAATAATGGATTATTTAATAGAATTATTTTCTCCCTTTCACTCGTTTTGTACAATCGCCGATTGATTAATGTTGAAAACCGCTAAGAATTTAGTTTGTATTATTTTATTTTTTTAACGGCGAAAATAAATTTAATATTATTAATCTTTGAATATTAATAGTCTAGTTGCCTCACTATTTATTTTCCTTTTCTTCTTCTCTGTATTACTCAGTACTTTGTTTGATGATTGTTGGACATTTGGGGTGTGATTTTTGCACATGATTTTCTTGAGAATATGTGCCAACTTAGTTTTTTTTTTTTTCCGGAAAAATTCAGTAGTATTAATTGTAGTAGAAAGGTTTAAACTCAGTCAAATGCATCGGAGTACATGGTGCAAATATCCATCCCTTTTTCACGATTACATACCCTTATCGAGTCATTGAAAAGAAAAGTATAATCAATGTATGATCATTTTTACATCTTCTTTTTTATCGGCAAATTTTTTTATTAGAAACTCGACAAAATATTGAGGAATCAAAAAGTATAATCAATGTATATATGATCACATTTTTACCCTTTGCACAACTGAATTTTACCTCCCAGAATTTTTTTTTGCTAAGCAAAAAGATTTTATTAATCTTTGAGAAAGCTAACAAAGATTAAATGGATCTCAAGCACACTGCAAAAAAGCCACCCGAAAACCAACACCAAAGGATGGCAAGAAGCCAACCAAACCAAAAAACCTAAAATCAAGAAGACACCACAAGGGACGAGCTCGCAAACCTGAAACAGCATACCCAAAACCCAAAACACTACAAACAACTACAAGCAAAGGTAGCCCAAAATAGAGACCAGATAGAACAAACACAAACTACACCTACGCCCGAAACACACAAGACCAAACACTTCCAACCGCACCCGAACCCCAAAAGAAACAAACGACGGAATGCCTAGTTAAATTTTTACCTCCCGGATTTCACAAGGCCCTCTCAATTTTATGATCGTATTTTTCAAACCAACTATCAACAAAGGAATGCCTAGTTAAATGGATCCTTAGGATCCAGCTCCCATTCAGGTTTTTTTGTGTCCAGTTCGGTCCAGTTTGGATCGTTATGGACCCATACTTTCCAAAAAAAAGTGATTAAAATCGTTCATTATATAGACCTCGTTGAGTAGGATACACGGGCAAAAAATTAACTTGATCAGACATCATTAGCTATGTGAACAAAACGGATTTGAGCAAGGAAAAATACATACTGTAAGTTTCAAATGATATTTATATTTTTCTTTGCACAGATACGTTTTGTTAGCATAGTGATCGATGTCGGATCAAGCTATTTTTTGGCGTGTATATCCTACGCGACCAAGTTTACAAAATTATTGAAGGATTCCATCATTATTGTGGGCCAAATATGGGCCCACAATGGCCCAAACTGGACTTAATAAAAACTGATGGGAGCTTGGTCTTAGTTAAATAATTTATGGTCATATAATCATTTTTTCTTATTAGAAGAAATTGATATTAATTGCTTGCCCTTCTTCTCATAGCAAATTTTTCAATAAAGGGTTATATATATATCCTTTCGTCCCCAGAGTTCAATTCTGGATCCTCTGTGCCATTGTGATTGAAGCAACATGTACTGGAAACAAAAAAAAAAAAAAAAGAGATGGTGATAGTCAAACTTCTCTTTGTTTGTAAGCCACGCGCGTTTGAGTACTATCATTTTTTTTATTATAACCAGATATCCGGATCAGCTTGTCCGCATCTCGATTAGTTCCAAGACTCTTAACTTTACGACCGGACAAACCTCCAATGATTATGACACACTAGATAGCCCAATCACATGCCTACGTGGAATTCATCCAGGTGATTCAGTTTGGTTCCGGTTATATAATGCTAGATCATGATCACATATGATTATCCTTATTTATGATACATAGATAGATGCGGTCACCTTGGCTGATGCCCTCGGTCTGGGCCATCTTAGAACCTAGTTTCAGACGCTGTTTTGCCCGGGTTTTCCCTTCTGTTTCCTTAGTTATGTTGTTGCAACTTGAACTTACCTATTTGACGTAATTTTAATCTATTTCGGCTGACCAAAAAAAAAAAGAAAGAAAGAGATGTGGTCACCTTAAATAAGTTTATATGCAGACGTTTGTCTATGTTGGCGCACCTGAATGGCGAGCACGCCGCGGCTCTTGAAAGGGACCAACTTTCCATGGACAGAGTCATCCGGGCGATGTAGGTTAAGTTCACTGAGCTCCACATCCGCGTAAGCGTGAACAAAATCGACGCCACGGTTGTTACAGAGCAGCTCGGGCTCGCCAAGGCGGTTCTCCACCAGTTCTCCAGCAAAGGCGTAGAAGGATACGAGAGCTTGCGCTAGGGCTTTCTTGATGGTGCTCACCCTAGTAACATTGCTTTCGCGAGCATGCATCGTAGGAGTAGCAGTAGCAGTAGCGGGAGTATTATCGATATCGAGGAGGCTCCCCTTACTGTTGGTGGGGGTTTTCTTGTAGCAGAAGAAAACGCTGACGTCCAGGGGAGGGAGGAGTAGATCTAGGTTGGACATGGGCAACCAGTGCTCTTGCATTGGTATCACTGCCGCCACCACCTCCTTCCGCTTCGGGACCACCACAAATCCGCAACTATTAGAACCCATCTATATTTTTCTAGCTAGATTGCTTGTACGTACGTAGTTACACACCACACACAAGTGTGCGCACTCTCACACACACACACACACACACACAGAGTTTGGAACTTGAGTAAATTAAAAACAGCTATGATGGCCATCCGACGAGGCTTGTTCATGTGTTATATATAGACATAGTACCATGAATACATAAAGTCATTAACACAAGAGGTTGATGCATGAAAATGAGGATTTGCTGGGTGGGTTAGGTAGCTGTTCCATTCTGAGTTTAGGGCTACTGATTATATCTAAGCTAGCAGGCAAGCAGTAGCTGGTGAAGTGGAGTGAAAACTTATTCTACAATTCTTACTTACCATCCATTTTGGTTAGGAAAACTGTTGCCCTATATATCATATATGGGTTTTCTATATATGCTGATCAAATATATGGCTGACACTTAATTTGGATAGATCAGCATATGGCAGTTCAACACACGTGGGCGAGCTGGCACATATGATTTGGCCAAACCACCCAGTCAGAAACCCATATGGCTGAACCACAAAGAGGAGCATCGACCTTAGGATGAGTTAGCCGAGTAATAATGTCCGACCCAAGGAGAGGGTCAATTCTTAGAAAGAGTTGGTCCTTCGGATTTGCTTGTCCGAACACCGTTTGTACTGAACTGAGCAGGACTGAACCTAGTAGCCCGGTTAATGCCTCGATCGGATCGACTCTTGTCTTGTATAATATTGTCTGCTTTGGCCACCCAAACTCCTTGGACTTCTCAGTAGGTCACCCATCCTAGCATTGCTGCAAGACGAGCACGCTTAATTGTGAAGTTCAAATTAGCTTTAACACCCTAATGTTTTAAAAGGTTGTGTACAAGATAAGGGCATGATCTAATTTATATTTATTATCATTAAGCCCTATCCCACTCCCTCAAGTCCTCAGGGTAGTGTAGATTAGGATCAACGAATGACCAAAAAGAAAAAAAACCCTAAGTTCTAATCGTAGTTATCCAAAATGTTTTAAACTTTAGTGCTTCTCTCCAAACTTTTAATTTAGCATTAATCCCCCTTGAAGTTTCATCCACTAAAACAATATTGCCTACAAACAACATACACCACAGAAAAGCATCTTGAATATGTGTCTAGTCAACTCGTCCATAATTAAGGCAAAAACATAAGGGCTCAAAGCTTACTCTTTGGCGTAGCCCTATAGTAAATTTTTTTTTTTGAAATGGCCTACAGTAATTGAGACACTTGTTTTTCCTACTGGTGATCTAATAGTAGTGACGGCACATTTATACAATGTCTCTAACCACATCGATATATCTTTTTGTCACTCATTATTGCTCCAAAACTCGATATCTCTGGGCACCTATCATAAACTTTTTCTAAGTCTATAAAGTCTATAAAAATGAAAAGGAATTTGTGCATACTGATACTCTGGACTATCCATGAAGGAAGCATAGTAATGTGCACATAAATTAATTTGGATCTCTAGGCCTGCCTCTCTGATGTCATTTGGTTTTGATTTGGGGGCATGGTTCTGCAGCAAAATGCCCCTATAGCTCTCCGATTTTTGGAGGTTTAGGGGAGGCACTGTTTCAGTGGTATTCTGAGAGCAGTCACTCTGTGCATATATTACCAAATGTTAAGTTTGTCTCCAATCATCTCTCATCCATACCCTCAATGATTGGGGACTAGATGAATTATGTCATATTATTATTATTGTATAAAAATGAAAAGATGATCCCTCTTCTTTTCCTCATGTCTATCAATCTCCTTAACAAATAAATTGCTTCCATTGTCGATTTCCCCCCTATAAATTCAAATTCCTTCTCCGACATCGTTCTCAAGTGGCCCTCAATAACTCTTTCCCACAACTTAATTGTATGGCTCATCAACTTAATGTCTCTATAGTTGTTGCAACCATGAATATCTTCTTTATTCTTAAATATAGGTACTAATGAGCTCCTCCTCCTCTCATCAGATATCTTTCTAGTCATAATAATATTGTTAAATAACTTTTTAACCAAAGACACCACATTACACTTAAGTTTTTCCACACTTCAATAGGAATACCATCTGTTCGACTGTCCCTAATACCTTATCCAGTTTCATCCCTCTTCAAAGCAAAAAAAAAAAAAAAAAAAAGCAGATGCAAAGAAAAAATGTGTTCAAATGAGCTAGCTTGACCCCTCCGGAAAACTTGCTATTGGTAGAAAACTTTCAACGAGGCCAACAAGTCAACAACTACGTACGGAAACCCATTTTTTCCCCAAGAAAACTATATATATAGCATTTAGGTTGGGCAGGCAGTTAAGTTAGATTATTAGTTACTCTATCGTGCATGCCAAACTGACAACGAAAGGATAACAGAAGGAAACATTATCTCCATTAAAACCGTCACCTTAATTAATTGCATAGTTTCACAAGTGATTGTCGAATTAAATATTAACCAATGAATCAGCATCAACGATTGTTAATCATTGCCGAATTAATTATTCCGAGAGGAGCGCGTGGTAATTTTTACTCCCCTAAAAGCATCTCTAGTGGTAGAGTTAAGAGTTTGGTATGGTCAAAATTTTCTGACTTAGTTAACTAACTCTAGTTTGGGCTTCCTAGCTAGTGGCTTTGTTAACACTTGGCTAATTTAACAAATGTTAACTGTGTGGTTAACTGTAGTGTGGCAGCTAATGAAGAGAGAGAGAGAGAGAGAGAGAGAGAGAGAGAGAGAGGAGGGTTGGGTCCACCAGCATACATGCATGTATATATTATTATATATTTTAATTAACACCAACACACATCTTAGCTACATCACTACAACACACGTTCACTTTTTAAATTTATATACTCTTATAACAAACAAAAATAGGATCCCATTTTCTTCACTTTATGTCATATAACACGTAATTTTTAGCAATACCACTAGAGATGCTCTAACACCATTGATATTATTATCAGTGTTATCAACTCTCTTGTGTCTCGTGGACTACTAATCGTAGCGCTTTTGTCCTTACTTTAATTAGGCTCCCGTTAATGAGCGTTGAAATTAGATGTCAAAGATTAGTCGAGTTACTTGTAAATAGGTCCGAATACCCGAAGTTATAAAATAAAATAAAAAAGCTCTTGGCCTAGGGGGCGTGAAGGGATCGATATACAAGGGACCCCACTCGCTTTGATTTCTCACAAAGAAACTTGATAGTTTGCGGCCAAATTTCACAATTTCGATCCCACAAAATTTGTTTTACTTGCCCCTAACTTACTTCAAAAGCAAAGAAACCCCCAATCATTCTCATTTTTTTTTAAAGTTGATAGTTATTATGCATTTTTTTTCAAAATAAGTATTACTACGCGTTTTGAGACCAATTATATTCACCAATGTGTAGGGCTACTATATGATTAACCTTTTAATTTAGTTACTTTTGTTGATAGGCAAATAGAAAAGATAAATTACATTAGGATCTAATTTTTAATCCCACCAACTAAAAATTCTTGCTCTACACCTACTAGGTAGCCTTCAACAAGACTTCTACCGCACACAGGATTTTTTTTTTATCTCATTCATTTTAGCTATATTTTACGTATAAGGAAAGATTAAAGCAACACTTTGCACATCAATATGCACAACATGCTAAGGTACTGTAGCACTGTATTATTGGGCGATGTAAATTACTTCTCATTTATTGCCCAATGATACAGTGCCACATAACTTTGTTGTGCATACTATTGTACAAAGCATTGTGTTACTAACATACCTCTTTAATTACTTAATAATATAATTCTGTTCTAGACTAGATATATATGTTTTTAAAAATAGCTTAAGTATATAGTATTCGTTTCCATAAATCAGCCAATATTACATTTCAAAATCAAAGTTGACAAGTTGTAGACTCCACGATAAGATAATTTGTTGTAATTTGTGAAATTGTTTTGATCCAAACCGTTGTATAGATAGTGTTTTTGTTTTTTGGCACAAATTTTAACCATAGTATATACATGTATTTACATACGTATATATATGTAGGGTTGTAATATACAGACAGCCACCGATCAAAAAAGACACTCCATATAGAATGTTTATACACACAACTTTAAAAACACAACTCTTGACACAACTGTACATGTCGCAAGTTCCAAATTTTGACAATAGTCTGTCGTGAATACCCTACTGCTTTCATGCTAGTGATACCATATAATATAGCGACATTTGAACACCCTAGAAACTAGTGGAAAGAAGCTTGGGCAGATTTTTTTAAAAGGAACCCCCAAAAAAAAAAATGGCAAAGAAATATTCAGCTTCTTCACTCCATTTTCTTCTTATCCAAAACTTCTCTTGCAATTCTATTCTGAGGCTTCAAACTCACGTTTCTTTTTGTCTATATTAACCTGTCCTTTTCCTTGGGCATATGTGGAAATGGGCCAGAAGAAAGGGTAGTAATGTGACATTTTTGTTGTATAGAAAAAGAAAGAAAGCCAGGGCTCAAGTTAATTGGTGGAATTAGGCCTTACGTCTTTATCCTGCTTTGTTGTAATATCAATTAATGGGATATTTTTATGTGTAGCAAATCTTGTGACAAAAGCCTTAGAAAAGGATTGGTGGATTGATTGAAGAAAGGCTTCAAAAATGTATAAGAAAACAGTACATGCATCATACATACACGATTAGCATGTTTCATCAAGGTTGCCTCAATCTCTATCAAGGGACCGGCAACGCAAACGCAGTCCTTGACTGCAAAAAGACTTAAAGGCTAAGATTGATCAATAATCCACTGAAAATACCAATTGTTCAGTACTATCAGAAGTATGGAATAGTCAAGCCCCTCATTCGAACGTTATCATGCTTCAGTGATCTAGTGTGCGAGCATGAACGCACCACTATAAATGATGGAATATCAGAGACATCCAAGAGAGCAGTCAACCGTTAACAAGGAAAAACACGGCTCATTGCCATATTGTCCCAGAACAAGCCTTCATAGTCCGATGTATTTGTCTTAAAGATTGACCATTAGCACCTCAAAAGATCCCAGGCTTTGCCCTCGTGACAAGTTTTTGGTCTAATACATGCATTTGAAAGGACGATAAATAGAAGTTACAGGCTCCAAGTGCAAACAAATGGCTGTCACAGAATTATTGTTGAGGGCTTCTTTCACCTATCCTTCAGTTCCTGCTCAAATTGGAGCAATTTTTCACGGACCGGCTGCAAAAAAAGCTTCAAATCTTGACTGATTTTTAGCTTATCTTGATGACTAAGATCTTTCTCCTCGTTAAGCCTCACTTCAAACTACAAAGTAGAGAATGAGCAGGTTAGCTGCTAGCTCAAACTGGTAAAGAGTATCCAAATGCAACATAATGGCTTAAAAAAACTTGATCTGAGCACAAGTGTATGCCCGTGTTAGATTGACATGCAACTATATATATAACACACAAATATATAGGAATGGTTCGTTAATAGTGTTAATGTACCCTCAAAGCATTTTCTTTCTCCCTAGTTCAAAACTAGATTTCTTTTCATCTTGTTCATGCAAGGCAGTTACGGCAGTATCATCTTTAATAAAAACGTCAGCCAACATCTGGTAACATAACACCAACTCGACCACTCATCATGCTGTCATACAGGCAAAATTCTGAGGTTATCCCAGAATCAGCGCTCATTCAGACAAGAATCTAGATACATGCAAAACCAAGTGCATCGTGACACCAGTAGACACCATAAAACTCCATTTTCAAATCTTTTACGACGGAAGTTAGACGAGCAAAAAATAAAAATTGCCAATTTTGGGCGCGCTCTGCTTAAAGTCGAACTGAACATGAAAGAGGGTGAGGATTCAACTTGGTGAAGGCCAGAATAAAGATCACAAAAGCTGTAGGCTCCCACTTATAAAGGAGTCTGAGAGACCAAGTAGGTAGGAAAGTTAGCCCTAGTTTTTCTAATTTTATAGAGAAACTAGTATAGGACAATTTTCTGTCCATTTGAATCTGCTATTCTGTATAATCATAACAATGTGATAGCTAATTTACTTTTTGACCTCAAGCTACAGCATATCTGTCAAGGCTTTAGGCTGTTGAGGTGAAGTCACCAAAGCCACAACCGACCTCACTTCACCAATACTGAGATTGCGACTCTGGAGATGTAGTTATACACTTGCTCTGAAGTCAATATAATGAGCAGAAAAGTTGGCCTACCAACAACAGGGTTCTAAGCCAACTATAAATATTCCACCATGCAATAATTACTTTTTTGAAGAGCCAGACATATGCCTACAGATAACAAAGCTGGAAATCTTTTCCATTTCTAAATGTTCATTGCTCTAGGTAGTTCGTCTAACAAACTTGTGTATTGGGGAATAATGTCCTTGCAAGGTCCCACCATGCAATAGTTTTTTTCAATTTTGAAGAGCCCAACATTTGTAGGTAAATAAAAAAGCTGGAAATCTTTTCCATTTCTATATGCTCACTGCTTTTGCTAGTTAGTCTAAGATGGACTTTTGAATTGGCAATATAATGTACCTGCAAGTCATCCAGTTCACCAACCGAGAACTCCGGGATATCGACATAACCCTTTACCTTCTTTTTCTCCTCTCCAGCAAGCCACTCACCTGATTCCGTTATAATATTGTTCAAAATGCTCACATCAAATCAATGCACAAAATATGATGAGAAATAAAAACAGGTAGGTAAAACCAGACCCAAAAAATGAAAAGCCGGTTACCTTTGACTCTCAGTGTCAACTCATAAGTGTAGCTAACACGTTTCTTATTTCGTACTGTCACCAAGAATGCCTGCAGATCACTTGTACATGTTAGCACAGTGTTTCCCCACAATGGACCAGAGTTTCCAAGAATGTAAGATATTATTTGCATCAATTAAATTTCACATAATAAGATTGACAAGGTGAGCATGAAGCTCTTAAGAACCTTCTCTTGTATTCCTGCAGTCTTCCGAAAATCTAGCCAACTTCCAAGGTCAAGCCCTTAAATTTTCTCATCTAATTCTCCTTTTCAGAACAAATATCATTGAGCTACTATAAGCAGTTATTTACATCATCATTTCTACTCCACATGCAACTTACTCTAACCTTATAGCCACCTATACGTCCTCCATTCATCATCTGAAAGATCTATTGGCTGTTTAACATATTTCGCGACTTCTTTTCTTTCTTTGTGGCCCATCTTCCCACGCCTTTTAGAAACTTAAACCATCATGCTTTTGGTAACCTAGAGGTCTAAAAAAACTACTATAAAACTAGATTATATATCTCATATTCCAATTTCATAGCTATGCGACTTTAGTTTCCCAAAAGATGCTAATGAGAGTTTCTATTAACTAGGCAAACATAAAGGATCTGATGGGTGACAAAATTGAAGCTAATATAAGTATAAGCAGCACTGGACCAAGACCAAAAGGGTGTTAGCAAAAATTTGTGACCCGTGCCTGCCCACTGCCACATCATTTGCTTCGTCAGCCACTGCAACGCACAAGCCCATACATACATGCCCCTGCAACATTATCTGCTGTGCAACGGATTTGTTCTGCCCAAGTCCCTTTGGAACAAGGCTTTGTACTGGGAAGGTCCAATGTTTGTATATGACACTAGACATTCTAATACACCCAACATGTGATGAGGCATTGAAATTTACTGCCCTGACCGATATCCACTTAGCATTACCTAGGTTATACCTGTGGTTGGTGACGTGGGATAACAACCCATAAGTGAACCCAGAGCAAGCCCATAAGTGGACACAGGGTACTCTACCCCAAGGCTTCCACCCCTCTTTGTGCGTTTAATCCTTAACCACATCGCCATAGAGCCCCATGAGACCAACAATGGCTCTGATACCAAATTTGTATAGAATTGTACCCGCCCAGTATCATTAAACTTATAGTCCGCTTTTCGAAAGGGTACTTCAAGGAGATTTAGATTGGTGTGACAGCTCAAGATAGGCAGAAACAAATAGTCAAACGATGAAGGGGAGTGCAGAAACCCAACCCCCACCCCCCCCCCCCCCCCCCCAACATCGACAAACATCGAAATCTTGTCTAGCAGGCTGAAAGATGTTGGTACCTTTGAAAGTTCTCTTCACTTCCTTTAATAGAGGTTATAGTATTCTTCTAGCAATACAAAACCGACTTCCCAAATTGGTGAACAAGCCTACACAAGAGTAAAAGCCTAGTATCCAAGGGTTATTTGAGTGGTGCTATGTGAGTTTTGTAGCATCTAGCTAGTACTTGTGCTTTATGGTTGCTTGAGTTGGTTTTTGATTTCTGTAAGAGGGCAAGAGTGTTAGGTTAGTTATGGTGGTTAATCATATTGGGTACTTTCTCATGTACCTTCACGCGTTAGCTTTTGGGAGATAGGCCCAACAATGTACATCAAGCTATCTAACACGGACGACGACGATGAGCCTGGTTTTGAAATGGAAGGGGAAAGGGAAAGGGAAAGGGAAAGCGAAAGAGAAAGGAGAAAGGAGAAAGTGAGTGGAATTGAAAGTGTTGAGGGAATGCGGAAAGGAGAAATGGGTAATACCGTCAAATTCCAGGTCCACAGCCAATACCGTCCAATTCCAAGCAAACGGAGCGAATGTGGGTTTTCAATAGGGTTTTGGTCCTGTTTTTGACAAGGATGGGGAAAACCCAGGGGTTAGGAGTGACAAATAAGGGTTAAAAAAGAATCAAGGGGCTTCGAGTGATAAAGAGGGGAATGTAGGTAGAGTTGATGCGGAGAGAATGTGTAAATCTATTGAGAGAGTGGAGGAAAGAAGTAAAGAGATTGAAGTTGATTTCAAGAAAAAGAAAAAACTACGAAGTTGAAGAGAAACAAGAATGTGTTTGCAACGGGAGATGATGATGTTGTATTTGTGCGTATGGATTATAGTAAAGCAAAAGTTGGAGTTGATGAAGTAGTTGAAAAAGGTGCAGCGGATTTGATTTCTGACTTGGGAGATTCGGAGGAGTCGGGTGAGGAGGAGAGTGATCAAGATTATCTTGGTTCAAGTTTGCGTAGCGATTACGCGGACGACGATGGTGAGCCTGGTGTTTGTAATGGAAAGGGAAAGGGAAAAGGAAAGGGAAAGGAGAAAGTGAGTGGATTGGAAGTGTTGCCAGAATGCGGGAAGGGGAAATGGATAAGGTTGGATTGGAGAGTTGTAGACGAAAATCGCCCGAGGTTGTCTTTGTGGGGCAATCGGGTGTAGATGGAGAGGGAGATGATAGGGTTCGATTCAAGAGGAGATTAGGGCGAGCATGCAAAGATGGGAAAGAAGAGGAGAATGAAGAGCCAAAAAGTATAGCAGGACGAGTTTGTCTGAGGCCGCGACGTGGGGACAAAGAGAAGATCGGGAGGTTTAGTTGCCCTATTATTCTTAATGACGAAGATGAAGAGAATGTGGGCACATCTAGTGAGAAAAACAAAAGGAAGGTGGATTTTGTTGCTCCAATGTCGGTTGACACTAATGTTGATGCAGATATCTATTTCGAAGATGGCAATAATGCAAAAACCGCGGAAAAATCTCACGAGGAAGCAGAATACAAAGGGGAGAAGCATAATGCAACCAGAAAACAAATGAAGACGGAGAGACTTGAACCCAAAACCTCACCTGAGCTCTGATATCATGTTACACGGTCTTGGGTAGAACTCAACCCCAAATGCTAGCTATTGAAGTAAGGGTGCCCTCACACTTATATTCTTCATATTACTTTGGTACCTAAGCGATGTGGGACTTCGCTTCACGGGAATAACTCAAGGGAAAACATATTTTAACAGAAAAAGGGAGCTCCAATCAACTACCTCACTTGCAAAGGCGCAGTCTCAAATAAGTTTCTAGAAGTTTCTATCCTCAATAGGTGTGCTTCTACGGCATTAACCTCAAGCCATAAGGTTTCTGAGTTCAACATTCATTGCCGTAGTAGAAGAGGAAAGTTAAACAAAAACTACACCATATACGGAAAAGAATTATGGTTAACCATAACACGTGATCCTCTGACAATCCAAACAGCAGTACTTACATCGCCTACACATTTTGAAACTTCTGTTATTTCAGCTCTGCCACCAGAGAATTCCAAGGACCCAACAGAAATTAGCAACTCCTGCAATGCAAATATGATGTTAGATGAAAGAAACCAAGATCCCTAGAGTCCATGAATACAAAGGCAACGATACTTTAAATCCTGGATCCTCATTAGTAAGCTGGCCTTAGTCCAGCAGCATGTCCTCCACAAATAACATCTGAACCAGTGAGGTGAAGTTGAACATCACATCCTTTAATTGCTCAGAAAACAAGTACTAAACTATAACAAAAGTGTAGCATCCCACAGAAGTGCTCTAGGAGAACTTCATTCACCAGCAATATCCGTAGCTACATTATAAAAACCAAGTAGAAAGCGTCTTCAACATAATTGAGCAAACTAATCAAAGTCTTAGACTAATGTAAGAGCACAAACCTTAATCCTATCGCTTGCCCACTTGTTAAGGTTCTTCTCCTCCCATGTTCCAGCCTACATAAAAGCAGTTTAATGTAGCCATAAATTAAGCAACTACAGTAGGCATAAAAGACCCGCAACAAATCATGCATAAATATACTTTTACAATTCAGAGGAATACATTCGTTGTTTGTATTGAATTCAAAATAAAATCAAAGAGTATTTATTTACAGCGTTAAGTTGATGAAGGGTCAAATATACAAACTGCAGGGTAATTCCAAAAGAGTTACAAACCAGAGTTTAATGTCAATACTCATGAACATATGGATCAAACCTCAATATAAAGAGCCCCTCATCAAGCTAATTTTTTCCCTAAATGAAAGAAAATACTACTATGCCTGGGAAACGGAGGAAGTTAGGGGAAAATGTTTGTGTTCATTTTACACATAACGAAGTACATTGCGAAGTACTAGTACTTGTACGACGTGATTTTTGAAATACCCAAGCTTCTTAACTTGTTAGATTTCCTCCTATTGTTCAAGGGGCTTTTTGTAAGCATTTTCATGTGGGACAAGGAGGACTAATCATCCTTCCCCAGTTGTAGCATTTCCCTCTATTTATGATATCACGTATATAGAAAAATAAAACAAAACAACAAAAATACTGTAACAAGACAAAAAGGGCATAACTAAATAAAACAAACACATATGAGAATCCATCTGTGTAGTTCCTTGAACTACCTATGTAGAAAGCTACAATAATAGCATGCTTTGTATGATATGGTCATTGCAAGGTTTGTTTGGGAAAAAAAATGTTAAGAGTTCCACAGCAAGCACATTTGAGGACTATTATTACAAGGGTTGGACCTCAAATCGAGCCCCTTTTTCATCAAATTTGAAATTACATGAAACATTCAGCGAACGATTGGAGATGCCTTAGAAAATCAAGCACCAAATGGACCTCACCAAAGATAAACAACTCACAAACGTCGATCAGAAACTAGCATAACAAGAAGTTTAAGCCACTTCCAAACAAATGGCAAGTACCCTCCATTCCAATTTGTTTGTTCCACCGTTCCAATTTGTTTGTCCCTCATTCAAACACTCTATGCTAACCGGATAGAAAATTGAATGAATCTTTTAATTGATTATCTGATAATCCTATATCAAATAGGAAACTGATTTTCGCGCTTCACTTTTTTATGGCACTCCAATTTTAACGTGAACAAAGTGGAGCGCCAATAGTAAAAAGTGGAGCGCGAATATCAATTTCCTATCAAATACTTCCAGCAATTTAGAAGTGACACGAACTTCTAAAAGACTAACAAACAAATTGGGAGACGGGGAGAAACTAATAGAGGAAAGATCCAAATAACAAGAGAAAGCTCGGAGAAAGGAGATAGATGTGAGTAGTGTGAAATACCCGATTCCAGACAGAACCGAGGTGGGAAGGTGGATGTTGAGAGTGGTTGGACAAATCGTGGGGGCCGAGTTTCTTAGGAAGCGGGAGCGGTGCCGCATCTTCTCTCACCTCCCTCACCCAATACGTATACGACGATGCCGCCGTCGCCGCAGCTCCCACCTCCTTCTCCGACGACGTACTCTCCATTCTCCGGCGCTCTACCCCAACTTGTTCGTCAAAAACCTAATTTTCAATTTTTCTAGTGGATAAACAACGGAAAACCACCGAATCGATCGAAGTTGAATGTGGAGAGATCTGAAAGACGGAGTGAGAGAGGGATCAGGACAATGCGCAGAGAGAGAGAGAGAGAGAGAGAGAGAGAGAGAGGTAGGTGGTGAGACTGGACGAAGAGAGAGGTTGACGGAGGAAGTGTCTGATCCCTCTTGACCATTATGTTTATGCACATGTGTATGTACTTTCCAGAAACTTCGATCCATGTCTCCAACGTGCAAACGAATTTTTTTTAAAAAAAATATCCGAGTGCCCGTAAAAAATTAAATAATCATTCTGTCACCACACCGTCTACACACTCAAACCCATCTTTATTATGAGTACGAGTGTATATTTGGGTGTTCAGTGTTAAGAATTATTGAAAATCAAACCCCTGAAAGTAAAAAGTTATAAGTAGATTAGATCAAATTCAACTGAGTTGATTTTTAGTAAAGTATTTAACAAAATATTTTAAATTTAATAAACGATTCGAATCGTTTTTATGGTCATATAGTCTTGCATAGTAAGATGTGCATAAAGTCGGGTAGCTTATTTTCAGACCATCAATTTTCGTTCCACTTTTGGAAAAAGTGGATTTTTGAAAAAGAATGTAAATTTCAAGGTTAAAAATTATGTGTTTACGTAAATAATTTTTCTATCAATATGGATCTTGTTTAATAGATCTCATTGAGATCTTTTAAACGGTGCAAAAAGAATTAAGAAATTATTTTTCATTTTCGTTATATTTGAGTTTGAAATAATTTTTTATTTGAAAAAGAAGATTTTTAGAAAAAGTGGAACGAAAACTCCAACCACTGGGAAAAAGATGTGTTGGGGAAAACTGCACCGTTCATACCTTGAATACCAAACACCTCTGATGAAGCTTGAACCCCGGGCTCCCTTGTGGAAGAATCGAAAGATAACCCCCGAGCTACAAACTATTTATTGCTTATTTCAATAAACTTTTTCAATGATCAACTCTTTCAAATATTTTTTACATATGACATTACGACTTTTACCCCAAGATTGCCCATTTTGGAATTTATTTTCTTAGATATTTACAAAAATAATTGGGTTAAAGTAATTTTTTTTACTTTTTCAACTCCTCTCTTCGAAACTAATCTACAAAAATTAGGCGCAAAACAATTTGAATAATAACAAAATAAGAGTATCCACAATGGCATAACCAAAAGTGTTAGGTTTTTAAAGTTAACAACATTTGTGCAAAATATGGCTCACAATGCTATCATCAAACTTAGCAACCTCCTTAGAAATAATCAAATTTTGGACTTTGGATAACCAAAACTAATAACATTTTGTCAATAACCATATTTAATTAACTTAACATTCTCAATTAAATACACACATCATTTATAAAAAAACATTATATCTCTTCCCTTTTCCCCTCTCTTTCTTTTTCTTTTTCTTTTTCAACAATGTTTTCAAAAAAAAAATTACTTAAAATTGTTTTTTTTTTAAACTGTTTCCCCCCAAAAAATATCTTTTAACTTTTTTTAAAAATAAAAAAAATTGTTCATTTTTCAAAAAATTGTTTTGTATAAGAAATTTTTTTCTCAAAACCTTTTCTTATATAAAAATTTATTTTTTCAAAAACCGTAGGTACACAAAAATTATTTTTTTTTTTTTTAAATTTCAAAAAAAGTTTTAAAATTATTTTCTATTTCTAATAAATAGTTTTTATTAGTTCAAAATTTTTTTTATAATCTATGTTCACAGTTATTAGTTTTTTATAATTTATAAAAAGGTGATGTGACAACTTTTGGTTATTCAATTTTGATTATGGCATTGTGAATCTCTACATTGCTAATCTTAATTATCTCTTAAATGAATAATCAAAAGCTAATGTGGCAACTTTTGATTATCCATTTTTTATTATAACATTGTGGATACTCTAAGAAAAAGTCTTGGACCCACTCTCCTTGGAAATCTGTTTTAAAGGGTGAGATCTACCCATACGTTTGCATTAGAAAACACCTGTCTCTCTAACATACAATTAAGTTTGCCCAAACAATTGTCTTACACTAAAAATATCTTTCGCATTAAAAGCAAAAAAACCTTTAAAAGTTCGTCCTAAGGCACCTTGAATAATCTCTGGAAGCCCTAACCAAAAAAATCTCTCTTATTTTTTAAAACGCACTTCTAGAAATGTTCCCAATAAGTTTGGGGCTCGTCGAGGGGTTTTGGACTTCATAGGGATTTAACCCATACGATTAGGACTTCATTTCTATCAACACATTATTTTTTTTTTTTTTTTTTGGGGTCATTTTGGAAATAACAAACCTTCATTGATTTAAAAGTAATTACAAAAGGTACGATAATTTAATCTCAGCCAGCAAAATAACCTCAGAATCGAAAACAAAGAAGCTTGAACTAGAACAGCCAATATCATTGTACTAGCCTAAACTGAAAATTATACACACACAAAAAAACTTGTCTAAACAATGCCAAAACTGTTCCAAAATTTTAATTATAAGTGTCATTTCCATGACAGAAATGAACATTTCAGATTCTATGTAGCGAATGGGACAAAGAAACCATACAGCTCTGATCTTTCAACCGCAAATTAGTCTACACTCGGAGCAATTACAGTTATCTACTTCCACCAACTTTTCTAATAGATCAAAACAATACAGAACAAAACGAGAGAATCTATATCATGCGCGACGCTGGGGGAAGGCGTTGAGTTCAGTATGTTGATTAATTGAGGCGTTAGTCTCGGATACATCAGTTAATCTTGGGCTTTGGACGTCTTGGCTTCAGCACAAGCCAGAGAATGATGAGGACAACCAAAAAAGCAGGAACAGTTGTCATGTCAAACTCGACATCCACTTTCCTCTCTCTCGTGCAATGAGTTGGCCGAAGATGTGTTATAGTTTCATTCACATAATCAGTGAACCTGAAAAATGGAGACAAAGAAAAAAGCTCCAAAATAAGCAAATTTAAGAACAAAATGGAAACCCTATGGCAATCACAACTTAGTTCAATTACTTCAACAACAAATGAGGATAAATCCCTCATAGAACCATCAAAACGGCACATGCTCCGAGTCACACTATTCCCACCAAGTTTCTCCACACCAATCTGTTCGCATCACTGAGGAGAACACAAACCACCAAGTTTGCTTCCATACAGGTTGCATCAATTTTGGTTCAAGAGGATCGTAGACTACTGATAACTACCCCTCATAAATTCAAAAAATCACCAATTTGCCCCTCAAATTCTCTTAGTCATTCTCCTATGCGATCCTATTCCTCCCCTTCAGTTTCTGGGAGGATCACAAGGTTCTATTTACCGCTCTTCTTTTTCTCCAACACCTAAGTCGTCTGACATTTCAGCTAACTATCATGATTTAGAATCTTCTCACCTTGAACTCCTTCAACTGGTTATTATAATAGTAATTAATATGGATACCAAGTTTCTGCCCTTGGATTTTTTTTTCCAGGCACATCCATCTTTATTCTACTCCTAGCAAACACTATTTGTGTCTCATGAAAACTAGCTAGAGATAGCCTGTTTTATCAATTAACCGAATTGACCTGTCCCCTTCTCAACAAGGGGAAAACAAAGAACGATTCTACACTAATTCAACAACGTTTCATTTTATTAAAGTTATCTCAACACCCCTAACATTCTCTTCCACATGGTTGCAAAACTTCCAGCTTCAGCACTCTTAACGGCATAAAGTCTAACTGTACCGTCCAGGCTACAAGAAACAACCACCTTTCGACACTAAGATGAATCCAGGAGCCAAACCATCCCCACTTAACCCACTTCCCTCAGAATTATGAAAGGGGTGCTGAAATTCAAAACACCTCAATAGTGAACTGAAGACTCAATAGATCTTGAATCAAAGGGACATGAAAACTCGCCATATTGGGACTCTCTGTGTCCTATGCATTACTACTATTTCCAAAGGTGAAGATAAATCATTTTCCCATCTAATCTGGACATATTTCAACACAAAAGGGACCACTACGGCTTTGTTTGTCTAAAAGTGAAATAGTTTTAAAAGTTGAGAATAGTTATGTGCCTATGTTTCTTATCGTGGAGTTGTACATCCCAGTGATCCCACAATGGAAGAAGATAAACGTTACTCTTCGAAATTTCTTTAATCTCCATGACCGTGGCTTGCTTTTGATGGGATCGAAATGGAATTAGTCAATATACACAGAAACGGATTTCTACCAATGAAGAAACTTTCTGGACACTTCAGATGATTTGTTGCCTATAGTAATCGGGGTAACTAACTATTTTGTTGACAACTTTCTTCTATACTTGTGACGGTTTCATGAAGCTTATTTGTTGAATCTTTATTTCTTTTGCTTTTTCTCCTTGTACCGTAATGAAAGAGAACTGGTGTCCACACTAGTGACAGTTTCAATTCTTGCCAACCTCTCAAACATGAGGACCTTGTTCATTTTAGGATTTGGATTTGGACTCTATCTTTGCGCGCGGTCCCCAATAAATTCTCTCTCTCTCTCTCTCTCTCTCTCTCTCTCTCTCTCTCTCTCTCTCTCTCTCTCTCTCTCTCCACTCATTACCCAAAATCCAAATCCCAAAACGAACAGGCCCTACCCCTTCAAAGATAAAAATGAAATTAGAGTTTATGAGAATTGACGTGACGACATGTGAGGGACCACCGATATATCCATTGAGCTTGAAGGTAGGAGGAATAGAACCTATTAGAGAAAGAGACTATAGCTGTTCCCCATTTTCCTGACACGCCAGGTAAGCTTTCATCACCCTCAACCTATCTCTCTAAAACTCTCTCTACCTCTTAAACAATTCATGCAACTATTGAAAACTCTGAACGATCATAGGTTTTAGGGTTTTAATTCACCCACAACACTACCAAAAACAAAACCTCACCACGTATCTCTGTTCTTCAGTCCCACACATATTCATAAATCAAACAGTTGTATTAAGGTTTCGAATCGAAATCAAAGCTACCCCAGTCTAGATCACAGCACCTTCACATTCCATTTAAACAGTGAGTACATTGACCTCAGCTCAACCCCTAGCGTAAACGGAGAGCCTCGAAATGGCACATTTTCGGAGATCATTTCACCACTAAAGTCCGATTTCGACAGGGTCACAGGGTCATATAGGCCCTAAGCGCCCACAATGAAGCCGTCAGGAGAGACTTCTCCTACTGGAAGACTCAATATGAGGCCTCAGAGAAGAAACACGGCGCAACGACATTGGAAAATTTCACTGTCCCCTTCTTTCCCGTCTCTCACCAACTCAGCAGCAGCAATATCACTCCTCTTCTCCTCCACCGCGGGCTCCATGCTAACCAACACTGCCTTGTCCTCCTCCAACCGCAATATATGCCCCTTCAACTCCTCCACCCCACGCTTCGCCTTACTCCATCTCAGCCTTTTTAAATTCCTCCCATAGCCTCATGTACTTATCCTCCCAATCCCTCTCTCCCTTCCTTCCGGCCTTCAAATCCTCCTTAAACCTAGCCATCTGCATATTAATGTACTCTCCCAACAGTTCGGTTACAACTGCAATTGGCTTTTGTTGTGTCGACGCCTTCTCTCTCTCTTTGCCTTATTGAAATCCTCCCACAGCCTCGGCCCTAGCGTACTTCTCCTTCCACTTCCTCTCTCTCCCTCCCCGCCTTCAAATCCTCCTTAAATCTACCCATCTGGATAGTCTAGTATTCAACCGTTCGATGTTCGATTATCCGGTGCATGTCGTTCTCCGCGCGCGCGACTTTGTTTTCAAGAACGTCGTGCTCTCCTCGATAGCTCGTCAAGCGCGATTTGCTTTTCCAGTGCTGTTTCGTCGTGTTTCTTCTCCGATGCCTCGTATTGAGTCTTCCGGTAGGAGATATCTCTCCTAGCGGCTTCGTCGCGGGCGCTTAAGGATTGTATGACCCTGTGACCCTGTTGAAGTTGGACTTTAGCGGTGAAATGAGCTCCGAAAGGATGCCGTTTTTGGGGCTCTTCGTTGACGTGGGGGGTCAAACTGAGGGCGATGTACTCGTTGTTTAAACGGAAGGTGAAGGTGCTGTGATTTGGACTGGGGTAGCATTGATTTCGATTAGAAACCCTAGTACAACTGTTTGATTTGTGAGTATGTGTGGGACTGAAGAACAGAGATACGCGGTGGCGAGGTTTTGTTTTTGGTAGTGTTTTGGGTGAATCAAAACCCTAAAACCTATGATTGTTCAAAGTTTTGTGTGAATTGTTCAAGAAGTAGAGAGAGTTTTAGGGAGAGAGAGAAAGAGGGGTTGAGGGGATGAAATTGTGGGGTGATGAAAGCTTACCTGGTGTGGCAAGAAAAGGGGGAACAATTAGAGTCTCTCCCTCTAATAGGTTCTACTTCTCCTACCTTCACGCTTGGACCCTCACATGTCGTCACATCAATTCTCATAGTGAACTCCAATTTCATATCTCAAAAGATGTAGTGGTCCCTTTTGTGTTGAAATTTTCCCAGATTAGATGGGAAAAGGATTTATCTTCGACTTTTGAAATAGTAGAGTAATGCACAGGCCACAGAGAGTCCCAGTATGGCAAGTTTTCATATTCAGCTTCAATAGATCTTGACCCATCACTTTTCATCGATAAGCTCAATTGAGAAGGCATATGTCGCAAAATACACATCCCAAAAATATAATAGATGAAAAAACCAAGTTGCGAGTTCGTCATAGGTTTGATACCTATCATCCATTTTCGTCAAATTCAAATAGTCAATTTTGTAATCTAAAAAGCAAGAAGTTAATTGTACACCAATAGCTTCCAACACACTTTGAACTAAATGCCAAACCACACAAATTAAGCTAAGGAAGCGCATACACGCAAAGTGAAGACCAGATACAATGGTCCTCTGGTCATACATGCCAACTCAAATCCTGAAGAGGAGAAGGGAATGGAATTTATGAAGTGAAAGAGCATGGTGGAATATAAATAGAGAAGAGTATGACATGTAAACGTATGGTAAAAAACAGAAATGGCAGAAGCTACAAGCTAGTGCTTGGAAAAGCAAACATTCTTTTTTCAAACAATAATGAAGAAAATACCTCCACCCTTTCTCTTTTTTTCCGTCTATTTGAGGAAACATATTTCAATTTTCAGCCAACCAAAAATTAGGAAAAATATGAGGGAACAGTCATACCCAACAGTCATAACCATCTCAAGCCTATCAGAACCCTAATTCTGTCAGAAATTGCAGCCAAATTTTGGCCTTCGAGTTAAAATATAGAAGATTTAGGCTTCTGTAGCTCACAGCCTCACACACATATTGTGCCACAGACCCTAAAAGGATGGAGTCTTCCAACCTGCCTATTCTATTATCCTACACTCCATCACGTGTGCTCAGCAGCCTTTCAAATTACTATGGTAGTAGGACACACACCTAATTGCTTGCCCGTACTTTTAGGCCCTCTATGTTAGAATAACAGTGAAAGCATATACAACTTCATTGGGTAAGTAACCATATAGGATTAATAGTGACGGGATTAGTAATACCACAACTCCCGTGGTGTCGGATATCTTACTATATATCCGGGCCAAAGAAGCATATTGTTGGACAGGATTCAAGAACATTTTCCGGAGGATTTTAAATCCTAGCCGCAAAAGCTCCTACCAAACCAAACATTTGACTTGTGGCCCCCTTGGATTTATATAGTCCATCTGATGCCTTAATCCGGACAACAAAATGGGGCCTCGGGGACTACTGAAGGCACCATGCTATTCATTTTGGCAAGAAACACTAATAGCTTGTAGGAGAACCTAAATATGGAGAAACCTCCCTCTTCATGGGCTCGCCCAACGCTACGTGGGATGAAGTGTAATGGAAAGACTTCATCTCTAGCCTACCCTCAGCCTATCCTGAGAAACTTTGAGGTCTCCAATAGGATGATCAGAAAATTCCCCCATCACGTCTCTCTCAGAATTGTGAGGGAATGAAGCACGGACACTAAGTGCTATTTTTCTTTGTACTACTGACTAACAAAGTTCAGAACTTCAGATGGTCCCAAGATGAACCCATTAGGTATGACTGCACATAAGTACCATAAAGGATGACATTTGAATGGTAATGATATGATGATGTGCTTGGCACGTGGAGTTGATTCACGTAATTAGATAAAGTCACCGAGTAAAGTAAAAGTAGCACACAACATCACAAAATGTTGTACCACTCAGTGCTTCCAGTCTAGAAGGTGATAAATTTCAAACTGATCTCTTCACTAATTTGCCCTATCAATGGCAATAATTCAAAAACAAGCTCTAGAAATCATGCACAAGTCTGTAGTGGCTAACCCTTTCGTTGCATCCTCCAGGGAATACAGCAGTCTCAGGGCATCCACAAAGCGCAGTTCTCCAGAGAGAGTTGAAATCTGGAAATATACCAAAAACCACAGTTATCACTTAGCATAGATTAAATAGATCTACAATCTGTGGGAAGTAACATAAGGAAAGGAGGAAATGGAACATCTTATTGACTTGGAAAGAAAATGGAAAGGGTTGACGAAAATGCACTCACTCTTCTCCATTGGCCAACTACGTAGTTATACTTGTTCATGAGCTCAAGCTCCCGGGAGTGGAAGAGTTTGAAAGTTTGCTCAGCTGGTTTCCGTTAAGCATACATTATTATGATTAAACACACACAGCAGTAATATACGCCCTTTTTTCAGTTACAGAGTAAACATTAATTGGACCAAGAAGCATTACTCAACATCACAAATTCTACAGTGTCTCATCTTGCCATCTTGGAAATGGGCTTGAGATTTAAATAGCTGGATACTGAGGCAAGTGAATTAATCAGACAGATTCTCTGAATTAGTCAGACATTCTCTGAATTAGTCAAACAAATTCTCATATCAGCCTGACAATAAAACTAGATCAAACAGATTCACTGTTAGTTCCTGTTGGGAGTTCCAACTTTTTCATGGGACATGCATTAAATGTACGTCTCCTCAGAAAGAAAGTTGGATTTGCCATATTGCCCCGTAATTCTCACTTTCAAGAATATTTTAATCATTTATGAGAGGGTTTTTTTTTTTGGGTAAACTCTCATATGTTAGTCCTTGAGAGTATAAACTTTTATTGCTTGACTTTTAAAACAACAACAATAACAACACCCATGTAACTGTTAGTCTACTAGGGATTTAAAGTGTTATTTATCTTAAGGGTAGTTTAGTCCTTTTGTAATATTAGGTTTGTTTAAGGTTATTAGGGTTAGCCTATATAACTACTTTATTAGTCTTGTATTAGATTAGTTACGTAATGCAATACAATACGTAGGTTTTCTTTGTTCTCTGAAGTATCATGGTATCAGAGCCTTCCTAGGCTCTCGTATCTTCTTCCCAACGCATCTCTTTGCATCTCTCACAGCACTTCTTTCCCAAACGACTTCTCTCCCTGCTCAAAGATCATTCGCTGACCACCATCAGCAGCTGTCGACTACTCGCCAGCCATCCTCAACCCACGCCAACCACCGGAGATCACTTCCGGCCACCGGCGAACGACGATTGTCCTTGGAATCTTCTGGGTTTCTGCCGTTTGCACTCAAAATCCACTGGGTCTTCTGGGTTTCTTCCGTTTGCACTCAAAATCCACCGGGTCTTTTCCTTCTGCACTCGAACCTGTCTGGATTCGCATCAGTGAGGTATTTCGGTAACTAATCTATAGTGCTTCACACTGTCTGCATTCAAATCAACTTGGGTTAGCATATTCAAGGTATTTTGACTCTCGAGCTTGGTATTCTACACTGTTAAAGTCTTATTCAGCACTCACAGAGTTCAGCTTGGGCTTATCAATTCTGTTTTCATAACCGGCGACAACTTTCTTTGCTTCTGGTATTGTTTGACTCTCTCCTACTTATTATCTAGAAGTTAATCACCATGGTAGACGATAAAACTCAAGCGATTAGCGTGCGGTTGACTGGTAATAATTATTCTTATTGGGCATACGTGATGAAAAATTTTATTGTGGGTAAGGGAGTATGGGGACATGTAGATGGTTCAGTTCAACGCCCTTCTGATCCGAAACACGAAAAATATGCTACTGATCTTGAAAAATGGAAAGTTGAAAACGCACAGATTCTTACTTGGATTCACAACTCCGTGGAACCAAGTATTGGTATGAATTTTTCAAAATATGATACGTCGAGGAAAGTCTGGGAATATCTGAAAAGTATGTATCTTGAGTCGAATTTTGCTAAACAATATGAGCTTGAAATGTCTATTCGCAGTGCCACTCAAAAAGATAAATCAATTCAAGAATTCTACAATGAAATGACTCATTATTGGGATCAATTGGCTCTTATGGAACCTCCAGACTTGTCATTACTTGATAGCTATTTGCAGTATCGTGAGAAAAACCGACTGGTTCAGTTTCTTATGGTTCTTCGAGGGGAATTTGAGCCCCTTCGTGGAGCTATCTTGCATCGGTCTCCCTTACCTACGGTGGATGGTGCAGTCCGTGAACTTATTGCGGAGGAAACTAGGTTCAAAGTATCCTCCATTGCTCTTCCTACTCAGTCTGTGTTTGTCACTCCAACAGCTCCTTCTACTCAGCATTTGGCACCCCTTCTACCCACTCCAGCTTCACATCTGATACAAGTTACAGGCAAGCCCAAGCCTCGGGTTGCCATGGATGAGTGCAGTTTTTGCCGTCAGAAGGGACATTGGAAGCATGCATGTCCTAAGCTTTTGCAACCAAAAGGGCGTAATTCTCCTCATTCAACTGCGCCATCATCCTCTCGGCCACCATTACAACCTCTTCGACCTCCAGCAGCCTTTGCAACTCCTACAGCTAGCGGAGTCCCTCCTTCTCCCTTATTTGATCAGTTTCAGCAGTTTCAGGCATTTTTAGCTACCCAAGGGCATCATTCTCAAGCTTCTGCTATAACTACTACCTTGCCAGGTTTGCACAGTGCTTATACCACAGGTATCTTACCCACCACATGGATTTTTGATTCCGGTTGCTCCCATCATATGACTCCTGATTTGTCATTACTTAGTCATTCTATCTCCCCTGTCCCTCCCATTAGTATTGCTACCGCAAATGGATCTCATATGCATGTTGTGTCTGCTGGTTGTATCTTTCCTACTGCGTCTTCTTCATTGTCCCTCCCTAATGTCTTCTATGTGCCTCATTTGTCTTTAAGCCTTGTTTCGATAAGTCAATTGTCTGACTCTGGTTTTGACGTCTTGTTTTCTTCCTCTGGTTGTGTTGTGCAGGACCGAGTATCCAAGAAGCAGATTGGGATCGGCCGTAGAGTTGGGGATCTTTATGTGCTGGAGAGCTTGCATGTTCCTAAGGAGTCTACTTCCACTGCGTTGTCATCTTTCAGTTTGGATGAGAACTCCTCTTCTTTTTATCTTTGGCATTCTCGATTAGGTCATTTGTCTAGTGAGCGATTAAAACTTCTTGTTCAGTCTGGTTTTTTGGGTAACATTTCTATTAGTGATATTTCCGAGTGCAGTGGTTGTAAGTTAGCAAAGATGTCTGCTTTACCGTTTAATAAAAGTACTTCATTTTCTACTTCTCCTTTCCAAGTTGTTCACACAGATTTGTGGGGGCCTTCTCCGATTGCCACAAAGGGTGGTTCTGTTTATTATGTCTCTTTTGTAGATGATTATAGTCGATATACATGGGTCTATTTGCTTTCACATAAATCTGATTTTTATCAAGTCTATCGCACTTTTCATACGATGATTCAAACTCAATTTTCTGCCACGATAAAAATCCTTCGTTCTGACTTGGGTGGGGAATATTCTCTTACAGCGTTTACAGATTTTTTAGCAACTCATGGGACTATTCATCAATCCTCGTGCACCGATACGCCTTCCCAAAATGGTCGTGCTGAAAGAAAGCATCGCCACCTCCTTAACACTGCTAGGTCTCTTCTTCTTTCTTCTTCTGTTCCCGCTGTATTCTGGGGAGAAGCTGTTCTCACTGCAGCTTATCTCCTGAATCGAATGCCTACCCCTCTTCTCTCTGGTGCTTGCCCTTACGAGCGTCTTTATGGCCACGTTCCTAACTACTCTCTCCTTCGTGTGTTTGGCTCTACTTGTTTTGTCCTTCTTCCTAAAAAGGATCGCACTAAACTGAGTGCTCGATGTGTCCTCTGTGTTTTCTTGGGGTATGGTATCAATCAAAAAGGCTATCGTTGTTATGATCCTGTGACAAAGAAATTGTATGTGTCGAGGCATGTTACTTTTCTTGAACGTTTGCCCTATTTCTCCCTTCCTCCCAAAACTGCTCCTATAGCTAAGGAAGACTTGGTTCATATTGACCCATTTCCTTCTGAGGTACCTTCCGAGGATTACATTCCTACTGTTCAAGTGTCCGACCTTCCTGTGGTGTCTTCTGGTCCCTCTCGGTCTAATCTCATTCCGCCTCTTCCGTACTCATACTCTCGTCGCAATGCAGTCTCTCCAGTCCTGCCTCCCAGCTCTATTGACCCTCCTGCTGCCTCTTTGGACACTGGTCCTTCTGACCCTCGATATCCTACTCGTGAACGTCGCCCTCCGGTAAGACTTGGATTTACTAATACCTGTTTCTCTTCTATCTATTGTTCTTTTCTCTCTCGTATCCATACTTATGTTGAACCCCAGTCATATAAAGAAGCTTGTCATGATCCCAATTGGGTCAATGCTATGAATGATGAACTCACTGCTCTTGCTAAGACTCAAACTTGGGATTTGGTACCTCCGCCAGATGGTAAGAATATCATTGGTTGCAAATGGGTTTATAAAGTCAAAACTCATTCTGATGGTTCTTTAGAGCGGTATAAAGCTCGGCTTGTTGCAAAGGGCTTTGCTCAGGAATATGGGATTGATTATGAGGAGACTTTTGCTCCTGTTGCAAAGATGACCACAGTTCGCACTTTGATTTCTGTTGCTGCGGTGCACCGATGGCCTCTCTTTCAGTTGGATGTCAAGAACGCTTTTCTCAATGGGTATCTATCTGAAGAAGTGTATATGCGGCCCCCTCCTGGCCTTTCTCACTCTCCTGGCCTTGTCTGTCGTCTCCGACGTGCTCTTTATGGTCTTAAGCAATCTCCTCGTGCTTGGTATGAGCGGTTTCATTCTGTTGCATTGCAGATTGGATTCCGACCTAGTCAGCATGACTCTGCTCTCTTTGTTCGTCAGACTTCTGCTGGGATAGTTCTTCTTTTATTGTATGTGGATGATATGATTATTACGGGCTCTGATTCTGTAGCTATTACTGAAGTCAAGTCCCATCTGTTTTGTGAGTTCGAAATGAAGGATTTGGGTCCTCTTCGCTATTTTCTTGGTATTGAGGTGGCTTCTTCTCCCAAAGGTTACTTGTTATCACAAACTAAATATGTCACTGATATTCTTCATCGTGCTAATCTCACTGATGACAAGGTTATTGATACTCCTCTTGAATTGCATGCCAAGTTCAATTCTTCTGATGGTGTTCCTCTGGATGATCCTACCCAGTATCGCGAATTGGTTGGTTGTTTGGTCTATCTTACAGTGACTCGCCCGGACATTGCCTATGCAGTTCATATTGTTAGCCAATTTGTTTCTGCTCCTCGATCTATCCATTGGGCTGCCCTCCTACGTATTTTGCACTATGTTCGTTGCACTATCTTTCAGTGTTTATTGATCTCTTCCACTTCTAGTTTAACTCTTCGGGCCTATGCTGATGCTGATTGGGCTGGTGATATTTCTGATCGAAAGTCTACATCCGGTTTCTGTGTTTTTCTTGGTGATTCCCTTATCTCTTGGAAAAGCAAGAAACAATCAGTTATTGCTCGTTCTACTGCGGAAGCTGAATATCGTGCTATGGCTTCTGCAACAGCCGAGATAGTTTGGCTACGATGGCTTTTGTCTGATATGGGCGTCTCTCTTGCGTCTCCCACCCCTCTTTATTGTGACAATAAGAGCGCCATCCAGATTGCTCACAATTCTGTCTTCCATGAGCGTACTAAGCATATCGAGATTGATTGTCATTTTGTACGCCAACATCTACAATCAGGCACTATTGACTTGCCATTTGTTCCATCCTCCCTGCAGTTAGCTGATTTTTTCACAAAGACTCACACTGCTGCTCGTTTCCGTTTTCTTCTTGGCAAACTCACGATGCTCTCTGCGCTCGCCTCCTGAGTTTGAGGGGGGATGTTAGTCTACTAGGGATTTAAAGTGTTATTTATCTTAAGGGTAGTTTAGTCCTTTTGTAATATTAGGTTTGTTTAAGGTTATTAGGGTTAGCCTATATAACTACTTTATTAGTCTTGTATTAGATTAGTTACGTAATGCAATACAATACGTAGGTTTTCTTTGTTCTCTGAAGTATCAGTAACTCCCAATCGATTGGGGTATGGGCGGAGGACTGGATTTGGCAATATATGCACAAAGATAATGCTGCGGAAGCTGAAATCTTTTAGTTCTTGCTGGGACCCTTGGTTAATCATGACAAGGAGAACATTACCAATGATTCTTTGACCATTGAAGCAATTATGGAGTACTCCATTATTGCCCTTCCAGATTGTTCTAGTAAAAGTCATGAAGCAGCATACCATAAAGAAAGGATACAAGTATGTTCCATGACCAGAAGATGAATGGCTGAATTCATGAGTAGTATCGACTCCTCAAGAGCTGTAAGGATATAACTCCGAGCAATTGTATCTGACTGAAACTGGGATGTATGCCACCCTTGAGAAGTGACAGACAACGGGTTGCACCCCACCGACCATATCCAGTCCTGTTAGAAATGAAAATAGTCGTTTTAAACAGAAGATGGCTGCTTGATGCATGATGAATTAACAAGACGGTGAAAAAAAGGAAAGAAGAAAAAACATATCCACCTGTAACACGCAGGCACTCTCTCTCCCCCTCCCTCTCACACATTACTTAAGAAGAATGCTTAGTTATTGGAAAATTATTGAGTGTCATTTGTGTGTGTATATATATACACGCACATACACACTCCAGTTCCTATGCAAGATCTCGGATTTTAAGTTTGTGCGTACTGCTGGTGTCAGCCGTTGGATCTCGCAGCTGGGATTTTAAAAGGGAACTTGCGGCTTAAATGAGGGAATGGGTCGGGTAAAACCATCTCACGGGTCACAAACGGGTCAAGCCTTTCCCCTTTCAGTTCACGCGATTTCAAAGGAGAGAGAGAGAGAGATTTAATCCTGCATAGGAACCGGAGTGTGTGTGTGTGTGTGTATATATTCACAGTGTTGATTTAATACTTATTCTTAAAAATAGTAGCGTTGATATTATATATGCTTCAAAACAAATGTGTGTTTTGTTTATTTTGCCCCCATTGAGCCCGAAGTGCAAGTGCAATGTCGAATGCCATAAAAGATTTAATTGAAGTCCTTCCTAACACCAATTGGTTTTAGGAGAGATGATGGAAAAACGGTCCGAAAGCCAGGAAGTCATGGGTTCGAGTCGCGGGAGCGTCATCGTGAGGGAGGAATTGTTGGGCCCGGAGTGCCCCTAAGGAACTGGTTACACAATGCCGCTCCCTGCGACCGCTCTAAAAAAAGACTTGCGGGTGCAATGTCAAATGCCATAGAGTAAATTGAAGCCCTCCCTAACACCAATTGATTTTACGAGAGGTGGTGGAAAAGTGGTCTGACAAGTGGTATCAAAGAGCTAGGAAGTCATGGGTTCGAGTAGCGGGAGTGTCATCGTGAGGGAGGGATTGTTGGGTCTGGAGTGTCCTCATCGATTTGGTTACACAATGCCACTCCCTACGACCGCTCTAAATATAGACTTGTGGGTGCGATGTCGAATGCCATAGAAAACTTAATTGAAACCCTCCCTAACACCAATTACGGTCTGACAGCCCAAACATGTATGTTACCGTATTCACATCTATGTCCATATTTGTGCTTCTTAAGCTTACCCCATCAACCAAAATTCCTATAGTCGCCATTGTACACACAAGTCATGAAATTCCCCACCTATGCAAATGCACTTTCAAGCTTAAGACTTCATTTGTCACATGTAAGAAGATGAAAGACCCTTGACACTTTATCTAATTTGATATGAAATCATGGAGTCTTGTTTTTAGTTATTTAGCTAGAATCAGTCTGTTATATTTTTGGAAAAAAAATCAAGATTAGAAGGACAAGGGTTGTAATCGCTAAGTTTGGAACAAGCCATAAATTTACTCTACCTGTCATTATTCCAAAATAGACCAAAACAACCAATTGAAATGCCACTGACCTCCTTTGTTAGCTTTCCCCATTAACAGACTACTGAATTTACCATAACAGCCTTAAATTACCACACCAAACTAATGTCTCAATCAATCCAAACACAAACCAACAAAAGTTGAATTCTCTACATGCTTCTAAATCGATAGGAAATCGTATTGAGAATTTTCTAGCAACTTTGAAGCTTCCTTTGCATTGGATTGCATCGTTGCCTAAACCTAAGGAACCCTAGGACAAGTAAGTGGGCTTTTAAGCTTTTTCTACTGCCCCATTCCCTTCAGCATTCTGTGGAACTAGAATTTACCATTTCAACTTGAAGCAACTAAAAGTAGTATTGTCTTTCACGTTAAAAAATACTCCCATAAGCTCCAACCTCTTCCTATACCAAAAGCCCTTTCTTAGGACACCCAAAACCCAAAATGAGGCACTCTTTAGAAGTCCCAGCGACTGTGAACTACGTGCAAATCCTATAAAACATCTGACCAAAGTGGTGTGGATGTTTGAAACCTAAAACTACATGCGCCAAGAGGAGAACCCAAACTAAAACTTTTCCTACGTTATTCTAACTGGACTTTTGCAGAAAAGCTACTAAGATCAGAAAAGTTCTGCACTCTTGCCTCTAGAATCTGCACTCTTGCCTCTAGAATCTAGATGAAGTAGATGTTGAAGGAAACATTATAGAAAACCAAGAAATAATGAAATAAGAAGACAAACGATAAATCGTTTCAAAAATTCTCTTCAGTAACTCAACAAAACTCGAAAAGGACAATGCAGATGCCTCTTGACATGTAAAGCCGTCAAGCATTACGTACATTTTCATCAGATGATTAGCTTCACAAAAATGACCTCATAGGCCCCATCATCACATGATGGAAGGGGAAGAAGAATTAGAGGAAAGAAAAGGACAAATGACGGCTTTGACTTTGAACATACGGTGTACCTCAATTGCAGTTTCATGGGCATGGCTGTAGGCAAGATGAAGAGGAACCAAACCAGCAAGATGTTCAGCAACAGCAGCCAATGCAGGTTTAATGGGCCTCCTGAATACGTATGAGAAGAGACACATGAATTTATCTAATTGTCTATTAAAGTGATCTAAACAACGAAAAAATTATAGTCTATGGCCTGTTCTTTACCATAACTCTACACTCCTGATTGCATTTTAAACCTGAATCATTTTAGTGCTAAATGCAAGGCCAAATATCTCTACATGACAAAAGGTGCCGTATCCTAGTTTGGAAAGCAACGGAAAAATTCCATCTAAAAACATACATATTAATTGAGCATTTCGACAATAAAATACTAAAGTCCACCATACGTAAATACTGCCCAGCATATTACAAACCAAATACTCCTATCCATCTTCTTGTACATTTAAGAAAACTACAAACAAAAACACAAACTTGAACTGTAGTGTTCATCCCAGGTCAGAAAATTTATCACTCTGTGGCAACATGCAAGCAAGATGCAAAAAATGAAACCACTTAGTTAGAAGTCTCATGCAAGATCCTTGTACTTCCATGAATTCCTTCAGTCATTAACCCTTTCAAACCTATAAGATTCGGAAGTTTTCTTTAAATTTCAATTGACATACGCGTTAAAATGTTTTGAAATAAATTGCTTGATAATCATGTCAGAAAATTGTCATTAAGTAAATGAAGTTTCAACCTCAAGTTCCACAAGAGCGAACGACCATTACATTGCAGATGGCTTTCCCAGGCTGATGGTTCTGACTGTACAACAATAACCATGTCTGAAAGCGCCTTAGCCTGATGGTGCTTATCAACAAATAGTGGATCATTATGGACAAACCAAAACAGAGGTACTTCCAGTGTCGACCTGCTATGGGCATGGGTCCCTACATCATTGAACAAACAATCAAGACGGTTCAACAATTCACATTTAATCATCTGCATGGCACTAGTTTATAGAGTAGTAGAAGACCCAAGGAAAACGATTCATGAAACAGCGACAAGCTAAGAAGCATGGATATAGAAACCGGAGGTAAACACGAACTCGATATTTTCCAAAAATTAGGACAAAACAACGTGTTGGGGTCACCTAATATTTTATTCATACATATTAGTATATTAGTACAAATTCGTCAAAAACTAAGAGGCACTGATACAACACAGACAATCGGATAGGGACTCAATCATATATTCATAATAGTTACTGGGTGTGTGTGTGTAGGCACATATTTCTATTATATATCACAATAAGCTTACATCCCAAATACGACTAACGAAGAATCTAGAGTGACACGAGACTCCAAAAAACCTTCCAAATTAGGGCATGGAAACAGAGAGGAATCCTCAAAGAAATTCCACAACAAAATTCTCTACAAGTTTTTATTGAATTTAAACTCGATTAGTCGTAACAATAGTTTTAATATCACCATGGCATGTCAAATTCGCAAAAAAGCAGGACTCTTGAACACATTGCAAAAAAATGTGTCGTACAAATCTGAATAAAAATTTTCTTTCCTAATTGTAGGCACGTAAGAGAGTATCGGATATGAGTCTGAGACTGTCCACGAAGTGTGAGCCACGGAAACATCAACATCTGTCCTTAGTTCAAGAATTTTATTTCTATCTAACTAGATAAGGAAGGGAAAAAAAGTGTCCGAATTAAGAATTTTCCTTTCCTAACTATGGACACAAAAAAAAAGAGTGCCGGACACATGTCCGAGGGAAGTGTCGGCTTCAGACACGTGTCGGACACGAACAAATCACCTTCTTTTAAGCATCTGTCCCCCTTGGGTCAAACATATTATCTCCATGAAACTAAAAAAAACAAACATACAATAATGTCATTTTATCATGTCATTATGCACCTATGAAGCATGGCTGCATGGGTACTTATAAAACCCCTCCGTACTTGTACCCGTAATGTACCGGGAACTGGTGCTTGGCATAGTACATCCAAATACGTACCGGGTACATGAAACGTGTACTGTTATTTTTCTCTATTGAGTTTTGCCGTACCCGAGAAGTACCCCAAGATACATCAAGCCATACCCAATACAGTGATGAAGCTAAGTTGAAAAGACTTCGGCTTTGTTCGTTTAGCCCATTTGGGTATTTTTGTTTTGGTAGTGGGTGGAGAGAGAAATAGGGTAATGATTGGAGAGAGGGGTAATGAGTGGAGAGAGATAGAGAGAGAAATGAAATTAATAATTGGGGAAATAGGGTAATGATAAAAGAAAGATATAGGTTAATGATTGGAAAACAAAGTTAAAACAAAGTAAATATGCTAAACGAACAAGGCCTTCACTTTTCTATGCTTAGCATGATTCTAGACTAAAGATTTTGCTCTTCAAAAAAAAAAAAAAAAGGGAGACTAGATTTTGGTCCACAGGTGACACTTTCTTTAGTATAATGACATCAAATGTTATTTGTACCTTAAGCTTAGCATTAAACAGTTATCTGATGTTAGATTCTTAATCACCCAAGTCATTTAGCTACTCCGTTATTCTTTATTTAAAATGTAATTATTAAATGTAATGCATTTCTCCATATTATAAAAATAAATATCTTATAGCCATACCCGTATCCTATATTTTCCAGAGTTCATCGTACAAACATATCGGTATCATACCAGTACCTGTGCATGTGCATGTGCTTCTCAGTTGTAACCATATAAAAAAAAAGTCACTAACAAGTATTGCTAAATTATTCATCTAATGGCAACTTTAACCTTGGTCCAACTTTCTATAGTTGTCTTTTACCCTCTTAATGTCTCCCTAGCATGGCCCAGCGCGGCCCCAAAATGGACACATAATTAGGCATTCACGTTGTGTCATGTCACGTCAGTCAGACATGGCTATGCTATGCCAGTAAACATGTCGGGCTTACTAGGCAGCAAGCTATGATGCCTTATCTGAGTTCACAAGTGCATCATCCTCTCATGAATCCCCACTATCAGGCTACCCAAGCGTTGTGGGAGGCTGAGTTCTAGGCTCAAATAAACCCATTTTTGTTCAAAGTACCCTCATGAGCAAAATAAAATCTCAAGTGTATATCCTTTCATTGACTAAATTCAGTTCTCAGCCACCAGTGAGAATGTTAGATGCTAGGTGCCTATTAGCACCAGTGTCACGTTTTGACATTTATAAACGGAGAATGAACATCCAAATTTGTTTATTACGCAAACCAACCAGCATCTTTTCATCAGCAGCAATCCGATATTTAAGAAACCTTACCGTACTAGCTAATAAAAAGGACCTTACCGTGCTAGCTAATAAAAAGGAAACACACACAAAAAGAAACAGGGAAAACAATTTCTTGTGATTTGGGGAGATGCAAAAAAACAAACGGAGCTAATAAAGCAGGAGAGAACCTTTAAGAGAACCATGTTCGTTCAGCCTCTGCAACTGATGCTGGAGAATGGAAGAATCGAGATAGGAGCGAACAGTTTTCCTATATGTTCCATTTACCAGCAAAACGGGAACAGCAGCAGCTCTCCGTGAAACTGAAAATGCCATAGCCAAAGCAGGATCCTCTGACAGCGCTAACCTACAAAGCTTATCAGCATTAGTCCATCTTTAACCAAGTTGAAAAGGAAACTGCTGTTCTAACGAATCAGCAGGATCTAAATTCTGAATCAGGGTATCCAGTAAGAACGCACTGAAAACTTATAACCAACAAAAAGAATCTAGAAAAAGATGGACTAGTTCACTATAAAAGCCCGATAGTACCAATTGAAGATGTTTGAGGGTGATCATTGATCATACTCCTAGGACGAAGGTGTAGACTAACAAAGTAAATGTACAACATCCCAACATTATGATGATGCTGTTTATGGTGAGAGAGCCTTTTATCATCTTTTCTTTCAAAAAATGAACCATGCCTGCCACACCATCCGTAGAAGTACAAGATGCACGCCGGTGAATAAGTCAAGGTTCTTCACCCATCACAGAGCCAAGTTCCAACTCATCCAGAAGCCAATAGAAGGAGACATTGCATTCTATTAGCTACTCATAGCAATAGACATAAAGAACATCTATCTAGGAACCCTCATCTGTACAATCTATCCTACCTCGGTTGCCATTTAGAGGGGAAGCATTTCAAACTTCCAAATTCCAAGTATAAACTCATCTTTGTGATCTTTTAGGATTATTTTATCAAATAAAAGTTATAATTCACGTTGGATAATCTTCTGCTATCCTTTTTCTAGTACATCCATTTCTCCTGCATGGCCAATCCAGTTTGAGATACTAGATTTGAGTAAACTTAGATTAATACTTTGGTATGTTTATGAGCCCTCTGCTACACTTTAATATGTATCCATGGAACCCACTAGAACTAGAATTTCGTCATTCCAGTAGTATCTTATCAGTATGTCCGTCAAGAAACTACAATCTCATAACAGACATGTCAGCTTTTTCAATGGAAACAAATTGAAGTTTTTAAGAATTTTTTGTTTTGCAGGTTTTGAAAACAGAAACAATGAAAAGTCCAACACCACCATTGTATCAAATTATCAATACCAGTTTATTTTCCATGAGAACAATTATTGAGTTTCCATAGAACAATTGAACTTGTCCCCTAAAAATTAGGTGTTTTCAGAGTACCTTAACAATCCAGTTTTCACGAACAGTTTGCTAAAGCAAACAATTTTCCATATCAGTTTTTTGTTTAGTCTGTTTTCTGAAAGAAAAAAAGCAGATTTTAAGAACTAAACCAAACTAAGCACTGAAATAAAACCCAAACAACAAATTTCAGTTTAAAGAGCGCCTTGCTCAATTATAAGACCACGGGCCATAAATGAGCTCCCAAAGAAGTTAAGGGAAACTGGGAAATAAAGTCATATGCTGGACCCAGCGCAAAAGCAACTACTCTGAACGTCTGCAACTATTCTTTTTATTTTATTAAGCCCAAACGTGTGAAAACATAGTAAAAGGAGGGAAGCACATACATGTGCGGACTGAACATAACTTTCTGAGAAGGCAACAGTAAAGAGGAGAGCCCCTCATTGAGATCTTTGACATCCACTGGGAGTTGCTTCATACTTGTGACTTTCTGGAAATTGGAGTTGCAAGTGTAAATAATTCTCCAAAAAATGAAAAACTACTTTTTGATTAGCAAATATCAGACCTCCTGCGTGATAAAAAACAGCTGAAATGATATCTTCTCATAGTAATGGAATGCCCCATCAGCCAGTGAAGGCGCTATAACGTGTCTCATGGACCCCCACAAAGTTGCTCCTAGATGTGCAAGGAAAGAATCGCGTGCGACAGTGTAGGTTTGGAACTCCTGCACATAGATGATGGTGACATAAGGAAGAGATTCAGTTATCAGATCAGATGACAGGAAAAGGATGATCCGGTAATGCTACATGGGTCCAGTAGATTTCCAGAGTAAGTGACATGACCTAAAGAATTTAAAGACATTGATGTAGCTTCAATCTCTAGGTATCCTTCAAAAAAATAAATAACTCTTTGTAGAATCTTCCACTCACTATCTCTTGCTTTCTTCCTCTATAACAGTATCCAAACTACTTCATCTTGGTTTTGGTCTCTTGGATTATTCTCTTTTCCATTAACAATAATATCTTTTTCCTTTTTAGGGGTGGGGGCAAATTTGTTTGTCTCTTGCCAGCATTTTCAAGAGGTCTGGATTGAACCAGTTGACTGATTTTTCCAATAAAGCAGCTTACCTCATGAGTATCACTAAATAAATTCCAATTCTCCATTCGCTTTAGAGCATCCAAAGCCTTTTTTTTATGGCTTTCATCACTTTCCTCGCCTTCAAAAGACTGTAGCTCTTTTTTCAAGTCCTCCATCCTCTCATCAAGCTCTAAGCATCCACAAAAATTTATCATAAAAGCAATTAACTGAATAACCATCTTGATGATAGAAAAAAACATAACCATCTCATAACTAGACAAAATAATACATGAAGAGCAAAAACAAAAAGGAAAATAAGGAAAATTCTATGACAATCCAAGAATTATACATGTGATACTGAACATTTACGAATGGGAATCTAGAACAAGTCCCATGCAGGAACTTACAGGGTATTGAACAAGGCATGAGGTAGAAGTTAATCAAAATGATTAGCCCAAAAGAAAAATATCTCACACACTGGAAGCTTGTGCAGTCAAAAAGAATTAACAATTACCTTCACAAAGAGCAAGCTTAACCTTTCGTCCCTTGCAGTGTTTGAAAGAAAAGAGCTCATATATATCAATCTCTGCTAGAAGGATATCAATGGCCTGATGATCTTTCTGAAAAAATTGAATGCAAAATATATTAACGAAGTGGAATAAATGAAAGTAATCACACACAAATAATTTCCCCTTGTTATATTAACTATTACTGGATTAGTTTGCACCCCATGATGTGAACATTAAAGAATATGTGCTTGAGAAGAAAAGCAACTCACGAATTTAGCCAAGCTAAAGTCAAGACATTAGCAAATGCCTTTCCTACTTAAAAAGTTAACCCAGGGAATACTGAACTAGAACATAAAAATATACCAGGTAATCCTAGGACACAATTTTTTTCTATAGCCTATTGACTATTGCAATCCCCATTCCACATAAAGCTAACATCCCGAACCATGCCTAAAGATAGTACCACCAAGTGAACTGGATACAGCATCCGGTAGACTACAACTTGAACTTCCATGGTTTACGACTCTAAGAAACAACTCCAGCCATGGAAATCCTACGCGGGATGATGTCCTTCCTTTACTGACTCCACTTTCGTTTGCCTCTCTTTTCTTTCATCAAGCTGTTCTCCTTCCTTTTCTGCCCTACACATCCCCTGTGGAGCTGTGTTTATTATACAAAGGCAGCTTTCTTCATTCGCCCCATTCGAGACTGTGGATCGGAAGCTGCAGCTTTTGTTTCTGACTTTCCAGCAGATTCCTCCGGATGCCTTCCACAAACACTCACCCCACACCAAACAAGTAAGAACTAAGACCCTATCTATCAAGCATCTCAGTTTGCAGTAAACAAGCTATTCCTAATTGAAGAAAGAGCAGCACAACCACTTAATGCAAAACGCAAATACTGCCATTCAGTTCCACCATCATCTCATACACCGTAACTTCTCATGGAGAACTTAACCCGTGGTCAGTAAAAGATCACCTTAGGTTGTACATAAACTAGTGCGTACAAAAACACTTCAAGTCTTAGGGTATTCAATATTATTCCTGTCTGGTCTTAAAGTTATGAATAGCACTAAAACACAACTAGGCACAATATCTCCTTCTAGTAAAGACATATCGTCAATTGAATCATGTACCGCTGTCTCTACAAAACAAGTCCAAGAAAATTTAAAAACCCACATAAGCTATTGAGGGTACGTACATCACCAAATACAGCAAACTTTTCCTGAATTGCCTCTTGTAAGCGATCTTCAGCTTCATCTTCTGAAATTTCTGCATGCCATGATTTACAAGATTACAGCGAATGGAAAGAATCAAAAGCGATACATAAAGTGATCCATAATGCATGCCTGATAGGTTTGCATCACATAGAATAGGCAGGAACTAACTCATGGAGTGAAATAATCCATATAGCTCCCAGAGCAACTTGAAACATATCTCCTTCTCAAAAAAACTCTATAGTTATTATACTAGTATATACTGACAAAAAGTACCATATTTAAGGATTCTAGGGAATATTACAGTATTCTCACATCACCTAAAGATAATAGCAGTATAACTAGGTCTGTGGCACCTTCACCAACTAATAAGATAACTGCATGCATGTGTATTTTATGGGGAAAAAATGCTTGCTACAGAAAGATCTAAAACCTGCAGCTGCACCAATGGTTTTTCCCACATTCGGTAAGCTTAGCTCCGTGCGTACCCCTTCTCCACCAACAGCTGGCCCCCATGAAAAAGGGCCTGCACTTAAATCGATAAAGGCCCACCTGATAAAGAACAAAACGAATGAAGCTTCACAAAAATAAGCGCTGAACAGAGAGAGAGAGAGAGAGAGAGAACCTGTCCTTTCCAATCCATGTATCTGTGAGACATTCTGCATGAAGACCACTAAAGTCCCCAGACTTTAGAACCTTTTCCATGAGAAGCTTCAGATCTTTGTTCTTCCCATTTAACAGCTTCAGCCCAAAAAAAGAACATTTTATTCAGAGGGGAAATAAATTCAGGGAGTGAGACATTCAGAACTTTCTTAGCTTTGATCGTGTATCCAAGAGATGGGAAAACAAGACTATGTACCTGTAAAACCTTGCTCTGAACAATATCAGCAGTGTCCTTCCCTTGATATAGCCTCTCAACATTATTTAAGGCATCTTCGCATATATTGTACCACTCTATCTGGAAAATTGGAAAACAAGAAGAGAAAAAAGAACCGAGTAAAAAGTACATAACAGCCTTTTAAACAACAATGGAAGTTTGAAACAATTACAAAATGACAAATTTTCTTTAAGAGAATCTAATAAATGTCAATATAGCCCACAAGACTCGTACCAAAGGATTATCATCACCAAAATGGCTAAAAAGATGACCCCCCAAAACATGAAGAAAAGCATACTCCACAAATCACTCACGACACCACAATGAAGTAGAAGATAGTCCACCATCCACTAACTTTTCTGTTCAGCCATCCTACTATTGCAACACACCAAATATGAGCATCAACCCCCTCTACCTAAGGTATCAACAATGAGAATTGAATCTGATACAACAAGAGAAGAATCAGCCATCAATATTTCATGACGGGAAGGTTACTCCTCCTCCACTCCAAAGAAAGGGTTTAATAGAGAACAAAACCTCTATCTGATTCCCACAACATTGCATCATGTGCACTCGGAGAATCCTCCATCCCATACAAAGGCTGAAAACTAATCCATGCCTCTTAATTCCCAACCCTTCAGCACATGATTAAATAAAGGCAACCACACCTATTTACCCAGGAAAAGAGGCAACCACACCACCCTTTAACTCGACCCATTCAAACAATCCGCCAACCTGTGTTTTAAAAGCACCAAAGGCACATTGAAGCGCCAGGGTGCCCAAGAGCCTAGATGATGAAACACAAGGCGAGGTGCGGCCCCTCACTGAAGCAAGTCGTAGAAACTAATTACAATATACTACGTCAAGTAACCAAATCATCCAGACTCATCAAACATAACTCCTCCAATAACATCAACAAAGGACTGAGCTTGTTGGCAGTTGAATGAGGAAACTGAACGGGTACAAATGGCTATTTACGGCATGCCGAACTTAACTCCACATTCGATTTCGTTCACATTGTAGATCTCATTGAAACTTTTAACTGTGGTTCAAAATCATGTTAATTGGATTCCAATAAATATGGGATCGAAACACAAAAACAAATAGAAATTGGGTTCTGTACACACTGATTGGAACCTAGTAAAATTCAATTCTAGGTTATTTTGTATTTCGTCACATATTTATTGGTATCTTAGTAGCACGAAGTGGGGGCGGGGAAGCGGAAGCACCTAAAAGCTCCTAAGGTTGGGGGCACCTAAGGAGCGTATATAGATTATATAAAAATATGTACATAAATTATCTTCAAATACTTAACCATTAAAGGAAAACTGATACTTACTGAAAATTTTCTGATCTTAAAGTGTAATTATTGGAAGTTATATATTCTCAATTTGCAAAACTTCTTGACTACTATGATTCTCATATTCTTATTTCCATAATCACTTAACTCCCTTAAAAGAGAATAACTGCCTTAACGGCCCGATAAGCTCCATCTTAGTTAGGAGCGAGCTCCAGCCAAGCTCCCATCTTGGGATCACCGATTCGAGCTCCCGTCTAGGGAGCACACCCATTTTAGAAGGATCCTGCTACTAAGATTGGTATCCATACTATCCAATTAAGATAATTTTAAACCAATTAAGGTTTAAACGAGATCTACAATGCAAATGGAAAGAGCGAAGAAAGAGGAAAAAGTAGAGAATGAAAAGGGAATTGATTTTGTTGCTCCCCTTTTTCTCTAATAGCACTCCCCTTCCCTCACAAACAAATCACCTTATAGAGACACAAAGGGGAGTGTTGTTAGAGAAAAGGGGAGTGGCAAAATCACTCCCCAATGAAAAATAGAAAATAAAAATCCCCAACTTTCTCTACCTTTTCCCTCTTAATCATTTCCCTTCCTTTCCACAACTTCCAAACATACCTTTAGCATTAATGTCCTCTACTTAGCAAAGTACGAGTAAAGGTCAAACTGTTGATAAATTTCCTCTTTCACCCTCTCTCTTTTTAACTGATTAGTAGCTCCCCATATTCAAAATAAGAACACCTTTCGTAACTTGAACTTCTCAAAAGTGCAATGATGATGTTCCCCTAAATAGTTGGATTCCCAAAGAGGGACTAAAATTTCAGGACAGAGGAAGTACAACTGTACAAGGACTTTGTATTCATTGCCAATAGAGGATAAGAAGATACCATGTGTATTGACACATGGAAGCCGAACCACTCCCTGCCTCCAAGAAAGCATCTTGATAATTTTAGTTCAGCACGATTGTGCGTGACCACGCATAGGAGAGAGAGAAATGAAGACCGATCATCATTAAAAATGACTAATATATTCACACACAAGCAAAAAGAATACTTACTGTATCAGTATCTTCAGTTATCGTCCACGCAAAATTTTCCATTGGATGCTTTTCATATAAAGGTCTCTTTATTGAATCAAGAGCTGCCAAAATAGTAGGTATTCAGAGAAGCTGATTTGTAGAACTCTTATCGAGCAAACATTGTCTACATCTTGAGGGATTATTCAGTTTGAAGACATTGAATAGGTTTTTACCAACAAGAACACTTTCCGCAACACTTCCTGACTGAAGGATCCTTGCTTGCAAATCCTTATTCTGACAAATTAACCATTAGAGTTTGCTCTCTAGGGCAACAAAAAAGTAACAGAAAACAGCAATGACTTTTTTCTGGTAAGTAAAAGGCGTTAGTCGGGCAGTAGGCCACCTTGAACCTTGGAGGCCTAGTAATCGGTGATTAATCGACCCATATCAATTACTAATCGGCGCATAGCAATTAGTTGGATCTAGTCGGATAGGCCCCGCCAGCGATTAATCGCCGACTAATTGCGGATTAATTCCTTTTTTAGAACACTGCTACGACCTCTGTAGTAGTCTCCCTAAAATCATCAAACAAGCATATATATATATATATATATATATATAGAGAGAGAGAGAGAGAGAGAGAGAGAGAGAGAGAGAGAGACCGAGAGAGAGAGAGAGAGAGAGAGAGAGAGATGGATAACTCCGTATGGAATTAAAATTACACCAGCTACTGAAGGAACTCTAGGTTCATCAGAGGCGTCTTAAGAAAGGGAAAGGGAAAGGGAGATGAAAGGAAAGGAACTGGATAGTACCTCCTTGAGAAAGTTTATTTCTGTCTCGGATAAACCTCTCCTGCAAGAGATAGATAACAGTAAATACAAAATTATGCACACTATAAACTTGGATTCATCTAGAGATTTACGTGTATCACAATCGCTCCAACGATTAAGGTCGTAGGACGAGACATGGGAGAAAAGTGGGATGCGACCAAATATCCAACAATCAAGGTCATAGGAAGACACATTAAGGAAAATTCAGTGCACCCCTGCGTGATCTCTATCCATCTAATTACAGCTTCCAAAAATTTCATGAAAGCTAGGTGAGCTCTTATCCTTAGTTTTATCTAAAAAGTATGCACTAGATTGTGTGCTGTAAGGTCACTCATGGGAGCAAAGACCTCATATATGACAACATATCAAGTGGAAACATATCCTTGTTTGCTCACTCAACATGAACCCAAGTTCAGCTAACAAGATTTGGTAATAGGACAAATGGACGGGGAGAGAGAGAGAGTGCATAAAACAAATTTTGGAACCATCAGCTGCTAGATGCTGCAAGAAAGTGGTCCTTCCACTGTGGTCCTAATGTGACTACTTGAGCAGTGAAGAACTTGTTAAAAAACATAGTTCCCAAACTCATGTTCGGATGGTAGTGCCGTGCTATGATATCAAGAATTAGCCAAATAAATGCATCAGTATGTTGGCAATATGCCAAGGAAGCAAAAATTTAAACAAACCACCTCCAGAACCAACTTCATGCAGGTGAGGAAGGGGAGAATTAATGCACAAATTAAAAATTGTAAAGAGCCTTCTCCCTCTCTCGCATGTGGGATCAGCATCATGAAGATACCTTTCTTTCAGCCTGGTTCTAAGAGATGCTGAGCGAGAGGTCAACAGTAAGCTTTGAAGTTCTTAAAACGTAAATGAATTTACACGTAGTTTCAGTTTCATAATCAAAATACTCACCGATATCCATATTTCTCCATTTTCATGTTGCGATTGGGATTCAGAATAAAGATGTTATAAGCATTTTCAAGCTGTAAATACTCAAGAAGGCTGGTGATGATAACATCCATCATGCCCACATCAACTTGCCAAAGACCAGCTTTATCATCCCTTCAAATACAAGCCAAGTGAAGGTTGAATTAAGGCAAAACTTAAGCAAAACTCTTTGTCGTAGAATGAAACAGTATAATATCTTCGGAAGCAACAGGGGAGAAAGAAACAAAAAAAGAAACTCACACAAGATTCAAGCTTTGCGTTATGTAGATTGAAGGGTGTTCAACGATAATGATACCCAGCGCAAGACATTGTTGTTTGAGTACAAATATAAGAAAATTTAATAGCTCGTATTACATGCTAAAGTGACAAGTACATTGGGTAAAAAGTTTTTTTTTTTTTTGATGTTTCAAGAGACATTTAGGAGAAAGAATTACATGCTATATTGAATTCTCACACACATAGCTAGGTTTCCTTTTAATGAAATTGTGGTGGGGGAGAACAATGTGTTGAAATTCCTTGAGCGATTTGATATCACATCAAACAGGGCATTTGTTCTGCATGATCCCAAAAGTATAAGAGTTCATGGACTTCAGGGTTCTTTATCAACTTTTTCACCTACTGTGTATTCATTTATCAGGTACCATCATTGCTATATATAAATACGATATTTACTACTTAAGACCAGATTAAGGCAGTTATCAATGGGTTGTTCCCCTCAACTGATCCAGAACAGCATTTGACACTTCTAACTGGAAAGCTTGTATTATTTAGGAGTCTTTTAACAATTCTAGCTGGATTGCTTGCATCAGCCAAAGGGGTTACTCCCATTTCGTCCATCCGAAACATGTCCTCTGTTGAGTTAGAAGCATACAATTCTGTAGAATTTTGCACAGAGGTTTAAAAGACAACTTTAGAGCTTACTCATTGTTTGAAAAAAAAAGTTAGTAACTTGTTGACCCCACCAAAGCTATCCTTCTCACTCTATGCCCCATAGAACTTAGACTCAATCTGTATTTGGGAGGTGCCTCCTTCGCACCTTTTGATTTTATTATCTATCCAGAAAAAGCCCTAGGAAATAAAAAGCTTCAAAAGTTCCCCGGACTCCCACACTTAAATGCATCATCACCCTTCCGAGCATCATCCCTTAAAAAACAATTAAATCATTTGAGTGCAGGGAGGAAGCCAAGAATTGTTTTAAGGGCCAAGATTACCAAACCAAGCCGAGCCTTATGTCCCAATCAATTGGGGTCGGCTACATAAATCATGTTTTTCCATTGAGATCTGTCTAGGGCTACCTCTTCACGTAGATTTAGTAAGCCCAAGTCCTTCCGTATCACGGTATTCAAAGTCAGATTAGGTCTTCCTCTTCCCCTAGCCTGATTATCCACTACTATCATGTCACTCTCTTGACTACTACATCTGCAGGTCTACATTAAATATGTCCAAACCACTTTATCTATTTTCTCTCAACTTATGTTCCATAGGTACAACTCCTACCGTCTCACAAATAGTTTCATCTTCTAATTCTATCACTCATAGTCTTACCACACATCCACCTCAACATCCTCATTTCAGCTACGATCATCTTACTCGTTGCTTCTTGATAGACCAACACTCCGTACCGTACAGCATCGCTGGTTGGATAGCAGTTCTATAAAAATTTATAAAATTTACCTTTCAATTTGTTATCACACAATACAATAGAAGGGGCTCTCCACTTAAGCCACTCAACTTGGATCTTATGGGTTACATCATCCATAATCTCTCCATACTAAAAATTGAACCTAAATACCTAAAATGCTCACTTTTTGGTATCTCCTGATCCTAAATCCTCACTTCTTCTATCTGATCACTTCTATTGACACTAAACTTACCGTGCATATACTCAGTTTTACTCCTAATCATCAATCCTTTGGACTCCGTTCGTTTTGGGATTTTAAATTTGGATTTATAGGTAATAAATGTAGAGAGAAATAAAGTAATGATTGAAGATAGGAATAATGATTGGAGAGAGATAGAGAGAAAAATGAGGGTAATGATTGGAGAGAAATATGATAATGATTAGAATCCAAAATCCAAAATCCAAAACCCCAAAACGAATGGGGTTTTGGACTCCAATGCTTCTCCCCAAATTTCTAATTTAGCACTAACCCCCCTTCCAGTTTCATCCACTAAGACAATATCATCTCCAAACAACATACACCACGGAATATCATACTAAATATGTCTACTTAGCTCATCCATAACTAAGGCAAAATTAGCGTAGGAAAAAAACATCATAGTTTCAGTGCTAACCACCATTCACTGGGTGAGTAATGCTAAAAGTACCAGAACTTCGATCCATATATTTCCAAATTTGAGTAAAACTTTTTTCTATTTTCAATACTCTTTGCACAGATACCTAGGTTATCCACCACCACCAATCCGATTATTTACATATAAAAACACAGAGGTTAGCATTCCTGATTTTTTATCTATAAAAAACACAGACTATGATTTCTACCGGCATATCTAATATACAGTATTGAATCAACTGGGCTAAGGAAAGGATACTTTACCTGGTATCTGAAACATCATCCTTCCGAGCTAGTACATCAATGGCATGCTGAAATGCAGAAGTGACTTTTTCGCCCATTTCAATGGCATGAACTGAAAAACTACAGTATCCGCAATAACATTAGACCCCAATGGGAAAAAGGAAGGAGATTTGCAAACTTCCAATTTGCAATGCATAATTCCTGGAATCTTTAAATAAGATAGCAATTTAAACTTAAGAGAAACATACTTATAGTTAATGTGACTGATAATAGGAAGATGGTGCCGTTGTTCTTTATCTATGCTGATCTTGTAAAATTGGGTCAGTGCTTCCCCAATCTGTGGAACTCTTGTGTGTTCAAAAATGTGATCAATTTTTGTAAACCAGCGCTCAAGTTCTTCGGCATTTAGCTTAAATTCTGAAAATGAACAATGGATTAAGAAGCCAATGAACAACACAAAGTCTTGAACTCAAACCAGTAGTTAAGCACTTGAAAGAACAAAAGGGTATGATTCAGATACCTTGGTTCCCCTTCCCTTCAAATCCAATAAAAATGAAATTCACCGGGACGGGTAGGTACATCGATTCAACTTCCAAAAGCTGTAGATAATTTGCAATATTACCTGAGATGGAATTTTAAGAGAAGAAAATTATGTATTAGAATGTCTCTTTACTTCCTCAAGTAGAATTCATGCCACCAACAACATTATCCTCAGCTTTTCTAAATGAAAATAAGAAGAATAAAGAGGATCAAATTTAATGAACCAACACAGCAAAGAACCAAAATCCACAAGCGGCTCTTGGGAGTTGGGACAAAGTTTCAGCACCAAAGTGTCAGGTGGGCTAGTTTAGTTCTTCAGGATATTGCTCGTTTCAAGAAGGCCCTGCTAGTTAAACAATCTTGAAAGAACATCCTATACTCATACCTGATTCCATGATACAAAGTCGATAGATTGACATATATACATATGCAGAGAGGTCCGGAAGGTCAAGTTTGGAAATGCAACTATCTGGTGCTTAGAAAACTGAAATTGTTGCATTGGGATTGGAAATGGAGTGTAATAAAATAATGGTAACATAAATGCATGGAAGAGTTTATAAGCAGTGGTAATACACATCCAAGTACCTGCCTTGGTGTAATTGCCAGCTCTTGCCCTGCTAGGGATGGAAGACTTCAAGTCATCAAAATCTGTAGGCATTTATAGATAGTGTGACAACAAAGATACTAAGGAAGCACACTGCTTGGTAAATCTGACAAGGCAACCAAAACACAGTCACTGGAATAACTAAGATTTAGACTTACCACTGCGTATAACAGCCTCACTCCAGAACTTACTCTTCTCTTTGAGATTAAACAAAGAAAACACTGATGACCTCCCACTTTTTCGGTTTCCAATCGGAGATCCATGTGACAAGGCTGCTACGAACTAATAAAAATTATTCAAACAATTAGTAAATCACTTTCCCCTCTCTGATCTATCTACAGAACAAAAGCACTAAAAATTTATAATTGATTAGAATCCTTTAGAAGACTTGACAGGATAACTGGACTTGTAGTGGACACACCAAGCTACTTATTGACCAGTGGCGGAACGACATGGTGGGGGGATGGGGTAGGTGCTACCCCCACCCCCAGTTTCAAGCCTTTTATCACATTAATTTACTTGTATTGGGCACCTATTGGTATTTGGATAACATTATATTTCATACAAATTATGTAAAAATCACACGTAACCTTCCTCTTAGCCATTTTATGGACAACGCAACAGCACAAGTGGACTCCTATCGAATAGCGCCACTCCCTAATCCAAATCTGCGTACCCTTCCTCCTCACCTTTTTACGGATAACATGTTACAACACAAGTGGACTCCTCTCGAACAGTGCCACTCCCTAATCCAAATCCGCGTAGGCTTCCTCTTCATCTTTTTACAGACAACATGCAACAACACAAGTGGACTCCTATTGAATAGCGCTACCCCTAATCCAAAGCCATGTAACCTTCCTCTTCACCTTTTTACGTGCAACATGTTACAAGACAAATGAACTCCCATCAAATAGCGCCACTCCCTAATCCAAATTAGTGTACCATTCTTTTCTGTTTGACCAAAAAAAATATCCGTGTACCCTTCTCTTCACCTTTTTACAGACAACATGTAACAACACAAGTGGACCCCTATCGAATAGTGCCACTCCTAATCCAAATCCTGGCTCCATGATTCCACTGCTGTTATTGACCCAATGGACCTCTCAATGTTCAGGAAGTCATTATACCTCTACCTCTCTTGTGTGTTTAAACAAAAGAAAAAGGGACTCAGAAAAACGGGGAAAAAAACCCAAGGGGTTGGCCTAGTGATCAAGGCTTGGGACTTACGGGTTTGCTCCCTCCTAAGGTCTTAGGTTTGAAACCTCCTAGGTGCTATCAACTCCTTAGGGGCAAGTCCATACGGAGCTTTGCTCCAACTCAAATTGGGCTTCCCGCAAGTGGGCGGTGGGATTGGACCACAGCATTAGTCGAGGTGCGCGTAAGCTAGCCTGAACACCTGAGTTTTAAAAACAAAAGGAAAACGGGGAAAAAACACACAACATGTAATCCAATCACAGAAACAGAAAAGAATATAGAAGAGTCAATATCTGTGCCTATGAGAACTTCATCAAATTTTCTTAGCAGTCTCTCTTTTGTTTCATCCAACACAAGGTAGCAATCATACCAACAAAGAGTGGCCATGCGGAATTATGATTTGATAACCATAAGTCAATCACTTTCACTGATCAGGGAAAATGATCATCAGCGTAATTTTATAAACCCCTCGGCAAAACCCTAAACCCGACATTAGAGAGGGAGATAGAGATTACCAGAACAAATAGAAACAAGAGAGGGAAGCGACGATGTGCGTGGCGACCGAAACGGATAGTGTACTGAACGGACATCGTTCTCCGGCAGTAGCAGGAACAGGAACGGATCTGCTTGTGACTAAACCCTAGTTGAGAAGGTACTTAGATGCTGCTGCAACTTCAAGCTGTGGGCGACGGAATCGAGTTACGGCGGAGAGCGGAATTCACCGGCAAGGTGGAGAGAGAGAACGCGCACGAAGAACTCAGCTGAGCTAGAGAGAGAGAGGGAGAGAGAGTCTTTGCTTTGGTCCAACCCACTGCATGGACTGGACTGTCCGGCCCTGGTTTCTGGGCCCCATCACGTGGGCCATTTTTTATGATGGCCCAGTTTACCTCATTTGTGCTGATCTACGCACACAAGGGGAAAAACTAAAAAATACAGGTCAAATTTATATTACTAATTTACTACTAGTACTAAAATTTGAAAGGAACACTATTTTCAAAATATTTGTTGGAAATTGATTTCAACACTCCCTAATTGATGCAAATATTCTTCTTCTTTTTTGACGCTTAGCTAGTGAATTCACGAAACAGTTCTTAAAATTTTCCAAAAAAAATGTGCATGCAGGGACTGTTTTGTAAATTCACAAATCAAAAGATGAAAAAAAGAGTGTGTGCATCAATTAAGAGAGTATATAAATTACTAATTTCCTTTCTTTGATGTAATGGTGTAATTGTAATGTCTTTGTACTCATTGGCTATAGAAACAATGCTAGTTTATTGCCCTTAGACTCGTCGTTGTGTTTCTCTGACCTCAGTAATTTGGTCCAATCGAGTCATCTAGCTTCTCTTTAAAAATATGATAATCTTTCTTAAAAAATTAGCGACAGTTTGCAATGGACCATTCCCTATCTGATACTCAATTCATGTATAATTGGTTAATGTTATAGACTAGGGGATCCTTCATTTTTATTGGCAATTAAATAAATAAATTTACATGTGAAAATATATAGTAGTGCACAAAACTTCTCTTAAGGGCGTCCGCATTGTGTTAAAGTGCAGACGTCCTCTTTCTCGATTGAATTTCGATGATCCGAACCGCTTTATATGTTCAGAATGTGATTTTAAGGGTACTTGGGAGAAAAATCACCAAAAAAATGACCGAAAAGGTATTGATTTGAGCAGTTTTTGTTGAATAGTACAACAAAAACTGATTGAATCATCAAAATTCCATCGAAAAATTACTCGGATAAGCGACCTTTAAAAATACGTTCTAATCATATTGAATAACTCGAATCATCAGAATTCCATCGAAAAAGGAAAGGTCTACACTTTGCTAATTGCTGATGCCCTTAAGTTAGGCAAAGGCTATGATGCTCCCAAGTGGTATGGGAGCATCATACTCCCAATGAATTACAGACAACACTTACCATTCACTAAGGCAATACTTACCATTGTATAAGGCAGAACTTACCACACTTGTGTGGTAAGTTCTGCCTTATACAATGGTAAGTATTGCCTTAGTGAATGGTAAGTGTTGTCTATTCTGTGGTAAGTAATCCTCCGTTTTTTAGATCAAAACCGCCTCGTTTTTAACAAAACCATCATATTTTTAATTTTTGGTTTTGATCTAAGGGCTGTGATTTATCTATTTTCAATCCAAAGGCTGTAATTCATTGGGAGTATGATGCTCCCATGCCACTCGGGAGCATCACAAAAGTTTTGCCTTAAGAGAATGGGACTGTACAGTGGTGATTGGTAATATAGAATGCAAAAATACTATACAAAACAAGCCCTACAATGTTTCAAGACTAGAAATTGCCCGTGCCTGAAGGCACGGAGCAACACATTTTTGAACACAATTGAAATGAATTATCGAAGAATTCATTATACAACATGATTTCGAGTAACCTTAATTAGGTATGAGCGAACGGATCATGCCTACAGACTCATCTTTATCAAAAAACAATGTGATTGTATGACTAACAGTATAAAACAGTAAATTCTCATTTAAATTCTCATCCCTTCTAACCCATAGTCAAATTCATATCCAGTACTTACCATAGTCGAATCCCTATCTAATTCTCATCTCCCTCTAGCAATATTTGAACTATATCTAGCAATTCCATCTTGCTCGGAACTGGAAACCACTGCGTGTGATCCTCATGCACCCATCCACCTCCATTGCCATATTTCCCCTTAGCTCACTCATGCAATTTTTCCCATCTACAACACCAGCCTCCCGCTTTATCAACCTCCCGTTTCAGCTACACCTGATAGAAAAAGTTAATTAACAAAGCTAAGAATATTAAGAAACGCAATTGACAAAGGAGTCGTAACTTTATCCAACTCTATACATTTAAATTTCTAATGGATCTCATAATCTGATAAATAAAGCTCTTATCAAATTCAACACACCACATAATCCGTTGCTCATCACCCCACCATTGACATTAGTTTGCCCATCATGCCAAAAAAGAGAGAGCAAATGAGTACCAAAAAAAGTACAGATAAGGGAGACTGGGAGTCCGCTACCTAAAAAGGAAGAAAATTGCATAAAAATCAAAGAAATACATCGCTTACATCATGGTTCACAGCCGTGACGTCCTTGAACCAGAATAGAGACGCAACGGGTGTGTCATGTGGTTGAACTCATATCATCCTACCTACCACCATAATGTGCCTAAAGATAGTCTCAAAAACTAAGACTACCATTGAACGATTGTACGTTTTGGTGCTTAATTTACATTTCTTCGTTGAGGGTCATCTTAACTTTTGGGAAAGTACTCTTAACTTCGTTCAGGGTCCCCCATTATACTCCACTTCTAATCCATCCCTTTATCTTTGTGTTGCTTTAACATTTGAATGTTGCATTTTTAAGTAGAAATTACCAATATTTATACCAGATTTGACAAAATAACCCTAAGAAAAAAAACCACAAATAAAACTTAACCTCTGTTATGTTCACATATCAAACTTAAGTAGGCCATGAGCTATTCTTGCAAGAGAAAGGTATTTCGTTTGTAATACCAAGGATTGCCGCAGGAGAGGAGGCGAGTGCTTCCCACCGTAATAGATTGCATGTAGTGTTGTTGAACCAAATGCATCATCTGCATCATACATCCAAATATTAATATCGATGTCAAAAAGTATCAAAATTTCCGTACCTACGGTTAAGGGAACTCAAAATGGAGGTACCAAGCTGCACCAAAGAAACTCTTGTGCAAGTGGTATTAGTTATAAAATGTATTCTTACACCCATACATTGCACATGTAAAAGTAATGAGAGACGCCCTTTGTACTGAAAGAATTGCAATAACTAACCCCCTGACCATGCCAAAGCAACAAATAAAAAACAATAGAAAGAAGTCAAACCAACAGAAATAAAAATCTAGAGCATTGCCCGTGTCTATGGCACTCTGATCATAATATTTTCTACGTCATCAAATGAATCATCTTTGAAATTAAGGTACATGATTTCAAATTCCAATCATGTAATTGCACTGAAATTTTTCGATCCCTAAGGATATGCCAAATGGTCAAGGCCTCCGGGGTTTGCTCCATCAAGTTTAAAAGAGATGCCAAGTGCTATCTACTACTTTGGAACCAGTCCATACGGATATTTGCTCAGGCTTTTATTTAGGCCCCCGCTAGTGGACAGTGAGATCGGTCCTTCAAAATTAGTCAGGTACACGTAAATTGGCCCAAGCATTTAAACTATAAAAAAAATCCACTGCAATTCTATGTTACGCCATGATGGTCAAAGACTAAATCCCAAGTACACAGTAGAAATAAAAGAGTACTTTACAATTCCATCAAAACTATTCAATTACATTTAAGTGTAAATAAGAATTACATCATCCAATAAAAAATTGTAACTTGTATATGAAGTGTAGCTAAATCAAATCAGAAAATTATATCGACACCGCCCGCTGAAAAGATATTGCCATAAGAATATTTTCTCGTACTTTCTCCCTATCTTCTCCACAATCTCTACGCCTCCCCTTTCTCACTTTCGGATCCACCACTGATCAACATGATCAATGTCATCGACCGCTACCTTCCCCATCCTTCTCTCCCCAATTACTTTTTTTTTTTGGCCCCAAAGGCATGGCACAACATAATATTGACTTTGCAATGACCTATAATCGTGTTCATCATTTGCCCACCACTTAGAAGTCATGTCAATGCTACAAATCATGAATTATGTTTGAGCATAAAATACATATTGAGCTTGTAAAGATGTAAATTCATTGGTTTAAGTGAATGTGATCTCGCACTTCTAAAACAGAAGTGGGTGTGATCTAGCTACTTCAGTTAGGAAACCTACACGACAAAAACCAAATCAAATAGTTGTACTGTCACGCAAAAAACTTTGGGAAATCTAGGCCGAATAGAATATTAGTTAACCCAATGTACCCAGAGAAGCCAACCACATTATATAAGCTCAAGTATAGACAGTTTGAATAATGAGCCTCCAATTTAACATGTATAAACAAAAACAATTAATCTTGATTGAAGCATCGCAACCATGAAGCTTCAAAGCATCACAATATTATAAGATACCTGCTTACGGGTTAACATATGTTAACTCAAGTAGACACAAAGAAAAAAACTGCAGAAAGCTAATAGTAATAACAGTAAAAAGTATTTCGGAGGTCCTGAAAGGAAAAAGAAATTTTAAAATGGACCATATTTGGGAAACAATCTAACCTCCTCCTCCTGGAGAAAGTGCACAGCCCTTTTGTATCCCTGCTTTTCTTCCCTCTTTATTTGGGAAAGAATCTAACCTCCCTCCTCCTCCTGGAGAGAGTATTTAACTTAGAGCTTCATTGAAGAGAGAACTCACCCCGCAAGGAAGATTCACCAAGATCTCTCCAATTACTAAGCATATTCTCAGGAATATGTGTACACCAGCTCACAACATCTAGCAACCTATGCCCACCAACCCTACAACGTCACCCCTGCAAAAAACATTTATGCTCTCGCTTTAGATAGGAAGCAACGCATTAATCTTTTTCTTAAGGCATTTTGTCTAACAACTTGTTTACAAACAAAAATTGCAAAGCTCTTATCATTCTTCCCTTCTTTACAAACAGAAAATATTCAACTTGATGCAAAAAATGAAAGAGCACATAGGATTAGAAACAGAACATAAAAGAATTTAGCCATTCACAAAAGACCAAATAAAACATGAAAAAAAACCCAAAGAAACAAACAATCACCTATCATTGCCTTCGACTCTGGCAAAGAAACTTGAATGGTACACAAATCAGGGATACGGATACCAAAATGCGAATATGCTTTAGAGGTACCAATTGAACAAAATAACGTTAAACTGCTTATTTGGATGAACCCTCACAGTCCCACTCCAAGGTTCTAAAGTGAAGTACCCTTACTCACCCTATATTTTACTTAAGAACAAAATAGGACCATCAAAAATTGTTCTCTCAAAGAAATTTTCTGATGTATAACTGTTCTCTCTAAGAACTCTTTCAGCACCCAATTCAGCCATTAAACCTAAAGATTTTGAATCGTAACTTCGGCCCTCTGTTTGCTTGGAAGCAAAGCATAAGAATGGTCTACAAATCAAGTAATTCCAAACCCTCTTAATTACAAATGGTCTTTATTGGAAGCAAACTTATTCAAAATACATAAAGCATAATCACAAAGCATACATTTCAGTTGGATCAGCGGTAAACCAATACACCCATTCAAATAATATTCTTCAAGCCACCCATTCCAAAATGCATCAACCAGTTACAACCCTACATCCCCAAGTAAATTCTTTCATTCACAATAAAGCACACAAAAATGTCCAGGAAAAGCTTGAATTTTCACATTCAATTCGGCTATCTCCTGCTCCGGCTTTGCAAACGTTACAATAAATGCAGCTTCCTATTTTTATTATTTTTTTCTTTTTCTAGTTGTTCAAGCCCCAAGCTTCTCAGGTTTTTCAAATTATTGAACTGCTTTCTAAAAGGAAAAAAAAAATACACCAAATAAAATGTAACCCACTTGTTCTGAAACACTTGGTGAAGTCGATAAACTAAATGAATTAACTCTATAAAAATAAGTACCTGGTTAGGCTACTTACTCGACACCGCAAGAAAACCCCTATTCTGAAACACTTGGTGCGCCACCTCCGGCTGCTGTTTCTGCTGCTTCAAATGCTGAAACTGAAAAAACAAAAAACAATACCCAAAAAACCGAATCAGAAAATAAATTGTAGAGAGAGAGAGAGAGAGGATGGGGAGATTCTTACCCCAGAGAGAGAAGGAAGCCGGGGTGGGAGAGGAGGGGGTTGGCGGCCGCGACGTTGGTTACTTCGCCGAAGGCCTTGTGGGCCTACATAACGAAGCCGCCGTTGCAGGGGAAGGCGGTGGAGAGCTCGGCGGTGATGAGGGCTTCTGGGATGCTCCAGATGAAGGGGAAGAAGAGGAAGCTCGGCAGCCACGAAGGGTTCTCTCGCTGGCTTGGACGTTGTCTTGAGAGAGAGAGAGAGCGAGAGAAGGGGAAAGTAAGAGAGAGAAGGTGTGTATATTGGAGTCCTAAATGCATTTCAAATTTGAACGAAGATTGTTACCTGGGGCTGAGGGGCTCCATTCACCAAAATGCCATTTAAGTTATAAGCCCCAGCATTGCACATTATTTACGAAACATGCCATCCAAAAGTTAGTTTGTGAGAGGGATAGAATTAGGCCGTTGGATTTATAGGAATGGAGGGTTGAGATTTGTTTGGGGGAAGAATATTATATTGAAAAAAACTCCTCCCTTGTTATATGGATTATCGAGAGAGAGAGAGTCAGTCTCGCCTTGGGTCCACCACATGTACTGGACTGTCCAGCCTTTGGATTCAGTTCAGGATCAGGACCCCATCACGTGGGCTTTTGAGGTCATTCCTTCAGGGATGGTCTCAACAAATCATTACAATGAAAAAAATTGACTCGTCTACTTCATCCCAATTTTCGTGATGATTCGGTCTTGTTTGGATTGGTGTTTGAAATTTTTATTGAAAAATAATAGGGGTAATAAACAGAGAGAGATAGAGATATGGAGAGAAATATTGAAAGTAGAGGAAATCTAGGGGGGATTTTTTGAAAAATTCTTTTTGAATTCTAAAGAGAACTAGGCAGAAGTAAAACTTTTTCTTTTCTTTTCTTTTTTTTACTTTTTTTTGGTTTTGTTTTCGTTTGAATTTTTGTCGCATTTGTTAGTTTTATGCCTCACTTTTTAGGTTTTTCAATTAGTAGACATATCGGAAAAGTAACCACTTTTTGGAAAGAAAAAAATGTCGGCTTTTTTTATTTTTTATTTTTTTACTTAAAAGTGATTATTTCTCAAAATATTCGGTAAAAGTAAAAAAAATAGTTTTCCAATTCGTCTTGTCAAGATAGATCAATAAATTACAAAAATTTAACGCAAAACTAACAAACGCAAAAAAAAAAAAAAATTTAAATAAGGACAAAAGTATAACTTTTAGAAAAAGTTTAGTGGAACACTAGGGATTGGAACATCCGGTTTGTTAGTAGGATAATTGACAGCCGTAACTAGTTAGGTCTCATTTTCGTTAAACTATAAGTTGAAGATAATATTATCCCGTTTTGCTCTTATTCAGTTTTTTTTTTTTTTTTTTTTTGCATTTGTTAGTTTTGTGCTAAACTTTTGTGTATTAATGATTTGTCTCGATTAGAAGAATCGAAAAAGTAAAAATTTGTTACTTTTACTCAAATCTTTTATAGGAAATATCTAAGAAAAAACTCAAAAGCTAACTTTTGTATATCATTTGGTATTTTTTTAGACAGAGATGGTTTGGGTTAGATAGAGAAGCTATAAGGATATATTAGTTTATTATACGCCCCGCGTCAGCTGACATTTTAACTCTTAATGTAAGAACGTGGTTCAAAAAGTTAATCTCGACTTATACAATCATTGCTCATGATTCGTTACATTTAAATCCTGTCCAATTTTGGCCCCCTACGTGGGATTGATTGTGCCCAAGATGAGTTCTCACAGTTTGCCCGTACTAAAACATATAAACAAAAAAAAAAAAACTTTCAAATACATAATTCACGACATTTTTTGTGAAAGATTTCAATGGTCACCTGTACATGCATGACAATGCTTGATATCACCTATTCACACGACACCCGACAACCAAGGACGATCTAGTGTTGTGAGCTAAGTCACATAATGCGTGTGCGTGTTCTATTAGCGGGGGCTTGGGCATGAAAACATCTTCAAATTATATCTTAAATAACTAAAATCAGTAAGAGCGAGAATTTAGAGTGCCAACACAGTGCGAAGATTGCGACCAAAAACATAGGACATTTTAAAGAATTAAGTAACTAAAGTTGTGTCTTGTGACCAACCTCATACCTGGTCCATACCACTTGTCCCAACCCAAATTTAACTCGGAGAACCGGGAGAATTTTTGGAAGGTCCACTATAGCATGTTTCTAATTCCACTAGTCCACTTCTAAAATTCTTAACCCCTCTAGTCCACTAATAATTTTCATGACAAAATTACCCTATATAAAAGAAATAAGGGCCTTGTTTGATTAAAAAAAATGTATTTTTCCATTTTTTTCAATCTTGTTGCAACCACGTAACCACCACCACCACTGTAACGACCCGGATTTTTGCCCTATTTTTTTTTATAAAGAAACTATTTTTTTTATCAATAGTAATCGATTAACTATTTAAAAGTATAATTAGATTAAACCAGAGCTTAGAATAATTTTTCGTAACCAAAATTTGTTTAGCAAAATTTTTAATTCAACTTGTAACGACCCGAAATTGTTATCAATTATAATACCATTTAAAGAATATTATTAGTAATAATAAAATTATCTTAATCATAATTATCTAATAGTTATATGCAAATAAATTAATTTAGTCTTAATTATCCTACTTTTGATTATTTAAATTGCATGCATGTAAATCCTACCATCTCTCGCTCTCCTACTCGGTCTCTAATTCATCTCCCTGACTATATTTTCGTCCATCTCAAAACCCAATAAATTGAGTCCTTATTGAACTCAATTTTCTCAACCTCTTTAAAAATCCTCCTATATATACCCCATTAATCCGACCTAGGGCATACCCAAATTATTTCCCACGCCTCACCAGTCCAGAAAGGAGAGTAAATTCGGAGAGAAGAAGCTTCAATCTATGGAGTTTTAGAGAGAGAAAAGTGGGTTTAGTACCAAAGCCCAATCGAAATCTAATTCGATCATTCCAGACGCTTCCTACAACTCCTAGCATCGCCAAACGTCACCCAATTTGATCCCGAAGTTCCCCGATCGAAGACCCGAAGTTGTCTTCTCCAAACTTCAAGTTTCGTTTAAAAATCAATTCAATCCGATTCGAGGTATTATAATCCCTTCCAACCCTTCCTCTAAGTATATTAAGTGTTATTATACTTAACCTCATGCTCCAAACGAGCCCATGCATCAAAACCGTGAAGGAAAACGAAAAAAACGAATCCAGCGTTCAACATTGCGGCCGCAAGGTTCGGGCCGCAAGAACCAATCGCGAATTTGCGGCTAGGCCTCCCACCGCAAGGTCAAACGGTCAGACCTTGCGGTCTGCACTGTTTTGGTTCGAAATGACTTTGCGACCTTCCGAACACCGTTTTCGACCTCCGAACTATTTTTTCTAGACTTTTCACACCTCAAAGATCATAACTTGTTAAGGACATATTTTTTTTATTTAATTATATATTTATTTAATTATTTATTAGTTATCGTTCAAAGTTTACAAACGAAAATTGATTACGACCTTCCAACCAACGTTTTAACATCCAAACTAATTTTTTTAGACTCTTTGAATCTCAAATACAGTAACTTGTTAAATTAAATATTTATTTTATTTAATTCACTATTTATTATTATTTTTAAAGTAATTCCAATCAAAATTACTTTACGACATTATAAACATTATTATTAATACCCGAGTAATTTTATTTAGACTCCTTACTGTCCAAAGATGAAACTATGTTAATCTCAATATATTTTTAATAGTAAATTATTTATTATCTATTTACTTCACTATCGGTCACTTTATTTAACGACTTCTTTTAAATAAATTCTTCGACCATCCAAACCCAACTTTTGACACTCAACTGATTATATAGGACCTTTGGGACCTTTATTAGGGTCATGTTAATAATTCTAATATTTTTCTCTAATTATTGTATTTAATTAGTTTTTAATTAATCTAATTACTTAGAAATAATTAATAAAAGCCTAGAAAATATTTTATTAAATTTCTATAAAGTTTCTACTTCATGAATGACATTGTGGCCATACGAGAATAAGGGCAACGGCCCATTCATAAAAGGTTGTGTGATTGCATTACTGTTTATTTGTTTAAATTATTATTTGATTTAATCGTATGTTGCACCTATACCTGATTTGAATGCTAGATTGGACCCTAAAGACATGGGGTAGTATGCAAATAGAATTCACCGAGACGATGTTAGGTAATGGATGAATTTGGAAAGTTTTATTTTTAGAATGCCTGCAGGTGAGAATTGGAGATGTGATGAGATTTGTGATGAGATTGAAACTGGCGAGAGTCCAGTGATGATTGTGGAAATGGTATATAAGATAGGTGAACCCTAATTGTGATTCAGGCATGATAAGGTTTCCCCTTGTTGTAGTTATTGGGATGCACACTCGGTACATAACTTAGGTGCATCTGCGACAGCAAAGGGAAGTGACCTCATGGGACCGAGCATGGCTAGCGGTTGGGGAGGAAAGATCCCGCGGAGGAGATCTTAGATTTATAAGTGAACCCTAGTGTCACGCCCTCGATTTTTAACATAATTAAATAATAAATTTTAATAAAAGATCCGCACATATCATAAATAATACCCCAAAGAGTTCCCAACTGTTTAGCTTTACAAGCAAGTCCCCAAAAGTTAAGATTATACAGCTTTGGCACCACGGCCGAAATCAACTTAATTACAAGTACGAATCTGTTTAGAATAACACAATCTCTTTAGTCAAAGGAATTCAAGAACAATTAGTTACAAACCCATCTTTAACAAAAGTAGATCAATTACAAAAGAAGATTAAGTAACTGAAAGAAGTTAGCTTCCAAGATCTTCATGTCCAAGCACATCATTGCAAGCAGTCTATTGCCCAACATTCAAACCTGAAAAGAAGGATTTTGTTGAGCTACACTAGCCCAGTAGGAAAATCTTTACCAAATTTATATGTATATATGGTGATAAGTGCAAACAAGAGGAGATAAGGAAATACAACTCGGAAGACAATAGTCAATCAATTTGTAACTGAGCCCTCATCGAAGTCGAATGCATGAACCATACAATGCTAACCCCTCTAACAATCTCAACTCGACTTGCTAACCCAAACTTCACCATCGGTATTTCCACCACTTGCGGTACCGGAATAACACCATAAGGATTACCGCGTTACCACCACTTGCGTCACGGTGATCCCTAACGACTCGGGCTACCGTATTACCACCACTTGCGTTACGAAACCCTCTTAGTCTCCGTATTACCACCACTTGCGTTACGAGACTTCCTAAACCAACCTTCGACCCAAAATCAACTATTTCTCATACAACACGCAAACTAAGACTCCCCCATGAACACATTCTTAGGTAGAACATCCTACGCTATACCAACGTCGTCACAAATGCACCACAAACGATCAAAATACCAACAATATATATAGAATGCACATTTACAACGTTTAACTTAATCAAATCTTATTCGAGTCTTACTAACGGAAGTTCAACGGATCTAGGAATACATCGAGCCATCATAGGAAGTCAATTAGACGAGCTTGAGATAGTTTTGGAGGTGTCCAAGAGGGTTTAGAAGTGATTGGAGATCAAAACAATCAACGGAGAAGCAAAAGGTGCAAAACTGGAGATAAGCTCACTGTATCGATACGCGCTTAATCCGTATCGATACGGAATCAACTGTCCAAAAAGATAAGCTCACTGTATCGATACAGCCCTTAATCCGTATCGATACCACGGGGCTTCGGGTAGAACTTTCAGCAGATTTTCAGATACGCTTTACAACCCAAATCCGACAATCAAGGGCACGATTCTACACCAAATCAACATATAAACATATAGAAGAAGTAAAGAAGTCCCTACCTTGCAATGATAGTCGAGATCTACGAGTTTTGAACAAGCCCTAGCTTTCTTGAACTTCAAATCTTTGATTCGAGCTCGACCCACAGATCTCTGAGCTCAAGAACGCGAAAAGAAGGCTTGAGGGTAGTTGATTCTTGAAGGTTTTGAGGTATTTCAGTGAGATTTTGTGTGAGGAGAGGAGAGAGAGAGATAGTGTAACGACCCGAATTTTTTATCCTAATTTTTATTTTATTTTAATTTTCTTTTCTTTCCTTCTCAACAAAAATCTATTCCAAATTTCATTTAGTTAAATTAACTAAATTAATAACTAGATTGATTATTATTATTATAAGAACATGTATATGTATATTTATACCGTGGTGCGCTTGATACACCGTAACATTTTTTTTTTTTTTCACCCTAGAATTCAACCCATGAAATATGGAGTTGTTCCCATCTCTCACGTCTCTCCTCCTTTCTCATCTCTCCCGGTTCTCTCTCTCTCTCTCTCTCTCTCTCTCTCTCTCTCTCCAGCCAAACCACGACTCCATCTCCCTTATACTTCGGCTGCTAGCTTTATTCCCAAAACTTGCACGTATCATTCATTCATTCCTCCCTCCCTCCAATAAATAACCTCTCTTCCCCTCCGCGAATGAGAATACAAACACATCACACACCACTGAAAATCCAGTGAAGAAAAGAAGGAGAAAGAAAGCTTCCAAGGTCCAACAATGGCGGTCTTGAGAGAGAATATGAAGTGGGTTCCGGTTCCGCGCTCATCCGAACACAAACCCACGCTACTCCAATTCTAGCACGAGCCCGAGCACCTCCGAACCAATCCCCAATTACACAAAGTCAGCTCCGGCATCTTCTCTAATTTCTTTTCCGTAGCCGTCCGAAACTGTCCGAAACGGTTAATCGCTTTTTCGGCCGGAACCGAGGTATTATAATCCTTCTCCTACTTCTCCCTAAGTATATTTAGCCAGTAAATGACGATTTTAACGAGTTGGAATGGAGGAAAACGGCCCACGGATCAAAACCGAGTAATATGAAAGTTTCCCCTGTTTTTCCGAATGAACACTGTTCATAACCGCTGAAATTTTAAGAGAACGGTACTGATATTACAGCTTGCCCCTTGTGCTTACGTTGATTCCAGATTCGACCCTAAAACTATGTTTTTGTCTCATTGACCACTACTTTTACGCTTTAAAGTTTATAATGTTAAATGTATGTTAGGTATCACTAATTTGTCTTGATGTTATTATTAAATGTTTGTAATACTTGTTAATAGTATCACTAATTTCATTAACAGTTGCCATACTTGTTAATACCAAAAGATCATATCCTCTTTATAGATTACTGTTATTAGTTTCTTAGGTTACTAATGATAACACTAAGACAAAATAAAAAGTAAAGGTAAGTAGACTTTAGTTTAGAAAGTAAACAAAATATTTTATAAATTTAGCAATCACTTATTTAACTTGACATTTTTACTAATCAATCTCATAAATATATCGAGTAAATAACCATGATGCTCCTTTATACAAAATTAATATTTCACAGCATAGTGCATTTGTAGTATAATGAAACTTAATTATCTTATTTTCTAGTTTACTTAGTAAGATAAAACATTTGAAGTTTTAGAAATTAATAAAATTGGAATTTACATATTTGGTCAATAAAATTGTAAGAATATCAAAAAGCATTGGCCCAATCTCAAACCCTTATGTGTTTACTTATCTGCACAGTATCAATTGCCATATTGCTTTCTTGTCAAATTGTATCATGTTATTAATTGAGTTGTTATTGGAATTATCATGTTGTACGTGTTAGAATGGACTTAGGTTCACGGGATGGTTTCGAGTAGTGATTCATGTAGACGATGTTAAGTAGATGGAAATTGGTAAAGTGTCGAGGTGTGAGGTTGTGGAATGTGATTTGAGCCATGGCAATGGCAAGGGTAACCAATGGGGCCCTGTGTTAAAATGGGTAACCAATGGGGCCCAGTGTTGAGAAATGTTGTGGCGCTAATGTATGATACGTCATGGGAAGTTTCTCTTGGAAAAGAGAATGGGTCCCATGAGACGGTTATAGTTAGCGTGGGGTAGGTGACGTCCGACCCTAATGTATGATGCGTCATGGGATGACTCAATCCTCCTGTTATGGTCTTAAGTGAGAACATGCTCGGTACATAACTTAGGTGTACTCACCTAGGACCCTGGTACAGGATAAGCAAGAGGAAGAGTGGACCCATGAGACGGTTATAGTTAGTGGATGTGGGAGGAAAGGATCTCGTGGAGATGATCCTTAGATTTCATGTAAGATGATGGATAGTAAAGAAAAAGACGATGTGCTATAATTCTGTACCTCTCGTGTATTATCAATTGTGATATTATTGAATGCTAATTGTAGAGTAAGGGGTTGGTAGGATTGGGATTATTCTACTGGGTGAATTATCACTCACGGATACGTTTGTATCCTGGTAAATCGTTTGCTTCGGCGATCAATTTGCCAGAGGGTGCAGGGTTCAATGGTGGAGCTGTTTAGCACAGGAGGAATACCAAGGGTGAAAACCGAGGATGCTTGAGATCTGTATCAACACTAGAGTCGCTCTGAAGATGTTTAAATAAAATATTATATTCTTTTCTCTTTTTTTTTGTATTTTTTTTAATGTAGATTTTGTATAACGATAAATAGGGGCCTAATAGTTTATAAAATTCAATGTATTTTAAGGTTAATGTCTCCAAAATTCTTTGAAAAATCGGGGCGTTACAGATAGGCCGGAGGAGAGGGGGAGAAAGAGACGGATGAGAGAGAGTGGAGGGGAGAAAATAATCTCCAACACTATACACCTACTATATATACTCATATATTCTTAAATCACACACACACTCCCTCCACTTTCTATTCTTTCACCACAACCCACAATCTAATTATCCACCAATTAATCCATATTTTCTTATTTAGGCATTTAATAATCTTTTCAAAAATTAAAAATTATTCGGGTCTCTACACCTAGTCATGATTCAGGCATGATAAGCTTACCCCTTGTTGTAGTTATTGGGGTGCACACTCGGAACATAACTTAGGTGCATCTGCGACAGCAAAGGGAAGTGACCTCATGGGACCGAGCATGGCTAGCGGTTGGGGAGGAAAGATCCCGCGGAGGAGATCTTAGATTACACGATAGGATGATGGATAGTAATGAACTGGCTTATGTGAAAAATCTCTATTTTACTTCTTCGTATCGTTTTATCTTGCTGCTTGCTAACTGTAAAGTAAGAGGGGTAGTTGGGTTGGATTATTCTACTGGGTGATTTTATCACTCACGGGTACGTCTGTATCCTGGCAAATCGTTTGCTTTGGCGATCAATTTGCCAGCGAGTGCAGGATTCAATGGTGGAGCAGTTTTAAGACAGGAGGAAAGCCAAGAGCGAAGATCGAGAATGCTTGGAATCGTATCAAGATTAGAGTCAGCTCTGGAGTCAATGTATTTTGAATCACTAAATCTATCTTGAGTTTGTAATATCTAAACTTTATTTTAACAAATTATATTTATTTAGCAAATTTTCTTAAGAAAATTATTTTATTCTACCACCCGAAAAGTCGGGGCGTTACAACCACCACCACCACCACCACCACACCCATCTCCGTCACCACTATGCCAACATATAACGTTATATGTGTGATAAAAATTTCTCTGCTCTTTTTTTTTTTCCCACCACCACCACTCCACATCCATCACCATCACTCCAACATATAACGTTATATGTGAGACAAAAAAAATTATTTTCTTTTTTTATTCATGTTTGAACCTGTTATTCCTTAACATGTAACGTTGACAAAAATTTCTTTTTTTTTAAACCTACTTTGAGCTTTTTCCTTCTTGAACCCATCACATCTTAACATATAACGTTATCTGTCCCAATCTGCACTCTTATCTTATGTTTGGTACTACATCAACAAAAATGCGCATATAATCTTATTTGTCCCAATTTGTCCTCTGTACGTTATTAAAAACGAAGATAGATCTAAGACATATAAGGCTATCTATTGATATCTGGAATGTATTTTTGGCCAACACAAACACATATAATATTATATGTGTATATCTGAACTTTGTACCATACCAAATATGTTCTCTGCATATTGAAAAAATGCACATATAATTTGTTCAATTTTTTTCCAAGACATACCATTTCCGTGGTTTTTCATCTTTCCAAATTTAAATAGTAACAAATGGAGTAATCCTCATAGTATATCATTTCCTCTTTTCCTATCAAATGTAAAATACAGTAGCAAACAAAGACAAAAAAGTGAGAAGAAGTTTTGCCGACAGAACAAGGGAAATGATTTGGCCACTCCATTTTTTGCTAATGCCACTTTCCTGCAAGTGTATTTTTGCATTTACAGAAGTGTGACGTTAACAAAAAAGAGAGTGACAAAATCAGCAGCCCAGAACATTAGACAAAGGGAAAAAACAGAAATAGAACTCCTACGCCTCTATATCATTGGTTCCTTTCTATGCCAACTGTCAACACTACGGATCTCGAGATTTTGGCTTCTTTGCCCGAAACCGTTGTACTGCACAGCGCCAACCAAATCCTTGCCGACGTCCTCGTCACCGTTGGAAAACGCATCCGCATAGCTTTTTTCCCACGACTGGTACGCCGTGGTCTATATTTGTTTTAGATTATGTGAGAGAGAGAGAGAGGAGGCTGTACTCTAAATTTATTTTTGTTTGTAATTTTTCTGTATGTGATAACTTATATAGGAGGACATTTTTTTCTTGGTTTAATTTCTTTTTTTTTAAAAGTGGATTTAAGGTTTTACTAAACTATATTAGTGGACTAGAGATTACAAAACATTAGAAGTGAACTAATTGGATTATAAGTTCACTATAGTGGATCCTATGCCAATTTTTTACTGTTTTTTTTATATCATATACACCATATTAAATCTTATGCCACAATCAATTGGACCCAGGGTCCCTATAGTGCACCCTTGCACTACCGGTGTGTAGTGCACATTTCAAGTCATTCATTTCTACTCCCGCTGAGATGAAATTTGAACCATTAATAGTTGAAGTAGACAACTAGGATTGTGCACTACATCCCTACAGTGCAGGGATGCACTTCAGACCCAAGTTCCTCTCGATTGTACTTGGGGAGTGTTTCTATGAATGAATAAGTTAGTCTGAATAAGTTGTTGATTACAAGTTATTAGTTGTTCACACTAATCAATAAATTGTTGATTAGTGTGAACAAGATACAATTTTAGTTGTTGATTGTGAGTGGAACAGTGTGAATAAGTCGTCAATTAATGTGAATAATATGTTAAAATGCGAAAAACTTATTGATTAGTATAAACAAGATGCTAAAATATAAAAAAAATTATTGATGCTCAAATACGAAAATTTATTGATTAATGTGAATGATACGCATTTTCGACACAAATTATTCACTAAAAAAATTGGTGTGAACACTCCCGACAAATACATCTTTTTCCACCATTTTGCTCTTTTGAAAAGAACGTACTCCTATGCCTCCTACATAAGAGTAGAAGTTTGACGTCACATTATACCAGAACATCCGGCATTGATTGAATTGCCACGTAATGTTTCAAACTTCAATTTTTGTGCATTGACGAAGAATGGTAGAACTTGACATTGACATTTGGATAATTTTTTCAAAAGGACACTCGGGCCCGGGTGTGGGCCACCTATCTTCAAAATTAGACCAAATTAGGTATGTTCCATAAGTTGCGTACGAGAGATATGAAATAGTAATCCGAAAAGAAAATAAGTATTTATTTTCTAAAAAGACAATTTCAAACTCAAAAAATATATGCTTATGCAAATGATTTTTCAATTAATATGGATCTTTTTCAATAGATCTCATTAAGATTTTTTATACAGTGCAAAAGAAAATTGAAAAATTATTTTTCATTTACATTATTTTTAAGTTTGAAAATATGAAATAAGTACTTACACTATATTAATTAGTGCCACGTCATTAGCTAATACTTGTAGATCTACGTATGTATTTTTTTTCTTTTATAAAATTAAGTATTCGGGCTAACTTACGTGGATCTTGACCAATGTTGGAAGACCAATTCAATTGCCCACTTGCGCGGATCCCAATTAAAACTGTCTGGCCCCAAATAAGTTAATAGAACATTAGAAGTTTCGATCTTGAACCTTAAGATGAATAAACTCGTAAGTTTCAGGTCTTAACCACTAGAACAATCTTTATGAATTTCTATATATTAATATATGGGTTTCCTAATCTCTCTGGATTTAAATTTAGGTTTGGATTAAATATACTGGACACGATGAGATAATTTTTTAAGTATACTAGTTTTGATGGTTAAATTGAATGGGAAAATTTAGAGGTTGACTAGTTCTTGAATTTATAATCTCAATGGGATTGTGAAATTGTTCATTCTATAGGAGAAAAAGGTTTGACACTTGGTCCCGTACATATGGATTAATTATTGATATTAAATTAACTCAAGAGATATAGAGTGCGATTTTATTCACTCGTTCAATGATTATCATGTGTGGGTTCTACTAGCTAGGTTCCAAAAAGTCCTGTTGTTTGGTGAGAGAACTTAAATTTTGGGGTTTATGAGAGTCTCTTTCTTAGGGTTTTGTTTGTTTGTCACCATTGTAGCTCTTCGGAACATGGTTCTCTTCACATAGTGGTATCATCTCTTGTTCACTTTCCCGTGGAGTTGGTTTATAACCGTAAGTTGAACCATGTATATGTTGGTCTCTCTTATTTATTTTATTTGTTTGGTTTGGTTTCTTCATTTGTTACTTCATATATATGTTTGATTTGGTTATTTTTCTAATATCATGGCCATTAACAATCATCGTGTTGCAGTTGGGTCCTTCGTGGCCCGCCGCGCAACAGAGAGTTCCCGATTGTTTGGCCTCATATTCCATTTGATTAGTGAAAAGAATTTTGGGTGCCCTTTGGGCGTTTCTGCGGATTAAAAAAAAAAAAAAGAATTTTGGGTTCCTTACTAATTCAACAACTACTTTTGATTGAAAATTTAAGTTAAATGCTTCCTATCCAAACAAATAGTACTCCCTCCGTCCATTTTTAAGTGTCCTGTTTCGTAACTCCAACTTATTAAAGAGACATCATCATTATACTTTTCACATCAACTTTTTCCTCCACTTTCCCTACTTACTCATCATCATTACACTTTTTCTCACTTACTTTTCAAAAAGAAATCTACTTTTAGGGACAAAATAGACAATTCACCAATTCTTACCCACTAACTTTACAAAATGGACACTTATTAAGAGACAGCCCAAAATGGAATAACGGACTATAAATAAGGGACGGAGGGAGTAGTTTTTTTTCTTTCTTTTCACGTGATGACAAATGATACGCCTAATTCAACAATACAAATAGGGCAAATTTTTGTAGTCGTCCCTCTAGCTTTACGGTTGTCTCAATTTCGATCCTCTAGTTTCAATTGTCTCAATTTCGTCCCTGTAGTTTGTTTTACGTTCCAAATTGGTAAAATCGTTAACACCATTAATGAAACTAACAGAAAAAATATGATTAAAAAATTAAGTACTCCAATTTCAATCTGGTTGAACTGGTGCACCATTAATGAAACTAACGGAAAAAATATGATTAAAAAATTAAGTGCTCCAATTTCAATCTGGTTGAACTGGTGCAAAAATCTTATTTTTCTGATCATTTTATCTTAAATAGTCATAATGGATTTTTGGCTCTAAGGCCTTTCAATAAGCACCCTAAGAGAGCCCTGAAACTAAATAAGGAGTTTTCGGGTGCTCGTTGAAAGGCCTTAGAGTAAAAAATTCATTACAATCATCTAGGATAAAATGATAAAAAAAATAAGATCTTTGCACCGGTTTAACCGGATTACAAATTGGAGTACTTAATTTTTTAATCATATTTTTTCCGTTAGTTTTGTTAACGGTGTTAATGATTTTACTAATTTGGAACGTAAAATAAATTACAGGGACGAAATTGAGATAATTGAAACTAGAGAGACGAAATTGAGACAACCGTAAAACTAGAGGGATGACTACAAAATTTTTTGAAAAGGAAGCTGAGAGATAGTAGTATTCTCTTGTCAATGGAAACTCCTAACATTTTGAAAAAAAAAGAAAAAAGAAGAGGTATACATAAATATTACTCCACTATTTAGGGGGGACAAATTAAGGATGTAATTTGTTTAACCTGTGAATTAATTTCCAGATTACATATTCACAATTTGTGGACGGGCCATACACCTAGTTAAGCAACTACTTTTCTGAAAAAGGTTTGACACTTGGTCCCGTACACGTGGATTAATTATTGATATTAAAATAATTAACTCGAGATATAGAGTGTAATTTTAATTCATTCGTTCAACGATTATCATGTGTGGGTTCTACTAGCTAGGTTTCATTTTAATAATTGAAATCGTTGGTTGTGAAAGACTTTGATTCTTAGACAATTATGCAAAAAATTAGCTCAAACATAGATATCGGTTCACTTAGTCAAACAATACTTATTCTATATCATAATCTTACACAAAAAAATTGAATATTTGGATCAAACAATTACACATATCCAGTTGAGTTAATTTTTTTTTTTAAATGATTGCTTAAGACAAGAGTTCCAAAGTAAATGACTTTGATCATTGAAGTAGAACCTAGCCCCACTTAGAGTGAGCTATATTCACCCTTTTTTGGGTGGGTGAATAAAAATGTGAATGTGTTTTGAAACTGGTAAAGTGTTTACCAGAGTTCTCCCCCTTTCTCTCTCTAACCCTAGTAGTCGCACCTCTTTGTTTCTCTCTTCCCCTCCCTCCCCCTAGGGTTTCCATCCTAAAATGGGCGGCGGAAGGGGGACAATCTCTCCTATGGAGTTTTTCTCTCTGTCGGCCTCTGATCGAAATCTCTAATTTTCCCCTCCTTGCATCACTCTCCAACCTCATCCTCCCCTCACGCCTCCCAACGCCTTGGCCTCCCCAGTTGCTCTATCGCCGGACCTCATCCATCATATTCACCGTTCGTCGGTGACTCATCTCTGGTGGTGCAGCTCAAATGTGTGGTTGTGGGTGCGGAGCTTTTGTGCATGATTGGATTGCCGGAGTTGGAGATCTATGTTGGTGGATGATGACGAAGTTTTTTTTTTTTTTTTTCATTTTCTTATTGGTTTGCGATCCTTCGCTTCTTCTTCTCCCTTCTGTGGAGGTTTTCTCTCCAGTTTCTTGCTGTGAGTTTTTCTCTCGACTAGGTTTCTCCTAGTTGGATTGTTTTGGGTTGTTTCTTGTTTTTGCAGAAAAAAGTTTAGTTGATTTGGGGTATAATTCGTGGGATGAATCTCCGCCGTCTTGATTACATGGTCCTTAGTCTAAGGACGAGTTTTCATCTTGATGTAATCTTTGGTTAAAATTATGATATCATCTGTTATCAGTTGGCAAAAATAAAAATAAAAATGTACTCCAAAACATGCTCCAATTTTGCTCAAGGAAAACTTAAATTTGTGCTTTAACTTTTTTGAGTTATTTTCCCCTTCTCAAATTTGCAATTGGACAGTAACAACGCTTTAACATTTGAGATTAGCATTGTACGTATTGATGCATCGTATTGCATACTAAGGGTGGGTTCCAAGTATTTTACTGTATTTGGTTAGTGGAACACACCTTAAGTACTTATTTTTTAAATTACAGGTGATGTATTATAAAATAATGACTTATATCGTAAAACAAAAAATAAATACATAAAAAATAAGAACCTAGAAGAACAGGGCCTAAATGAAATTTTTACCCATCAAGTCTAGGAACACTCCTATCGGCTACTCCTCTCTCACACATGTGTGAGGCCCATCCACAATTAAATGTGTGGAATGAACGCATACGTAAGAGCAATGTGGTCGGAAAGTAATCAGTAGAAGTGTATGTAGCATTGTTGATGCGTGTGTCTTGTTTCATTGTTTGTATGAGTTTTCAAAAAAAAAAAATTAGGTTTGATTTTTGGGATAATGAGTAAAGAGAGAAATTAAGATAATAATTAGAGATCATGGAAAGAGATAGAAAGAGAAATGAAAATAATGATTGAAGATAGAGATAATGAATAAAGAAAGAAATGTGAATAATAATTAAAAATAGGAGTAATGAATAGTATTTTTAAGTTGGAAAATATTTTCCAGAGTCCTGCTACACACACAGTAGATATGTGCACAGATTTCATTGTGGGGTCCACCACGGGTCCCACATAAATCATCCGAGCCGTTCATTAATTGTAAAATATTTTTTCAAGGGTCCCTATAATAAATAAGCTCAATCTGATACCTATAGGTGCTTCATCCAATCATTTAACTTTTCATTCAGATTTTCGGATAATGAAAAGTTATATGGTTGGATCGAGTACCTATAGGTATCGGATTGAGCTTATTTTTTACTGAGACCCTTAAAAAAATATTTTACATTTAATGAACGATTCGGATAATTTATGTGAGACCCGTGGTAGGTCTCACAACAAAATCTGTATACAATCTGTGCACAGATCTGCTGTGTGTGTAGATTTTCTGTATTTTCCAAAGGGGAAAATTTCATGCAGGCACCCGACCTTTCACACAAATCGCACACAAACACCTGACCTTTCTTAAATTTCATATAAACACCTGACCTTTCTAAAAACTCATCAATTCAACACCTGACCTTTATTAAATTTCATATAAGCACTTGAGCTTTCTAAAAACTCATCAATTCAACACCTGACGTCACCACTTCGTCTAAAACCAAATGGAAAAAAAGTTAAGTGCTCCAATTTTTTATTTGTTTGAACCAGTGCGAAGATCTTATTTTTCTGATCATTTTATCCTAAAGAATCATAATTAATTTTTGACTCTAAAACTCTCGTTAATTAGTCCTAAGAAAATCGTAGAATCAAATATCTCTTAGGGCTAACTAATGAGAGCCTTAAAGTCAAAAATTAATTATGATTCTTTAGGATAAAATGATTAGAGAAATAAGATCTTCGCACCGGTTTAAACGGATTGAAAATTGGAGCACTTAATTTTTCTAACCATATTTTTTACTATATAAACGATTTATACATGGTTGAAAAATTAATTACTTCAATTTTCAATCCATTTAAACCAATGCGAAGATCTTATTTTTTTGATCATTTTATCCTAAAGAATCATAATTAATTTTTGATTCTAAGGCTCTCGTTAGTTAGCCCTAAGAGATATTTGATTATACGACTTTCTTAGGGCTAACTAATGAGAGTTTTAGGGTCAAAAATTAATTATGATTCTTTAGGATAACATAATCAGAGAAATAATATCATTGCACCGGTTTAAACAGATTGAAAATTGGAGCACTTAATTTTTTAACCATATTTTTTAATATATAAACGATTTATACATTGTTGAAAAATTAATTGCTCCAATTTTCAGTCCATTTAAACCAATGCTAATATCTTATTTTTCTGACCATTTTATTTTATCTTAACAAATCATAATTAATTTTTCTAAAGCTCTCGTTAGTTAGCCCTAAGAGATATTTGATTATACGACTTTCTTAGGGCTAACAAGAGCTTTAGAGTCAAAAATTAATTATGATTCTTTAAGATAAAATAAAATGATTAGAAAAATAAGATTTTAGCGCTATTTCAAACAAGTAAAAAATCGGAGCACTTAACTTTTTTTCCATTTGGTTTTAGACGGAAGGTTAACGGTAGGTGTCGAATTGATGAGTTTTTAGAAAAGTCGGGTGTTTATATGAAATTTAATAAAGTTCAGGTGTTGAATTGATGAGTTTTTAAAAAGCTCATGTGTTTATATGAAATTTAAGAAAGGTCAGGTGTTTATGTGTGATTTGTGTGAAAGGTCGGGTGCCTACGTGAAATTTTCCCTTTTTCAAAGATAAGTGCTACCTTCACACCCACATGCACACCCATATACACACCCACACACACAAGTGCGTGGGCCCCACCCTAGAATAATTGTTTTCGAAGTAGTCACCCAAACAAGACAGTGGACCCGTTTCCGTTAATTCTATTCCTCCTGAATATTTAATTCAAACAGTGGCCTTGATCTATGTATTGAACCCTGACTCCCACCAAAGCCGATCCTTTGGTTTTTGAAATTTTGGATTTGAATTTGTAGGTGATGAATGTAGAGAGAAATAGAGTAATAATTGAAAATATGGGTAATGATTAGAGATAGATAGAAAAATTAGAGTAATGATTGAAGAAAAATTGAATGATAATTAGAATTCAAAATCCAAAACCCCAAAACGAACGAGGTAAAAATTCTATAGATCAATTGCCCCTATAAACTGTACTCCGATTAAACAAAATTAGAGGCAATTCTACTAAGCTAAAAGTTATAGGAGTAGATTACTTCTTGTAATTATTTGTAGTTAAATTGTTTATACTAAATTAAAATTTATAAAAAATGGATTCGGTTAGTGAAAGAAAATATGTTGAATTTTTTAGTTTAGTAAAAATAACTTCAGGTTTAACAAAACAACTAGTTTAGCATGAATAACTTAACTAAAGTTAAAAAATCGTAGTGAGTTTTTTTTAGTGAAAATGTGGCCTTAGTTAGGGCTTGTTCTTTTTAATAAGCCATTGGCTTTCCCGCAAAAAATAAGTCAAACAAATCCAAAAAAAACAAAAATAAGTCAATAAGCCACTTGTTTCGTCTTTATTCAAAAAAAATTGAATTTCGGTCAAAAAAATTTACTTTTTAGATTCCTCTCATCATGAGGATGCAATAATCCTCAAAAAATTGACAATAAGCCAAGTGATACGAAAAAAATTTGAATAAGGACAAAAAACAAGCCACTTTGATTTATTTATCGAATTGAGACGGGACCCAAATTCTAAAGGACGCTTCTCTGACATTGGGAGAGAAACTGCAGGGTGTTGTTCATCCCTTTCCGTTCCTACATCAGCATTAATTCTACAATCGGATGGAAACCGTTTGTATTTTAGATCTCGTCGATATAAACACCCCATGGAAATTATTTTGATCCAAATTTTATAAGTACACGATCAGAACAAATTTAGATGCAAGAATTGGGTTTTACATTTATTCAGTGTGCACGGAGCCTAGTTCACAGGCCAAAAGTTGTCCTGAACATGTGCTCAGGGGCAGATCCAATATAAACCTAAAATTATCGGGATATTTTTGGTGTGAATCAAAACAAGAAGTATTATATATAAAGCTATCCATAATGAAAATTAATGGGTGTCTAGATCAAGTGGTAAGGTCTTGAATTACTCATATGAGTGGTCACGTGTTCGAGGCACGGTACTTGCTTTTGGAAAACAAGAAATCGAATTACCACAAAGCCAAACCATACAATTTCGTTAAATACTCAAATAAATATTTAATAAACGATCACCTAAAAATGTAAAAACACTAGTACATTCGTTTTTCAGGGCGGTTCTGGGCACATCTAAAAAAATATCTCAAAGTTTTCGATCGAATTTCGATGAGAAATCAGCAAAAAAAAATGACTGGGTAAGCCTTCATCCGAACTGTTTTTAATTGAACGGTTCAATAAAAAACTGCTTAAATCAAGTCCTTCTTTGTCAATTTTTTTTGCCGGTTTTTCATGAGTACCCTTAATATCACGTTCTGAAGACATTGAGTGGCTTGGGTCATCAAAATTTGATTCAGGAACTATGAGATTGAGATTTGGAGTGTTTTTTTAGATTTTTTTTAGATGTCCGAAGAACCGCCGTCCATTTTTTATTTTGGTCATATTTTTTTGAACTCAATATCATTTAATATTAGATTGTGGGTATTTTTTAATTAAGTTTATGCTTAAAAAGTGGCCGTCTGTCTGAAATTTCTAGATCCGCCACTGCATGGACTTTTATAGACGTTGGATTAAGATAATTTTCAGTGAAGCTAAACATGTCTGACAAATATCCAACGGCAAAAAAAGGCGTACCCAATCCTTAACAATAATTCTAACACCACATACACTTACACACCTAAATATACACCCATACTCACATAAGTGGTGGGTCCCAGTGGCGGAACCACACTATGGCAAGCGGGGTCACGCGACCCCGTTGAGTTCCAAAATACCCCTAGAGCAGGTATAGTTTTGAGGAGTATTTCGTAATTTTGCGTCAAAAGATAATATTTTTGCCCTAAAGATCCCAAAAAATTATATGTGGTAGATATTTGACCCCACTGAAACCAAATCCTGGTTCCGCCCTTGGTGGGTCTCACACATATTTGAGGTGCAAATGTGTGTGGGACCCACTACTCATATGAGTGTGGGTGTGTAAGTATATATGGTGCTAAGAGCATCTACAATGTAATAATCAAAATCAAAAATTTGTTAGAGTTAACAATGTGTGCTTAAAAAATTGCTCACATTGTAATAATCAGAGTTAGCAACTTCTTAACCAATAATCAAATTTGGGCATTTGAATAATCAAAAGTAACAATGTGGGACTTCACATTGCTAATTTTAACAATCCTCTAAATGAATAATCAAAAGCTGACGTGTCAAGTTTTGATTATTACATTGCGGATGCTCTAAGATCCTATGAACAGGTGGCTTCTGGTGATTGGAAGGCGTGCAATGCAGTTTTTAACTACCCCAGTAGAAGTCTAGGAGACTGGACTTTTCATGGATTGGGATTTGCGGGAGTACCGAGAGTTTAACTTCGGAGGAATTTTTGTACTCTAGGGACTAGGGAGTACCATCCATTAGTTATTACATCCTCCGTCAAAAGAGTTGTTGACGGGTTTTTGTAAACTTTTAAGTTTGAAATTTATTTCGGTAATTTTTATTTTTTGTTTAATTGTTTGTCATAATTTTTAAAATTAATCGTTCTTTTTGAGGAGATGAATCAAAAAAGTATAAAAATATGGATTGATGTTGAAAAAAGTTAGTATAAAGTCACACTTAGATACAAAAAGTTAGTATTTTTTTCGACTTTAGTGATTTTTTTTTTACTTTTCATCGTATTTTTTATTTTTAGACTCCCATTGTCGAGACAAAAGATTAATTTAAGAAATATAACACAAATCTAACAAAAATTCAAAAAAGACAAACAAAATGCACAAAACAAAGAAAAAAAAGTTTACAAGAACACAACCTGAATGATCTAAAATACTCCCTATCGTTTCATAGTTTTAGCCTGGTACAAAAAGTCCTGTTATTTATATAAAAATTACTATATATTTTTGTTCACAAATTTTTAATTTTTTTTTGCACTAAATTAAAAGGGCAGATCTTTTAAATGATTCAAATTTTGTTTTTTTTTTTTTGTTTGGAAAATCACTGTGTGAAAGTGCTTTATTTTTTAGATAAAACATATTATAAAAGAGAAAGTACATAGAATTCGATAGACACATTGAAGAGTACGTTATTCCGATTTTTTTTTAATCTTATTAATAGCCGAGTAAATCCATTTTTACCCTTCTTTGATTGCTAATTGAAAAGGGTAAAAGGTTGTGACAATCACCATTCATGTGAGTAAGGAGTGAATAATATTCTATATACGATTTTGTTATTGTCAGCCCACTGGACTGACGATAAGCACACTAAAATGCAAGAAAAATATGTATTTCTGTTAATTTTTACACTATTTAATTCACATTCACACAGCTACTATTGTCAGTCCATTGGACTAATCTTAGAATGTTCCTTCTACATATTAACAGTTTCAATGACATTTTAGCTATATCTTTCGAACTCATTTATGGTAGGATTCAAGCTTTTTACAAGTTTCATTTTCCTTTACGGGGAGTGATTTGTCAATTTGGAGAGTGGCAAAATCACTCCCCCGGAGAGTGCTAATGTGAGTGCTAATGTTATTCATCATTCATTGGAGAACAAATGATAGTTTCAGGAAATATCTCATAATTAGGCATCAGATACTCATTCTAAAATCATGAAGGATATCATGTTAGCATTTAGCAACTATCCAAGCATATTTAGGATTTCCCAAAAAAACATTGTTTAAGGTAGTGATTTTCATAACCGTACTCCCTTTTTTGTCTTATTGTGATGTGAATTTATATAGTTGTCCTTCTAAGTGTGAAAGAGTATACAAACGAAAGATTAATTTGAAAATTTACATCAAAAGATGACAAAAAGGAAGTGTGATTATAAAAAAAAAAAAAAAGAGTGTCAAAAACAATTACCTTTCTTTAAGAATGAACTTGAGAAAACATTGTACTTTAATTTGAGAAGTTAGCTGAGGCAGATTAATGCCTTAACCATACTGAGAATTGAATTCCCTTTCCAAAATGCTAAACATCTAAATTCACATCCTCTTTTTATTTTTCATCTCCAACATTATAGGTTTTCTCACGCCTCCAGAAGAATGTGAGAGAGAGAGAGAGAGAGAGAGAGAGCATACGTGGTTAATTGGAAGGAAAGCAAAATCCAAGATAAAGAAGAAGTTCTATTTGTCGACGTTAACTTGTTAGTGTCCTGAAATCATCAATAATACAACATTTTTATTTCACTATTTGATTGCCAGAATTGAGCTTTTTACTCTTCCTTTGTCATTTGTATTTTTATATTATTCATACAAAATTTTATAATAATAATTGCATTTTCATAAGTGGAAGGTAAACCAACAAAAATATTTCTATTCGTAACTAAACATAAACTTGTACCAAATAAATACAGATATGCAAAGAAACGTGAAATTCACTACCCTTTGTTCTATAACCTTCCCTTTCGAAACTACTATTTTAATACTCCAAAGTGGCGTATTTATTACGTGTAAATTATACTACGGAGTAATAGAAATTGTTTACAAACTGACCATGTTCTCTCTCCTTTTTCAGCTTTAGACATCTCTCTCTCTCTCTCTCTCACTCTCTCTCTCTCCTGCCTGTCTGACAGTAAGCTTTCTTTCTGATGTGTAATGAATTGAAAGCTGAGTTGGACTTTTGGATTCTTCGGGCTCACCGCTTTACTCATAAAACAGAATCCTTTCCGCTTTCGAGTAATTAATTTCAGATAGCTGTCTCCGAATTCCTAACTTCATGCCTGGCGATTGGTATTTCCTCTCCTCTCATGGCTACTCACAGGTAGTACTACTCCGGTAGGAGTATAGATTAGCTCTCTCTTTACTTCTTTTTCCCCCAAAACCAGCTCAAATTTCTGTACTCAACCCTCCTAGATAAATTTTATACTTATTCCTTTTTCTTGTTTATTTCATTGGGTTTTTTTTTTTTTTGTTTTGTTTTGTTTTTATTTCTGGGAAAACTCTATCCTTTTCAGCTAGATAAACTTCATGTCTCTGCCTTCTTGGGTTTTATCCAACTTTCTTTTGTTGCTTTTCTTGTTTATTTCATTGGGTTTTTTATTTCCAGTTTGATCTAGATTTCTTTCTATAAAAGCTCTTTCCTTTTCACCTTCTCCTTGATAAGTTGTCAGTCTTTCGAGGTAAGCTTTTCTGGGTTTCCTTTCTTTCTTTGCATAAACTAGGTTTAAGCTCTTCTTAATCTGTTTCTAGATCCATCTTGGTCTAATAGATTGTGGTCCATCACCAAATCTGCCGGTTGTTCTTATTTGGGTAAGTGAGAAAAAAAATTATGGGATGGTTTTCGTTGGTTCTTGGGGTGTTCTTAATGGTTTCACTTGGGATGCAATCAGTGGGTGGGATTGGTGCTAACTGGGGCACACAGGCCAGCCACCCGCTGCCGCCGGACACGGTGGTGACGCTGCTGAGGGATAATGGGTTTCAAAAGGTTAAGCTCTTTGATGCTGATTATGATTCACTGAAGGCTTTGGGAAAGTCAGGGATTGAGGTTATGGTTGGTATCCCAAATGACTTGCTTGCAACTTTTGCTACAAGCGTGAAAGCAGCTGAAAAATGGGTTGCCAAGAATATCTCTACTCATATCTCCACCAACAACGTCAACATCAGGTAAACCCTTTGATTTCCCCCAACCTGCTCATATTTTAAAATTTCCATTCTTTATTGGGTCTTGGTTTGTTATTATTTTTAACATACTTAGGTAGATTATATGGGATGGACGTACAGGACTTTTTCCAACGTTTTTTAGTAGGATTGGAGGGTGAGATTTAGTCCAGACCAACTATCATAATACCTCGTCGGGGGAAAATAAAATTTCGATTGAAGAGAATCAAATGAAAGGGGTTCATAAAAATTCTCGTAGAATCAAGAATGAACTTTTCGATTTGTACATGGATATCCTTAAAAAAATCATAGTTGTTTCAAACTTACCATTTGTGTGATGCAATAGATACAGAGTCTCCATGAATAGGAGACCTTGTTTCGTGGTATATGCCAATCCTATTGAACAGGTGTGGAACCACGATTTTTATGTAGTGGGTCATGAAAGAAAACTCTCTTAAGTTATTTAAGCGGGTCATGAAAGAAAACTCTCTAACTTATTTAACAGGGTCATGAAAGAAAACGTTAGAAATTTGAAGGAAAAAAGGGCTTTATTTGTAGCAATGAGGGATTTGTGAATCAGTTGAGTCAGGCCGTCACGTGACGTGCCAGGTCTCTGCCCATCTCATCGAGTTTACATTGAAGTTGGGGGGACAAACAAACAAAGGTAGTACCTTACTCCAATCTAATGCAAACATCTTACTACCAAACATTGCCTTGACATTTGATTATGGTCAACTTATGAGTGGAATCCCAGATGGGTTGTTGGAGTGATGTTCCTAAACTGGATGTTATTGCTATACTATGGTGTGGACCGACTGGTTTAAGTATTTAGTTTGACTGCTGAATGGGATTGATGATGGCACTTCTTATTTGCTGAGCTCTGCTGGCCGAGTTCTTCTTTTTTTGTTTCTAGGACACAAATACATGAGCACTTGAAGCTTTATGTTCGTGAGGTAGTATGCTTGTAACGTGGTTTGCAAATTGCAATTAGCCTTTAGAAGGTCTTCATGGGTTTCCGCCCAAGCACTGGTTCGGTATTTTTAACTCGTGTTTCTATATGCATATTTATTGCTGGGTTTATCTCCAGGGAAAAGCTTTTTTTGTGGCTTTTCCACTCTCATCTTTCTTATTGGTTCTGTTATGTGGATGTTGATGTTACTCTGATGGGTATTACTCCTGTCATGTTTCAGCCTGCAGTTCAATTCGATCCATTCATAATTGAAAAACTTGCGAATCCTAACAACATCCTATGAGGGAGATACAAGTATTGGTTAATTCAGTGTCTATGTATCTAGATGTATATATTGAAACTTGAAATAAATTTAGGAAGTTGGACTATTTTGTGCATCAGCAGACAATGGGAGAAAAATCTTTGTATCTCATTGCTTTAAGTTCTCTGTTATAGTCATTTCATGGAAACGGGCACAACTTATGATACAGGCACAGAAGGAAATTCCATTATAGCGGTTCAAATAGGCACTTTATGGATAGGTTGTTGAATTCTAATCTGGAAAGTGTTTAAGATGTTACTTGATTAGATCTGGTGGTTAAAGTGCACGAGTTTACTCTTCTAGGATGGGATTCAAACCTTTTCCTGATTTCTCAGATAGGATTGTATGGTCACATATAGGATACAACAGCGACCAAAAAGACTGCCGATGAGGGGATGGGCGAAGCCCCACTTATCTGTGTGGGTTCAAATGAATCCTCTGGGATCCTGTGATGTTCTTTTTACGGATATGAAGGTACTATATTAAGAAACTTGGGGAGCTTCTATAAAATGACCTCGGAGAAATTGTAGAAGAAACCTGAATAGTCGGGTCAATTTAACGAGTGGGCAAGGATTCCAAATTGGTAATGCAAACTAAGCCGACAATAACTACATTTGATGTGCTGTGGATCGGGATTCTGTTTGAACATGAATTAGAAATGTAAGCTTCATGAGTCACTTCCCTTGGAAAAGTAATTTCCATCCGTCTGGGTTCTTATCTGGTTCAGCAGGATTGAAGCTGCAAAAGGATAGTAAATCGCAAAAGAAGGGGAACCAGATAAGAACCCAGCTTTTCCATCCCCCTGGGTTCTCGTATCAGTTTTTTCTGCTGCTGATATGAGGTTTTGAGAATAGACAGAAGACCTGCAATTCGTGAGGTTTGCGAAATAGACAAGAACCAGAATTTTGTTAATCTTAGTCATAGATTAAAAGTGTTTCAATAAATGTGATGTGCTAAATTAGGAAAAGAAAGTAGAAAAGCGCCTGTCTCATCGAAGAAATGTAGCTTTAATATCTCATACTACATGCTACAAGAATGGCTCTCTGAAGAGGTAATCTATTTATCAGCAAAAAAGATGTGATACCTTACTCAAGAGCTTGATATGTTTCTAGATTCGAGAGGCAGAACTTTGTCTATTTTAATTGGATTCTCCGTTAGTTGACGGTGCGATTGGTCCCCGGATTAGTCAGTCCTTTGGGCCGGACACCAGGTTACCACAAAAGAATATGATTTACTTTTTTGTCGTAAAATGTGAGAAAGAAGGTAAAATTGGAGTATCTTTCAATACTCATCATAAAATTTTGCCCATTGAGAACATACTAAAGATGAGATGGAGCAATACATACTGAATAGTATTCTTCACACGAGACCTATAAGGAGATCTGGTCATGTTATAGGCTTTTTGCTTGAATTTGGATGTTTAATTGATCTGTGGATGGTATAGAGAAGTAATATGTAATCATTCTTAAGCATATAACTACTTTTATCATATCGGGGAAAATGCAGTTATGCAGGAAAATGATGCCTTGCTTTGTTGGCTAAATAAAAACCATCAATTATGAATTCGGCCGTTTTGTGTGAATGACCAGCAGTACCATTGACTCTGTAGTTTATAAGCTCTTAGAGTCATGCTCTTCGTATTGTCGTACCTGTCATGAAAATGTTGGTATCATTCTAATCTTGTATTAATTCGTTCTACAAAAGCTTAGAAGCTTCCCTTTTCCTCGTCAACCTGTGGCACATGACGGTTGTTTTTTTACTCATGTTTCAGAAGGAAAAATCATCCGCATCACAATTACGTTTTGGTGGAGGTGTCACCTGTTAAGTGTGTTTCATTGCACTTGTTTTTCATTTCCATACACTGTCCCAGGCTGTCGTAGCCTCCTCTGGTCCTCCCCATACATTCAATTGCTATTGTTTTCCCTGGGCTTTCTCACAAGTGATGCTGCAACATATTTTCGAAGTATCTCTAATATTTCCAAATGACCTTGAAGCCTGATTTTGATTGCGTAAATTGCTTCCGGGGAACACAGAACTCGCAAGGGAAGGTTTGAATTACGTGCATATGCATAGCTTATGTCCTAAGTGCAGAATTATTCCGGTAAAACAACCTTTTCATAATTATTGAGCTTCGATGTGACGCAAAGCTTTTAAAGCACGAACAGTCCATGGATGTTTTTTGTATAGGTTCACATTAGAAACTCTAGTAATGAAAAGTGCACTAGTTTTGCTCTGATTTGTAGTTCAAAAAGATGAACAAGCTTATCGTTAATAGTGACACAAAATTTTCCATCATTTTGCAGGTATGTTGCGGTCGGAAATGAACCCTTCTTGACAACATACAACGGGAGCTTTCTCACAACAACATTTCCTGCTCTCCAAAACATCCAATCTGCCCTAATAAAGGCTGGTCTTAGCAATCAGGTCAAGGTGACATGCCCACTTAATGCTGACGTCTATGAGAGCTCAACCGACGCTCCTTCCGGCGGCGACTTCCGAGCTGACATTCACGATCTCATGATTGCCATTGTCAAGTTCTTGAGCGATAACGGCGCTCCTTTCACCGTCAACATCTATCCATTCATAAGCCTTTACATGGATTCCAACTTCCCAGTGGAGTTTGCCTTCTTTGATGGTAATGCGGCACCTATAACTGATGGCGGGATGAACTACTACAACATGTTTGACGCGAATCATGATACCCTTGTGTGGGCCCTGCAGAAGAACGGGTTTGGAAACTTGCCCATAATCGTCGGAGAAATCGGGTGGCCTACTGATGGAGATATAAATGCCAACCCTACCTACGCCCAAAGGTTCAGCCAAGGATTCATGTCCCATATATCGGGCGGGAAAGGAACACCAATGAGACCTGGACCCATCGATGCGTACATGTTTAGCTTAATCGACGAGGACGCGAAGAGCATCCAACCAGGAAATTTCGAACGTCACTGGGGGATATTCGCATACGACGGATCACCAAAATATCCGCTAAACCTAGGTACAACAAATTCAAACGCTTTGGTATCCGCAAAAAATGTGCAGTATCTAGAGAAGAAGTGGTGTGTCATGAAGCCGTCGGCAAAACTCGACGATCCACAAGTGGCCCTCAGCGTAAGCTACGCCTGTTCGCTTGCTGATTGTACGGAGCTAGGGTACGGGACCACGTGCGGAAATCTTGACGCTCGCGGGAACATTTCGTACGCGTTCAACAGTTACTACCAGAGGAATAATCAGCAAGACGAGGCGTGCAAGTTCCCCAACCTCTCCATGGTTACGAAAACAGACCCAAGTCCACAGAATGGGAATTGCAAATTCGGTATTATGATCCAGCCGTACTACGGCGGCGCTGAGAGGAGATTCGGGCGTATCGGAAGAACATGGGGATTGGCAGCAGCAAGCTCCATTTTCATGTTGTGGACAATGTTGTAATCTGATATTTTATTTTCTCAAACTGTCTCATTTGCTTCTCTTTAGGAGTAGGCTTTTCAGAAACTGGAGTGGAATTGGTGAAAGATTGATGATTACCAGAAGCATGCATGCATTTGTTGATCAGTTTTGCAGTCTAGGCAAACAATTCCTACCATGGGTAATTTGCAGGATGTAATGTTATGTTGTAATGAAATGGTGTATTATGCATGATTGATGGAGTTATTGGGTGGTAAGGGCATTTTTGGTATTTTTTTTCTTTTTCCAAAATGGTAAAATTTTGTTAGAAATCAACTGCGGAACAATACATTAAGGAAGATCATTATCATTATCTTTCCAATGGGGAGAAAATAACCAAATAGGAGGTTAAGCTTTCTAAGTCCGAACCCCGGAGCCTCGGAACTGCGAATGAGCCTTTTTGGTTCACATAGTTTAATTTCTTTTCATTCTTTTTTTTTTTGAAAATAAGCAGTCGGTACAAATCAAGAATATGCAAAATCGATCGTTCTGGTTTCACTTATTTGCCAATTTTGTGTGTTGGTTTGTTTTCATTATATCCTAGAAAACTTTAATAGTCATATTTTTAGGGATGTGCTGCAAAGCAGGTGAAGGAGTAACGCCCAACACACATTGACCAACTTAGTCACTTTGTAACTGACTTCGGCTGTGCATTAAGCAAGGGAAAAAGATCCATCTTGATTGTATTAGAGAGAACAACAGGGGACCGGCAGAGCTAGCCCTGAGCTAAAGTTTGAGGTGCGGTCATTTTATGTCTCCAGAAATTTACAAATTTTAGGATCCCTCTTACTTTTTTACCCTTATAATAGTCCAACAAAAAAAGCCATATCTTTTATCTTTACTTTAAGTCCCGAAAAGTTAGGACCGACCATTGTTTCCTTATTCTCAACCCTGTTCTTGGAGCATCTCCAACCCACACACTCCATAACTCCAAATCTCCCTTCATTCCTCCATTTTGAAGGAATTATGCAGTGCAACACATCCTCCATATTTACCTCCATTTTAGAGGATTGATTTTCATCCTCTATATTTACCACCATTTTGGAGGATGATATAAGGGTAACATTGGTATAAAATTAGACAAAATGGATGACAAATATATTTATGTTAACAATTTTAACAGGGACTTAATTGAGGCGATGTACACATAAGGGTATCTCCAAAGGCATTAACCAAAATCGGATAATCAAAACTTGTCACCTCATCGTTTGGTTATCCATTTGTAGGGTTGTTAATATTAACAAAAGTAAAGTCCCACAATGGTCCATAATCAAAGGCTTATTTTTATATTTTTAGTAGAGAGAAATAAAGAGAGTTGGGAATAAATGTAGGAGTAAGTGTGTTGGTCTATTGAGAGAGAGAGAGAGAGAGAGAGAGAGAGAGAGAGAGAGAGAGAGAGAGAGAGAGAGAGAGAGAGAGAGAGAGAGAGAGAGAGAGAGAGAGAGTGTGTGTGTGTGTGTGCGCGTCGTTCCCGTTAAATTTGATTATCTAAAGAGAAAAAATTGTTAGTTTTGATTTATCTAAAGGCCAAAATTTGGTTATTGATTAAGGAAGTTGCTAAGTTTGGTTATACCATTGTGAACAGTACTGGACCAATATTGCTCACTTTAGAAATCTTTTAAAATTGATTATGCCACTGGAGACACTCTAATGGCAGATAAAGTAAGGGAGGTCAGTGTATTTTCAAAAACTTAGGGGGAGATCTTTGTAATTGTCCAAAATCTCAGGGAGGTCAATGTAATTTATCCCATAATGGGATGCATAATTTCTTGATTTTATTAATTGAGAAATTGCTAAGAATTGAAGAATGTGTTTTTTTTTTTTTGGAGAGCGAAAGGTGTCAACGTCATCTTTCTTGTGTGTAAACTGTAAAGAAAAGAAAAATAATCTGAAGGAATTACTTATGTTTCTGGGTTGACTAAAAGCTTACGAATAGGCAAAAAATGTGAGTGAAGAGCTTCAGAACTAATAGTTGCCAAAAAACTTCAAATAAACTTTCTATTCTACACTTTCGATAGTTCTAACAAAGTTTACATATATCTTCGTTATCAGATAAAATATCTCTCTTTCATATTATTATGAACACTCTACAAAAATGAGGAACCTCTGAGAAAATTTGAGAATTCTAAAAGGTTTTAAAATAAGAATGATTCTTTGAGGACACTAGAAAAGCCTTGTTGTTCGTAAAATGTTAGAGCATTCTAGAAATTTTCGAAGAGTATTTTGGAAGTTTTATTATAGCTTTTGGATGAATTCAGTCCTACTTATGAATTGAAGAAGTAGGTGGACTATATATAGGGGATCAACCCTTGAGTTATAATGCATATCTCTCTCTAAACTTTTCTTCCACTAGGATTTTTATTAAAGCCAAACAAAATCATATGGTGAATCCGATCGGGCTTTCATCTCGAAGAAGTACAGAGGTGCAGCCATGGGCAAGTCTATCAATTGCCATGGGAAGAGATTTGCCTTTAGAATTATAAAACAACCCCATATAGCTGGTGAGTATATTACATTAAATCAACTCAATCGACAAATTAGGCAATTAATCTGCATCGACGAAGCAAAATATAAATCATTCATTTTTTTAACTTGGTCAATTTAGTTGTCTATTTACTCACAATTCTAAGTGCACTTTAGTCATTTTTCACTTCGTACTAATGATTCAGTGCCGACGATACTCCATTAAAGTAGCTAATCTTACCATTTATGTTCTTTGAAAGCGTCCCTCTTTGTGCAAACTCTAGAACTAAGAAGAATGTGGTCTCCGTTTTGCACAATCGCACCAACCCAATGATGTTCGGATGCCCATGAATTTGTTGCAACACCTCTGAAAGCGTCCCTCCAAATGCAAGATCTAGAACTAAGCAGAGTGTGGTCTCGTTTCGCACCATCCCACCAAGCCAATGATGTTCAGATGCCCATGAATTTGTTGCAACACCTCCGGTTCATTCTTGAAAAAAAGAAAGAGTTCATGATTAATTAAGAACAATTTGGTCAGTGCAGACAGACATAGTTTTTTTTTTTTTTTCTTCTAATTGAAAATTATTTAATATCGTGAATTCTATGACTACAAGATCGTTGTGTCGGGATATGTTGTGCTATTTGTTTGTATGGAGTTGTTGGTACTGACAATGTATGTATGGTCAGATATGGATGTATTTTTTTTTTTGATATTAATGAGATGATATTGTTAATTGAAAAAAAAAAGAAGATGGTTGACCTGTCGTTGTACTTGTGGTTGCATTCTTTGCTAAACTCCGATTTCTTAATGCAAGCTGATAACAAAGTATATATTTCTTAGCCAAAATTTCTTAGTGGCTTGTTTCGTGTCATCGTAAGTCTTTCAATTCGTTCTCAGTGGCTCGCTATTGAAACCATTCCTTTATTTGTTACCTCTTTGGCCATATTGATAAGATTAGAATAAAACTTCAAAATCATTCATCACGAAAAGTCAGTTTTACAATAATGTAAAATATAGATAAGCAAGAATAGCTATGAACGACACCAATAACCGCGGAAGATTATTTAAAATTCTTCACGAATTTCGCCCCCCACACGTTAAACGAAATTCCCAGATTGCTGTATAGTTTTTTTTTTTTTTTTGTAGCGAGGAGATATTGTAAAGCACTGAGCATAATTGCATGAGAGAGTCTCGGGTGTTTTAACCCCTACATCATCATCAACAAGTTGTTCTGAAATGGAAACAGGTGGAACGGATAAAACAACTTAATTACACTAGAACAAAAATCAAATGCCATCTTCGCTAATATATCAGTACATTTGTTTGCTTCCCGCTAGGCCCGTAAACGAGCCAAAAACTTGAGCTTGAGCTTGACTTGAGCTTTAACGAGCCGAACCCTTAACAAATCGAGCCTAGTCATTTACTAGATGAGTAACTTTAATCGAGCCAAGCCTCCCTTAACAAGCTGAGCTTTTGTTGAACGAGCCAAGCTTTTGTTGGCTCGTTTCCTAAACAAGTCAAAAACTCGAGCTCGAGCTCGGCTCGTTTACTAAACGAGAGCTGAGCAGGGCGTTAACAAGCATGCGCTGCTCGACTCATTTACGGCCCTACTTCCCGCCAAACTTGTTTGATTTCCCACACATTGCACAGCTCCATCAAGTTCCTGCAATCACAAATTAGATCTCTGATTTAGATTGTGTTAACATAATATTTCTGAATATTATGTTACCATGTTTTGTCGGTTCTATTATTCATGTTTCCTAGTTGGGCTGATTTCTTTATAATGCATGTTTCCTATTTGATTTAGACTTCTTAGTGACCAAAAACATCAATGTACCCTATATAAAATCATGCTAAGGTTATGTTTAATGATACAATCAATAATACATCATTCTATTTTCTTCACAGATTGTTTGTGAGGTCTGCCACACATTTAGCTTTCACTTCCACTTCAAAACCTGAAAAATTGTATCATCATCATCTCATGAGACGGTTCACATCAATATCTGTCCCACAACTTCCATCCCCACCATCAGAGCTTAATAACATAGTCACAGTTTGGTTTCCAAAGGCCTATATCACAAAGCCCTTCACCTCTACAAAGAACTCCATCCCTCTTCTCTCTCCCTTACCGCCCCCAATATTCTTCCTTCAACCATCAAAGCCTCTGCTTATGCTCAAAACAAACATGTTGGCATTCAACTTCGCTGTGTTGTCCTCAAATCAGGAGCCGATGCCAAACCCATTTTATCCAACTCTTTCATGAGATGCAAGAGAGAGGAGAGGAACCTAATTCGATCACATTCCTTGCTGTTTTATCAGCTTGCAACCATTGTGGCCTCATGGAAGAAGGAAAAAAAGCTATTCGACAAAGCAGTCAGAGATCACAAAACACCGCCAAGTATAGAGCATTATGATTGCCACATTGACCTTCTCGGAAGGGCAGGGAAGGTCAAAGATGCATGTGATGTAGTGAGCACGATGCCGATGAATCCTAGCATGAAGATTTGGAGTTCTCTGGTTTCGGCTTGTAAGCTTCATGGAAGACTAGAAGTTGCGGAAGCGTTGGCTCATCGGCTTGTTAAACTAGAGCCAAAGAACGCTGCTAATCATACAATGTTGAGTATGGTTTATGCTGAGTCTGGTAATTGGCTTGGTGTTGAAAAACTGAGAAAATACATGACTGTAAAAGGATTAAGGAAGAGCTATGGGTACCGCAGAATTGAGCCAGAGAATCAGGGTTAGAGATAGTTTATCCTATCAGAAAAATGTGTGTTTGGACAGAGTAGTTTTAGTCTAATTACTCCCGCAGTTAGATCTGCCTCCCAGTTGAAGAGAAACTTGGGCCGTTGAGTCCAGATTTACTATACACTTCCTTCCATTGCATGGACGGTGGACCTCCCTAGAGGTTTTGTATTGGATTTCCAAGCAGAATTTGCCAGTGCTAAGCTTTCATCTACCACCATAAACCAATTTTCCAGCTTGTGCCGTTAAAAAGAAAAAAAAAAGAAAAAAAGAAAACCAAATTTCCAGCAAACTATCCATCGGCAACTGACTGGTTTTGAAAGAGTAAGTGAGCATACTTCACGCTAAGACTACTGGAACGGCTGTTGCTCCTGATTCAAGTCACCATTATTAGGCCTTCTTTGTCTTAGCATTACCCTAGTTCCTTAATCCAAATAGCCATAGGAGAAGCTGAGCTAGCTAACCTAAGTCCATAGCTAAAGTTCTCAAACGAGAGAGAGAGAGAGAGAGAGAGAGAGAGAGAGAGAGTTGTTACTGATCTCTATTTCCTCGCTATCACATGGTCCAGTTGCAAAAAATATTTTGTATGGACTGATTCGGGACCATACACTATATTTTGCTGTCTAGCAGTGGCGGTAAATATTGAAGTTCTGATTTCCTAGAAAAAAGCCATGGCGCGCGCGCACACACACACACACAAAGTCCACAGCACAAACTGGCGAATGGTGCACCAACTCTTAACAACAGAAGATAATTTAGACAAACATTAACAATTATATAGCCGGCCAGTCGCCGTAAACCCACAATCTCTTGCTTTTGATGCAGGATGACCTTGTTCAAGCAATGGATGGCAAGTTTTCGAAGGCATTGGGCACCATTTCGGCTTTTCTGGAGGCGGCCACTGGAGGAGTACTTACCATATATTTACTTACCATGTGAAATACGCATCCAAAAGAATGGCACCCAACAGCATCCAAGACCAACATAGACCATCCTCATTGGGGCAAGAAATTCCAATGATAATGACCCAACAAGTATACCATGAGATTATGTACCATGAATTCTTTTCCACAGATTGACAGACATTGCATAATGCACATTTCCTTTTTGGAAAAAACACAAAATCCTCATGGCTGAAAAGGAAACAATTTTCTTTCATTACAAGCATGGGTGAAAGAAAATGAAAACCTTAGACTTTCCACATCAGATCCATAAATGACATGAGCACTAGGAGAAATCAATCATAATCTTATATGTAAAACTTCGTACAAAACTAGATAGATAGCTTCCTCATTTTAGCAATAAGTGAAACATTTGCCTCTTGACACTAACAGCTAGAGTTTACATAAAAGGAAACCATTCTTCTTCACCATCCTTCCTTGGCATGGTTAAGAAACTCCCTGAGTAAACTACCCAGATCCTTGCAACTTGATTACAGCTTGACCTGGTGAAAAGGAGAGACCACTAAAGTCCAAAATCAACACCAACAAAAGATGCAAACTCCTGCTCAGAATGAACTCCTTGTAAACTGTCCTTTTTTTTTTTTTTTTTTGTAAAGTGTCTTTCAAACCACTTATTTTATGAACAAGTAATTCTATCCACCAAAATTTCACATAAAGCATTTTGTAGTCCCGTACTTTGTAACATGCACATGGAATATATACAGGAATATTCAGTAAACAAATTTAAAAAGAGTCAATGGTAATTTGTGAAGAATAATATGTGCCAATTTTTGCAAGTTGCAAAAACATATTAAGTCACTACCTAATCTAGCTGGATAATGTTGGTGCTAGGAAGGGGTGGTTGACAAGTCAAAGTGTCAAACACCAAAGAGGGACACATGGCAATCGAATACTGCAAACTTTCCGGAGGTAAGTAACCTAGGACACATTGCATGATCAGAATGCCCGAGGAGTCTTTGAAAGTCCAGACACTAAATCATGCAAGGAATGCAATTAGAGTTGCAGAATTTCCGTCATGGTGTCTAATGAAGAAGGACCATAAACGGAAGTAATGGGCTGCGAATATGGTGAACATGGTTGTTACCTTCCATAGTTGAGTTCAATGAATAGAAGAAAGCAAGGCGAAGAAACAACTCATCTCGAGTTTAGCTTTTTAAGAGCATTTCACTGATTCGGACACCACAATCAATAGCTATATCTTCTCAAGTCCAGTAATAATTTGAACTATAAAGAAAAGAAAAATAATCTGAAGGTATTGTGTTTAAACTATAAAGAAAAGGAAAATAATACGAAGGAATTACTTAGGAGTACGTTTTTGGGTGGACTCATGAATAGGCAAACATGTGAGTCAAGAGCTTGAGAACTAACAGTTGCCAAAAAATTCAAATAAAATTTCTTCTCTGCCCTTTTGAAAGTTTTAACGAAGGATAAAATATATCTCTTTCATATTATTATGAACACTCTACAAGATCGTGGAACCTCTGAGAAAATTTGAGAAATCTAAAAGATTTTAATAATAATGATTCTTTGAGGACACTAGAAGAGTCTTGTTGTTCTAAAATGTTTAGAGCATCCTAGAAATTTGAGGATTATTTTGGAAGTTTTATTATAGCCTTTGGATGAATTCAGTCCTATTTATGAATTGAAGAAGTAGGTGGACCATATATAGGAGATCGACCCTTGAGTTATAAAGCATATCTCTCTTTCTAAACTTTTCTTCTGCTAGGTTTTCGTTGGGGAGTCTCTCTCCTCCCCTGCCACTAGCCCGACCCTGCTCCTCTAGGTAGATCCGAGAGAAAACTAAATTAACCTGAGTGTGACTCACTTGTCCATCTCCTATTTCTCAACTTGCAAACAATAAAAGTTTAAGTGCTAATGACTTATTTCTTTTGCCCCCTTCTTTGTTTAGTTTCTTCTGTTGGTTCAGTGTGATTCCTTCTACTCAGTTCCCAATTTGAGAAAAGTAGAGCCATGGTAAAAAAATTATCACGAAGAAAGGTCTGGAATATACGAAAGCATGTAAGTTCAGGTAACTTCATGTTTTTTGTGCTGGTTTTGGGTAGATCAGTGATGTTTCCTCTTCAGTTTATTCAGCCTCATAGAGTGGGTCTAGAGAAATATGTTGCTAAAAGTTAGCAATTGGGCAAGGACAATCAATAATACACTTTAGTTTCTTTTCTATTAATTCATATGCACAATTTATGTTATTTCATTGGTATTTTTAAGTTTAGATGTTATCGGTAACTTGTATAATGCAGAATACATCATAACCTTCAGATGCGCATCTGGGTCTATAAATTCGGAGTAGTAGCCAAAAGTAAACTTCCTATTCGTCCTGCAGTTCCAAAGTCACAAAGAATTGGCTTGGAGGTTTGGTTGAGTCGCAGAGAATTGGCTTGGAGGTTTGATTGCAAGCATAATGACATTGTAAGTCAGTGATAATTCATCAACACTGAAGTCTAAAGATGGAAACACTAAGGTTTCCAATCACGAGGTCCGCATTGTGTAGATACTGTAGCGCCTATGCAATTCCTGTTAGAATCTTCAGTGTTTGCTCCCAGTCAAGCCGTGTAAAAAAGAGTGATGGCATTAGACTTGGATAAATATAGTAATTATTGCCACTCTCCGTTTTTTCTTACTCTCACAGTATGATTGGGGGAACGATTAAAATTCTTAAACAAGTCAAACACCAGAACATGTTCAACACTGAAAATCAAGTTATTTCTCAACAATGGAAAATCATGGAGGGCACTTGCTAGTACAAATCAATTCTCGTTTAATTGGGAAACCAGAAAGATGAGAAAGGAATTTACAACCCTCCTAGGCCCAAACAATGTTTGGTTTGCACAAAATGCAATCTTGGAGCCTGTGTGAATTGTAACTGTGGTCCAAAAAAACCGTAGAGTTTGCTGTTTTAGTATATCCTAAACAAAGGTCCAATCACAAAATTCTTTTTTCTAACTGGGGTTTAAGTCCAAAGGTTATGAAAATTTCATCATATGATCAATTATGAGTTGAGTTTCAATATCCACTAACCTTCCTTAATAATTGAAAATATAGGCTCCGTTTGTTTCAACGTAAATTGTTTTACGCCTGAAAACATTTTTCATGTAAAATATTTTTTTCCAAAAACAAAGTTTCCATTTTTGTTTTCCAATGTTTGGCTGGTAGTAGTAAAATACTTTTCCAATGCAATTATATTTACCCCACTCGATTAATGGGAGAATTTGGAGTATTTTTTTAATTTATATTCTCTAGTAAAGCATATATGTGGGTGTATAATGTATATAAGAATATATATATATATATATATATATAGAGAGAGAGAGAGAGAGAGAGAGAGAGAGAGAGAGAGAGTCATTATGGGCCACACAAATAAGACAAATGCAGTAATTTATCTGAAATTGTCTTTCAGGTGAAGAAATGCATGTGGATGGAGAGAGGTAATTCATGTGAGGAAGGGGAACGAATTTGGTTGGTTTAATAACTGCTCTGTTGGGTTTTGAGGGCCGACCATCGAAACGGTAAATTAACTTACCTCAATTGAGGGAAAATATTTTACTCGAGTTTTGTGCAACCAAACAATGAAAAATGGATAAAATATTTTACACAAAAATATTTTACGGTCAAACAAACGGAGCCTATAATTGCAAATATGGTAATAGTAATTAACAAACTGACCTTGGTGTTAAAGAAATACAACACGTTCAATTTTGAAACAACACCACATTGATCTGCTTGCTGTAAGAGTTTAGCATCCCCATTTGAAAACTATAAAAGAAATTATTTTTCAAAGTGTGATCTTGCTGAAAGTTTAAGGCAGGTCGGAGCTGTTTTCATAAAGCTCATTATTAGTTCTTCACACCCATTTTTTGCCGTACCAAAAATAACCGACATGATGTTGAAACCATTTGTATTTGGGTAAATTTCATTGACCTCCCCTAATGGCTAATGTGCTCAACAAAATACAATTCTTATGCAAATTGCAATGTCCCATCGGGGACATCCGATAAAATTGGGACGAATTGCAATTCTCTCATTTATATCTTGTAGAGCCGGGAAAATACATTCCTCCCGATTCTCCAAGCTAGAGGAAATCATCAGTAACACCAGTAGTAAGGTGCAAACCTACAGCAGCATATGCATCTCTGCCAACTTCTGAGAAACGATAAAACGAATCAAAGATAATCCAGCACCTATACTACACATGCTAATTAACTGGAGGGCTGCCCAAAAAAAAAAAAAAACCTAATTAGTGAGCTTTCTGCAGCATCGTTTTTAGCTTCATTTCGAACAAGAAAGCAACACTGGATTACAAGAATGAACCTACTCCATAAAACTTGAGCAAACATGCATCTTTACGGACCGAGCAGAAGCAACTCAGCATAAGTACGAATCGCGTGCAGAGTCTTCAAATGCTCAACCACTTCCCCCATGCTTGGGCGTTCGTCATCCATCTGCACACACTTCATTGCTAGCTTTGCGAGTTTAAGTCCATCATCAGTATCATAACCTGCTTCTGTTCTAAAGCTTCTGTGAACAAGACTAAGAATTCTTGATTGCTCATAAAAACATCCTGACTTTACTGTGTCGTAAATGTCTTGGGCTACTCCGTAAAGAAAATTAGGGACAGTGCTGTTTTCCCGACAACCTATCCCATCAACAGCACATTTACACAAAAGCTCTAGGAGTACCACGCCGAAAGTAAAGACATCAGTTCTATCCGTCCAGACACCTACAAAGAATATTCTCACTGATTTCCCTAAGAAAAAAATAAATGAAGAAAGATGCTAACATGATGTGCAAAACAATTTCTCAAGAGAGGAGACGCAGTTGCTTAAAAGATGGAACAAGAAGAAGCTCGGTTTGCAAAGAACATTCTCTCTATCAGCTCACAAGCCATGAAGTACCATCAGATTAAAGTATCCCATAAATGCTATCTTAAGAGCCTAGTAGGGCCACATAATCTGTGATTGATCAGGCAACTGCCAAAGGTTTTCATTTCATTTGCAAATTTGCTTTTGCAAACAATTACATGCACTCCTACAGAACGCAACAATTTTCTACTTTTCAAACCTTCACAATCCAATCTATGGTCTCCACATAGTTCTCAGACCACAATGGTTTCTCCAAGGTGAGGATATGTCAAACATCGCATCAGAGAAATTATGTAACTCAAAACTCCTTGAATCTAGGATGACCATTTAAGCTAGGAGGCCACGCAGCAGCCGCAGCACCCAACTTCATGTTAACCCATGCTCAATAAAATAACATGAGAAAAAGACAAGACTATGGAATGGAGACGGACAAGAATCACAAAAATGAAGGATTAGAGGGGGGCGGGGGGGGGGAAGAAATGCAGTAGAACTTTGGCCCTGAACTGAAGCTTAAACCTAGAAGCCTAGGTAGTAGTTACTGTTACCCCAGGAAAGTTAAGCTTAGCACCATAAATAGAAATGGTGTCAACAACGTTTTCTAAGCTATGGTCGGAGGTCTATATTTTACGCCTTTCAAATATTGATAAAAGTAGTGTTGAACATAACTGTCAAGAAGAGCATGAAATGTGAAAAAAATATGCTGATTTAACAATCATCTTTCATCCTACCCTTCCTTTCTGTTTCATCTTTCCTCATTTTTCACTCAGTGAAGACTGAAGAACGTGTGTTACTATAACTTCTACACTTTGGCAAACAAAACTAATACACACTCCGTTCGATATTGTTGGTCACGATTCTATTTTGGGTTGTCCCAAAACATTAGTCCTCATTGCAAAGTCCAAAAGAAGAAAAGTACTAAGATTTTCACAAACTAACCCTCATTCATAAAGAGAGAGAACTGAAAGAAGAGAACAGGGTAATAATGAAATCTAATAAAGCTTTCTGAGAAGTTGAGTTTGCATATTTACCAAACATCTTAAAAACTGGATCGGTGTAGCCATAAGCTCCAAAAGGATATAAGGGTATACCTCGATCCTTCATACCAATCATCCCACCAGTTAGCATACCGAACTCAAACAAGACAGGGTTGAAGTCCTACGAATATAAAAATTACATGAAAGTAAGGTGCCAAAGCCAATACGAAGTTTAAATACCAAAAGGCAGTAATAGAAGAAAGACACCACATCAACCTGATCAACCATTATATGAGCGGCAGAAAAGTTCCGAACCAAATACTGAGGTGTCTGGCCATGCAAAGATTCGAGCAGACGTGCAAGTTGAAATATTAACTTGATCCTGTCCATCCATGTAAAAGTCCCTGAAAATGTATGTATTGTTAGTGGAAAAAATAGCAGTATAATTACACGTCGACAATAACAACAGGCGTAGCCTACAATACTTAGAGCTTATGGGGAAGACATAGCAAGAATACTGACCACAAAAATACAACACAGCTCCCCACAATGGCAGAGGAGGCAATTCAAGTTCTTCTCTAAAACCATCAAAAACTAAACCTATAATTAGTTTAGCCTTGTGTTCAAGAAAAACTACACTCGGAAAGCAAACAATACCTTCAGCTATGAAATTGCGTACAGTATCCAACGACTTGAGATCATAAACAACACCGAAATGATCTTCATCATGTAAGTAACCCATCAACTTTGCCAAGTTTGGATGGCCAGATATACTAGGATATGTTAGAAACGTAATTTCATCCTGCGGGGCGAGTCATTTGCCAATTAAGAACCTTCAATAAGAGAAACAAAAGTTACCAATATGAGTTAAAAGGTCATTTCAGCCACTTACCAAAAATCTGAACACATTATGAGCAACTGCAGGCTTATGGATTACTTCTCCTTTCATCTTCACCGTGTCTGCCCAAATCTTCACCGTTACATCTTGTTCTTGCATCTCATTCCAACCTTGTGGAATCTTTCCCCGGTAAACTTTGCAAAATTGGGTCCTTCCAATTACATTTCTTACATCAAAATTATCCGTGAGCAGTTGCAAATCCTCATAGGCGAATTGTTTTGGATAATCCCCCAGTTCCATGTCCAAGTCCATCCCTAGACAAGTTCAGCACAAAGAGTAAAAGAGTAGATGAAGATCATCGAATCCTAATAACACATTTCAATCATAATTCCATGGTATATTGGTATCAAGAAGGCAGTAAACATAACTTAGTATCATAAAGAGAATCAAAAATAAAAAGGAAGTACCGGTTGTTTGGCTGAGTGGGAAGAAGAAGGGATGATTTAAAAAACTTTTGAATTACACCCTTGCAGAACTAATAACCAAAATGGCAAAATCTAAAGGTTAAAGTAGGGATTTCAATGCCAAAATAGAAGAGGGAACTTCTATCGTACCAATTTTGCCAAAAAGTGTGCGGAATGTAAAACCATAGGCCCCCCACCCCAACCAACGCCCCCAGATCCTCCTACCAATTACCATGTCCATGTGTACTCATCAAACTTGCGACAAACGGGACCTTTCTCTCTCTTCCCTCTTCATTTCCAGTATCCTTCCTTCATACCAAACAATTATGAATGATCCTATTTCAGTAACTACAAAGTCGCGGCTATAAACATTGTGGCGTCAGTTTCTCCAGATCTGTACCTTTTATTTATAGTTAAAAGTTGCATGATCTTAATTTCTCAAATCGTCTGATGTCAGATTAGGTAAAACAACTCAATGTGATAGAGGCTGCCCAACGAAACAACAAACCATGGTGCAAGATCAACAGCTCAATTGTCAGAACAAGAAAAATTTAACCGTAATACCATTTATAAGTATTGCAACCGCAATCGGAGACATGGGTAAGATGGAAGGTCAAGAAGTTTCTAAACCATAAAAAACTTCCGTAGCTTGCCCATCAATTTCCGCAAGAACCTGTCCAGTTGTTCTAAGGCTTGTAATTAGAAAACAAAAAATACATGTTGCCCAATTCAAAAAATTGCCTGTTTAAGATGTAGTACACACACGCCTTTAGGTACAGAATCTCCAGACGTATTACTGCCTAGTTATTTTTGTGGTAACTTAATTCATTGAAACACAAGCACATGGGCATTTCTATTAGTTTTGCAACAATTTTAAGATGAATGAAATTTTTTTTGCTGTTTAAAAAAAAAAAAGAAGAGCAAAGGGGCATTACACACAGATTTCACAACAAACAACAAAAAAAAAAAACCAAAGCTAGTCAAACCAAAACAGGTAAAATGAAGCACAGACTGAAGGAAATACTTCAGAAGAAATGTTCCGATCTAGGAGTGATTTTTCGGTGCCGAGCGGATATATCAGTCACGCAAGTCAAACCGCCAATGTTATTTTGTCCTCCCAGTACAAAATTATATAGTATATCGCACGCAAGAAAATACATGATCGGAAATGGCTAGTCCTTTGTCGAAGAGAAAGTATTAGCGAAAACCCAAAAGATTTCACCCATAATCCCACGCATCGATATATGCAGATGGAGATGTAAGATGGGGCAATCAAACGAATAATTCGAGATATCAACACAATACGTACAATAGCCAAATCGAATGCTACGTATTTCATGAAATGAGAGAGAGAGAGAGAGAGAGAGAGACCGTAGTGGAATTGAATGTCGTTCCCAGCCCTAACCTACGCGTTTCTTTCTGTTCTCAAGTAAATAGAAGCTGTTCGATTTTTCCGTTTTTATAGGGGATATGATTCTTCGGGGAGATGAAGCGCCTGTTTGGGAGAAGGATATTGAAGGGGATATCAAGTTCCGGCAATCACAAACTAAAGCTCTGATTTAGATTGTTTGTGGAGGTCTGGCACACATTTAGCATCCAATTCCACTTCAAAACGTGAAAATTTGCTATCTCTCACAAATTATACAAATCCACCCACATGCATCATCATCATCATCTCATCAGACGGTTCACATCAATAATAGTCCCACAACCTCCATCACCATTATTAGAGCTTAATAACATAGTCAAAGATTTGGTTTCCAAAGGTCTGTATGACGGAGCCCTTCACCTCTACAAAGAACAACTCCATCCCTCTCCTCTCTCCCTTACCGCCTCTATTCTTCCTTCAATCATCAAAGCCTCTGCTTATGCTCAAAACAAACATGTTGGCCTTCAACTTCACTGCATTGTCCTCAAATCAGGCGCGGATGCCAAGCCCGTTTTATCCAATTCTCTCATCTCCATGTACGCCAAGTTTTCGGACGTCGAATGTGCACGAAAGCTGTTCGATGATATGCCTGTTAGGGACGAAATCACTTGGAGTTCAATGGTTAATGGTTTTATCCGAAATGGGTATTTTGTCGAATCATTGGAAATGTTTAAGGAAATGTATGCACGGGGTTTTGTGGCGAAACCTGAGTTAATCGCTAGTGTTGTATCTACATGCGTAAAGACTGGAGATTTTGGGTTGGGAACAGAGATTCATGGACTTGTGGTTGTTAATGGATTGATGGAGGAGAAGTCGGTTTTCTTGTCAACAGCATTGGTTGACTTGTATTTGAGGTGTCAATGCCATGACTCCTTGATGGCTTTTCGGGTTTTTGAAAGAATGGGAGAGAGAAATGAGGTTTCTTGGACTGCCATGATTTCAGGGTGTGTTGCTAATCAGAATTATGGCATTGCATTGGATTGTTTTCGAGCAATGCAGGGTGAAGGTATAAAGCCCAACAGGGTAACTTTAGTTGCCATGTTACCACTTTGTACTGAGTTTGGTTTTATTGGGCATGGGAAAGAGATTCATGGTTATGCTTTTCGACATGGGTTTGACTCGGACATTTGTATATCATCGGCTCTTATGCATATGTATTGCAACTGCGGGGGGTCATTGCATTCTATCAAACTAATTTTTGAAAGATCAACAACGAAAGACGTGGTGATGTGGAGTTCAATCATCTCATGTTTTGCGCAAAGTGAGGCTAGTGCTGAAGAAGCAATGAAGCATTTCCATAAAATGCAAATAGAGGGGTTTCAACCTAATTATGTGACTATGTTGGCTGTGATTTCCGCATGCACTACTTTACGTTCACTAAGTCATGGACGTGGAGTCCATGGGCGTATCGTGAAATCCGGCTTGGTTTTTGACTTGTTCATCGGAAATTCCCTTTTAAATATGTATGCCAAATGTGGTTGTCTTACAGATTCATCAAATGTGTTTGAAGAGATGTCTGTGAGGGATAATTTCTCGTGGAGCACAATTATTGGTGCCTACGGCCTTCATGGTTATGGAGAGGAAGCTTTGCAACTCTTTCATGAGATGCAAGAGAGAGGAGAGGAACCTGATTCGATCACATTCCTTGCTGTTTTATCAGCTTGCAACCATTGTGGCTTCGTGGAAGAAGGAAAAAAGCTATTTGACAAATCAGTCAGAGATCACAAAACACCGCCAAGTATAGAGCATTATGCTTGCCACATTGACCTTCTTGGAAGGGCCGGGAAGGTCGAAGATGCATGTGATGTAGTGAGCACGATGCCGATGAATCCTAGCATGAAGATTTGGAGCTCTCTGGTTTCAGCTTGTAAGCTTCATGGAAGACTAGAAGTTGCGGAAGCGTTGGCTCATCGGCTTGTTAAACTAGAGCCAGAGAACGCTGCCAATCATACGTTGTTGAGTATGGTTTATGCCGAGTCTAGTAACTGGCTTGGTGTGGAACAAGCGAGGAAATATATGGATGCAGAAGGATTAAGGAAGAGCTATGGGTACAGCAGAATTGCGCTAGAGAATCAGGGTTAGAAACAGTTTACCCTATCAGAAAAATGGCCGAGTGAGTACCACGTGGCCATGCCCATGTGGTACCCAAGCAGCCTATCCGGGCCGTCCAAAAGTGTGTTGGACGGCACAGATTGAAATCCTCTCTCTCCTCTCACCCCACCACCTGTACCCACCCGGCATTGAAAATTTTCTCAGAAAAATGTGTTTGGACAGAGTTGTTGTAGTCTAATTACTTCTTCAGTTGGATCTGCCTCCCAGTTGAAGAGAAACTTGGGCCGTTGAGTCCACATTTACTATACACTTCATTGCAAAAAAAGTTGGTTTTACATATGTTATTTGCCTTGCATGGACCTCCCTAGAGGTTTTGTATTCGATTTCCAAGCAGAATTTGCCAAATTGCCAGTGCTAAGCTTTCATCTACCGCCATAAACCAATTTTCCAGCTTGTGCCGCTAAAATTAAAAAATAAAACAATTTTCCGGCAAACTATCCATCAGCAACTGATTGGTTTCGAAAGAGTTCATGAGCATACTTCACGCCAAGACTACTGGAACAGCTGCTGTTCCTGATTCGACTCACCATTATTAGGCCTTCTTTGTCTTAGCATTACCCTAGTTTCTTAAGAGTTGAGAGAGAGAGAGAGAGAGAGAGAGAGAGAGAGAGAGAGAGAGTGTGTGTTGTTACTGATCTCTATTTCAGTATTTCCTCGCTATCACACGGTCCAGTTGCAAAAAATATTTCGTATGGCCCAATTGTGGACCATACACAGTATGTCCCTAAGATAGGAGACCAATATATCCACTTACCGGACCTATACTAAACCAATGATTGTTTGCATTGAACTCAAATCGAGTTTACGGAGGACACAAAATCAAGTTCAGATTACTAATGCATACTACCTCGCATATCAGAAGGGATGAGAATTTATGACTCAGAGGGAACTAGCAATATATGGTAGTATAACATTTTGCTGCCTAGCAGTGGTGGTAAATATTGAAGTTCTGATTTCCTAGAAAAAGGCAGCACCAAAAACAACAAAAAAAAAAAAAAAAGAGAGAAGAGCCGCGGCACAAACCCGCGAATGGTGCACCAACTCTTAACAACAGAAGACAACTTAGACAAACATTAACAACTATTTAGCAGGCTAGTCACCGTCAATGTTCTAAAAATTGGAATTAATAAGGTCGCAAAGCTTGAAGGTGGCCGACCACCCGACTACCACCGAAAAACTTTTTAACATTGGTCGCCGTAAACCCACAATCTCTTGCTTTTGACGCAGGATGACCTTGTTCAAGCAATGGATGGCAAGTTTTCTAAGGCATTGGGCAGCATTTCACCATTTGTGGAGGCGGCCACGGGAGGAATACTTACCATATATTTACTAACCACGTGAAATGGGCATCCAAAAGAATTGCACCCAACAGCTTTCAAAAGCAACATAGACCATCCTCACAGGGGCAAGAAATTCCAAAGACAATGTTCCAACCGTTAAGTAGTAGGATCCATCAGATTATGTACCATGAATTCTTTTCCACAGACAGATTGTATAATGCACATTTCCTTCTCGGAAAAAACACAAAATCCTCATGGCTGAAAAGAAAACAATTTTCTTTCATTACAAGCATAGGTGAAAGACAATGAAAACCTTAGACTTTCCATTTCAGATCCAAAAATGACACGAGCACTAGAAGAAATCAATCATAATCTTACACGTAAAACTTCGTACAAAACTAGATAGATAGCTTCCTCATCTTAGCAATAAGTGAAACATTTGCCTCTTGACACTAACAACTAGAGTCTACATAAAAGGAAACTATTCGTCTTCACCCATCCTTCCTTGGCACAGTTAAGCAACACCCTGAGTAAACTATCCAAACCCTTGCAACTTGATTACAGGTTGACCTGGTGAAAAGAAGAGACCACTAAAGTCCAGAATCAACACCAACAAAAAATGAAAACTTCTACTCAGCATGAACTCCTTGTAAAGTTGTTTGGCAATTCTGGCAATTCAAGCCACTTATTTTTGAACAAGTAATTCAATCCACAAAAATTTCACATAAAGCATTTTGTAGTCTCGTACTTTGTAACATGCACATGGAATATATACAGGAACATTCAGTAAACAAATTTAACAGGAGTCGATGGTAATTTGTGAAGAATAATATGTGACAATTTTTGCAAGTTGCAAAAACATAATAAGTCACTACCTAATCCAGCTGGATAATGTTGGTGCTAGGAAGGGGAGGTTGACAAGTCAAAGTGTCAAACACCAAAGAGGGACACATGGCAACCGAATACTGCAACTTTCCGGAGGTAAGTAACCCAGGACACATTGCATGATCAGAACGCCCGAGTAGTGTATGAAAGTCCAGGCACTGAATCATGCAAGGAATGCAATTAGAGCAGCAGAATTCCCTCATGGCTTCAAATGAAGGACCATAGACGGAAGCAATGGGCTGCGAATATGGTGAACATAGCTGTTACCATCCATAGTTGAGTTCTATGAATAGAAGAAAGCAAGGCGAAGAAACTACTCTTCTCGAGTTTAGCTTTTTAAGAGCATTTCACTGATTCGGACACCACAATCAATAGCTATATCTTCTTAAGTCCAATAGTAATTTGAAATTTCAGTTCAAACATTTCAAATGCACCAGTAATCTTTTTAGTGAATATCCTCTCATTTCCCTTGACCTTTAACCTCTACGCTTCTTGCTTTAGAGGTTAGATCCAATGCACACAGACTGACCAAGCAATTGGATTAGTTATTTAGTTGCTCACAAGTGTTGACAGTTGAAACACTACAAAATTGCCCAGTTTCCTTGCTTTAATGATAAGAAGATCAATGCTAGGAGCACATTATGCGGATCTTCGCCACTCTTAGCATAGACCTTATATTGCAACATTCTTTTGGGAGAGCTCTCCATTTCTCTCTCCAGACAAGGCCGACATCTTTCCAGGCTGCACTGTGTTTCTTAACACTTGGCGAGGAGCTTTCACATGGCTATTTTTATGCAGAACAAAGACTCATCAGCATCAATGATACGGGCCAGGAGTTTCAATGGGGTGGAGAATTGCTTTACTTGTGTTAACCACCTAACCATCAAAAGGTAGCGGACGTTTGAAACACCCCCTCCCCCAACCACATACGCACACATGCAGTTATGCACATACCTACAACTACACATAATATGTGAGTATACTCTAAGTTCTTTCACTGTGCCTCAGAAAATACAGCAGTCTCCACTTAGTTGAGAGATCAAAAGTTACATATATGAACCACATTGACATTGTAACACCAGCCAACCAAAAATAAAGAGTAACGACGTTGTTAACTTGATAGATTGATAACCTCACAAAACTGTGATGACTCTAGACAATTGTTCCACTCCAAAAGACGACACATATTTGAAAATAGAAAGACAGGATTAACATTCAGATGCGACACAATCAAACATACAGGCTGAAAATCCATTTATTGATGCAAAAGACAGATAAACAAGATTACAATCCCCAAGATGGTTCTAGAGACAGTTCTAGCCAAACCTCATGCGGAGGAAGAGGCAGATACTTCAGTCTTGCTCTTTGAATCGGTATTGGTCTCCACTGATGGTGGTACATAGATTCGCGCCTTTTTAATAATCTCAGCAACAATCCAATTCTTATGTTTGCTCAATGGCCTAGAAGGATCTAATCTAACCTGCATGTAGCACTTCGCGCAATAAGGCTCATTGTACATAGTAATTGGAACTCATGATCAGGAATGATAGACGAGGAAAGAGATCACCAAATGAGCAGCAAACACACAGTAATAACAATACATGAATAGCTCATTAGACGACTTCAAGTAACAACTAAAAACAACTAAAAACAACCAAAATGATCACCGCAATGCTCATTGCGTCCCATGAGGCCCGCGATTCAAAATAACAAAATGAGTCCGAACTTCCTTTCATCCAGTATTGGAAAAAAGACATGAGTGTGTTCCGAGGTGTGAAACGGCAAAGAAGTGTGAAAAAGGAGACAATTGGAATTACTCAAGAAATGAGATGTGAATATTCAACATTAATCTTCCATGCTTAAGGAAATTCAATCCTCCAAGAATTAGTATATTCAAAACCCGAAAATTTCAATTAGAAATGCCAAAATATAGAGAGGTGGCCAAGGGAGCAGTGTACTGACGCGGTCGCCGATGTTGCACTGGTTGAGCTCGTCGTGGGCCATGAACCTGGAGGTTCGCTTGATGTATCGGTTGTAGAGCTTGTGGTGGAACAGCCTGTCCACTGCCACCACTACCGACTTCTGCATCTTGTTCTTCACCACCATTCCCACCACCGGCTTCATCTCTCTCTCTCTCTCTCTCTCTCTCTCTCTCTCTCTCTGTATATATATACAATTAGATATACCTGAATTCTTGCTCTACTCGCTCCTACTCTGCTATGCTGCCAAAATGATCAAGTTCCTCTCTCTTTCTCTCCCCTTCAATGGCGATTAGATAAAAACCCTAGCTCACTCGGCGTTTTCTGCTCTCGGAGCTGTGGCGCAGGTTTATCGAATTCGAAGCCGAGTAAGCCGAGCCTAGCCTGATAAGCTTTTGGGCCTATCCATGTTTCAAGTCTTTGGGCTGGGCTGGACTTGGGCTAGAGGTTTTTTCCCCGTTAATAGACAACAAATACTACAATTTAATTTAAAAAATACAGAACAATGGCCATATTCGTTTAGCACATTTAGGTATTTTAGTTTTGGTAGTGAGTGGAGAGAGAAATAGGGTAATGATTGGAGAGATAGGTAATGAGTGGAGAGAGATAGAGAGAGAAATGAAATTAATAATTATAGAAATAGGGTAATGATTGAAGAAAGATATAGGGTAATGATTGAAAAACAAAGTTAAAAAAAACTAAATAAGGTAACCGAACATAGCCAATGTTATTTAATCTGATTAGTATTCTACCGATACCCGATCAACTTAATTTTTTCAAATGTTTCTGTCCCCGTTTAGCTCTAAACAAAGAATAGTTCAAATTATGCTTTTGAGCTTCGAACGAGGCCCGAATTGAAGGCACAGAAGAAGACCGTTTTGTCCTAAAAAATATTTGTATTATAATAGATTCAATGAAGAGTCCGCTGCAAAGAAAGTAATCATGAAATAAATTACAGCTGTGACATTTTTAACGTGATTAAACCTAGGTTAGCAGAAAACTAGGATACTATGTAAAGAAACTTATCATAAATTATTATGTAAATTTACCATGACATAGGTGTTTTTTTTTTTGTAAGTAAAAGTAAATGGGTTGCTAGCAATGGGAATTGACATAATTTGTCATAGACCTTACATCTCTTTCCTTTGATTCCAAGTCTATGTCGAGAGACAATCGTCACCAAAAAGGTGTTCGAGCCGAGTCGAAAAGAGAGACTGCAAAAGACGTCTCATTTCAGCTAAACTACGGTTCCAATATTCTTGTGAACTTTTTGTCTAAAACTTTTTTTCTGTATTTTTTTATTTTTCAAAAGTTTTTTGTTGAGCTTTTTGTCTTGTTTTGTGGGATTAATCATTTGTCTAGATGGAAGAAATAAAAAAAGTATAAAAATGTAAGTCAATGTTGAAAATAGTTCATACAAGGCGACACTTAAGACAAAAACAGCTTATGGTATTTTTTTCCGTCTCTATTGACTTGTTTTCGCTTTTGGTCATAATTTCGTACTTTTTAGACTCCTCTTGTCGAGACGGATGATTAATCAAATAATATAACGCAAATCCAACTAATATTCAAAAAAGATGAACAAAATACACAACACGAAGAAGAAGAAAAAAAGTTTACAAGAGTGGGGCCGTACAAGTTGTAGACTACAACTTTTATGTTTTGTCCCTATTCAAATTTTTTGCTCCAAACTTTTCTGTATTAATGGTTCATCTCAACAAGAAATTCTTTTGAAATTAAACACGACTCAACTTTTTGGGTTTTTTCTTGCATATTTCCTAAAAAATTGGGTAAAAATTGTTTTTATTTTTCAATTTCTATCGTCAAGATGAACCAATAATTTATAAAAATTTAATTCAAAACTAACAATGCATCTGTTTTTTTTTGGAATAAAGGCATAAAAAAGTATATTGTAGTTTACAGCTTTTAGCTTACCGGAAATAATGTCTTTTTTTTTTTTTGACAAGATAACGTTACTGGAAATAATAAGTCTAGATACACTACATTCAACCACTGCACCATCCACTACATGTCTTGTAGGGCCCACCTCGGGTTCCAAAAAAATACAAAAAAATATTCATAAATTTTAAAATAATATATTATGGAGCTTTGTAAAAAATCAGCCCCATCAAATATTGATAAGTATTATTTTTTGATTCGTAGAGGAGAAATTTTGCAATTGAGTAGTTTTACCCTTACAAATCAAAAAATAATACTTATTAATATCCGTTGAGCTGATTTTTAACAGGTCCACATAAAATAATACAGTACTAAAATTTATGAACATTTTTTTGTATTTTTTTAAAATCCGGGGTGAGTCACACGAAAAATGTATTGGATAGTGGATGAATGGTAGTGCATGTAATATCTGTCGGAAATAATAACGGGGCCTAAATCACTCCACTAATCATACCACTATAATTATACGATGACATATGGATGGGATAAAAACACGTTGAGCCTTTTAGTTTTGACTGTGATTCCAGTTTGAACTTTGAAGTCTTCTTTTTTTATCCAATAAAAAAACTCGATGGAAACCGTTATCCTCTCCCGCTAACGATTAACGAAACAGCAGATAGACACTGGCAGACGTTTCAGATAAACCAAACAGCAATCTTCCAACCCCAAACAAGTGAGATCACTTCCCTCTCTCTCTGGTCCTGTTCCAAGGGTTTTTGTGTTTCGCTGCGATAGGGTTTAGGGTTTTGTGGCTCTTTTTGTGGACTTTTTGGGCTTTCTTATGAGGAACATCTTCAATTTTGTGGACAACAATGCTGATATTTGTTTAGAAAAGGATAAAACATTTGTGGGTTTTAAAAGGGTTCCCATTTTTTCTGGTGGTGTTGCTGTGTGAAACCAATTGAGCAGATTTTGGACTGCTTTATGTGTTTACGAGGCTGAAAAATGTTGGCTTCTCTGCACCTTCTTAATGAGCAATTCAACTTTCCTATCCAAAATCTTGATGTTTTCGAATCAAAGTATGTCTCGTGAGTCCTTGAATCAGCACAAATCCTTGTATATCGTTGTTCAACTGAGCAGTGGAAGGAGGCGGATACGCGGTCTCACTCCCCATGCGAAAAAGAACAGCCATTCAGGGAACAAAAGTTGGTGGCAGAAGTTTTTTTTCCAGGATAGCGGGAATTGGCTTGGCAAGGAGGATGAGGATATGGTTGAGGGGGAGGCGTTTTATAGCTCAAGCGAAGATGAGTTGTCTGAAGGAGAAAAATTTGAAGAATGGAGGAGGAGGGCTGAGGCAATTATGGAGTTGAGGGAAGCACAGGAAGATATGCGAAATGAAGAGAATCGTAGTTGGGAAGATTGGGTAGTGGATGAGACAAATGATGCTAGTAGTAGTAGTTCATCGTGGGATGGAGGAGATTGGAACGATAGGCACGAGAAATGGAGAGAAGATGTAAGGGCGGATCCTAGTCAGATGATTCCTCGGAGAGGTTTGGTTGAGTACGTAAGAGATTTTGTGGAGGGGAATGAAGATGAGGACATGCTATACGAGGATCGTGTGTTTCGATATGCTTCGATTAATTCGGTGAGTTCATTTGCTCTTTGTTTCAAGCTTGTAAGAGTATTGTTGTTGTTTTCAGCTTAGCTATCTAGTTCCTATCCAGTCTTATTGCATTTTGTTATCTATCTGCTTAGTTCATATTACATAAATATGCATTTCCGACATGTCTTCAAACTATTGGGATAAAAATATATGTTGGGTACCTTGGTTTTGTAATAGATTTATCATCCTACGATGGATCTACACTCTATAGATTAGAGACCAACTATAATTGTTAAATTTTCTTTTCTGGCATGCTGTTTTGGTTGAGTAGGAAAAAGAAATATCTAGGAAACTTCGTCTAAAGAGTATGAAATATCACCAAAAGTATTTGGGAATGTATGAAAGTGTCAGTGTCGAATGTTTCTAATCGGTGTCAAATGACTCGATGTTTCAGTATGCTTTGTGTGCATCACAGAGGACCTTTGAATTTTGAGATTCTAGTAATTTTTTGTTTTTCAGTCTTCTAGGGAGAAGAAGCATTTCATCTGCTCCGAAGGAAATGAAAACAAAATATTGTTCCTTGGAAAAGGTGTACCAGGATATTATTTCCAAGGAGTCAAGATGTTTCTGATAATTGATATAGCCGAAAGCACATGAGCAGCTCAAGTAAAAAACAAAGAAAAAGAAAAGCACAAGAGCCCCAATTAATTTCTGCGCTTTGGCAAAGTGCAAACTGATTTCAGGAGTCATTCATCAAGTCTTAGAGTTGCCTCATTTGTATAGTCCAGTTTGCTATGTATTATGTTACACATACATTTACAACTTTAAAAATTATTGAGGTCATAGATATAACTACTCCAGGTGTGGAAGGACTAGAAGTTTGATTTTTCGTTATGTACAATATTGGGTAACCTCATCGTGCACAATGTCCAAAGAACAGGATATTGGGCCCTAATATAGGTTATATGCAAGGTTGAATAACCAACACTCAAGATGAGCAATAAATTAATGTTCTTAAAGAAACAACTTTCGTCACGGACAATTACTTGAAGTAACGGAAAGTGCAGAATAAATGCATCGAATATCGCAAAGTTAGGCCTTCATCTAGTCATTAGGCTTGAATCTTCTCATTAACATTTACTAACAAGCACAGTTGAGTGAAAAGATTAGAGTCCAAGCAAGCTGCTGGGAGCTTAAATTTACCTGTCCACTCCTAGCAAAAGTGAAAGAATCCTATGTTTTAAGCTGCTCAAAAATTGATTGTACAATCTTCAAATCTAGGGTCTGTGCTGTCTCTAAGGTGAGATGGCGGCCTACATGTGTACTAGTGGGTTCTTAATCCTCGGAATTGGCATATGAATATTCCGAAGACTTCCAAACAGATATCTCTTGGATATATTGAACAAAAGAGTCCTTAAAGGGACACAATCCTCTATACACGCAGTGTACAGAGCTGCTATGACCGATATACAGCTTTCCTTTATAGTCAATGAAATGAAAAGCAGATTCACAAAACTTTCTCAAGGGTCAGAAAAGAGAAGCATGACTCCGTGTATCTGAATCTATGTAGGTTATCTGCACAAAGCAAAAGTTGCCCGCCCCCGCGCCCCCCCCCCCCCTCATTTTTTTCCCACATCAAGCACATGGGAGCCGCCATGGAAGTCTTCTTCCTTTTCCTCAATAAGCAACCTCCCAAGCATAACTCATAGAACAAAAGAAGTGACTTCAATGACTCACTGAATGCCAAATTCTATGCAAAGCAAAATACGTAACTCCCTATTGTTCAGTATTGAGTCTAAACTCTAAAGATGTGGTGTCCTTGCAAAACATGCCACCACTGACATGTTAAGTTCTGTAAAGGATGTTTGGACATATCTAGGTTTCAAAGGATGTAACTCAATCAAGCTGATGCTGCAAAGAGGGAACATCTGATCCAACTTTGCCTTGAGGACTAATTGTATGGAATTGAAGTGGGTAGAGATTGTCCTTGATTTTCCCCTGAGAAGAGCTTTCTCCATTGTCAGATCACTAACACAGTAACCCATGGGAAGACCAAAGGAACAATTACTATCCATAGTAAATCTTTCTACAGTTAACAGTTCTTTCTTAATTGCATGAATGGATGACAGATTCTGAAGCTGAAGTGTTAAATGGTAACTATAAAAATAAATATTACAATAAGAGAAATCAGTAGGCCTGCACCATTTCCAATCATGACATTACCTGAACCTGAGTATTCTGCTGGTTCTTGTAGACACGAAGCCCTCTCACGTGATTGACTGCACCATTATCTTGGTACCAAAATCTATCATGTGACAATGGTCGTGGCAGATGTGACATTCTCCCATGTTACTACGACCACTATTTTGTGTTTGAGAATGAGGGTTTGACCATTGTGAATAATTACCTCTGGTCACATCTCCCCCTCCACCCCCCGACCCCCTCTTTCGTGTTGGTTTATGTGCAGCTACGAGAGTTGTATCTCCTATGGATGAGTTGGATTGTGTAAACCTGAGATCAGCAAAGGTAGCGGTAGTTGCTGATATAAATCAGTTCAAATTGTTAAAGGATCCAACTTAAAACCAAATCGCAATGAGGTGAGAGGCTGCCCAGGGTCATTTGCCAGCTTTGGAGGTAAAAATTAACCAATATGAGAGTGGCTCTAACACACCCGCATGTGCTACCCCTGAATCATACGTGGAGAGGTAAATAAATGATCTATAACAACCTATGAAGCACCGAAACCTCTAAAAGTCGAGGTATCGCAGTGTCAGACACGGGGACACCGCGAGATACGTACGGGACACGCCACGTGGCGTGTCCCCATAATTTAATTTGAATTTTTGACGGGGACACCGCGGGGACACGGCAGGGGCCAAACTGTAATTTTTAAAAAAAATTTAGGGACCAAACTGTAATTTTTGAAAAAATTGGGGGTCAAACTGTAATTTTTTAAAATAAAATTTGGGGCCAAATTATAAATTTTTTAAAATTTCTTGGTGCTAAACTATAATTATTTATTTATTTATATATATAAATAAATAATTAATTATACACGTGGCGTGTCCCCCGCCGTGTCCGTGTCCCCATTTTTTTAGAATTCCTGTGTCCCGGTGTCGGTTTCGTGTCCGTGTCCGTGTCGGTGCATCATAGATAACAACGGATTAGACCAAAATAAAGTTTTGATATCGCACAGAGAAAGGTGGAATCAATTACTCCCTCTGTCCCCCTTTATTGATCTCAGTTAGCACTTTTTGCTGTCCTCAAAGATTGTCCCACTTCAAAACTACGTGGGCAATAGTTTATGGATTTCCTCTTTTACCCTTCCATTTTTATATTAATAGTAATGATTGTGTTCCCTTATTAAGTTGGAATCCCCACTAGGAACCAATAAATTTGGATGGAGGGAGTAATACAAACTCTCATTCCATCCTAAACCATCCAATTCAAAACTAATCAGGTATGAATAAAGAGGCCGTCAGTGCTGACATACTAGCTTTGGAGATAATAGCTTAACAATGTGGGACAAGATCTAATGTGAATGGACCGTATTCTGGTCCCTGACCACTAAGATTGTGATTGACCAGTTCCTTGTAAGAGACGGGATCTTCCATTGCAGCTAATGAATCTGCAAGATGTTTGAGCCGATTAAGGTAATCTGAGACTGACAGTGTTCCATTTTCAGTGGATTGAATATCATTTTGCAGTAGATCAAAATGTGGTTGGCTTTATTACTGAAACATTGAATGAAGGCTGTCCTAAACTCGGTGTGCAGTGGAGACTCCAAAAAATATGTCAAGAGCTTACAGTGGGTGAGGGTTGTATTTATGCGCATAAAGCACACTGATCCATAATGGGACATGTGATGCAATTTGGATTATCAACTTTTCTTCCTCCTTGGATTAAATGTTCGTTGGTGGTGGGTATTGGGCATCCATCATAACAATAGAGATCATTGGCAACAAGGATACAGGTAAATTGTTGATTGATCATTGGTTTTGTTAAACCTTAGAGAATCCGTAGTGGAATAACCAAAAGTCAATAATTATAAGTTGCCACGTCATTTTTTGATTATCCATTTAAGGGGTTGCAGTTGCTAAGGTTAGCCATGTAGAGGTCCACAATGGTACAATCAAAATTGAATAACCAAAATTTGCCACATCACCATTTCAACTTATAAAAATCTAAAAATTGTGACATAGAAAACAACTTTCTTAAAATAGTTTTCAAACTAATAAACTGTTTTTTGAAAACTTTGATTAAAAAATAAACAGTTTTCGGGAAAAAGTTAAAACAAACAGTTTTTGAATAAAAAATTAGTTTTTGGAAAAAGAGTTTTGAAAAAAATAAAAAAATAAAAAAAATGTTTTGAAATAAATTGTTTTTGCAAAAAAAAAAAAAAGTTTTGGGAAAAACAATTTTAATAAAAAAACAGTTTTCGCAAAAAAAAAAAAAAAAAAGTTTTGAAAAAAATAGATTTTGCAAAAAAATAAAAACTATTTTTAAAAGTATTTTTCTTAGAAACATGTTAAAAATGGAAGAGAGAGAGAATATTTTTGTTTAATGATGGTGTACTTGATTGTGAAAATATGGGAACAACTAAATTTGGTTATTGGCAAAAAATTGCTAGTTTTGATTATCCACGGGCCAAAATTTGATGAGTTGCTAAGAGGTTGCTAAGTTTGGTTATTCTAATGTGAGCTCTTTTTTGAGCAAATGTTGCTAACCTTAACAATCTTTTGGTTTTGATTACACCACTGTGGATGCTCTTACAGAAATTTAGTTGTCAATTTCTGTCAGTCAAAGGGATAAAGGAGACTGATCTAATTGGAAGTCAGTGATGTTATTGATGGGCAGGAGGATGTCATAGTGCTGTATTCAGGGAATCTGATGCAGGACATAATGCTGTGATTACAATCGCAATTGATTGGATATCTATGTGATTGATTGGTAATAGATGGAAGGGTCTTAGAATTTTTCTTTTCTATTTTAGTAACATGTTCTGCCATAATCTTAGGCAGATTTAGACTTTTGATTGCTTTCCTTTTTGGTTAAGATCCTAGTAGTTTATGTATTCTTGTAAGGCATAAGGCCAAGGAACTTATTTTTCCATCTTCAATAATATTCCTCTTCAAAATTATTCCTCCTGGTGGATTCCAGTCCCGTTGACTCGGGAATTAAAGAACTTAGAGCTCGCTTCCAATCCGTGTCAGAATCTATGTATTGCTGTCACAAAGAAGAGAATGTGTGTTCTTTAGGCTATGATAGCATGGAAAGAAATAGATAAGCTAAATGACTCTTAATTCAAAAGGAAATCTGTATTTTTCCTTCATTACCTAATATATGGAAGACCTGGAGCTGCTATACAAGGAAAGAATTCAATCATATCCCGAAGCCACAGTCAAACAATCGGATCCCAAAAACATAGTCAACCAATCAGATCACAAATTTTTAGCTTCAGACTCCCAAATTATTTAAAATCATATCCGTTCACTCAACTTTAATTGAACACTGAGGTCCTGTCACTTGCGTTTGAGAAAGAGACAAGGTGACATCCCATTGAAGTGGATAGTTTGGACTTAAACTATGTATTCCTCGCCCTAGTGTACGAATAACATGTTGGCTCTTGTTATTTGGAACTCCTTGACAACTAGTATGTAGTTATGTTATCAATACCTTGCATCTTATGTTTCATATTGGCGCATTTGATTAGATGAAGGATAACTACTCTAACCGTACTCATCTGTCTTGTTGCAGGCAAAATTTTTGGCAGTATTGGTAATCATACCGTTGACATTGGATTTTTTGGTTCATGACTTTGTTCTCATGCCTTTTTTGGAAAGGTAATCATTGTGACACTATGGACTCTCGTACCAACTGAAATGAACCAACCACCCCCAAAACCAAGAAAAAGAAAAGTAAAGAAAAACACAAACGCGCACGGATGCATGCCGCACAAAAAGAAATGACAAATACAACCAAAACCGTATCATTGTTTTTGTTTAATTGTCATACTAGTGTGTTTGATTCTATGTAGCACGGACACAAATACGGACACGAGACACGGAATTTCTAAAAAAATGCAGATACGGACACGGCCTTTTATAAATAAGTAAATAAATAATATTTATTGTATACCAGTGAAAATATAATTAGGTGTATAAGCTTGGAGCTTCAATATTTACAAGCAAGCAACATATAGAAATCGTAAAACATAATATTTATTCCAAACTATATGAAGCAACTACATATTTACCCCCAAAGTTTTAAAAAATTGCATATTTAAATCTTGGCGTGTACCATACATATTTTTCCGTGTCATGCCGGCCTCTAGGAGTGTCAGTGCTCTTTGATTTTGTTAAAATGGTGCTTTCCTTGACAAAAGTTTCGTTGTTTTGGATGAACAACGTAGTTACAGTAAGCAGCTATGCACATGGATACAGACTTGTGCGTTTTTAAAAGACGGGGACACGGACACGGTAGGGGACACAACAAAATAAATAAATAAATAGTATTTGTTTTATACCGGTGGAAATATAGTTAAATGTACAAGTATGAAGCTTCAATATATACAAACAAGTATTATATATAGATCATATTAAACTTTTAACCCAAATTATTTGTACTAATCCACATTTACCCCCCATTTTTTTTTTTAAAATTGCATATTTAACCCCGGCTGTGTCCTTATATGTGTCCTTCCCGTGTCCCCACTGTATTCCTCTCGTGTCCCCCTAAAAATGAAGGAGAGCGTATTTGGATTGACCCGAGAACCCAATAAAGAGACGAATGGATCCCAAACCCCACAATTGAGGATCAGTTGATTTCTTTGTTGATCTTCTACACTCTCGAATTTTCTCGATTTAGTACACATGGATCCTTCGCTAGCTCTTGCCGGCGGTAACAGTGGTGGCAAGGACGCTGCCACTTCTTGTTGTAATGGTTCCAGGACGGTGTGGGCCAGGGCAGTGGCTCTCATGCCACCATCTCTTCTTCTGACATCATATCCATGTTTGTGCCTACATCAGGCAGTCAAGAATCACTTGGATGAGTAGGATGAGCTCTTGAAGACACTTCAGGAAGATGTTCTCAAGCTCCAGATGGCAGTCCAGGCCCACTCGGGTGCGTCTCACTGACACCGTTATCTGACCACATCCCCTAGATGCGGCAAACACAAGCGTAGGCATTGGATTCAGGCCAAAGAACGTCTAGGCGACGCCACTTGGTTATCTTGCTGAATTAGTTGAGATAGTGTAATAAGAGTGATTGTTGTCTTGTTTAATACGTATTAGTATATCGACATGCAATTCCTTTGAATTTTCACTCATTGTCTCTTTGATAAGTTGTACTCCAGGTGTATTTGTCTGCTAATAGAGTTGAGTTTGCTCGAAATAATTAATTTGCAATTACGGATCAGCTGATGTTAATGGCTTGAGCAGGTATGTAAAGACTGTACCACTTGCAGCAGAGATGCTTGACCTGACAAGACATCAAAAGCTGGAATTGGTTAAAGAAATAAAACTAGAAAAAGCAAGATACCGGCTTGAGGTAGAAATTGGCAAATCTCCTCCTCTTTCTGATGAGGAGCTTTGGTTGGAGTTACGACATAAAGCGTAAGATTAGACAATCTTTGGTACTCTTTCCTTTATATGTTTTTTCCCCTCAGTATCTCCTGTTCATAAGGTTGGTGTTGCTATGCGAATTGAACTACTTACGGATGTAAACAGCTTCATTTAACCACCTTTCTAAGGAATGGGCATAATTAGCTGCCTGAAGCGCGTTGTGACGAAAATATGGGAAACCTGTTATGCTTCCACTGACAAACAGACCGCATGTAAACTCAACCAAATAATCGTATAATAAGACTCATCCTAGTCTAAAAATATGTTTATACATGATTGTACTGGTCCCAAATGAGATTGGCTTGAGATTCACATATTTCGCGATTGGAATGCTTCCATAGATTTTGTTTTGTCTCCTCTTGTGTCTGCTGCACAGTGGGAGTCCATTTGCTTAACAGTACAAAGGAAAAAGAAAATTCTAGGCACACGTCCATCTTTGCAACTTCTCTCACAAGTGATGGCGGGAGAGCAGGTAGAATGAATGTGTCCCTGGCATTTGCCAAGAAAAAAGCTCCCTATTTGCGATGTCACTCTTTCCATGGGTCAGACCACTACCTTAATAAATTTGTAACCTGCCATTATGTTGGTAACTCGTACCACTATTGTAATGGAGCATTTTGTCCAAATGTTGCCAGGGAGTAGATGTTAATCACATTCATAGCCTCATATCAGACCCAAGGACATGCTACACAATGCACTACCATCTCTTTTTCTCATTTTGGCCAATGCTCTACAAGATTGATGCTCTCAGGTCAGCAACCGCTTATAAGTTGTCCCAATGTAACATGGTCTTTGGAAATGCCTCCTGACTTCTTAGTTCATTGTTGATGTGTTTGCATGTCCCATCAAAATGAGTTATGTATTCCATAACTGTAAGTGTTACTCCCGCCATCCCAATATGTTTGTCCTGTACGGGGAACTCAACTTTTTAAGGGACATGCAATTAATGTATGTCCCCTCATAAGGTTTAATGAAATCTCCAACATTTCCCCTCCTTCTCTACCTTTAAAGCTACTTTTTAGTTTTGATCATTTACGAGGGTTAGTTTGTGGAACTTAACATCCTTTATCTTTGCCTTTTTCAAAGAGTGCAAACAATGTGGGACATCCAAAAATAGAATACTAGGCAAACAATGGGACAGAGGGAGTGCTTACCCTGTAATCTTATCTATTGTTTGACAGTCATCTTTGGTACTTGTGCCGGCTCTCACATGAACCTGCAACTAAATTATGAATGTTAGTTTTAATGTCCTCCTTGTTGCTCTAACAGGTTAGAGTTGCGAGATGAACGAAGGTTAGCAAATCGTAGTGCATTTGCTAATATATTGTCAGACATGGTATTTGGGATCTCGTTCTTCATTCTTTTATACACCAACAAAAGTAAAGTGAGTTGTCATTCACCCTTCTGCCAAAGGTTCTTTATTTTTCACAGAATGTAACTTTCTCACTACTTCAGTTCTTTCTGGCAAAGGTTCTTTATTATTCACAGAATGTAACTTTCTCACTACTTCAGTTTTCTTTTTCCTACCTATGAGGAAATACGTAACAGAGAATTGAGAATTGTGCAAACATTTTAAGCAATGTGGTATAATTTTCTAATTTACCATTCATTTAACGTGTCATGGGTGATAGGTACTTGGTGCAAGGCTATCCATGAAAGTAACAGACATCATTGTGTTAGCCTTTTGCCTATTTACGTAAAAGGGATGTTTGATACGACAACAAGGCTAGCGTGCTCTATTTTATTGTATATGTTTGGGTTCATAAGAAATAATGTGTACAAAAGTGAACATAGCTTTATATGCGGACATGAAGACGTTAGGGGGACAAGTTCATGGAAAAACAGATTAAAGGAATCCACTCATTGAAAAGTTGAGTTGTGTTGTGCATAAAATGAGGAGAAGTTATCGTTGAGGCATGCCACTAGGACCTACAAATGAGCTAGTGCGTTACAATGAGTGATTCAAGTTGAAGATGCCAACATAAATTGCCGCACAAGTACACAGTATATGGCTTGAGATAAGAATTGAATGGTGGCATTGGTGCGTGTCATTCATTTTTTGTCTGTTTTGCGGTGGTTTTGTTTCTTTTTTTTGGGTAAATTGACATTATATCTATGCTACTTGGAACACAAACCCAAACTGTTCAGGTATGAGGAATTTGGAATAGGAATGGGATCGCAATACACGACTTGTCCTAATTATGGAACGGTGGGGGTAGACATATAGATTAAGATCAGAATGCACTTATTTTATTCATATTTACCTGTTTATTAATCTGGAACACATTTCTAGGAGCTTTCTTACCACATATACATGTATTTTGGCATTTTGCCCTTATCCTGCTAAAGCCTCACTCTTATATTTTAAGGTTCCTACATTGTGATTTGCTATGATGGGAAGTGTAAAGGAAGTACATAGGAAAATCTTTGGGGATCACATTGGAAGCTAAATTACCTGTTTTGAAAAGTAGATGCACAGCTTTTCAGATCGTGCGTGCCAAATCAGAATTCCCTAGGGTATTGGAAAGTGATTTCATTTCTTTCTAGCAATAACCTTTGATCAGATTCTAAAAAAAAACGCATAATGTTACTAGTTGCAATATGTTTTGAGCCCCAAGGTTGCCTAATTTGTGTCAACTGCTAGCTCTGTCCCAAATTGCTCGCCCTTTTTGGGGAACCGTGCATTTTACACTTAAAAGATAACGTGTTAGCATGAATTTTTTTTACACCAATTTAAAGATCTCATTGAGAAAAAAAAAATTTGGCGTAAATATTTCTCAAAAAAATTCTCATACATAATTTTTTTGCTTGCAAAATGCATGGTTCCCCAAAAATGGCGAGCAATTTAGGACGGAGGGAGTACCATTTTTGTTGTATTTTCTAGGTGATTGAATACTTTCACCTTTTAACACATAGTGATAATTTCTGTTAACCTGTTAATCTTAGGTCGCCATAAACTTGAAATATACTTCCACAATCCTATGTGACGCGTATGAAATAGAAAAATCTTTACAACACCGATATGTGCATTTTGCCTTCATGTAAATATGCAGACACGTATTTCTTTCGTTTTCGTTGCTCTTCTATGTCAAAAAATTACTCTTAGTGAAGCGGACCACAATCTGCATTCAAGTGGGCATGTCTTTCCTGACCATCTTTTGTTCCTCTGTTGCAGGTAGCTTTGCTAAAATTCACGGGCTATAAAATAATTAACAATACAACAGATGCTGGGAAGGCAATTGTTCTCATCTGTCTAGCTGATATGTGGTTGGGGTAACATTTTGACTCTTTCCTGCATATATAGGATCAATTAGCATGTTGATATGGATTTCGCGAATGTGATGTGGTGTGAAAAACCTAAACCAAGTTTCCTTGCCACTTGTATTTTTAGTTTTCAATTGAGTAGTATTTCTTCCTTATCCTCTAACCAAGTTTTCAATTGAGAACGCTTCATTTTTTTCCTTTTCGTTCTGCAATCGTCAGAAATTTCAACCTAATTTGCGTGATTTTGATTTTTTTTTTTGATCAGTAACATTTTATTAGGGATAGAGGAAGGGACTCCAACCAAAAGTTGGAAAATACAACCGGTGGGACAAAGCCAAAAAACAACACTTGAAGGCCTAAAGTGCCCAGATAAAAACAATTACAGCTCAAACATCCAAAAGGCCAAAAATGCCCAAATGAGACACTGAAGCCCAACCCAAAGAAAACGCAAAACCTAACCCTAAGGAGACTGCCCTCCCAAAACAGACAGAAACATCCTCAGCAGTGACAGCCACCACCCAGATCCTCCAAGCCACCCCTTCGGAGATGCCTCCCGGAATCCAAACATACCAAGAATGTCACGGATGCTACCCTTGCCATTAGGCAAGAATTGGACCGTCCACAACGACTATGGCGGGAGCCACGCCAACCACACCATACAACCCATGGAAACCCATGCCGTTAGGCATGATCGGAAAACTCAGCAGAAAACCAACCGGTCTTCCACGGGCTGAATTGTGGCTGTGAAACGGGAAAAAACCAGCCGACCAGGGTAGGGGGTCGAAAAATAGAGGGGAGAAGGAGATGACAAGGAGATCGAAGACCATACCAGAGCCGGCCTCGTCGGACGACCGAAAACCTCTTGCGAAGCCACTGTGAAGCTCTGTGTTTCGGCTCCCAAAAACAACTAGAGGTAATCGGCCATTGAGATCCAAGGATGCTAACATTGCCACTGGAAACCACCGTCGCCACCATCTCATAGTTGCCGTTGCCGATCTTTTTGTGAATAGGAAAAAAGAGAACGAAATAGAAGGCGAGAGGAGGAGGAAAAGAGAGAAAACAGGAGGAAAGAGGAATGGAGGAGGAGAATAGATAGAGAGAGGGAAAGGAGGAGGAACACCCGGGGGGAGGAGCGGAGCGGCAGAGCCTCCCCCCAGGCGGAGATCTCGCCTCTTGTCTTTTCGGCTTCTGGAGAGAGAATGTTTGTGTGATTTTGAATTTAAAAGTAGTCCTATGAGATTTTCCTTTACCTTTAAGCAAATTTTTAATCGAGAAAGCTTTTTATTTTTTTCCTTTTCGTTTTGCAATCATCAGAAATTTCAACTTAAGTTGTGTGATTATGAATTTCGTAGCAGTCCCATGAAATTTCAAATTTGCTGGTAACATTGTGTCTAAGTTATCAAGTGAATTTGTTTTTGCTTTACAATTGTACAATTGAGAAAGCTAGTTGTTTATCTCTTCATTTCGCCATCATCAGTAATTCAACCTAAATGTTGTCATTATGAATCTCAAAGCAGTAACTTATGAAAATGCAAATTTGCAGAAGCCATTCTGAAGTTGGTTGGCATGCTTTGACAGAGATAGCCCTTGAGCATTATGGCCTTGAGGTTGATGAGGCTGCTATAACCATATACATCTGCACTGTTCCAGTTTTCCTTGATTGTTGTGCGAAGCTTTGGGTAAGATTTTAACACCTGAAACAAATGACTCGTTTTTTCAGTTGTCTTGTCCCTTTCTCTTACGACACTTACAAAGGCTTCCCTATGTTAGTATGGGTCATATCAAGGAACAAAATTTTGTTCCATTTCCGTTGGGATAGCCGAAATGTTTTCGTTTCTTAGGAGACCAAAACGCATCATTAGTGATATATCGAATGCTAAATTTTCCACCGACACATGCCAAAACTCTCCGAAACATGTCAATTTTCTATGGAACGTACAAAATTGTTGAGTTGATTTTCTATGAAACGTACAAAATTGTTGAGTTGATTCAACACCTATTAGTCCAACAAAGACATTTTCCAACATTTCCATTGTTGTTTGACCTTTATATTATGTTCGAATTACTTGTTTCAAAAAGTTTCCGGCACGTACCAGAATATTTTTGAAATGTCTCAAGAATGTTTTGAAACGTTTTCTCTTCCTAGCTAATGGAACAACAATCCCAACCGAAAGTTGATCCAGTTGATCCCTGGGTCACATTCACCCATCGCTATCAGAGTATTCTCTCACAATATGCCATGCCGCTCTCCAAGCTGAAGAAAAAAACCAAGTCATACACACCCATTTCTTCTATGCATAGATTTCCTGCCATTTTCAGATCCCAAAGGGATGGCTGGGTCAAACTAATCTGTGGATTTGTGCGATATTCAAAATAATCTACCCGTATCATGTGATTTAGAGTTCAATATTAAGATCAGAGGGAACAACACCTGGATATCTTTGCACCAATATTTTTACCAATATGCATGTACGATGCTCTATAAATTTTAACCGAAATCTTTTATGATTTGCATTTTATCATTCGATTTTTCAAGGGTTGTTAAAATTAATGTCCAAAATTCCTTTATTTGGAATGGTGGTAGATTATGTTTGTGTATTGAATACCTTCTAATGATGCCAGACACTTTCTGGTATGTGAATCTAAATCCTTTCCTACATCGCTCCACCTGTGATAGGTATACTGAGGAATGGAAAAAAATCCGGTACACACCCGACATAACTAAATATGTTACGCCTCTCAATGGTTTTGGGTTTTGCCTCTCAATGATTTAAGTTATGCCTCTCAATGGTTAGGATATGCCCCTCAATGCTCAGGGTATGCCCCTCAATGGTCAAGTTATGCCTATCAATGGTAAGGGTGCATATGGAATGCACGGTTACGCCTAGGTTATGCCTCTCAATAGTTTTGGTTATTCCCCTATGTTATGCCTGTTATGCCTATGTTACGCCTCTCGATGATTTGGTTACGTCTCTCATTGGTTTGGTTATATGGGTGCATACCATACAAGGGTGTGTACCGTAGACGTTCTCGTGAGGAATTCATGAGTGCGCATCTTGGTATCATCCTAAAACTTTCACCATGGTGTTTACTGAACATGATCAGGACTCTTAAGGATATTCAATTGAAGAAGTTTGCGAAGATGTCAACATGCTTTTGAGTTTGGAGAATTTCTGTTTCAATTTGCACAAATTTCCACAATCGTGTTAACTAGCGAATGCCCTTCTATGTGTTGAGAATTTTGTTTTCATTTCTTTCTAACTTTTACAGATCCTAACATGCTAATTTTATGTTTTTCAGTTGTTCAATAACCTTCCACGGTTGTCCCCAAAGGTGGAAAGAATCATCCAGGATATGAAGTGGAACTAGTCGATTTCTTTGCCGGATTTTCTTGTCATCCAAAGTAGCAGACAAGGTATTACATTCATATGAAGTGGAACTAGTCGATTTCTTTGCCGGATTTTCTTGTCATCCAAAGTAGCAGACAAGGTATTACATTCATCAATGTTACGATTAGACAAGGTATTACATTCACCTATGTTACGGTTTCCGTATAGAGGATTGTCTTGATTTTTGGCAGTATCGGATAGGAATCAGGCTTTTGAGGCGGCTGAAATGGAGCTTCTTATTCTTTGTGTATATCTTATCAATTTTTGCCCATATTAAAATGAATAATTGTAGAAGCAGTATTGGATAATACATTTTTGAGATCTCACGATCACTTAAATTTCTGAGAGCTTACATCAATCGAAATTTTCAGGTTACCATTGTTTTTGGCAATGATTAATTCAGACATCAGTTGAAGCTCGGATTCTTCTTTTGGCTTTGAGAAACACACACACACACACACACACTCTCTCTCTCTCTCTCTCTCTCTCTCTCTCTCTCTCTCTCTCACTCTGTAGTCTGTACTGCAATTCATCTTCTTGGATCTTGAGTTCCCTTTTCTCTGTTGAAAAGTGTATGTGAAGTCATTCCTACACTTTTGTTTGACGAACAAACTAATCCCATTAATATACCATAACCACAACTGAGTTACAAACCGGCCGAAGCAGCTCTAGCTTTAAAATGAGCTGCCTTGACTAGATGTCTATCTACCTTATTAACTTTTACAGCATTGAAATAAGAACATAAGGAACAAAAGTCCATAAGAGCATCCTGTAGACTAATCTCAGCACAGCTAAGATTACAAAGAACAAGAGCAATGCAATCTGTCTGGATAAAAACTTCAGGAAGTCCTTGTGCACAAGCCAATTGAAGAGCTAGCAGCCCCACTCGAATCTCCACCATTGCCGCTGAAGATGAGTTGCAAAGCATCACTTGACTAACCACCTCTTGTCCTGCTCCATTCAACAGAACCCAAACTGCCGCACCCACATCCCATGCCCACCCTACAAGCTTCATGTGTAACAAAAACTTGGCACCCGTTAAACTCACAATCCCTCTTTTTCAACACAAACTGAACCCTCCCTTCATGCCCACCGGCTCCGCAAAAACTGTTAACATGATGCCCAATCTGTTTGCCGCTTATCAAACCGGACCTGCATAAACTTCTGAGTCCTGAAAATCGAGCCAAGTAGCCAACGCATTATCCACACAACCAACATTATGCTGAAATAAAGCTTCATTATGAATGCACCAAATAAGCCATAAGATTAAAACTGAATCACATATTGACTCTTTACTCGGCTCCTCTGCGATCCACTTCGCAAACCATTCCCCAAAAAGGATAGGAACACCCAAATCAAAATTGAATCCCAGATGAGTCGCCCTCCACAATCTTTTAGCAAAAGCACGCTAGAAAAATAAATGCTCTATTATCTCCACTTCCTTCTCAACTAACGGACACCCCGGTTCCACATTAACATTCCAGTGGGTACAAACACAAAGTAAGTTAGGATCAAGAATAGAGAGAGCACAACACAAGAAATATATTATTGCTTAAGTCTGCCCATACATTGGTGAAAGCCTCTTCTTTTATAGAGTGACGAGAGGCCTGGAAGGTTCCCAGATACATCATGACTACTACTATTACACATGGAATACATCATCATGGCATCTTGAACATTTGACTAAAAGCTAGACTAATACAATTCACATACGGATACTATATATTTCACCACTTCCTAAAAGTAGCAAGCTACTTTATTTCACCACCCTACTTTATATCACACCACACGAAAGAAACAGCTGGCATGAGCACGTGGTCATCACGCCGAATAATTGATTATTTCTTCTGAATCATCTGAACTACCCTCTCCATAATAGCCTTTAGCTTTGTCGGTCAAGTAATACTGGTCCAAAAGATAACAAATATTCTGACGCCATTCTTCCGGATATGTATCATTGAATTTCCAATTTGCAGTTTCATAATGGAGGAGAGACGAGGGAACTTCTGCAGGCGTCAATCCTCCTCAAAAGAGCATTTTTAACCACTAAAGTTCGGTGTAAAACCTTCCAGATGAACACTTGAAATTTAGGCGGAAGACCCAAATCCCAAACCTTTCCCCATTTTCCAAACCGAGCTTGGTTCTCACCAAGATCTTGATCCGAAATCTGAGACAGCAAGTATGCATACTTTACCGAAAACACCCCATTTTTAGTAAACTCCAATTTTACAATTGAAGGACAAGTATTTCTCGGATAAGTGGATATTTTGTGTTCTTTTGTCAATAGAAAAATGATTTTGACACTCACTCTTGATCCTCCCGTACTTCTTTATTTGATTTGACAATATAAGAAGACAAGATTGTCCTTCCATTTACTACTTGTTGGTAAGCATGTTGAGTGATTCTGTATGACCCCAGAAAATTTTCTATCTAGCCTTATTTTCTCTTTGCACCAATCCAAAAAATTTACACTAAAAAACTTCTTTGCAAACCCACCCATCTCCTCCACCATCCACGGAATATCCACACTCTGGTGCCTTATCCCACTCCGCCACCTCCAGTCCCGCCGCTCAACACCACCGCGACCGTGACCACGCAGGTTTTTGCCGTAATCAATTGCTCCAAAAGTGAAACATCAAAGGGACCTATGCACTTCCCCAAAAAGTATCAGAATCTGACCTTACAAAAACAAATTTGCAGGACCATAACTAAAATTACGCTGTTTTAGGGAATTAAAAGACCCGAAATATTGGTTTGGAGAACTGTCCTATGTAGTTTCCCTTGGCCTTTTTATAGGATAATGATATCATTTTTGGAAGAACCAAAAAAAAAATCACTAAGAATCCAATTACTGTCGTTGATTGGTATCTTGAGCGAAGCTTAAATTGGTGGAAACGAGGAAATACAGGGTGGGGCTCACAAGATCACTTGTATCAAAAAGTGTCTGTACCTTCATTACTTTGCATTTTTTAGCCGCAAGATTGTACAAAGGTATCTTCCCGGAAAGATTGCACATAGGATATGCGGTTGAAAATGCATGGGAGCAAAGACACTGTTTTTGGGTACAGTGGATTTGGCTGGCAACGGTGTACGCAGGGTTTTTCGGTAATTATGTATGTGTTTACAAGAATGGCTAAAATTTGGGGAAATTCAGATTGCTCAGTACCCATAGCTAACATATTAATTTACCAGTCTCCACCTCCTCCACCTCTTCTAGTCCAAAAACCACCATGACCTCCACCTCCTCCTCCTCGCTAACTTTACCTCTCACAAACACCTCATCCCCAAACAACACCAACTATTGTTACCTCCACCTACACCCCCACCACCACCTACCCCCATCTCTACCTCCAACTTTGGATAACACCAGCCATCATGGCTACAATCGCTTACTTTTATTCTGACGGTCTTAGGTGTTCGAGATCATAAATTCGTACAATTAAGGATGGGTTGGAATTTGTAAATTTCAAGACGGTTACTCGTTCGGAATTAAAATTCTGTACGATTGTTCGGAATCTTAAATGTTCGATTTTATTTTTTCAAAATGGTAATAGTTTCATTGATAGGAAAGATGAATACATAAGATAATCACACAAAGGTAGCATTCGTCCTTAATCAAATGACTATAAAGCCACAAAAGAGGGTAGCATTACCAGGTACGAACACCCAAATGACTACTATATTCTCTAAAAGCCAAAGGCTGGATCGCCCCAATCGCTGTTCTACACACAATAGAAAACTCACTAATAACAGGGAGGCTGCCAAGCCACGCAGTTGTACATCAAAGATGATTGTTCTATGTGCAGCACTGTAAATGCAAACTAAACCTTAGGTTTTTGAATCTTACAAGGTGGCTATTACGGTAATCGAAGAGCCTCTATAATCGATCGTAGTTTATATGGATGATTAAAAGCCTTTCTAGTTTCTACTTAAGTTTTTATAATACGTTGGGGCTGAGTTTGTTCTAAATTAATGTGAGAGAGTTGAGAGGCAGTTTGAGCGCGGCAAGGTTTAGAACTTGAGATAAACTAATAGGGGAAATAACGGAACAGTGGAAAGAGGGACTATCAAAGTAAACGTAAATGGTTATGGTTATGTATGTTGTTGACATGGATAATGGTTAAATACAGTATCTACATTTTCTTTGGGTAATTTAGCTTGAAATAGAAAACAAGGTTAAGCGAATGTACAGCCTACAAAGGGCAAACCCCAGGAGGGAGAAAAAAAGAAAATCATAGATAGAAAAAATTGATGTAAGCCAAGTGCCTACCTACATATATACATTTGTGGCTACAATGAGAAGTGACCGATTGGGCCATGGTAGCAAACACCAATCTAAGCCAATTAATACTAAGTACACCATATAACTAGGCAAATTAAAGCCAACATGGAATCCACATGTTTCAATGCCATCTAAAAGATGGGAGAGGAACGCATGTCAAATGAAGGGAAACACAAAAGGCGAAGTATTGCACTGGTTGGTATAATTAACAGGTGCCGGATAGCACAACACTAGTTGGAAGTAGCTTTTAAAATCAATTGTATGTGAATGGGTGGTTGAATTTCTCCTTAAATCGATTTGAAACTCAAAAGTGCTAAGCCTTTGCTTATGCGTTGACAATCAATTCTGGCACGCATAATACTGGGTCGCTGTCCTTTTGAGGGTTCGACAAACTCAATAGAGAAATTCGATCGCACTTAGCATAATCTTTCGGTCTAGCACACAAAATACTAGTGGGACTTGATTGTGTAAATAAGTGAGAATATTGAATTATTTAGGTTATTGGTGGTGTAAACCCTTCGCCCAAGCCTATCATTTAAATACTTGCAACCATAATTTTAGTTTAATCTGGAATTCACCAAAATAACCACCAAAAATCAAGGGTCGGCTACCTACAGCTACAAACCACCACTTAGACCGATTAAGCATTTCACTCCGATAAACCGCTCCCTGTGGATCGATGATCTCGGTATTACCGAGTTATTCTGCAACGGACTTGAGAGCCCTATGCTTCGGGCTAGACATCCAAGAATACTATCTTTGGTCGCAAGCATTTTTGGCGCCGTTGCCGGGGAACGGTATAAAGTTGGAGTATTTAGCTGCCTCGCTCTATACCTCACTGTAAGTATTCCGCTTTTCGTTTAATATGTTTTGTTTGTGTATTATATTTTAGTTTGTATATGGCTTACTTAGTTTATGCCTAAGCACAGTAAAAATAAAAAAAATTGAAAAAAGAGCTTGGGATCGAGATAATACTGATAGACTAGTAAGAATAGATATTCCTATAGTTGAAACCATGACAGAAGAACGAGCAGTAGTTGTTGTGCCTGTTAGGATGGTGCGGGATTGCCTTAATCCAACCCGCACATCTACACCATCTTGTATAGTATTACCCACACCCACGGCGGCTAACGCTGGTAATAATTTCACTGTTAAACCAGGTTATCTGAACATGTTGCCTACTTTCCAAGCACTTGAGCTCGAAAACCCTTACCTTCATGTTAGGGATTTTGAGGATGTTGTAGGTACTATTGTTAGTCAAGCTGCACAATTGGAATCTGCACGGTTGTAACTTTTTCCGTTCTCTCTGAAAGATAAAGCTAAAATGTGGTTGAACTCACTTAGACCGCAATCCATTGAAACTTGGGCTGAGATGCAAGCTGAATTTTTCAAAAAGTTTTTTCCTACTCATAGAACAACTACTCTCAAAAAGCAAATTCAAACTTGTTCTAGTAAAGAGAATGAACCTTTTGGTGTCTGTTGGGAGAGATGCAAAGACTTGTTGAATTTGATACCACATCATGGGTATAATGACCACCAGATAGTTGGTTTCTTTTACGAGGGTATTTCATCCCAAAATCGTCAATTTCTTGAAAGGATGTGTAATGGTGAATTTTTGAATAAAGAAACCAGCGATGCACTCGAATATTTTGATTTTCTGGCAGAAAATAGTCAATCATGGGACTACTCTAATCCCGCTGAGAGGACTACCCATGTGGTTAGTTTTGATCAGTTGAATGCGGGAAAGATTGTGTTTAGGGAGCAAGAGGACCTTTCTCAGAAGGTTGCTCATCTTACCCGCAAGTTAGAGAAGCTAGAACTTACCCAGGCCAAAGAAGTGGCTGTACTAGCAAAAGTGGATGAGATGTGTCACATTTGTGATACGCTCGGGCATTCAACCAATGAGTGCCTGACAATACCTGCTTTCAAAGAGGTACTCCATGGAACCATAGAGCAAGTGCATGTTAATGCTCTGAACCAAGCCTAAAACCAAGCTAGACAGCCCGTCAATTTCCCGTTGTCTGCCACCTATACCCCAGAGTGGTGTAAGCATTCCAATTTCAGTTGGAGGAACGCCGATAATCCTGGACCATCTCAGGGTCCGCTTGGTAATTTTCAAAACCAGAGTCAGTTTGCTAACCCACCTCAGCAAAATTTCCAACCTCAGGGAGGTCAAGGGCCTCCTAGGTTTCAGCCGATCCAGCAATAGTTTGTTCCTCAAGGACCTCCTATGGGCCCTAATGTTTATCAACTGCCCCATAAGCGGGCGATTGAGGAAACCTTGCAAATGTTCATGCAGGGGCAATCAACCGTTAGTGAGCAAAATGCCCAAGTGTTTGGGGATATTAAAACTCAATTGTCCAAATTGACTTCTTCTATGGGAGTCATGCAACAAGAAAAGGAAAAATTTCCTGCTCAGCCTCAGGCGAATCCCCAAGGTCAGCACTTTGTGAGCAGTTCATCTGGGACTCACTCCAATGTGGAGGAAGCTAAGTCAATTAGTACTTTACGGAGTGGTAAGGAAATTGACAAGACTATCATACCCAAGCCTAAGCCTACTGCACCTGTAGCACCTCCCCTATCTCCCGTTCCTAAAGTTGTTGAATCACCAAGTGGTGATTCTTCTGATAACCCTGTAGTTGAGGACCCTATTGTCCTAACTAGCCCAATCCTAGCTCCATATCCTCAAAGATTGAGCGTACCGCCAAAACCTACCTCGATTGCCGAGATACTCGAGTTATTTAAGCAAGTCAAGATTAACATCCCGTTGTTGGATGCAATCAAGCAGATCCCGTCTTATGCCAAATTTCTCAAAGACTTGTGCACTGTCAAGCGCAAGCTCAATGTGCAAAAGAAAGTCTTTTTGACTCAGCAAGTCAGTTCAATCATTCAAATTTACATTGCCCCGAAGTATAAGGACCCAGGGTGTCCCATGATTTCGATTGTGATTGGGGGCAAGAGAATTGAGAAGGCTCTGCTTGATCTTGGAGCGAGCATAAACCTACTGCCTTATTCTGTGTACGAGCAGTTAGGATTAGGAGAAATGAAACCAACCTCAATAACTCTTCAACTTGCAGATAGAAGTGTCAAAGTACCGAGGGATTTGGTTGAAGATGTTTTAGTCCAAGTAGATAATTTTGTTTACCTTGTGGACTTTGTGGTACTAGATACCCATCCAGTAACGAACCCCCAGGGGCAAACTACAGTCATTCTTGGACGTCCTTTTTTAGCGACGTCTAACGCAATCATCCACTGCCATAATGGGTTATTGAATATGACCTTTGGAAATATGAAGCTGGAGTTGAATGTTTTCAACATTAGCAGCCAAATGGATGATGATGACGACGTTCACGAAGTGAACATGGTGGACACTTTGGTGCAAAATCAAGTGTTCTCGATTTTGTGTGAAGATCCGTTGGAGAAATTCCTCATAGCTGAGGAATTTGAAGCGGAGTTTGATTACTTGTCTTCTTTGCTAGATGATGATGAGATGGATGTGGAGTGTGATTACTTGTCTTCTCTGTTAGACAAGGAGGAGGTGTGTGGGATGGACCGTTGGTCTCCTACTTTTGAGAAGTTACCTCCCCTTGAAACAAAAATTCTACCTTCGAGTGTTCAAGCTCCAAAGCTAGAGTTAAAAGCCCTTCCTAGTTCTTTGAAGTACGCCTTCCTTGGCGTCGATGAGACCTTTCCAGTGGTGATTTCTTCTTCCCTTGAAAAATCCCAAGAGTCGGAATTACTCATGGTCTTACGGAGGCATCGGAAAGCAATTGGTTGGACCATTGCTGACATTCAGGGAATTAGTCCATTGATCTGTACACATCGCATCTATCTTGAGGATGATGTGAAACCTTCCCGCCAACCACAACGTCGATTGAATCCTATCATGAAGGATGTGGTTAGGGCAGAAATTTTGAAATTGCTGGACGTCGGAGTCATTTATCCGATAGCAGATAGCAAATGGGTGAGTCACATTCGAGTTGTTCCTAAGAAGGCAAGAGTGACTGTGGTGAAGAACGAGAATAATGAGTTAATTCCTACTCGTATCACCACGGGTTGGTGAGTGTGCATAGACTACTGAAAGTTGAATGCAAGCACGAGGAAAGACCATTTCCCTCTTCCGTTCATTGATCAAATATTGGAACGAGTGGCTGGTCATGCTTTTTACTGTTTCCTGGATGGCTATTCCGGGTACAATCAGATTGAGGTCTCTCTTGAGGATCAAGAAAAGACCACATTCACGTGTCCCTTTGGCACGTTTGCTTATAGGTGCATGCCTTTTGGCTTGTGTAATGCTCCCGGAACCTTTTCAAGGTGTATGATGGGAATTTTTAGCGACATGATTGAGAAGATCGTGGAGGTTTTCATGGATGATTTCTCTGTCTTTGGAGATTCATTTGCCTTTGTCTCAAGAACTTGGAGAAAGTTCTTGTGAGGTGCGAGGAGAAGCACCTAGTGTTGAATTGGGAGAAGTGTCATTTCATGGTTACTTAAGGAATTGTGCTCGGTCACATTGTTTCTTCCAAGGGGATAGAAGTTGATAAGGCAAAAATCGAGTTGATTTCTCACTTGCCTACCCCAAAATGTGTCAAGGATGTCTGTTCTTTTATTGGACATGCCAGTTTCTACCGACATTTCATTAAGAATTTCAGTGCAAGCTCGAGGCCCTTGTGCCATCTTCTTGCAAAAGATACCCCATTCGAGTGGACTAGTGCCTGTGAGGAGGCCTTTTGAAGTTGAAAGTAAGTTTGACTTCACCTCCTATAATGCAAGCTCCCAATTGGAACCTTCCTTTCTAGCTGATGTGTGATGCTAGTGACTATGCCATTGGTGCAGTTTTGGGCCAACGTAGAGATAAGAGCCCATATGTTATTTACTACGCAAGTAAAACTCTCAACGAGGCCTAAATGAATTACTCCACAACTGAAAAGGAGTTGCTTGCTGTAGTTTTCGCTTTGGACAAGTTTAGGTCCTACATCATAGGTTTGCCTATTGTTGTTGTATACACTGATCATGCGGCGCTAAAATACCTGATGACAAAGCAAGATGCCAAGGCGCGTCTCATTAGGTGGATCCTGTTGTTACAAGAGTTTCATTTGATTATCAAGGATAAGAAAGGAGTGGAGAATGTGGTCGCTGACCATTTGTCTCGCCTGGAGTTTGAGGATAACACCTAGAATCTCCCAATTCTGAATACCTTTCCGGATGAGCAGCTCTTTGCTGTGTCTAGCACCCCGTGGTTTGTGGACATTGTCAATTATCTTGCCACGGAGCAAATTCCTAGTCGTTGGACTCCTCAAGAGTGGAGGAAATTCTTGTCGGAAGTGAAAAGATTTTTCTTTGATGATCCTTATCTGTTTAAGTATTGCCCGGACCAGATTGTCCAGCGTTGTGTACCTGACTCTGAGAAACAGAGTATAATCAACTTCTGCCACACGGAAGCGTGTGGAGGCCATTTCTCGTATAAGAAAACCACTGCGAAGATTTTGCAGTGTGGATTTTATTGGCCGTCTTTGTTCAAGGACATGTTCACATTTTGCAAGACTTGCGAACGGTGTCAGCTTTTAGGTAGTGTGACCCATCGAAACATGATGCCTTTGAACCCCATTCTGATTATTGAGGTATTTGATTGTTGGGGCATCGATTTCATGGGTCCATTCCCATCGTCTTTCGGGAACCTCTATATTCTGTTAGCAGTCGACTATGTTTCCAAGTGGGTCGAAGCGATACCCACTCGCACGAATGATCACAAAGTGGTGATCAACTTTTTGAAAGAAAACATCTCGTCTCGGTTTGGGATGCCTCGAGCCATAATAAGTGATCAAGGGACACACTTTTGTAATAGGCCATTCCAGGCCTTGATGAAAAACTACGCAATTATGCATAAGGTGTCCATAGCTTACCATCCCCAAACTAATGGGCAGGCTGAACTTGCTAATAGAGAAATCAAAAACATTCTTCAGAAAACAATGAATCCTAATCGTAAAGATTGGTCACTTCGGTTGACTGATACTTTGTAGGCTTACCGTACTGCTTATAAAACCATTTTGGATATGTCTCCTTACCAGCTTGTCTATGGCAAAACTTGCCATTAACCGGTGGAGATGGAACACAAAGCCTATTGGGCCATCAAACAGTTGAACTTTGGTTTACCCTCAGCTGGTGTCCATAGGAAGCTACAATTGAATGAACTTGAGGAAATTAGGAATGGTGCTTATGATAACTCTAGCATTTATAAAACCAAGGTTAAAGCTTTCCATGATAAGAACATTTTACGTAAGAATTTTGAACTTGGTCAAAAAGTGCTTTTGTATAATTCTAGACTCCACATATTTCTTGGAAAGTTGAGATCTCGTTGGTGTGGTCCGTATATTGTCAAATCTGTTTTACCTCACAGGGCAATTGAAATTGAGAATCCTTTGAATGGTAACGTTTTTAAAGTCAATGGACAAAGGCTTAAGCCTTTCTTGGAAAATTTTGAAGTTGGAGAACTCGATGAGGATTTGGTTAATCCTCTTTATCAGGATGATCCGGTTACTTGATTCTAGTCCATCTTTGTTGCTATCCTTGTGATCCTTCGATTGTAAGGGTGGCCTTGGTCTGGTATAGCCACCTAGTCAAAGCTATGTATGTAGTACCTATGAGGTTGAGTTTGACAGCAGGCGCGTAGTTAGCAGTGAGAATTCTGTCTGAACCATCAGACTTCAGTGTCCAGCTCTGTGGCGATTGCTTCATATCAAAGTGGTGGGTAAAGGATCTAGAAGCTCTAGAGGGAGTGACAGCGTATTCGATGATGGCACTACTTTTCAAGATATCATTGAATCCTACGCATATTGCTCTTTCAACAAATAGGAAACCACAGTCTTCGGCTATGGAGAAAAATAGTACCCGTTTAATCGCGTGAAGATTTAGTTGTGTCTTACTTTTGGTTACTTTTGGGTTGGTTACTTTTGGGCTTGGATAACACGTGCCAAGCTGTAGAGACCCATAATTATTTTCTCAAATTTTAAATGTTTAATAGGTATTTCTAAAGCTTTAAATAAAAGAGAACTGAAGCAATTGGAACGTCTGCCACATTTTGTCCGATTTTTCCAATTGTGCCCCTCATTGGAGGCCAGCATAACTGCCACTCGTGTCCTTAATTGTAATTTCGCACTTTCCCGGCGTGGCATGATCTTGGCGCTAGATCTCGCTTCTTCTGGAGTCTTCGATGCCTGGAGAAGACCAGGGGGCATACGAGCCTGGAGAGCCTTCCAGTTCCACTTCACTTTCCTCTCTCTCTCTCTCTCTCTCTCTCTCTCTCTGCCTCCCGGATCACACCACCGTGCCACTGCTTCTTCGAAGTGCGATCGTAGAAGACTCTCTCCCCCCCTTCTTGATCGGGTACTGTGCTTTGCTGTTTAGGGTATCGTATCGCCTCCAAGGGTTGATCCGGTTACTGCTGCGATTTGGGGTGAGTACTGTTTCTCGTGCAATTCTGGCTATATTCTGCTTGCTTGCATGTAGTTCGAGGCTGCTAGAGTTGTCCGATGAGCACTGTTTTGAGTAAAGAATTTTGATTCTGATCTTTGAATGTTTAAAGTAAGTTGGATGCTTTGGTGTACAGCGTCTTCTGTTATGATCGAGTTCGATTGATTTTGCTTCTGTGTGATTTCTGAGTGTGAATGGTTAGGGGGTTTGTAGATTGGGTCCGATTGATTTTGGGTGCATATCCAATGGCGGTAACAATATCGGTCGGGGCTAAACCCTGGCTCCTTAGATGGCTTTTTGCAAAGCATTATTGCTAGTAAAGAAGCTATCGCACCTCCAAGAGAATGACCCACTAGCCTTAACCTAAATCCCTGTAGATGAATTAGTCTCAACAATGACAAAAAGCTTCAGAAGGATGTGAGAAAAAAATCCTGACAAAAAATCAATTTTAACCACCTCGTGTTTGTCCAAACACTTCTTTATGGTTCTCATCTCATGCCTAAGAAACCAATGAGCAGCCTCAGCGGTACCGAAGTGAGTTGAGTAGCCTTCAAATGTGACGTCTTCGTTGCTAGAAGAAACAACATCAGTGATAAGGTCGTATTCTAGTCTTCTACCAGTAGGAGGTTCTGTCCTACCGGTAGGGAATGAACAATCTGCTTTTTTAAAACTTCGGACGATCATAACTTTATCATCCGGAATCCGTTTGGTGCATATTATATATCGAAGTTGATGTATGGAAAATCTACTTTCTAATGGCGGTAGTCTTATAATCAAATTCTAAACCTATAAGAAGTTATAGTTAAAGTACGGTAGGTTGGTTGTTAGAATCCATACCGATTTTGGAGGTTATGTCGTATTTGAATATTATGGGTGATTTGGTACACTCCTAAGTGTTCGAGGTAGACACGTTATATGCATTGGGCATTCTTTGCCCTTAGAATCATTTGAGTGAGACACGAATGTTCCTAGGTGCGTTTAACTATTTGAATAGTCTACCGAGCCTTAGGGTAGTAGGGTAGCACACTTGGGAAAATGTTTGTCGACACCTAGAGAAAGTAGGAGGTTGAGATGGTTGATTGTATATTAAAGTTGGATCGGAAATACTTGAAAGACGATGATTGATTATATTTATGAAATGAAAATGTGAGTTACAACTATTAATTTCCTTTTGAACTATAAATTGGAAGGTGAAGTCGTCATTCGTAGCTACTTGCATGAAGTTGAGTTTGTGATCAATTAGTAAACACTTGGTAGTAGAGTAAATGGGTTGCTGACTAGATTAACGATGAAAATTGTGGGAAATGTGATGTGAAACGGTTAGCTAAGGATATATATATATATATATATACATATATGTTGAAACAAGAAAAAGGGAAGCGGGTCCCATAACACCCGGCAGGAGCACTCGCTCATGACACAGACTAGGCCCACCAACGGGTGTGGTGCTAGGGTAGGGGAAGCAGGTCCCATAACGCCCGGTAGGAGCACTTGCTCGTGACACTAACTAGGCCCACCAACGGGTGTGGTGCTAGGGCAGGGGAAGCGGGTCCTATAACGCCCGTCAGGAGCACTCGCTCGTGACACAGACTAGGTCCACCAACGGGTGTGGTGCTAGGGCAGGGGAAGCGGGTGAACATAAATGAGAGTTTGAGAATGAAAGACGATTTTGAATGAGGAGCAATTCATGTGGAACACCGATGACCTTATTGATAACTTATGAGGAAATTCAAAAGACTTACGGTCATTCTCTGCTAGAGTTGTTATATTTTGTTTATTATAAAACATGGAGTTGTGGTGTATGAAAAGGATTTGGGGTTGACGGGTGAGTTTCCTTATTGTGGAGGTGCGGTATTATTCTACTTGTCATCCTTACTTTATGTTCTAACTCTACATGCATAGTGTGTGTATTTTTGGTGAGAGTGTCAGTGTTTGAGAAATGGAGTTAAATATTTTCTAGCATGAGTATGGTATTTTGAGTTTCACTTTTGATAAAACAAATATGCTTTTGAAAAATGTTTTTTCTTGATGTCTGTCTTCACTTATGCATATAATTTAGGTATGGATATCTCTACGAGCTAGTATAGCTCACCCTATCCTTTCAGGTACTCGTCATGACACTTAGCTTGGATTGCATGGAGTGCACATTGAAACGTCTCTTGAGAGCTTCATTGGAATCTTTGAGGAGTGGTTTATCATCAAGTTTAATTCATGTCATGTACTTTACTTGCAATAGAAGGTTGTACAAAAAAAAATTTAGAGAGAAGAAGTAACGACTTGATCTGCTGTTTGGATTTACATGACATTTAAGGGTCAATATAGTTGAGAGAAAGACTTTTGTTTGTAGAAAATATATTATTATTTTTGTGAAAATCGAGGGCGTGACACAAGTAGTTCTAATGTCATTTGTCTCTTAGTAGGTAGTTGATTTTTAAGTCTTTGCAGGGTAAACATGCTACTACACCAGCCTTGGTACTTTGGGTCTAAAAGTTGGGGTGAGTGCGGCATTCAAGAGCCCTAAGCAGGGGTGCATTGCGTGTGGCGGTTGTAAGACCAATTAAATTTCAACAATGATCCTGTGTGACTAGCTATGGTTCCATGGTGGGACCGAAGGAGTGAGCCTTGGGAGCGGTTCCAATGACGAAAAGAGGCAGTGATGCAAAATCCTCAAACTTTGTCGAGGTGTTAAGTGGTTGACATTCCACCCCTAAGGTGTGTATTTCCCTCTCTTGTATTCAATTTTTAATTGTCTTCGTGCTATGAGGACAATGCACATATATGTAGTTAAAAATTTGAAAATACGAAAGAAAAAAAATTATTGCCTTTACCTTTGTAAAGTAATGCGAGTTCTCATTTGTTCTCTTATCTGAATGATAAGATATGTGTTAGGAAAATATGATATACATCAGTTCACTGTGCTAACTTTCATTTTAGGGTATTTCATGAATATAAGGCTCAGTAAATCATGCACTACACAATAGCCACGTTAGTGTGATTTAAGTTGAAGAGTGAGTATGGCCAACAAATCCGGAAGAAAAATTAGTGGAGACTTTTAACCCATGTGAGATTAGAGTCATTTGTTCTTGGAGGGTTATACAAAGTTAACTCATATTTCTTTGGATTGCTACATTATTTGTCGCTGAGTCTGGTTATTCTTTGATTTTGGTCACTTGCTGGAGAAATAACATCTTATTGCCACATTTGAAGTCTTTTTAATTCGTAGAAGCTAAAGAATCATGTGAATCCTAGGAAATGATTATAGGCCATTTTTGGAGTGATTTCACCTTTCAAATTTTATTCAGTGTGTTAGTTCCCCTTGTTTGCCCATTTTGAGCCTCAATTTCCATTTTCCGTTTCCCTGTGAGAAGAGTAGTGGAAATGTTCATAATTGAAGAAATTGGTCTTGCATCGTGTAAATATCTCCTTAAAAAAAAATCAGAGCTTCCTACCAAAAAAAAGAATAATACCGAAAAAAAAAAGCTCAAGAAAAAGGAGACTAGTTCGTAAAAGGCCTTGTATACCATTTGTTTTACTACTCTTAAGTCAATTGGCTTTTCCTTTGTTCAACATGTACATTAACATTTCTAATGAAAGTCCTATTTTGATCCCAGGTGTATCATGCTTTAGCGGAACAAAAATAAAAGAAAAGAGAAAGAGATGATAATGTGGTGACTTTTAATAAATCTTCAACAGCGGCATCTGTTCATGAGACTCTTATTTTTCTTGATTCAACGTTTTTTTTGAAAGACATGTGAGCCATTTTGCCTTTGTTACATAAACTCTTGCTCACATATGCTTGAGGAAATCAAGCCAACATCTGAGTGATTTCATTTTCTGAGCATAATCCTTGGGAGACTTGAGTCAAAGCGTGTTTCAGAAGGATGGATGGGCCGTACTCTACTTATAGACTGGCATTGTGCTAATTGGTTATCTTTTCACACACTCTGAGTTTTATTACTAATGAGATATCTAAGTGACCGGTAGACTTTTGAACTTTGGTTGATTCTTAAGCTAGCATATCATATTTTTGCAATTCATGTTTTCGAATTCATTGTTAGAACAGTTAGAACTCGCTTTACATTTTTAGGAATCGCTAAAGTGTTTGTGGGTATCATTGCTGGAAACCCTCACGAGACTTCACTCGTCCTACTAGGTCGACTAGGGGTTTAAAAGGCTTGTTGCATATGCTAAATGCAATCGCTTATCTTACGACACAAGATATTGGTTTAATTTGTTTTTCTTTCTTTTGTTTGCTAGGGACGAGCACCAGCATATGACAGTTAGGCAACAGTATGACACAAATAACACAAATTCAAGTATGAAACATACCATATTACACACAAAGCCCCTGGGTCGAAACGATTCACCAACTTCCTTGCGAGTAAGTGGCCACTTTGCCCCTTCAATACGGATCAACACTTCTGTTGTGTCATAATAATTTGTTACTATACCAAAATTGGGAAAGAGATAGCGTGGTTTCCTAAATCTAATCGATGGTTTATCCTACAAGTCATATGGTATGTCGCAAAAAAAATAAAGGTACCTTAAATCATTTGTCGGTCCCCTAGTAAGATAGTTGATGATTGATTCTTCTTCTTCCGTAAATTTTGTTGTCTTGACGGAGGGTTCTGCAACATACGGAGATTGAATAGATGGGCTCGGCTTCGCGTTTCTTCGACGTTTTCTCTTTGTGGGATTAGTTGAGATTGCCACAACTTCCTGCTTCCGCTTACAGGACACCGACCCATCTATGATTTTTGATGTCCCCCCACCTCCCCTTCCTCCTCAATCTCATCCCCCTTCTCCTTAATCTGATCCCCCTCCTTCTTCTCCTGAATTTGATCTCCCTGCTCCTCCTCCCCTCCCCCCTGCTCCTCATATTGATGCAATTCAAAATTTTCACTAAATTGTGGCGAATGGCCTTCTGCTACATGTTGTGCCCGTGGACCATTTTGAGGGCTTCGAAGAATAGGGTTTCCAACGATTGGCTCGCCCATAGCAGCATCCATTTCATGCAACCTTTTTGAGTTATTCATAAATTGACGCATGAAATCTTTTTACATATCAATGCATATCTGAAATGGTATAAGATAAACCAAAATGAGCATATGTGAAAATTAATTGAGGCAATCTAAAAGAACCATGAATATATGAAATATCGAAACTAAGCCACCATCATCCGATTTTCAATATGGAGAGGGAACTGAGAAAAAACAGAATCCTCAATTGGCTTGTCCTCCGCCTCTTTGGAAATTTGAATATCGATTAATTCCTTCGTCCATAAGCCAATTGGAGCCTTTGGTTCCTTCCCAATTTCACCATCCAACGGATGTAAGTCAAAATATATGACCTGCAAACAAATTAGTCATAATTTTGTACTTCCTACATAAACCATAATATTGTTATTCAAAGTGTTAAATAGAATGGTAGAAAAATTAAGTAAACATACCATCAAAAGGAACAGACTACCGCCAACTCCTTCCGCCTTCCGTCCACGACCTTTGGTTACCCGAATCTTATAATTTCGAATCTCGTTCACCAACCAATCCAACTCGAAGGCCGGCCACTTATACGTCTTTAAGGTTTCAAGGTCGTCGGCAACCACCCCTGGGAACAATCTATTCCCCACAACTTCCTTTGTGGTGGGGCACAGCAAGCTTCCCAATGTAAATAGCAGGTAAGCCCTATGCAACCTCCCATCAGTATGGCCTTCCTTAATCACATTTTCCAATTTCAAGATTTCAATCCCCTTAAAACCTCCGTTAAAGTCCTCTTCAATTTTTTGTCTTTGTGATTCAAGGTATTCTGTGGGCACGGATGTGTCCATATTGGCATCTCCAAAACTCTTGCAACATCTTCTTTAGTAATATGAACTACGCCCCTCCTTAATTCTATCCTGGCTCTATGGTATCCCCTACTGCCCAGATTTGTTCCAAAATCGACCACAGACATATGCAGTGAAGCAAACCGAGCATGAACAGAGACGCAAAGCCCTACCTCAATACGGGAAAAAAACACGGTTTTTCATCAGGATCTGGCGCCCACCAATGCAGATGAACCCAAGAAAGCAGGCTGAAGGCAATAAAGAAGAGAAAATTTTCTCTTTGGACATGTCCTTAAAAATAACTCTCATTCAGATGAGAAGCGTGGGTTATCATGAATTGGCCAATATCTTCCGGCGTTCAATTTGAGAGGTCGATAGGAAAATTCAAAGTGGTCATACTTAAATTACTTAGAAAGAGGTGTTGGGACTGGAGAAATTTTTGAGCGCCGGAGCTGGAGAAATTTTCCAAAAGGAAAAGACAAGGAGGAGTTACCTTTGAACCAGAGAAGAAGAATAAGAGCGGTCCAAAGATCAGTAATTGATTGCATAAATTGAGTACCTAAAGCAACATTTTATTTTTCAAGGACAATCTTTCCAAATCTCTGCTGGTAGTTGCAAAAAAATTAAAGGTACCTTAATCATTTGTCGGTCCCCTAGTAAGATAGTTGATGATTGATTCTTTTTCCGTAAATTTTGTTGTCTTGACGGAGGGTTCTGCATCATAGAGGGATTGAATAGATGGGCTTGGCTTCACGTTTCTTCGACGTTTTCTCTTTGTGGGATCAGTTGAGATCGCCACCGCTTCCTGCTTTCGCTTACAGGACGCCGACCCATCTATGATTTTTGATGTCTCCCCACCTCCCCTTCCTCCTCAATCTCATCCCCCTTCTCCTTAATCTGATCCCCTTCCCCTTTCTCCTGAATCTGATCTCCCTGCTCCTCCTCCCCTCCCCTCCCCCTGCTCCTCATATTGATGTAATTCAAAATTTTCACTAAATTGTGGCGAATGGCCTTCCTCTTCTACAGGTTGTGCCCGTGGACCATCTTGAGGGCTTTGAAGAATAGGGCTTCCAATGACTGGCTCGCCCATAGCAGCATCCATTTCATGCAACCTTTTTGAGTTATTCATAAATTGACGCATGAAATCTTTGTACATATCAATAAATGCAGATCTGAAATGGTATAAGATAAACCAAAATATGAGCATATGTGAAAATTAATTGAGGCAATCTAAAAGAACCATGAATATATGAAATATCAAAACTAAGCCACCATCACCCGATTTTTCAAATTATGGGGAGGGACCTGAGAAAAAACAGAATCCTCAATTTGCTTGTCCTCCGCCTCTTTGGAAATTCGAATATCGATTAATTCCTTCATCCATAAGCCAATTGGGGCATCAGGTTCCTTGTCAATTTCACCATCCAACAGATGTAAGTCAAAATATATGACCTGCAAAACAAATAAGTCATAATTTTGTACTTCATACATAAACCATAATATTGTTATTCAAAGTGTTAAATAGAATGGTAGAAAAATTAAGTAAGCATACCATCAAAAGGAACAGACTACCGCCAACTCCTTCCGCCTTCCGTTCACGACCTTTGGTTACCTGAACCTTATAATTTCGAATCTCGTTCACCAACCAATCCAACTCGAAGGCCGGTATGGAATTGAGTACGTTATGTAATTGAGTACTGTCTGCAACTAGCAGCAGAGATTTGGAAAGATTGTCCTCGAAAAATAAAATGTTGCTTCAGGCACTCAATTTATGCAATCAAGTACTGATCTTAGGACCGCTCTTATTCTTCTTCTCCGGTTCAAAGGTAACTCCTCCTCCTTGTCTTTTCCTTTTGGAAAATTTCTCCAGCTCCGGCGCTAATTTCTCCAGCTCCGGTGCTCAAAAATTTCTCCAGTCCCAGCCCCTCTTTCTAAGTAATTTAAGTATGACCACTTTGAATTTTCCTATCGACCTCTCAAATTGGACGCCGGAAGGTATTGGCCAATTCCTGATAACCCACGTTTCTCATCTGAAAGAGAGCGATATTTTTAAGGACATGTCCCAAGAGGAAATTTTCTCATCTTTATTGCCTTCAGCTTGCTTTCTTGGGTTCATCTGCATTGGTGGGCGCCAGATCTTGATGGAAAACCGTGTTTTTTCCCATATTGAGGTAGGGCTTTGCGTCTCTATTCATGCTCGGTTTGCGTCACTGCATATGTCTGTGGTCGATTTTGGAAAAAATTTGGGCGGTAGGGGATACCATAGAGCCAGGATAGAATTTAGGAGGGGCGTAGTTGTTCATATTACTGAAGAAGATGTTGCAAGAGTTTTGGGGATGCCAATATGGGACACACCAATGCCCATAGAATGCCTTGAATCACAAAGACAAAAAATTGAAGAGGACTTTAACGGAAGTTTTAAAGGGATTGAAATCTTGAAATTGGAAAATGTGATTAAGGAAGACCAAACTGATGGGAGGTTGCATAGGGCTTACATGCTATTTACATTAGGATGCTTGCTGTGCCCCACCACAAAGGAAGTTGTGGGGAATAGATTGTTCCCGGTGGTGGTTGCTGACGACCTTGAAACCTTAAAGACGTATAAGTGGCCGGACTTCGAGTTGGATTAGTTGGTGAACGAGATTCGAAATTATAAGGTTCGGGTAACCAAAGGTCGTGGACGGAAGGCAGAAGGAGTTGGCGGTAGTCTATTCCTTTTGATGGTATGTTTACTTAATTTTTCTATTATTCTATTTAACACTTTGAATAACAATATTATGGTTTATGTAGGAAGTACAAAATTATGACTTATTTGTTTTGCAGGTCATATATTTTGACTTACATCTGTTGGATGGTGAATTGGGAAGGAACCTGAGGCTCCAATTGGCTTATGGATGAAGGAATTAATCGATATTCGAATTTCCAAAGAGGCGGAGGACAAGCCAATTGAGGATTTTGTTTTTTCTCAGTTCCCTCCCCATAATTTGAAAAATCGGGTGATGGTGGCTTAGTTTTGATATTTCATATATTCATGGTTCTTTTAGATTGCCTCAATTAGTTTTCACATATGCTCATATTTTGGTTTATCTTATACCATTTCAGATCTGCATTAATTGATATGTACAAAGATTTCATGCGTCAATTTATGAATAACTCAAAAAGGTTGCATGAAATGGATGCTGCTATGGGCGGGCCAGTCGTTGGAAGCCCTATTCTTTGAAGCCCTCAAGATGGTCCACGGGCACAACCTGTAGAAGAGGAAGGCCATTCGCCACAATTTAGTGGAAATTTTGAATTACATCAATATGAGGAGCAGAGGGAGGATGAGGAGCAGGAAGATCAAATTCAGGAGAATGGGGAGGGGGATCAGATTAAGGGGGATGAGATTGAGGAGGAAGGGGAGGTGGGGGGACATCAAAAATCATAGATGGGTCGGCGTCCTGTAAGCGAAAGCAAGAAGCGGTGGCGATCTCGACTGATCCCACAAAGAGAAAACGTCGAAGAAACGTGAAGCCGAGCCCATCTATTCAATCCCTGTATGATGCAGAACCCTCCGTCAAGACAACAAAATTTACGGCGGAAGAAGAATCAATCAGACAACAAAATTTACGGCGGAAGAAGAATCAATCATCAACTATCTTACTAGGGGACCGACAAATGATTTAAGGTACCTTTATTTTTTTTGCGACATACCATATGACTTGTAGGATAAACCATCAGTTAGATTTATGAAACCATGCTATCTCTTTCTCAATTTTGGTATAGTAACAAATTATTTTGGCACAACAGCGAGGTGTTGATCCGTATTGAAGGAGCAAAGTGGCCTCTTACTCGCAAGGAAGTTGGTGAATCGTTTCGACCCAGGGGCCTTGTGTGTAATATGGTATGTTTCGTACTTGAATTTGTGTTATTTGTGTCATAATGTTGCCTAACTGTCATATGCTGGACTACATGTAGGTTATGTACACTTTTACGGATTGGCGGATGTTGAAGGAAAGAGTCCTAGCGACTAAGGGTCACCTTCACGTCACATTCTCTCTCCAGCCTTTGCGGTAACATATCCATCTTATTATGGTTCATATATATATATATATTGTGAGACTTTATTTGTGATGTATTCGAATTTTTTTTTTTCCAGTCCAATTTACTTGCTGCTCAAAGTGACGAGTTCAACAATTTATTACGGGATGATTGTGACCCTGATAAAGTAGGTTATGATGTGTTGAAATGTAACATGGTACGTAACTATTCCCAATATAATACCGTAATCTATTGTGGATGATGTGTGCCCCCAATTTTATTTTGACTTAATGGTGGTCTATTATTTTCAGCTTTTCTTGCATATGCTTTAAAGTGAGCATTGGTTTTGCGTGTGTATATCCCTTGTCGAGTCATGCATTTTTATTCTTAACTCAATGAAGCACACGGTAGAAAACTTGGAGCAATTGGAGCAAGTAGACATTCTAGTAAGTTGTCTCTGGATCTGATGCCTTATCTCCTGATTAGCGCACTTGGTATTATACTTACAAACTTGTTTTCAATTTCGATTACAGCAAAAGAATCTATTGGCGCTCCTCAAGAAGACACGTACAAGAAGGCCACGAAATGATTCCCACATTTTTAAAGTTGAATATACAGATGTGCCACAACAAACGAACATGTTAGTCATAACTTCCGTGCAACTTAGTTTGCGACTCTTTTGGGCTTTTTACTCATGTCTTTCAATTTTCTTTTTGTAGCCATGATTGTGGAATTTATGTTATGAAGTTTGTTGACCGTTGGGATGGTCGAACATATCCGTCTGCCGAACTTCAACGAGGTCATATTCCTAACATTCGAAAAAGACTGTTGCTTCATCTTTTTATGGATGAAAATAACAAGGAATGAGACTCGATATTAAAAGTCATCCCTCGCCGATAAAAGTAAGCATATTACTCTTACCTTGGTTTTTATAGTTAATGATATAATTGTTTCTAATTTTGAATATATCGGGATGGTATTTCTTTCCCCAATAAACTAGGTGTTGAAAAACTAGGATTAATATAGTTGGAATTCCTTACTGGTTCGAAGAATATGACAACAGGGGAATTAAAAAAGGGGTTCCTGAAACTTATATGTTATTAGGGAGTATTTGTTTTGAAGATGTTCACATTGTGTTCAAGAACTCTCGCATGGACATCTTAGTTGTGCCCTTTTTCTGAAGGAATTATGCATGTTTGAAAGGTTGGAATATATGTGCGGATCTATTCGTCGTATTGGCGTATCCCTTTGCAGTGGCACTCAGAGTGTCCCTTCCCTAGCCTTACAGTGGAATGGCCATTCCCTACCCTTACGGTGGAATGGCCATTTACCTATTTGGTTGATGATGAATCTATATGGAATATCCATGTTATGTCGTCCTTTTAGCCAACCCCCAATGTCTTAATGAAGATTGGTTCCGAGAGAATGAGCATTCCATTCCCGCTTATTTGCATTGAACCAAAGGTTGTCAATATTTATGGACCGAGCTAGGACCTATGTTCAGAACTTACATGAATCCCTTAATTAGGTTGACTTGTGAATGATAGTAGTTTCTTTGTACAGCCAATTTTAGCGAATGGTGGTTAACATAAGCCACTCCAGGAACCACATTCAAAAAATTAGAAACCTATCGGTGGTTAGTGGATATGCTATTCTACAATTTTCATTTCTGTTTTTTCTTTGTTTCCCTTGCTACATGGACTCTCCAAGATGTATCATTTAGCCTTGTTCAAATTTAATACTTGGAGATTATGGGGTATTGGTGGTCAAATTCATGTATGTGATACTCCTGTGGATTGTGTGCAGGATACTCTGAAGTGATTTTGTGGGTGCAGGGGTTTGTTCTTGTTCGTGGGTTCTTGATTTCCCTTGCAGCAGGTGTAGCACCATCATCACTTGCTGCAGCCTTCAAAATAGATAGTGGTGTCATCATTATGCTCTCTGTAATCCTGCAACCAATTTCAGCATCTATATACCTTGACTGCATAAAATATCTTTGATTTTATCATTCCCCGTCGTAATTGATTCCAGAAATTCCTTGTAATCTTGAGTCCATCGTCGGATTGGCAGCTCTTAATTCCTGAGTGTGGTGTCATTGACTTCCTTTTGGGGTATGCCCTTTGTAGGCTATACATTCGCTTAACCTCGTTTTCTATTTCAAGCTAAATTACCCAAAGAAAAAAAAATATTTGGATTCATTGGTTGTTGTCTTCGCTCACCATTAAAATAAATGTCTCACATTAGCAACTATATCCCTTGGGTTATAATTTGGAATATAGGAGCTCCATCCTGTCCCAATTCCCTCTCTTACGTTGACTACTACCATCGGTGTGATCGGCATGTACCTTTACAAAATGGCAAATCAATATATAACATGCCAAACAACTCATCGTAACTCATTTACTTTACTTCCTTCCTTAAGTAGAACAGCTACACACATCCTACCGTTGTACAAGAAGGTGCCATTGGCATTGACCTTACGTTCCCCACCCCAGTAGCAAAAACCTGTCAATGTTTTCTTTTCCCTATTCTCCATAACCTAAAAAGAAAATGTAGTTAATGTATTTAATTCATGACCCAACTAATGTACATCACAACACAAAAAACTTATTACATAACGTGTCAAAGCACACAGATACGACAATATTAGATTAGTATACATAACCATTAACCATGTCAATAATATACATACACAAAATATTACCAATCTATAGAGAGCAACAAAATTTCTTAGGAGTAACATTAGGTAACTTAAAGAGCAACTATTCTATTTTTAGAAAAAAACATGTTACATACTTGAACAAGAACCACATTTCATAGCAAACAAAAACACCTTTGTAAAGGGGCAACCATTTAGTAACTTAAAATATAGCTCACTACCCTTAACAGTGTGGGGCATCCATTCTTACATAAAGAGCAACAAAAATTCCTTACAAAGTAACATTAGGTAACTTAAAGAGCAACTATTTTATTTTCAGCAAAAAAAACATGTTACAAGACTTGAACATGAACCACATTTCATACAGAGCGACACACCTTTGAAAAGAGACAACACACATTGTTTCTTTCTGCTGTACAAACTGAAAATTCCACGAAGGGCGAGAGAGGCAGGAAGGGAAAGTAACATTATGCCAGATTAAGGTGAGAGCCCAGAATCACCTCATGTCTACACTTAACAAAAAATCCATCCCACCCTGAGAAATAGATAAGCATATATTAAAGGAGTAACTCACAGTAATCTATATTTTCTTCTTTCTGTCATCCATGAGTGTTTATATTATTAACTTCTCTTTTTGGACAGAGGCGTTGATTATATTTTAATAGAGATACAATTTCACAAGAAAAAGGCAAAAACTAGGACTCCTTAGTAGGGGGTAGGACACAGAAACCATTTTGGGAGCAAAAATATTTCATACAAATTTATTTGGTAAATTAAACTAATAGATTTCAAAGAGATGAAAGATAGAGGAACTAACAGTTGCCTGTTCCTCCAGCGCAGGGAAAAAATGGGGAGTAATACATACAAAAATATGAGACATCCATCTACTCAATATCCAATTCTAGGGTTTCCTTAACCTTTTCTCCAAAAAGTATAGGCTTTTCTTAACTTTGCATCAATCAACCGAAAAAGAGAATCCATATTTGGCCAAGTTGGACGGCATGTCTGCCTGTGAACACAACTTCTAGATTACAGAGACTCATCATTTCGTTGGTCAAAAACAATGCCAATGTCCATTGTTTTCCCAAAAGCACACCTAGTAGTACTTATCCTTGTCCACATATTTCGTATACAGAAACAAATAGACAGCACATGCAAAACCATTCTTATCAACTGAACAACTAGTGTCCTTTGGAACATTAGTTTGTTTTGAACTTAAAAAAGTTACAAACTTGGATACATAAGTTTGCAAATAACATAAACAAGCATTGAAACAGTAGTAATGTCATCATAACAACTTGATAATATCAATCAAAAGTTACAGTAGGGAAGAAAAAGAAATAAGTTGCATTAAACGAATGCCCATCAATGAATGGCATCAGTTCTATTTGTACCAAAGCTAGTAAAGAGTTTTCATCACACTAATCCTGTGCAAAATGTCCATTGTCCAACTATAAGGCCAAGGGCACATATGAGAATTGGAACAAAGAGTTGAACTTAAAAGCAGTTCAAAAAATCAAAACAGCCTCAAGAGTTACACATACAGTTCATAGGTTAGATTTTTCAGAAAGGAAAAAGTCAAGTGCTACAGCACACAAACAAAGGACCTGAACACAATAACAAAGAGGCCACTCTCTCATACAATGAAAAAACCAAATTGCTTGCAAACAGAGACACATGGACGAAATGAGAGAAGAGAAAAGAGAGAAAACTGCAAAGAAAACTGAAACACCCAAAACATTCCTTACTAGATGCATACAGCTACGAACTCGCTTTGTCAAGGAGAAGATACCGCTTCTTCTTCGGTGCAATGGAGAGAGGACTGTAGCTTACAGAGAGATGAAGTGAGAGAGGAAGAAGAGGTGAGGGAGAAAGGTCGAAGGGATGAGAGCAGAGGCGGAACCCTCCCGTGTTGTTCTCTCCTCTTCAGCATCGTACGAGGGAAGGATGGAATATGAGAATAGTGGCTGGGATTCAAAATTTAAATTGGGGAAATTTGGTGTTTCTTTCATCAGGGTCATATTAGTCATTCTAGGTTGCCCTTTCCATGTATGGGGAATTATTTTTCTCCTCCTCATGACCAGACGAATTCAGCAAAAAGTGGTCCATGAACTGGGCAATATTTGCCCCTCTTTCCACTGTTCCATTATTTCCCCTTTTTCTTTTTTTGAAAAGCTGGGTTCAACCTATGAAATCCATTGGGTACATTGAATGAAAGCAGGAAATATGTAGCAGAAAAGTATTTTCAAATTAGGTTGAATTTGTTAGTGACTTTGTTTGTTTTGATGTAAAATATGTAAAATATTTTTTCAAAAAATAAACTTCAAACTTTTATTTTTCTATGTTTGGTTGGCACTTGAAAAATATTTTCAGAAATCAACAAAATAATGTAAATAGAGAGAGGTGGGGACTTAAATGGTGGAGAGATATGAGCATATTAGAATCAAAGTTGTCAATACTGTACCGGCCAGCGTACCGTTTTCACTACTGGAATGGTACGTACCGGTACCGGGCTGTATTCCGGTACCGTTCCGGATTTACCGCAATTAATATTATATATATATATATATATATATAATACTCCCTCCGTCCCTTTTTAAGTGTCCTGCTTCGTAATTTCAACTTATTAAAAAGACATCATCATTATACCTTTCACATCAACTTTTTCCTCCACTTTCCCTACTTATCCATCATCATCACACTTTTACTCACTAACTTTTCAAAATGGAATCTACTTTTAGGGACAAAATAGACAATATACAAACTTTTACCCACTAACTTTACAAAATGGACACTTATTAAGGGACAGCCCAAAATGGAATACCGGACTATAAAAAAGGGACGGAGGGAGTATATATCTACCATTTTTTAAAATTTTAAGTGTAAACATAAACAAAATGTAAAAAAAAAAAAAAATTCTAATTTTGTACCGGAACGGAACACCGGAAAATGGCCGGAACAGACCGGTATTATCCGGTACACCCGGTATTGGCCGGAACAGGCCGGTATTTCAACCGGAACGGAACATAACTTTTTGCGTTCCGTTTAAGGACCGGCCGGTACGGAACGGATTTGACAACTTTGATTAGAGTTGAACGATGGGGCAACGGGTTCATTTCCGAAAATAACTTACGGAAGATGTAAAGGTAAGTCATTTTCATCCAATTAATGAAAAATGTTTTACATGTGAAATATTTTCCTCATTTTTTACACAACCAAATCCCGAAAAATAGGTAAAACATTTGGGCAGTGATAATACCAAAACTGTTTTTGTTGGTGCCAAAACTCTAAAGCATAAAAGTCTTGTACATTGCACATGGTACAAACCTTTTGTGCACTAGAGTTTAGGCACCAACAAAAATAATTTTGGTATTATTATTTTCATTTTTATTGAAAAATATTTTACGCTCAAACAAACGGAATCTAAATTGACACCGCTTCTTGGTACAAGGTGTCGGTGCCCTTGTGAATCTCATCGTCAGCCTCGTCAATGATATCAATCGCGCACTTCTTTGCCACTGCAAGCCTGAAAAAATGCGTGAGAAGAATCTATTGAGATTTGGAAAGTTATCATTGCAATGGAAGGTTTCGGATTTTTTAATATTTTTTCTTCTAATTTTGTTTTTGTTTTTCTGTTCTACTAACATTTACCTTGAAACAACATATTTAGCCCTGTGAATTATTATTATTATTATTATTATTATTATTATTATTATTTTTGTGTTAGAGGAAGTCGCGATTGAATCAATAAACAAAAACTCGATGTAAAAATTTCCCTATGATTTCAACTTGGCATAATACGATAGAGAATATATAACTGAATTGCTTATGCATGTCAAATTATAAACAATATACACAGATACACTTCTCCACTGAAAAAAAAAAATTGGGATGATTGTTATTACACACGCTATTTGTGTTGTAGTAGTAGATGAAGATCATAATGCAAAGTAAATTGTTTCATTTGCTTCCCTGTAATATAGGATTACAATATATCCAGCGACAGACGGGTGGGATGCGGATCGATATATGGAGGCCACAACACCTCTCAACTTTTAAATAATCTTTGCTTTTGTACGTTTACTTTGATAGTTGCAAGAAAATTTTGTGATTTGATGTCTTCAAAATCTTGATAATTTAAAAAAGAAAAAATAGACAGACATAATTTTACTTTAGGCCCTCTAAAAAAAAATTGAACATGCTATGTGGCTCCTGTCTGTATCTAATTCTAGAGCCGCCACTCGCGATAAACGTGTACATATTTCTCACCAAAGTTTCTTACTTGCATACACAAGATCTACTTCCAATAAGATTGTCCCGTCCGCAAAAATGAGAACTAAAATAAATACAGTACCATTTTATCAAGAAAAGTTCAATTTTTTCTTGACAAATTAAAAGAACTCGTTGATATTTAAGTAACTAACGGCAAAAGGTTTGAATTTTGTTAAAGTTCTCATTTAGAACTACCTTTTTTTTTTTTGACTGGGATTTAGAACTACCATTTTAGTTTTCGGAATTCCCATTATGAAGACACCTATTTCTTTCGTTTTTGTTGCTCTTCTTCTATGTCAAAAAAATTACTCGTAGTGAAGCGGGCCACAATCTGCATTGGCATGTCTTTCCTGACCATCTTTCGTTCCTCCTCTGTTGCAGGTAGCTTTGATAAAACACTAAACACAATCAATCTCCATCCGTCCATTGTTGTAATAAATGTTCATGATTCAGTCAACCTTTTCTCCGGAAAAGCTAAAATTTTTCTTGGAAGAGTTTCTTTTTTAAAATCTGGTCTGTCCTAACACATCTGGATGGCCGAAATTTGTTACACAACAACACACAACGGTTGTGTGAGTATCATTTTGAATAGACAGTTTTTTTTTTTTTTTTTTCCGTTCTGCTATCGTCAGAAATTTCAACCTAATTTCTGTGATTTTGATTTTTTTTTTTTGGTCAAAATGATTGGATCTTTTGATTATAAAAGAAGCAAAGTCAAAAACATCAAATGGGGCATCCATCCCTCTTCAGGGAGGACAAAGGCCACGACGGAGGGATAAATTTCCAAGTACAAGAATGACTCCCTCTAATAGCACTCTGGGCCAAGCAATGATCAACTCCATTGCCACCACGACGAGCAAACTGCACCAAAGATTCCGTAAAAGCAGACCGAACCCGATTGCTACTCTGTTATGCTCCTCCGTATGCCTCTGAATAAGCTGTACCACCTGCCTGGAATCTCCTTCAAACACGAGCTCAAAACCCAATTCCTCTGCAAATTTACAGCGATCTCCTGAGCAGCCAAAGCTTCCCCAAGCAAAGGATCAAACAAATTTGGAACATGAACTGAACGAGTTGCTCTGAATCTGTTCGAAGAATCACGGATAACCACTCCCACACCCCCACCCCCACATCTGCTATGATGATCCAAGCCGACGTCAAAATTAATTTTAACCCATCCCTCTTGCGGATGCTGCCACCGATCGAATCTGCTCTTAGACCCTTGCTGATCTCTCCTTCGTTAATTCCTCGTCTCGTTCCTTCCATAGCTTTCAAGTAGGACTCCGCATCCAAAATAGCCATTTGACACGCAACATCTGGCCTTGTCCTGATCCCGTTAAAAACTAGATCATTCCTACGCTTCCACACTCTCCAAATTATTGCCCCAACTGCAGCCCACAAATTAAGTGGATTAGACTCACCTTTCCACTTATCAAGCAGACTACACCACCAGTCCCTCCCCGTTTCACCTGCTATAATTCTCATGTCTAAACATAGTGGAGAAAAATACCATACCTGCTGAACCCATTGACACCTAGCTAGCAAGTGGATGGACGATTCCACTTCTTCTTGACAGATTGGACACAAAGGACTCGAACAGATTTTCTTTTTATACAATGCCTCCATCGTAGGAACTATTATATCATGAAGAGCTTTCCACATAAAGGTTTTAATTTAAAAGTAGTCCTGTAAGAATTTCCTTTACCTTTAAGCAATTTTTTAATCAAGAAAGCTTCTTTTTTTTTTTTCCTCTCTCTCTCTTTTCCCCTTTTCGTTTCACAATCATCAGAAAATTCAACTTAGGTTGTGTGATTATGAATTTCGAAGCAGTCCCATGAAATTTCAAACTTGCAGGTAACAGCGTCTAAGTTATCAAGTGGAATTTTTTTTTTTTTTTCCCTTCACAGTTGTACAATTGAGAATGCTAGTTGTTTTTCTTTTCATTTCGCTATCATTAGTAATTCAACCGGGTTTCCGCCATCCATCAAAAGGCGATAAAAAACAGTAACTTATGAGAATTTCGAAGCAGTAACTTACCATTAATAATTCTGAAGTTGGTTGGCATGCTTTGACAGAGATGGTAACTTACCAAAATCCAGTGGGGGTTCATTGGATGAAAACAGGAGTGAGAGAAGTCCAAATCTCACAATGTGTAGCAGAAGAGTGTTTTTTCAGAGTTGAATTTGTTGCTCCTACTAAATTGAAACCACTTGGTACAAGGTGTCGGTGCCCTTGTGAATCTCATCATCAGCCTCATAAATCAGATCAATCGCCCAATTCTTTACCAGTGCGTCATTTGCATATATTGGGATCTCCACTTCATCGCCGCCTTCTAATTGCAATCCTCCGTAACCTTGTGGCATATACTGAAGCCACACATGATGTACATCGGTGGGACCGACTCTAAAAAGGAATAATATGTCTAGTAATCCTTCCTTTTTGATTTTATTGCAGATCACCTCTTCAATACATAATTCGTGGGGTCGTTGGTAAGGTGCTTGTTGGGGAGCCCAGAGTAATAGGCGTAGAATCCAACCCAACATCTTCTGGTTCACAGAAGGAGCAGGCGGCACCACAAAAGATACATTTGGCCCTCTACCATCATGGTACGGGAACCAAATTGGAACCTCCTCATCCCCTGCTGGAATAACAATAGAAACACCATGCTGAAGTTCAGAGAGCCCCTGTTCCATTATAGATCATGAATTAGTCAGAGTACAAACATCTTTTTCTTAAAATTTGACCTAAAAGTATTCAGACATACGAAATTTTCTTCTATGCCCCACAGTGATATTGGGACATGGATACCCCATAAATATGAGCCTTTAGATTGAAAAATGAATAAACCTCATCCATTAGATCAAAACCACTAACCAAAAAATTATGTGATTTTATGGTTTTTCCACAAAAAATTACAATTTTACTCACCACACAAACTTACTTTACACACCATTTACTATGATCACACTTACCACCAATTATGGCCGAATCCCAAACTGGATTCAGGCATCATAGCCGGATCCCAAACGTACTGATACGAAAGGACTTGGGCTTACTAAATCTAAGTGAAGAGGTAGCCCTAACCAGAGCTCAATGGAAAAACATGATTAATGTAGCCAATCTCAATTGATTAGGACAAAAGGCTCGGTTTGGTTTGGTTACTAATATTACAACGAGACTTGGAAGATGAATAGAAATCAAAGATTATAGCGATCAAATGGCTTTTCAAAAACCGTGATTTTACCTTCTTATAGAAATATAAAGTAGTCCAATGCGTGAGAGAGAGAGAGAGAGAGAGAGAGAGAGAGAGAGAGAGAGAGAGAGAGAGAGTACCTTACTCTTGGGGAGTTGTTTTAAGAGACCAGTTAAAAAATTGTTCTCAGCTAATTTACAGGATTTTGAATAGTCCACCTTCCACCCTAGCTGATCGATTTCAAGTGGTAGGCTTTCTAATGATGGGCAACGCTCTGCAAACACTGAAGTACGTGTTGGAAGCTTTGGAAGAGATCGGAGGTTTGCACAATTACTCAAGTCGATCGTCTCCAAGCGAGGATGGTTACTGATACTATCGGGTATGGTGAAGAAATTATTTTTCGCAATATTCAAGGAACCTAATGAGACCAACCCACCAATTCCACTAGAAAGATGAGACAAGTTGCAGTCATACAAACTCAATCCCCTCAAGCGAATAAGTTTGCATATACTTTCCGGGAAGGCATGGAAACCATTATTATGCTGAAGTTCCAAAATTTTCAAAGAGACCAAATCCCCAATTTCACTAGGAAGATGTGAGAGCTTGTTATTTCCCACAAACAATTCCTTCAAGCAAGACAGCATACCAATGGTATCCGGTAGGGTACATAAACTGTTTCTTTCAAGATTCAAACTCTCTAATGAGGTCAACCTCCCAATTCCACTAGGCAGATGTGACACATTGTTGTTGTCCAAACAGAAACGCTTCAAGCAAGTAAGGTTACATATACCATCCGGCAAGCTATTCAAATTGTTTTGGGCAAGATCTAGAGTCTGCAATGAGATTAGATTCCCTATTTCACCCGGTAGATATGACAAATGGCAATCTTTCAAATTTAATTCCTTTAAGCAACAGGAGGCCGAGACAGGGGTGAGTGAAAGCCCAATAGAATCCACACCCTTTGGTGGCAATGTCCCAGACGAGAAGAATAAGCACCATAATTTATACAGTGGTCCTTTAAATACAGCTAAGTTTCCTAGCTTGGAGCAGCCAGAGAGATCAAGATGTTTGAGAGATTTCAACATCCAAATGCCAGAGGGAAGCTTCCGAAGTTTTGTGCAATTTTTCATATCCAAGACAAGAAGTTTGTTCAGACATCTAATAGACTCATCAACCTCCACCAAACTTTTGCAATCATTAAGCAACAGTTCCTCAAGAGAGAAGAGTCCAGAGAAGTTAGGGGTTCTGGTTAGGTAATGGCAGTGACTGAGGTAAAGGAACTTCAGTTTGTCCAGAATCTGTCCAAAAAGAATTCAAGGAAAGTTAATTTTCACAAAATATACCGTGCAATAGATGTGGGATAGAGAAAGAATAAAGGATGTACCATGTTTCCATTCCAAACTTTTTTCAGGCTGCTATAACGCAAATCAAGAGCAACTAGCTTCTCCATAGAAAAATTCCAAGGTATACAATCCAAAGGGAAGCCTTTCCAGCTTAGCCATAATAGCCTTCTAGAAATATGTTCATAACCAGCAGTTAGGTGAACGTAATCGAGATGAAGCAACCGGAGGTTGTTCATCTTTTCAAATGCCTTAGCATTCACTTGGACATCTTTTGGATCATTAAAGTCTGGAAGGCGACCTTCAACTACTTCAGTTCCCTAATAAAAAAACCCAGTGCATGAGGGGAAATAAAGTTCCTTGGGTTAGAAAGCATAAAATAAAGCCAGGAATATTCATATAAGTTGAGACTTGGAACTAAGAATATGCATAAACATATGTGGCATTACTGCAGACAGCAGTAACTAAAGATGAGCAGTTGATAAAAAGATCATGCAGTGTGGTCCTCACCATGCCATCTCTTCGAACCTCAAGGACATGCTCACAATACCACAGTCTGTCCATCTTTTCAAATGGCTTTGTATTCTCTTGGACATTTGTAGCATTTAGGATGAGGCCTTTAACTGCTTCAGTTCCCTGATATGACAAGCCAGTTCATAATGTGAGGGAATAAAAAAGTAACTCGGTGAGAAAACAAAATAGAAAGCTAGGAATATTCATGTCATATAAAATTAGTATTAGAATGGCACAAGTGCATGTAGTATTATTGCAGTAACGAAGCATCAATAATTGATTAAAATCTCGATGCATATGGGTCTCACCGTGCCATCTCTCAGAACTTCAAGGACATCATCAAGATACCACAATCGGCTACGCTTTCCAGGATCCTCAAAAGATTCTTGCCTGACTATTTCTCTGGCCATGTCTCTAATCATATCATGCATCACAATTTGGTCATGACGGTCGTATTTTATGAGACACTGATCGACTAGTTTCCGAATTCCATCTTCTGCTTTATAGCCTTCCAATATTTTTACTGTAAAATCTCGACGCATTCCAACAAAAAAACATGCCATATCGAGGAACAACATCTTCAGTTGCTCTCTTAGTGAATCAAAACTAATCTTAAGACTTATGTTAAGTTTTTCCTGAACATCATAATCAGGAATTTTTCTTAATTTTGCTATTGCGCTTTCCCATTGAGGTATGCTCTCGCCACGGAAATAGGAACCCAAAACTTCAAGAGCTAACGGAAGCCCTCCAGCATAATGCCCAATTTGGCGTGAAAGGTCCAAATGGTTTTCTGGAGGGTGGTCTTCCTTAAAGGCATGCCAACTGAAGAGCTCAAGGGATTCGTCCTTGTCCAATTTCTCTGGCCCATATATCTCATTCTCACCCAATTCAAGAATTTTTAGCGAAGACTTATCTCTTGTTGTTATGATGATTCTGCTTCCAGGAGCGAAGAAATCTCGATTTATGGCTAGTGCCTCCAATTGTTGGACATTATCCACATCATCCAGAACAAGAAGAACCTTTTTTCGACCGAAAGCTGCCTTCTTTATAACCTCGATGCCTTCATAAAAATTACTTACTTCATGAGTTCTTTTTAATATAGCCAAAAGAAGTTTTTTTTGTAACTCATCCCGACCATTCGGTCGCTGTGAAGTTTCTCTAACATTCGCAAGAAAACCGCTACGTTCAAACTTGTGTTGGATGAGATTATACAGGCTTTTTGCAATTGTAGTCTTGCCAATTCCACCCATATGGCAACAATGCGAACACAGTTGGATTCCATGTTCAGCAACACATTGAGCTTTGCAACACGAAGCTCTAGTCCAACTTGGTGGTCTGGAACATTTAGATGTGTTGGATTTACTTTTTCTCTAACATCTTTAATGATCATCTTAATTAACTCAGCTTCGTCTCTGCCAATTTGTGCATCAATTAACAATGAAAAACAAGAATAAGTACTCATTAAATCAAGAATTAGTCATGACTATGGGATGAAGCCCGCTAATTTTGGTCAAACAATTGTGAAGTACAAATGTCAAATAATTGCAAGTTCTAAGTGTGTACGTGTGCTGTTTTAAAGTCATTTTCTTGTAAATATCAGAAGGGTCAAGGAAAATACCCGTTGGCCTCGTTCAGCAAGTGCCGACCTGATAAATTAGCAGCTTCAGTAAGAGCTGCCCTCCACTTTTCCACCTTACCATCCGATCCCTCTCTAAATCGCTTTTCATGCTCGGCAAATGCTCGTTGAAGAGGCCCCGTCTGCTTCCGCACATGGGATGGGACAACATCATAAAAGATGGGCACGACAATCTGTTTCAAAGTCTCCCTGCAATTCATGATCCTCACAAGTTCATCAAGGCACCACCTCGACCCAGCATAGTCTTTTGAGAACACTATTAACGACATTCTGGAACCCTCAATTGCTTTCACTAACCCATCGCTAATATATTCTCCTCTTTCGAGCTCTTTGTCGTCCCTGAATGTGCAAAAACCATTGTCCTCTAAAGCAGCAAACAGATGGCTGGTAAAGTTTTTGCGAGTATCGGCACCTCTGAAACTCACAAAGACGTGGTATATCCATTGCGGTAATATGGGAATGGAAGAGGAAGAACATCCTTCTTCCCACGAGGCATCCATATTTATGCACACAACACACACACACAGAAAGAGAGAGATGTATATTGATTTATTTATAGAACTTATCCTTATGCAGTGGGCCCAAGAAAGATTAGGGAGTTCGTTCCCAGTGTTTATAGAACCAATTCAAGAGTTCCGCCTCCTATCTATCATCATCTGCAAAATAAACACATGGTTTATAGAAGCGACATTAGAAATCAATAAATCGAGGAATTTTGAGAGATAGAGAGAGAGAGAGATGGACATGTGGAGGGATGGCTGAATTTCTTGAATCCCAATAGACAGAGATGAAGAGTGAAGTGAAGATCGTTCGATCTCGTGCATAAACAGTGGGGAAAAGGCTACAATATACTCGGCCGTACGGAATTTGAGTGAGAAACGGGTCTCTCTCTCTCTCTCCCTCTCCCTCTCCCTCTCTCTCCTAAGTCTCCTCAGCTTGGGAACTTCCAGGCAAGTAAAAAAAAAGGAAATACTCATACGCCTACTAATTCAAGTGGGAAGAAAAGGTAAGAGGATAATGGTGGTCAGCGGTGGTGTCTGGGTGGAATAAAGACACATTTACTCCACTTTACTTTTTGGCGTTTGATTTCACAAAGGCAAAGAAGAATCTTCGTGGAAGGCCTTTATCTTTAGGGAAAATTTTAAAAATGGTCCCTCTAGTTTGTATGACTTCTCATTTTCGTCCCTCTAGTATTAATTGTATCAATTTTAACCCTATAGTTTTCATTCCGTCTCAATTTCATCCCTCTCCCTGACGCCGTCAATGAAACAAACGGAATTGAAGGGCAAAATTGTCATTTTCTTTCATAGAGGGACTAAATTGAGATTTTATGTAAACAAGAGGGACTATTTCTAAAATTTTACTTTCTTTTTTTGCAAATAAAATAAAAAAGACCATAAATAATGTATTTGACAACTGAATTATTTTTTATTGGGTAATCAAACTGTATTGAAAAAATTAATATTTATATTTATATTTCATTACACATTACAAAAATATTAGAAAATACACAATTCAACCCCTTAGCTAATGTATTTGTATTATGTTCTTATAATCTCCTTATTTTTTCACCCGAAAAAAAAATTCAAAATTCGTGTTTATTTGTTATATAAGTGATCTTAAGAGTAAATCCCAAAATAAATACACTTATACCCATGCTTTAATGTATTAGATCTCATAATATTCAATAGTATTTTATTGCAAAATTAAACACAATTACAATATTTCTAAATATTACTGAACAACTTTTTCTTTTTAATCATGTGACAAAGAAAATAACGAGATTGAAAATTCAATTGAAAAAATATACAATACTAAGACATTTAACATAGGGGTTGCTTTTCGAATTTTCTCATATTTTTTGTGATATATATAATAAAAACTTTAAAAAATTTCAACATATTTTGATTATTCAATATAAAATGAGATGAGAAATATGATATTATTTCAACATATGATGTATTTTGAATTTATTTGCAAAAACAAAAGTAAAAAATAAAATTATAGAAATAGTCCCTCTAGTTTGCGTGAAATCTCAATTTAGTCCCTCTATGAGGTGAAATGACAATTTTGTCCTCCAATTCCGTTTGTTTCATTGACGGCGTCAGGGAGAGGGATGAAATTGAGACGGAATAAAAACTATAGGGTTAAAAATGATACAATTAATACTAGAGGGACGAAAATGAGAACTCGTACAAACTAGAGGGACCATTTCTAAAATTTTTCCTTATCTTTATGCATGCCAGCCTGAATTCAAGGATCGGAAAGTGAATGGATTGATCAAACTCCTACCGACATCCCACTCATATCGTTTTCTACATAGATTCTTAAAAAAGATATTTTAACCAAATTGAACGGTGTTGATCATTTGTGTGAGACTCAGAAACGGATCCCACACAAGCCGGTGTACATTTAGTGTACACTATATGATGTTTTCATAGCTTTTTTGTATGCCTAAATACTTGTGTAAAAACATTTCGGAGAAGTATTGTCACACATTGATCAGCTCGTTTATTTATATAACAAAAGAATCGGGGTACCCATTGCGGCATACCTAATATCAGAAGTGCCAGTTGCGGCGTACTTGTACTGTTGAGAGTCGTCATTTGGTTTTAGGAACCAAACAACAGGACAAAGATTCTATAATTGGGAGCTAAATACGAATGAACGCTTTGTGATAAATATTTAAGCTTGATACCACGAATGCTGATCATGTTGGTGAGTGAACTTTTTTTTTTTTTGGGTAACTGGTGAGTGAACTTGACTTGTGAAAGTGTTTTACTTAACAATAGAACATTTGCAAATTAGTCACAAGACTCAAGTGAGGATTGAACTATATATCTGTGTATTCAATAAGCCAATTAATTGGAAACACTGTTTGTCCCTTTCCACAGGCCGCCTATGAAGGAACTGTTGGAAAATGGAATTTAACCAAATAGAATTTGGTGGGACCTATACCGCGTGAGGTGGGCCCAACAACAGTGAATAAATTCCATTAAGATATAAATGAGAAATTGTCTCATTATGGGAATTGGAAAAGCCAAGTGACGTGCATGCGTGCCGTCACCAAACACCTAAATTAGACTGGGGCCGGGGCCGGAGCTCAGGATTCGTGGGCCCGCGACCTGTGGTTCGAGATCTGTGGTCTATGGTCTAATCTAGATTAGTTTGGAACTGACTGGACTGTGGTCCTATTTATGCTCCAGAATGAGAGCACGTGAGGCTGTGACTCTTCAATTGTCTGGCAATGAGTTGAATGCTGCAATTGAATGGTTTTCCAAGGATTAATCACCGTATTAATCACAAGGTTAATTCCCTGTATTGAATGTATTGAATTCCCCCTATTGAATGGAAAGGCTCCCTATTCAATTCTGGTATTAATTGAGGAGGCTCCTCTTCAAGCTATATATAAAGGAGTCATTCTTCTTTGTTTGGATACCGAAATTTCAGAGAATACCTCCATCTTCCAATATTGTTCTTCCTTTCGATAGAGAGAGTACAGACACAAGTTTGTTCGACGGGCAATCTACGGCGGTGCTCCGGCGGCTGAGTAGGAACCGAGTCAACCCTGGGAGACAAACACCGACACAACCTCCAGCACCGGTGAGGCGGCGAATTTGTCTTAAGGGCACCGTTGAACAAAACGGGTCTCGGTTTGCAAATTCTTGTTCCCTACTTACGGTTTATGTTTATGTTTCATATTCTGTAATTCCGATTTCATGTAATTTCTATGCGATTGTAAATTTCCAGAAACTAGTAAATTCGATTACTGCTTTCCGCACTATATTTTCCTACAGGAACCAAGTTTCGAAAGGTGGCTTACACTTTGGCCACCTTCGGGCGATAATGCTCCCGAGTTTAGAAATTGGCTCCTTGAACTTACTTCTTTGGAGTTTGGTAATTTCGCGCTCAAAAGTGGTGAGCCATAGACACTATTTAGGTTATTTACAAATCACTCTAACGGGTTTTCGGACTTTCGATCTTTTCTGTCTGCGTCCTAATTTTTCTACACTATTTTGTCATGTAGTGGTATTGGGCTAGGGGGCTTTTCCGGTAAATTTAGAGCAAATTTATCCGTTGAAAGGTAAAAATGCTACTAAATAGTGCATTTTTTTTATTTTACTTACTCATATTTCTTCAATACTACATCAATACTTTCTACTTTACCTATCATTTATTAGCATACTAATTCTTTTTTGGAAAGAGAGGGGGAGTGATAGGGAGAAAAGAGAAAAGAAATAATATTTTAATGAATGCATTGTGAATAGCGGTTCGGTACATTTGCCGAAGCTGGTGTAAGCTAGTTCTGGTGTCTTAAATAGGTAAAATGGCTTCGCAGGCATGTTTTGCTAATAAACTTGCTCTTGTTGCATCACCATTATACTGTGGATGCGGACATCTCGGCTGTAATTCGGCCGTGTGTATCCAGGTTCAGCTCTTGTCCAGTGTAGGCCATGGTCCAATCTGGTCCAGTTTGGCATTTGCAGGCTTTTCCGGGTTCAAAATAATGATCGAAACTGTTCATCTTTTAGAAATTATTGAGAACATTGGGCCCACTAAAAAATATGTTGATCGAATACCTTTTGCTGTAATTTTGAAATGAATTAAGCTTGAAAAAAAAGGTGCACAACACTAGATTACAACTCATTTAGCACATTCACCTTATGCTTAATGCATTTAAAAATCATGTCAAATGGAATCTGATTAACATGATTTTTTATGTGGCAAATGTTGTTAATGACCTCTAAAAATTGAACGGTTCCGATCATTGTTTTTAGCTTGGAAAAGGCCCGCAAATACCGAACTGGACAGAACTGAATCGTAGCCCACACTAGACGAGATTCATCCCCGCCCCACCACCACTTCTGCAACAAACAGACATCACGGAAATTACGTCTTCTCTCTCTCTTGTGAAGTTGAACGACGTCGACGATGATGGTGCTGCGCGATGCTGAGTTCAATATCTCAATGTCGATCGATTCGTCTTGCCCCATCGATCGATCATCTTGCTCGGAATATCTCTCTCTCCAGCTTCGGTTTCAGAACTTCACGTTCCTTAGCGTCGCCTGAGAGAGAGAGAGAGAGAGAGAGAGAGAGAGAGAGAGAGAGAGAGAGAGAGAAGTGGTGTCGGTGGTGATTGGTGGTGGGGGCGGCCGTAAATGGCGATGTAAGGGCAAACAACCGCCACACAAAGTCTGCTCCATCTAAAGCCCTCAACTCGCTCACGAGGCCGATGATGGTGGATCTGGCACGGTTGTTCGGCTCAATCGACGCCGAGACAGAGGTGAACACCGATCCTTTCGTTATGAAGAGATTTTATTGTTGTTCGAAGTTGTAGACTTTTACATGATTTGGGGCATTTTTGAAATTTCAGGAAGTGGATAACCACAATTTAAATAATAGCACCCTAATCCACTTCCAACTCCATCAAAAATTCCAGTAATACTACAATCATTTCGTTTATTTATTGCATCAGAAGCGAAACTTGATTATATTGCTATGAATCATCCCATTTCTTGAAAAGTCCTGGTTTTCGTTTAGGGTTCTGTGTTGACATGCAATTAGGGATTTTAATTGTTTGAAATTAGGGTTCCAAGAGGATGTGAATTCTGGTTTTCGTTTTTTAAATTAGGGTTCCAATAACCAAGCTTCGCTTCCTGTATGTAACTCTGTATCAACATTGTAGTTCACATGTAATGTAAGATCTGAGCTCTAAACCATAACATTTGGGTAATTGGTAACTGTTGGTTGAGCTTTTTCTAGCTACCATTTGTGTATGGAATGAAACTGTGGCATTCTGCCCGGATTTTGTGAGAATATAAAGGGAAAAAAACAAAAAGTTAAGCGGAATGGGACCTTATTAAGGTCTACCCTGTTGAATTGCTTGGGGAAGTCTTACAAACCTAATGGGTTTCGAAGACATGAGCATCTCTGACCCATGCCTTGAGATGGGAGATGTCAAATTAAGTTAAGACTTGGGTGATATTTCGCCATTCCAAACCCTTCCTCTCCAACCCTAACGTCGAATTTAAACGCATTACAAAGTTATGATATTGTGGTGGATAGATGAGTTGTGGGAACTTGCTCTGATACCAATTTGATGCAAATAAATATAGACGAGATATGAAGGAAAATAACACCAGCAGAATTAGTAGTAGATTTTCTATGAGAGTTTAGGTCTAGGTTTAAATAGAATGTGAACCCTAAATTGTGCAAATGTTTGAATAGATAATAGCATTTGTAGCCCGCCCTTGTTTTTTTACTCAAATAAATTTGGCTAGAAGCTTCATTTGGTAGGAAAGACGCCAATGAGCAAGCTCAAATTCGAGTAAAAGCTTCATTATGGCATGATTGTAAATTTGGGAGGAGAAAATGAGTCTTCCAAAAATTTGAGTCTAAGATATCTAGCCTATTTTTATCATTTAATTTAATTTGATGTTTGTGTTCATTAATAAGTGGATTTGTGTGAGTTTAGGTGAGGGTTGCAACATAATGTGATCCCTAAATTGTGCATATGGTGGCTTAGAGCATCTATAAATGTTTGAGGAATTTTATCAAGCCAAAGCAATTTTTGGGCTTGCTACCATTGGGTATGTTGTCAATATTGGCAAAGTTAACTCTAACCGTGGCGACAAATTTTTTTTTACCTTAATCTTGATGACCGTTTGATCACTTGAATAATTTCATAGGGATTTGGAGAAAGAGGTAGCAACACACGGATGTTGACGTGGCTTTATCATTTCTTGTGCCAAATTTGGCTTGATTAATGGTAAAGCCATTTCTCAAGCCAAGAAATGGCTGACTGTAGGAACTCATTTTTTGGAGACTTCATGCCAAATAATTGATTTAGATTGGGAAATGGCTTACCATTGTAGTTTCTCTTAAGATGAATATATCTGTATACTCCCCCCGTCCCAAATTCTTGTTCTCTTTTCGGCATTCATGCTCTTAGATCAGATTAACAAATAATGTCTCTACGTAAAATGAAATTCAGAACCTCTGTGTACCACTGTACCTCAATTAGTTGTTTCCATGTAGTTTTTAAAATTATTTAAACAAGAATAAAGCATAAACTATGGATGGTTTTTTCAGATGTCTTAAACAGTGGAAAATCAACAGATTGTTACATTGGGACCAAGGGAGTAAATACTTTGGGTACACCATCTTCAGGTTTTACTATTTTTTGAGACTGTCTTAGCATAACACGCACATGCATAGTATTTGTATTGATTCTATTGAAGTAAGAAATATTACTTAGGGTTAGCTAGTTGTGTGGAGGTTGTTACCATTGTTTCAATAGCTATCTGAGACTGAGGCAGTGAGGCTATCTTGTTTGTATGTTCTATTGTAGCTATTAGGGAAGAGAAGGGTGACAATTCAGGATTTCAGAGGGAAAACTTTGGTGTCAATCAGGGAGTATTATAGTAAAGATGGCAAAGACCTTCCTTCAACATAAGATAATAAGTATTGTATTCAACTCGTTGAGGAGTGTTTCTTTGTGTTGTAGGGCTTGTCCATTGTTGCATACTGAATTGGAAAAATTGTGGCTTGGTGAGCACATGTCGAGTTTTGTTTGTTTTAGGGGATATGAGAAATTTGAATTTGGGATTATGTTTCACCCTGCACAAGTTGGTTTATGGAATCATTAGTTCAGTAACATCTCAGATATTATTGCGCTCCTATTCACTGCCTCTGCATTTAGTGACTTTTCTATTGTTGATCATCTGTGTGCATGCGTTTGTGTGTTTTTTGAAATAGCACGTGTGTGTGTGTGTGTGAGAGAGAGAGAGAGAGAGAGAGAGAGAGAGAGAGAGAGAGAGAGAGATGGTAAAGAAAATTCTTGTGCCCTTTAAGACATCCACCTTCCTCCTTTAAGGAAGGGGTAATCTTAAATCTGCCCTCAAGCTGTTAGTACCTACTGTTAGTGCGTTTTTGTTATTATCAATCCCCTATAAGTTTTGGTCTGAGGTTTTACTTTGTGGGGCTTGGTTTGGGTATGCCCTGCTAATCTGGATGCTTTATTTCAAATGTGGTGTGATTACAAATTCAAATCTGGATGCTTTTCTTTTTTGCTTTGGGTTTCTTGTGGCTCCATTGCTTGGGGTGTTTGTTTCTCTCTGCGTTTGGGTGGTGAGTGGGGTAGTGTATTAGGTTGGGGGCTTCTTTTGTGGTGGCTTGCTGTTTGAGTCTGGTTTTCCTTTTGTTTTGGGCTTCTTTTGGTTTCTTTGGTTGGGGGTGTTTGTTTCTCTCTGTGTTTGGGTGGTTAGTGGGGTTGTATCTTTGGTTGGGGTCTGTTTTGGCTTCCTGTTCCTAGCAGATCCATTTGTGGCTTTTATTTGGGGTGCATCTGCCCTTTCTGGATCTGTTTGCTGCCTCCTTTTGTGCTGTTGCTACTTCTGGGCTTGGAGTCTCACTTTCTCCAGGTTCATCCATTATGGTTTCTGTTTATAGTGCTTACAGTTCTGGACTTGGAGCTCTGTCTCTCCAGGTTCAGCACTTTATCTGTTGCTGCTGTTTCGGCTGGTGGACTATTTTGGTTGCTCTTTCAACTCCTAAATCTCGAGAGGTTGAGAGAGATAGATTTATTTATCTACTCTTTGGAGGGCGAAGAGTTGTTCTGTTGCTGTTTCCGGGCTTGGAGTTCCTTTGTTTTCAGACTCAGAGCCTCTGAATTTGGCACCAACGAAGAAGATGCCTCGCCTCCAGATCGCCGACCACCGCCACCGCCGTGTGCCGATGAGCTTCGAACCACAATCACTGGTATCGATTTCAAACGCTCACGAAAATCTCGACCACCACGGCCGCCATACGCCAACAGAGGTATCTCTCTCGATCTCGAACACTAGTATCGATTGAACTAGGGTTCCAATTTCAATTCGTAGATATTGGGAATTTTTGTACAAAAAAATTAGAGTTCCAAATTCACTAAAAGACTGAGGTTAAATGGGCACACTTCAAGAATCCTACCCACAACTTCAGGTATTTCCAAATCTGCAGTAGCATATTCAATCGGTTGTTTAATAAGCCTGGCCTTTGGAGAGCAGTTAATAACAATGGTTTATGTACAGTTACCTGCTTGCTTACAAGACGCGAGAGGATTTCCATGATAAATTCCACCTACAACATAGCAGCAATAGAGCTCTTTAAATATATGATACACAGTTTTGGCTGTTCAGTTTTGGTGCATTCTATTCTCTGTTCATGTTGCAATAATTTACGTTTTCTCATCTAATTGTTTGCAAGTCTTTGATCTCACCTCATTGTGAGCATTTTTCTGAATTTTATGTCTTTTGTTATCAAGTTGTGTTCTGTTTTTGCAAGGGAAAGGTCATGGGTTCAAGTTTCTTTGTTTGTATCTATTTCTGTTTGATTATGCTTCTCTGTTCTTGGTGCACATTATCGAAACTTCAAAATCTGCTTCTAGAAACTATAGCATGATCTTGTGCCAGAGTATGTTAATTTTCGTCTGTTTATATAGACACTGGGCTGCCATTTGGTGGTTTTACTCTGAGAAACTCTGAGAAAAGGGCCATAACATCTCGCTTCACAAAACAGTATGTTAATTTTCGTCAGTCTGGATCTGTGTTCTTTTATTTGATTTTGTTTGTTTTGGATTGAAATGGTAATCATTGATTGACTAAGTGAGGATTCATGAGCTTCTATATATGATCTGTCATCACCATGTCCGGTATTTGGTCTGAACTACTGTTTTATTTTGCTGCCATAACATCCCCACTACCATCTCTATTATAAAACAGAAGGGTGTGGGGACAAGTTGTTGGAACGGCTTAGATTCATTTGATCCAAAGGCTGTAGTGCATCCTCCCACTTCCGGTTAAGTGCCCTTGATTTTCTCCTAAATCACACAAATGCCATCCCCTTCCAACAGGGATGCGTAGTGCCGTAGGCACGGGCTAACACTAGTAGTTAAAATGGGAAAACAGTGGCAGCAGGGGCAGACAAAGGAAGAGCTGACTGAGCTGAATAGTATTCCCTGTTTGCTTGCTCTTTTCAGAATTTTCTTAAAAAGATAATTACACATGGTTATCATAGCTGATTGTTTTCTTATCTGATTGTTTGCAAGTCTTTGTTCTATGTGTCTTGAGCATGCTAATGTGAGGATTTACCCTTTTTTTAGGTAGGATGATACATTGTTGGCAATCAATTGGCTAGATGTTGAACGGTTTGCATATTCTTGGTGTGTTGATCACTTGTTGATCTACTTTCAGATTTTTTAAAAAATCCTACCAAGATCAAGAACAAGGAGTACCACGACATCACTTTGAATGGTGCTATGCAAGAGGGAGAGCACAAAGCTATGCAAGAGGGGATCTCCTTTTTGCAAAACTACTACTGTCCCAGATCATCAAAATTGCTAGTGTCCTAGCAAGAGGGAGAGCACAAAGCAATTCCACAACTCCAAAATCAAGTTCCGCTTGGTGTATGGAGTATCCAGCCAAGAAGAGATGTTAGCGACACTTTAGGATTTTTCTTTTTCATTTTGATTGTAATATAGCTTAGGGTAGACGACAATGATGATGTTCGGATCGTGCTTGTTTTGTAAACATTAAGTATTCATGTCGGCTAAATTTGAAACTTCCGTTTCAATTGCAATTGAACTGTTGTTTTGCTCTTTTTTTTTGTTGCTATTGCAGACTGAGACACCGTAATGTCGGGTTAGACTGAAAACAAGGGAATATTTGTTGAATTTTCCATAAAAAACCTTGAGACACATCTTTTATGGTACAAGATATGATATGAACACGACACGACAGAATACGTTTGACTGAGACGCTATGACGTCAGGCAAGACCGAAAACAAGGGAAACTCTGTCAAATATTTTAGAAAATACATTGAAACACACCTTTCAAGATACAAAGAAAACCTATATAGAGAAGTTCCAAGAAGTTGACACCACAAGAAGTAGAACCATAAATCCATTGAAATTTGAATTTCATAATGTACCACTCATTATCTCAAAATGTACCACTCTGAAACCAATGAAGCAACAAAAATGGAGTACAGACTTGTATCTTTTCAAACAAGCCATGAAACATTGTCAAATTGGTGCAAAGGCCATGAGCCAAACATCATCGTCTACCCTAAGTAACATTACAAGCAAAATGAAAAAGAAAAATCCTAGTGTCGCTTGCATCTCTTCTTGACTTTGTACTCTCCCTCTTGCATAGCTTTGTGCTCTCTCCCTCTTAATGATCTGAGGCTGTGCACTAACATGAACCTAAGCAGGTAGCAGATATGCTAAAGTCTTTTCAGAATATGTCTCGGCAATGCCAATTAAATCAATCCCCTTTAAGACCATTGGCCATCCTTGTGATAGAATAGGCGTTGGCTCAAAACCAATTGTAGAAACTCCCATTCTAGTAGAACCAGTTGTAGAACCAAAACCAGCACCGGCAAACCAACGAGTACAGATATAGCAGCAAGGCAGCAAATTCCACTAGGACACTTAAGCATTGATCAACTCCCCATCCCAACAGAACCCTTTGAATACCAGCTTAATTATAGCACCATTTTTAAAGCCTGAAAATGGTACACAATATCATAATAAGAAAGAAGATAATGCTGAAGCAAGAAGAAATAAAAAGATCACATTGAGAGAGTGACAAATTCAAGTGACAAGGCTAACATTCAATGCATGTTTTGGGAGGCACACGAAAAAATAAAAAGCAAGTTTGATAGTTCTCTGTGTTGAGTTTTGAGAAGTTTAGTTGGTTTCTTCTGAGATCCTACTTTAAGTAAGGTGTGGTAAATTGCTAGCCTTGTATCAATTTTGACATCATCCAAAAAAAAAAAACGAAGAACACGCATTTGCCCTCCCCATATGCTTCAGTTGTTCCAGAGCGCACCACACACAACTCAACCCACCGCCAACCACCACCGCTGTCGACGACACCAACGAAGAAAACGCCTCCAAGACTGGCGACAACAACCACCGCTGTACGCCGATGAGCTTCGAACAACAATCGCTGGTACGATCTCGAACGCTGACAAAGGACTCAACCACCACCACCGTACGCCGATGAAGGTCTCTCTCTCACTCTCTCTCGATCTCAAATGCTTTTATCGATCGAACTAGGGTTCCAATGTCAATTCGTAGATATTGGGGATTTTTGCACAAAAAAACTAGGGTTCCTTCCAATTTCAATCAGTTTTGGTTGTTGAGTTTTGTGTCTGATGATAGTTCGAATGCAGAGAGTTTTGAGACTTAACAATTTCTTAGACCACTTGGCATAGCAAAATAACCTAATCACTGGCATATGTTTGAGATTAACGATGACATACAAGCATGCCCAATCTTCCATCAAACTTACCTGCAAAGAGACTATAAACCTTTGGCAAATGGAGGGCGTGTAGTGGATGGTATAGTGAGTGATGTAGTATAAATAGGATTTCTGATATGAATATGAACCATCCTTCGAATCGTATACTGATATTGGATTGTGAGAACTTCGACTATTGGAAGTCTCAGATTAAAGCTGTAATGAGGTTTAAGACATCGTCAACAGTTGCGAAACCCTGGGTGAGCCTATCCCTTCTTTTAGAGTCATTAAAAAAAATTTGAGATATCATTTTAAAACAAAAGTTACTATGCTTCAAGGAAAACGAAAACTATCATAAAAATCTGTTGAAGAGATTGTTGGTCTCCTTCAACCATACAAGGAAGGTATGTTGCAATCTGAATCTCATAAATCAAAAATTAAACCTTCGAGTAAGTCGATTGCTTTTAAAAGTTCTCGAATTGATGAGACAAACTCAGATTGCAATAGTGAGGATGAGTATGATACTGAAGCCATGGACATATTTTTTCAAAGTTTAAAAAACTTTTTTAAAAAGAAAGCTATAAAAAATGATTCTAAGAGTAAAAAGAATAATTGTGATGGCAAAGAAGAGTTTTCTAGTGGTAAAGAGAAAAATGGAGGTAAAGGACCACCGTCAAGGCTTAAGTTCAAAGTGTCACGGCTATGGACATCTTGCTCATGAGTGCATCAACGTGGTAAAAAGGAAGATGAATTTTAAGGCAAATATAACATGAAAGGACAGCGATTCTGACAAGTCTAAGGAAGAGCATAAAGACAAGACAAATCTCATTGCTTTTGGAGCATCCTTGCAGTCACGTTCGAGTGATCATGAGTCCTTAGATGATTGTGAGGATGGAGAAACGGATGAGGATGAGGGCATACATGAATTAAAGGAAAAGTATAACCAGCTGTATGAGGAAAGTGTGAAAATCGCTTAGACCAATCTCAAGCTGGTAAAAAAATAGAAGAAGTCTAACTTGGAGCTGGCAATTGTGAGCATACAAGTAGAAGAACTACAAGGGTCTCTGAGCACTCTTACTATTGAAAGAGATAAACTTATAAAGGAGGTTGTGATTCTCAAAGAGAAGAACAAAGTCCTATCCGATGAGAATATCCAATCAGTAAGTAAAATTAACGATTTGCAAGTTGAATTGACCAGTGCTAACAATCTTTTTGAGCGTTTAAATACATGTTCAAAGAAGTTGGACGGCCTTCTTGATATTCAAAGGTCAACGAATGACCGGTCAGGACTTGGATTTCATAGATCTTCTTCCTCTAAACAACTCGGAAGTAAAGTGTATGCTTCCTCAACTCTATTTGATGCCTATGAAATAGAGGAGAAACGGAAAAATCTTTATGCAACACCCGTATGTTCATTTTGCCTTCATGTAAATATGCAGACAACACCTATTTCTTTCATTTTTGTTGCTCTTCTATGTCAAAAAATTACTACTCCCTCCGTCCATTTTTAAATGTCCTACTTCGTAATTCCAACTTATTAAAAAGACATATTATCATTTTACCTTTCACATCAACTTTTTCCTCCACTTTCTCATCATCATTACACTTTTTACTCACTAACTTTTCAAAATGGAATCTACTTTTAGGAACAAAATAGACAATGTACCAACTTTTACCCACTAACTTTACAAAATGGACACTTATTAAGGGACAGTCTAAAATGGAACACTGGACTATAATAAAGGGACGGAGGGAGTAGTAGTGAAGCGGGCCACAATCTGCATTCAAGTCGGTCAATCTCCCACTATGGAATTAATACGTTAACAACAACGGGCAATGAACGCTATAGAAAATGAAGACTTTTAATAGCATGGGTTAATACATCGTTTAGAGTGTACTACATATTACACCATTTTTCCCATGCCGTGAAAAGCCTTTTTTTTTTTTTTAGTGCTTTCATTTTTGTTGCTCTTGATATATGTCAAAAAATTACTCGTAGTGAAGCGGGCCATAATCCGGATAGGATCAACTAGCACACGTTGGTATGGATTTCGCAAATGGGACAATTGCTGTCGTTGATTGGTATCTTGAGTGAAGCTTAAATTAGTGGACACGGGAGAATACATGGGTGGGGCGTACTCACGAGAACACCGGTATCAAAAATTGTTTGTACCTCCATGACTTTGAATTTTTAACCCGCAAGATTGTACGAAGGTATCTTCCCGGAAAGTGGCGCATAGGACATGCGGCAGAAAATGCGTCGAAACAAACACAAAGGTTTTCGGTGCAGAAGATTTGAGTCCAGTGTATGCAGGGTACTACGTAAATCTATCCTGCAAGGAAGGAGGGTGTTCGCACCTAACATATAAATTTACCGTTCTCTCCATTCCTTTTCTCAATGCCCAGAACTCCCACCTCCTCCACCTAGTCCAACCACCACCATGACCTCCACCTCCACCACCACCACGACCTACCACCATCTCTACCACCAACTTTGGACAGCACCAGCCATTATGGCTATAATCGCTTACTTTTATAGCTATAAATCATCTTCCGGTGAAAGGCTGGAATAATCGTAACTTGTACAATTATGGATTGTTTGAAATTGTAAATTTGGAGATGGTTACTTGTTCGGAATTAAAATTCTGAATGATTGTTCGGAACCTGAAATCCAGACGATTATTGATTGTTTGATTTTTTTATTTAGGAAATGGTAATAGTTCCATTGATGGGAAACACAGATACATAAGATAATCACCTACAGACAGCATTCGTCATTAATCGAAGGACTAAAAAGCCACAAAGGAGCATAGCATTCCCAGGGACAAACACCAAGACCACTACTACCTCTAAAAGCCAAAGATTGGATCGGCCCCATCGCAATCCTACACACAACAGAAAACTCACCCTAATAAAAAAAACTAACACTTGAAACAATGAGGCTGCCAAGCCAATTGATCTGATTCATCATTGGACCGCCACAACCGCTGCCTTCCTTCGTCATAGAACCATAACCTCCACCACGATCATAATCTAAACGTGAGAGAGTTGAGAGGCAGTTTGAGCTGTGCGGATTTTAGAACTTGAGATAAACTGATAATGAAACCCTAGGGAAACGTAAATTAACAATTATTACAGGTATTTTGTCTTTTTGAAAAGTTGGGTTCAACCCACAAATCCAGTGGGTTCATGGGTTGAAAACAGGAGTAATAAGAGAAGTCCAAATCTCACAATGTGTAGCAGCAGAAGAGTATTTGTCAAATTAAGTTGAATTTGCTAATACTACTAAATTGACACCACTTGGTACAAGGTGTCGGTGCCCTTGTGAATCTCATCATCAGCCTTGTAAATCAGATCAATCGCCCAATTCTTTAGTGAGTAACCATATTCACGTATTAGGATCTCCACTTCATCACCGCCTTGTAATTGCAATCCACTGTAACCCTGTGGTATATACATAAGCCGCACATGATCTACATCGGAGGGATCGGCGTGAAAAGGGAATACAAAACCTCCGTGTATGATTTTATTGCAGGTCACCTTATTAATATGAAAGCCGTAGTGTTTGTAAGGTCCTTCTCGAGAAGTCTCCGTTACTACGCGTAGAATCCAACCCAACATCTTCTGGTTCACAGAAGGAGCAGGCGGCACCACAAAAGATACATTTGGCCCTCTACCATCATGGTACGGGAACCAAATTGGAACCTCATCATCCCCTGCTGGAACAAGAATATTAACTGCATACTGAAGTTTAGAGAGCCCCTGTTCCAATAGATCATGAATTAGTCAAAGTATAAACATCTTTTTCTAGAGATTTGACCTAAAAATATTCAGACATACGAATTTTTCTTCCATGCCCCACAGTGGTATTGGGCCATCGATGCCCCGTAAATATGAGCCAGCCTTTAGATTGAAAAATGAATAAATCTCAACCAATCCATTAGATCAAAACTACTTGGAAAAACAAGGTGATTTTATGATGTTTTCACCAAAAGTTACAACGTTACTTACCACACAAACTGATTTAACCACTCAGGAGCGACTCCATTTAGAAGAGTATGGTGTCAAGTGAAGCAAGTCAACCAAAAATTCCCAACATTAATGAGTAAAATGTTTTCCCACCTTTTAGACCTACTACTAGTTGACACCACTACAAGAAAACTATTGAACTCATCCATTTTGGTAATTGACTTTGCACGCCACTTTTTGATGGCCACACTCTTATACGTGTCTCATAGTGTTCAAAATACACATGACAAAAATACTAAAAGACAAATAATATTAGAGTGTAGTTATCAAAAAGTGAAGTGTCAAAATCGTTGTCCTTATATTTTTCAGAAGTGTATTAGCTTCCACGTGATCGCCATAAATGTAAAAATGCAACTATTAGAAATTTTTTGCTGATCAAATTTTTTTTTAAAAAAATGCTACTATTAGTACAAGCCTAGGAAAACTACTCATGGGTGTTCAGGCCAGCTCATGTGCACCTCAAGTAATCACTTTCTCTGTCCGGTCAAAGGCATCCATGCCGGGACTAGTAAATTCACAAAAAATTAGTCCCTCCGTCCCTTTTTTAGAGTCCTGTATTTCATTTTGGGTTGTCCCTTAATAAGTGTCCATTTTGTAAAGTTAGTAGGTACAAGTTAGTGAATTTTCCATTTTGCCCATAAAAGTAGATTCCATTTTGAAAAATTAGTGAGTAAAAATGTAATGATGATGTTTTAATAGAGGGTAAGGATGAAAAGTTGAGGTAAAAGTTGATGTGAAAGGTGTAATGATGATGTCTTTTTAATAAGTTGGAATTACGAAGTAGGACTTTTAAAAAGGGACGGAGGGAGTATTAAATTAGCTTTCGTCAATTGTGTGGAGAGCAAACACACCAACCAACCGGACTAAACCTTGGGGCTTAATCCTATGAAGATACTGAGCCATTAGACTCTTTCTTTTTCTTTTTCTTTTTTATATTTTCCAATTGTACGTATACTACTAAATTAGATTTTATTAGTAATTGTCTTTTATTGTGATTTTGTTTTTATAGTAATTGAGAAGTGCAGATTATTAAATGACTCTGCAGAACAAAATTTCCACTAGTAATGAAAAATTAGATTTGATTAGTAATTGAGAAGTGCAGATTCATTTGTCTATGCACTAGATATGTTATGACTTTACATAAAAATTATTGAACGACTCCATTAATAAAAATTCCTGGAGTCGCCACTGGCCACACTTACTATGAGTGGGATTGAACCAATGGTTGAGATTAATAAAGGAAGAGCCAACGGTTTAGGAAAAATAGGGGCATGGATGCCTCCAAACCGGACTAGGGCATCATAGCCGAATCCCATACATACTGATACAAAAGGACTTTGGCTTACTAAATCTTAGACATTACAACGACACTTGGAAAATGAATGGAAATCAAGGATTCTAGCGATAGTATAGCTTTACGGAAAACCTTGATTTTGCCTTCTTATGGAATTATAAAATAAAATAATCCAATGTGTGAGAGAGATAGAGAGTACCTTACTCCTGGGGAGTTGTTTCAAGAGACTAGTTAAATAATTGTTCTCAGCTAATTTTTTGGATCTCGAATATTCCGCCTTCATCCCTAGCTGATCCAATTCAAGTGGTAGGCTTTCTAATGATGGGCAACTCCTTGCAAACACAAAACGTCTTGGAAGCTTTGGAAGAGATCGGAGCTTTGCACAATCATTCAATTCGATCCTCCACAAGTGAGGAATGTTACTGATACTATCTGGTATGGTGCAGATATTATTTCCATCAACAACCAAATGCTCCAAAGACTTCAAATCCCCAATTTCACTAGGAAGACACGAGAGCTTGTTATTTCCCACGAGCAAACGATTCAAGCAAGTAAGGTTACGGATACTATCCGGCAAGATACTCAACTTGTTTTGGGTAAGATTCAGAGTCCGCAATGAGATTAGATTCCCTATTCCATCCGGTAGACATGACAAATGGCAGTTGCTCAGATTTAATTTTGTTAAGAAACTGGAGGACTGGACAGTGGTGTGTGACAACCCAATAGAATCCACACCTTTTGGTGGCAATGTCCAAGACGAGAAGAATAAGCACCGTAATTTATATAGCGGTCTTTCAAATACAGAAAAGTTTCCTAGCTTGGAGCAGCCAGAGAGATCAAGATGTTTGAGAGATTTCAACATCCAAATGCCAGAGGGAAGCTTCCGAAGTTTTGTGCAGTTTTTCATATCCAAGACAAGAAGTTTGTCCAGACATCTAATAGACTCATCAACCTCCACCAAACTTTTGCAATCATTAAGCAACAGTTCCTCAAGAGAGTAGAGTCCAGAGAAGTCAGGGGTTCTGGTTAGGCAATGGCAGTGACTGAGGTAAAGGAACTTAAGTTTGTCCAGAATCTGTCCAAAAGAATTCAAGGAAAGTTAATTTTCACAAAATATATCGTGCAATAGATGTGGAATAGAGAAAGAAATAAGGATGTACCATGTTTCCATTCCAAACTTTTTTCAGGCTGCTATAACGCAAATCAAGAGCAACTAGCTTCTCCATAGAAAAATTCCAAGGAGTACAATCCAAAGGAAAGCCTTTCCAGCTTAGCCATATTAGCTTTCTAGAAATATGTTCATAACCAGCAGTTAGGTGAACGTAATCGAGATGAAGCAACCAGAGGTTGTTCATCTTTTCAAATGCCTTAGCATTCACTTGAACATCTTTTGGATCATTAAAGTCTGGAAGGCGACCTTCAACTACTTCAGTTCCCTAATAAAAAAAACCCAGTGCATAACGAGGGGAAATAAAGTTCTTTGGGTTAGAAAGCATAAAATAAAGCAAGGAATATTCATGTAAGTTGAGACTTGGAACTAAGAATGTGCATAAACACATGTGGCATTACTGCAGACAGCAGTGACTAAAGATGAGCAGTTGATAAAAAGATCATGCAGTGTGGTCCTCACCATGCCATCTCTTCGAACCTCAAGGACATGCTCACAATACCACAGTCTGTCCATCTTTTCAAATGGCTTTGTATTCACTTGGACATTTGTAGCATTTAGGATGAGGCCTTTAACTGCTTCAGTTCCCTAATATGAAAAGCCAGTTCATAATGAGGGAATAAAAAGTAACTCGGCGAGAAAACAAAATAGAAAGTTGGGAATATTCATGTCATATAAATCAGTATTAGAATGGGCACAAGTGCATGTAGTATTATTGCAGTAACAAAGCATCAATAATTGATTAAAATCTCGATGCATATGGGTCTCACCGTGCCATCTCTCAGAACTTCAAGGACATCATCAAGATACCACAATCGGCTACGCTTTCCAGGGTCCTCAAAAGATTCTTGCCTGACGATTTCTCTGGCCATGTCTCTAATCATATCATGCATCACAATTTGGTCATGAAAGTCGTATTTTATGAGACACCGATCGACTAGTTTCCGAATTCCATCTTCTGCAAAAATGTTATAGCCTTCCAATATTTTTACTGTAAAATCTCGACCTATTCCAACAAAAAAACATGCCACATCGAGGAACAACTTCTTCAGTTGCTCGCTTAGTGAATCAAAACTAATCTTAAGACTTATGTTAAGTTTTCCCTGAACATCATCATCAGGAATTTTTCTTAATTTTGCTATTGCACTTTCCCATTGAGGTATGCTCTCGCCACGGAAATAGGAACCCAAAACTTCAAGAGCTAACGGAAGCCCTCCAGCATAATGCCCAATTTGGCATGAAAGGTCCAAATGGTCTTCTGGAGGGTGGTCTTCCTTAAAGGCATGCCAACTGAAGAGCTCAATGGATTCGTCCTTATCCAATTTCTCTGGCCCATATATCTCATTCTCACCCAATTCAAGAATTTTTAGTGAAGACTTATCTCTTGTTGTTATGATGATTCTGCTTCCAGGAGCGAAGAAATTTCGATTTATGGCTAGTGCCTCCAATTGTTGGACATTATCCACATCATCCAGAACAAGAAGAACCTTTTTTCGACCGAAAGCTGCCTTCTTTATAAAATCGATGCCTTCATGATAATTACTTACTTCATGAGTTCTTTTTAATATAGCCAAAAGAAGTTTCTTTTGTAACTCATCCCGACCATTCGGTTGTAGCGAAGTTTCTCTAACATTCGCAAGAAAACCGCTACGTTCAAACTTATGTTGGATGAGATTATACAGCCTTTTTGCAATTGTAGTCTTGCCAATTCCACCCATGCCCCATATGGCAACAATGCGAACACAATTGGATTCCATGTTCAGCAACACATTGAGCTTTGCAACACGAAGCTCTAGTCCAACTTGGTGGTCTGGAACATTTAGATGTGTTGAATTTACTTTTTCTCTAACATCTTTAACGATCATCTTAATTAACTCAGCTTCATCTCTGCCAATTTGTGCATCAATTAACAATGAAAAACAAGAATAAGTACTCATTAAATATAGAATTAGTCATGGCTATGGGATGAATCATGCTAATTTTGGCCAAACAATTGTGAAGTACAAATGTAAAAAATAATTGCAAGTTCTAAGTGTGTACGTGTGCTGTTTTAAAGTCATTTTCTTGTAAGTATCAGAAGGGTCAAGGAAAATACCCGTTGGCCTCATTCAGCAAGTGCTGACCTGATAAATTAGCAGCTTCAGTAAGAGCTGCCCTCCACTTTTCCACCTTACCATCCGATCCCTCTCTAAAACGCTTTTCATGCTCGGCAAATGCTCGTTGAAGAGGCCCCGTCTGCTTCCGCACGTGGGATGGAACAACATCATAAAAGATGGGCACCACAATCTGTTTCAAAGACTCCCTGCAGTTCATGATCCTCACAAGTTCATCAAGGCACCACCTCGACCCGGCATAGTCTTTTGAGAACACTATTAACGACATTCTGGAACCCTCAATTGCTTTCACTAACCCATCGCTAATATATTCTCCTCTTTCGAGCTCTTTGTCGTCCCTGAATGTGCGAAAACCATTGTCCTCTAAAGCAGCAAACAGATGGCTGGTAAAGTTTTTGCGAGTATCGGCACCTCTGAAACTCACAAAGACGTGGTATATCCATTGCGGTAATATGGGAATGGAAGAGGAAGAACATCCTTCTTCCCACGAGGCATCCATATTTATGCACACAAAACACACACACACACCCACAGAGAGAGAGAGAGAACTTATCCTTATGCAGTGGGCCCCCGAAGATTAGGGAGTTCGTTCCCAGTGTTTATAGAACCAATTCAAGAGTTCCGCCTCCTATCTATCATCATCTGCAAAATAAACACACGGTTTATAGAAGCGACATTAGAAATCAATAAATTGAGAAATTTTGAGAGAGAGAGAGAGAGAGAGAGAGTGCACATGTGGAGTGATGACTGATTTTTTTGAATCCCAATAGACAGAGATGAAGAGTGAAGTGAAGATCGCTCGATCTCGTGCATAAACAGTGGGGAAAAGGCGACAATATAGTCGGCCGTACGGAATTGGAGTGAGCAACGGGTCTCTCTCTCTCTCTCTCCTGAGTCTCCTCAGCTTGGGAACTTCCAGGCAAGTAAAAAGAAGGAAATACTCATACTATTCAAGTGGGAAGAAAAGGTAAAATGATAATGGTGGTCGGTGGTGGTGTTTGGTGGAATAAAGGCATATTTTACTCTACTTTGTTAAAGGCAAAGAAGAATCTTCGCGGAAGGCCTTTATCTTTATGCATGCCAGCCTGAATTCAAGGATGGTGAACAGGTGAAGTGAACGGATTGATCAAATCCCTACTGACATCCGACTCATATAATTTTCTACAAAGATTCTTAAAAAATTATTTTAACCAAATTAAACGGTGTTGATCATTTGTATGAGACCCGAAAACAGATCTCACACAAATCGGTGTACATTTAATGTACACTATATGATGTTTTCATAGCTTTTTTGTATGCCTAAATACTTGTGTAAAAGCATTTCGGAGAAGTATCGCCACACAGTGATCAACTCGTTTATTTATATAACAAAAGAATCATGGTACCCATTGCGGCATACCTAATATCAGAAGTGCCAGTTGCAATGCACTTGTACTGTTGAGAGTCATCACTTGATTTAGGAACCAAGAAACAAGACATAGATTCTATAATCGGAAGCCAAATATGAATCAACGCTTTGCGATAAATATTTAAACTTGATACAACGAATGTCGATCATGTTGGTGAGTGAACTTTTTTTTTTTTTGGTAACTGGTGAGTGAACTTGACTTGTGAAAGTGTTTTACTTAACAATAGTGGGGATTTGTGTGTGAGTTTGAATCTATTTCGCATCAGAATTATTCTCGAGGAAAGTTGACATTTTGCAAATTAGTCACAAGACTCAAAGTGAGGATTGAACTATATATCTGTGTATTCAACAAGCCAATTAATAGGAAAAACTGTTGGATAGTCCTATGGTACACACCTCTTATTAGGGGGTGTACCGTACGCACCATGATTTTAAACCCTTCAATTTTAAAGTGAATAATCTGGACCACCCATTGATTAAATCAACTAATAAAATAAAAAAAAGGGCTTAGCAGGTAACAGGTTGTTCTCTTCTCCTTAAATTTCTCTCCCTCTCCCTCATATGTAAAATATTACAAATTATATAACATAACCACAATTGTTATGACAACACAAAAAATTAGCACTTACTTGCCACAATGTGTCGTACCAAAAGAAATCGATCGAAAAATACTAGATACAAGACCAAAATATGTAGTAGTACAATCAATAATTATTATACCCAAGCAAGATACATGTCTAAAATATCACAAATTAAATTAAATATCGTATAACTTGACATCCTAACAGCCCTGATCGATCATTCTAAAAATACACTCACTAACGACATTTAGATTGTACATTCAATTTATATTTGATATGAAACATAGTCCTCTGTTGTAGTTGAATATACGGTAGCCATGCTACCGTGACACAATAATGACAATTAACTCTGTTGAGTTTTTTATGTTTGTTGATTAACTCACCTACGTAAATTTTTGCCTCAATCAGGTTTAGGAAGCTCCATCATCGGCACGCAGATTGAATAATAGAAATGATATTTTCCATCCAATTAAGTGTCTAGCTATAAGCCATTAATTTCATTCTTGGTACGAATGACCTAATTAATATTATATAAAAGATAGACGATTTAGATTTTAAAAAAAAATGCACCTTACGTGGGGCTTAGATGCATCATTAGATTTTAATGTTGTATTGAAATTGAACAACTAGATTCGTTGAAGTATGAAACTACAAGAACTCTATGTAATTTAACCAAAAAATAGCCTTCTTAAAAAAAAAAAAATTAGGAATGAAGGGTGCAAGACTTGAACCCCTGATCTTTCAGATAAATGTCCAAATTCCAACACCTTTTTCACTGTGGTACATAATTGAGAATTTGAAATTCTAAAGGCTATTAATTTTATAATACTTTTTTGTACGCAGGGGCACTATTTCTAGACTGAAAATTTGAGAAGGCAGTGGCCCCAAATGCATCTGTCTTAGTACTTGGCCTGCACTTGTAGATCATATTATAGCCTATGTCATTAGTGTAAATCAGTATGTCGACTATACTAATTTGTTTAAAAAAAAAGTACAATGACAATAAATTTACAAAATTATTTATATTGTATGCATAGGGTGAAGGTTTGACACCGATCCACCTGTCAAATATATAGTGCCAATTGCTAAGTGCACCGCTCTGAATATTCGTATCTTGAGACAGTTGGATAATTATTTGTTTTATTGACCTCTCATTTTTCATGAAAAATTGAAGGAATTTTGATTTTTTGAATTAAATTTTGTAGAGAGAATTTAATTTAGACGAATATTTTGAGAGGAAATTCGAAAATTTGGGTATAGTACTTCTTTTTGGTGAATTTATTGGATGAAAATTTTGAGCGAGAACTTCATTTTTAGTTTAAATTATTGAGGTATAGTGTAGGGACAAATAAGAATTTGAAAAAATAATGTGGAGGGAATCAAAAATTAAGATAATATGGTGAAAATTTTAAATTTTGAAAAAATAATGTGGCGGGAATTGAAAATAATTAGTGGTATGGTATTTTGCTGATTTTAACTATTGTTTACTGAACATTCCGATTGAATTTTTTTATACAACACGTTGTGGGTATGAAAACGCCAATTTATGGTGTTGTTATAACAAAGTTGGTTATATTACTAAATTTGTGGTATGATATTTTTTTTTATTATAACTATCGTTAACTGAAGATTTGGATTGAATTTTTTTTATACGACACGTTGTGGGTACGAAACGTTAATTTATGGTATTGTCATAACAAATTTGGTTATATTACTGAATTTGTGGTTTGGTATTTGCTGATTATAACTATCGTTAACTGAGCATTCCGATTGAATTTTTTTATACGACATGTTGTGGATATGAAAACGTCAATTTATGGTGTTGTCATAACAAATTTGGTTATATTGCTAAATTTGGGGTATTTTAGACATGTGTTATTACGGAATATTTTAATTAATTTCCTTTGGTACGACACATTGTGGTAAAAAAACGTAAATTTATGATATATCATAAAAATTGTGATTTGTTATATAATTTGTGGTATTTAAATATGTTTTCTTTTGATACGACATGTTGTGTTTAGAAAATGACAATTTTAGATGTTGTCATAATAATTGTGGTTATTTTATAAAAATTGTGGCATTTTACAAATATTTTTGGCTTGAGTATAACAATTGTTGATTCTGGTACAACATATTTTGATTTTGTTACGGAATATCATACGAGTCAATTTTTTTTAGTATGACTCATTGTTGTAAGATAATGCCAATTTATGGTGTTGTTATAACATTTGTGGGTAGCATTATTTAATTTTTGATATTATACACATATATTTGGTTAGGGTACAAGTATTATTGATTCTGGTACGAATAATTATGGTTACATAACAACAATATTTTTTAATTATGAGTAACCTGCTAATGACCTGTTCAACAGGTAAATTTTGAAATACAAGTCGTAACTAGAATCATAAATATGCATTAGAAAACAAAAAATCGGCATAATGAAAATCACAAATTGTCATAATTTAGACATACAGTATATTCTGTGTACCATAGCTTCCTCCAACACTGTTTGTCCCTTTCCATAGGCCACCTATAAAGGAACCAAATTCGATATTCCAAAAAAAAAAAAAAAAAAGGAACCAAGTTTTGAATGGTAGCTTACACTTTGGCCACCTTCGAACGATAATGGCCCCAGGTTCAGAAACTGGTTCCTTGAATTTACTTCTTTGGGGTTTTTGGCGTTATGGCAATTTTGCTTTTAAAGATGGTGGGCCATAGACACTATTTAGGTTATTTACAAATTACTTTAACGGGTTTTCAAACTCTCGATGTTTTCCGTTGCGTCCTAATTTTTCTAGAAATGTGCTACTTGTACAGCAAGAGCTATACAGACAACGTATACAGCGGGCTTTTGGGCCTGTTTCGGGTCCAATAAAGATAATTGGAACCACTTATTTTGTTTAAAATAGTTTTTTTTAAGGTTTTTGTAAAAAATCAGTTTCATCTGTTATCGTGAAGGGCGTTTATGAAATGTTCATATTTGCTAAATTGCTAGCCTAAATTTTAAAGCAAAATTGGACGTTTCGTAAACACTCTTAATGATATCGGATGGAGCTGATTTTTTACCAAGACCCCAAAAAAAAATATTTTGAACAAAATGAGCGGCTCAGATTATCTTTTTTGGTCCCGAGACTGGCCCAAAAGCGCGTTGTACGCGTTGTCTGTACAGTATTTCCTGTACCAGTAGCATTTCTGAATTTTCTACACTATTTTGTCGTGTAGTGGTGTTGGGTTAGGGGGCTTTCCGGTAAATTTGCATCACCATACTGCGCATGCGGAAATCTCGGCTGGGATTTCGAGCCCGTTTCAGAATACCTTCTTAAAAAATAAGTACTTATTTCATATTTCCAAACTTAAAAATAATGTAAATGAAAAATAATTTTTCAATTTTTTTTGCACCATATTAAAGATCTTAATGAGATCTTTCAAATATGATCCATATTGCATATTTTTAAATTTCAATAAGCCCATTATTTTTTAGCTTGAAATTGTCTTCTTAAAAAATAAGTACTTATTCTGCTTTCTGAAACGGGGCCTCAGCCGTGTGTCTCTGGGTTCAACTCCCGTCCAGTGTGGTGTGGACTATGGTCCAGTCCGGTCCAGTTCACCATTTGTAGGCTTTCTCTGGGCCCAAAACAATGATGGAACTGTTCATCTTTTAGAACTCGTTGAGAACATTGGCGTCACAAAAAAATATGTTGATCGAATACCTTTTGCTATAATTTTGAAATGAATTAAGCATGAAAAAAAAAGTGCACAACACTAGATTACAACTCATTTAGCTCATTTAGCTTATGCTTAATGCATTTAAAAATCAAATTAAACAGAATCTGATTAACATGATTTTTTACGTGGCTAATATTGTTAATGAGCTCTAAAAATTGAATGGTTCCTCTTATTGTTTTGAGCTTGGGAAAGCCCGCAAATACCGAACTGAATCGTAGCCCACACTAGACGGGATTCATTCCCGCCCCACCAGGGCCGCCACCACCTCTGCAACAAACGTACAAGCAGACATCACGGTAATTACGTCTTCTCTCTCTCTCTCTCTCTCTCTCTCTCTCTGGTGAAGTTGAACGACGTCGACGATGATGGTGCTGCGCGATGCTGAGTTCAATATCCCAATATCGATCGATTCGTCTTGCCCCGTCGATCGGTCATCTTGCTCGGAATATCTCTCTCTCCAGCTTCGGTTTCAGAACTTCACGTTCCTTCGCGTCGCCTGAAAGAAGAGAGAGACGGAGAGAGAGAGAGAGAGAGAGAGAGAGAGAGAGAGAGAGAGAGAGAGAGAGAGAGAGAGAGAGAGAGAGAGAGAGAGAAGGTGGTGATTGCTGGTGGGGGCGGCCGTAAATGGCGATGTAAGGGCAAACAACCGCCACACAAAATCTGCTCCATCTAAAGCCCTCAACTCGCTCACGAGGCCGATGATGATGGATGTGGCACGGTTGTTCGGCTCATTCGACGCCGAGACAGAGGTGAACACCGATCCTTTCGTTATGAAGAGATTTTATTGTTGTTCGAAGTTGTAGACTTTTACATGATTTGGGGCATTTTGAAATTTCAGGAAGTGGATAACCACAATTAAAATAATAGCACCCTAATCCACTTCCAATTCCATCCAAAATTCCAGTAATACTACAATCATTTCGTTTATTTATTGCACCAGTAGCGAAACTTGATTGTATTTGTATGAATCATCCCATTTCTTGGAAAGTCTTGGTTTTCGTTTAGGGTTCTGTGTTGACATGAAATTAGGGATTTTAATTGTTTGAAATTAGGGTTCCAAGAGGATGTGAATTCTGGTTTTCGTTTTTTAAATTAGGGTTCCAATAACCAAGCTTCGCTTCCCGTATGTAACTCTGTATCAACATTGTAGTTCACATGTAATGTCAGATCTGAGCTCTAAAGCATTACATTTGGGTAATTGGTAACTGTTGGTTGAGCTCTTTCTAGCTTCCATTTGTGTATGGAATGAAACTGTGGCATTCTGCCCGGCTTTTGTGAGAATATAAAGGGAAAAAACAAAAAGTTAAGCGGAACGGGACCTTATGAAGGTCTACCCTGTTGAATTGCTTGGGGAAGTCTTACAAACCTAATGGGTTTCGAAGACATGCGCATCTCTGACCCATATCTTCAGATGGGAGATGTCAAATTAAGTTAAGACTTGGGTGATATTTCGCCATTGCAAATTTGACATCATGAAACCCTTCCTCTCCAACCCTAACATCGAATTTAAACGCATAACAAAGTTATGATATTGTGGTGGATAGATGAGTTGTGGGAACTTGCTCTGATACCAATTTGAATTTTGATGCGAATAAATATAGACGAGATACGTAGGAAAATAACACCAGCAGAATTAGTAGTAGATTTTCTGTGAGAGTTTGGGTCTAGGTTTAAATAGCATGTGAACCCTAAACTGCGTAAATGTTTGAATAGAGATATCTATGAGTAATAGCGTTTGTAGGCCGCCCTTGTTTTTTTACTCAAATAAATTTGGCTGGAAGCTTCATTTGGTAGGAAAGACGCCAATGAGCAAGCTTAAATTCGAGTAAAAGCTTCATTATGGCATGATTGTAAATTTGGGAGGAGAAAATTAGTCTTCCAAAATTTGAGTCTAAGATATCTTAGCCTATTTTTATAATTTAATTTGATGTTTGTGTTCATTAATAAGTGGATTTGTGTGAGTTTAGGTGAGGGTTGCAACATAATGTGATCCCTAAATTGTGCATATGGTGGCTTAGAGCATCTATAACTGTTTGAGGAATTTTTGTCAAGCCAAAGCAATTTTTGGGCTTGCTACCATTGGTATGTTGTCAATATTGGCAAAGTTAACTCTAACCGTGGTGACAAATTTTTTTTTACCTTAATCTTGATGACCGTTTGGTCACTTGAATAATTTCATAGGGATTTGGAGAAAGAGGTAGCAACACACGGATGTTGACGTGGCTTTATCATTTCTTGTGCCAAATTTGGCTTGATTAATGGTAAAGCCATTTCTTAAGCCAAGAAATGGCTGACTGTAGGAATTCATTTTTTGGAGACTTCATGCCAAATAATTGATTTAGATTGGGAAATGGCTTACCATTGTAGTTTCTCTTAAGATGAATATATCTGTACACTCCCCCCGTCCCAAATTATTGTTCTCTTTTCGGCATTCATGCTCTTAGATCAGGTTAACAAATAATGCCTCTACGTAAAATAAAATTCAGAACCTCTCTGTGTACCTCAATTAGTTGTTTCCAAAGTAGTTTTTAAAATTATTTAAACAAGAATAAAGCATAAACTATAGATGGTTTTTTCAGATGTCTTAAACAGTGGAAAATCAACAGATTGTTAGATTGGGACCAAGGGAGTAAATACTTTGGGTACACCATCTTCAGGTTATACTATTTTTTGAGACTGTCTTAGCATTTAACACGCACATGCATAGTATTTGTATTGATTCTATTGAAGTAAGAAATATTACTTAGGGTTAGCAAGTTGTGTAGAGGTTGTTTCAATAGCTATCTGAGACTGAGGCAGTGAGGCTATCTTGTTTATTTGTTCTATTGTAGCTATTAGGGAAGAGAAGGGTGACAATTCAGGATTTCAGAGGGAAAACTTTGGTGTCAATCAGGGAGTATTATAGTAAAGATGGCAAAGACATTCCTTCAACATAAGATAATAAGTATTGTATTCAACTCGTTGAGGTGTGTTTCTTTGTGTTGTTGGGCTTGTCCATTGTTTTATACTGAATTGGAAAAATTGTGGCTTGGTGAGCACATGTTGAGTTTTGTTTGTTATAGGGGATATGAGAAATTTGAATTTGGGATTATGTTTCACCATGCTCAAGTTGGTTTATGGAATCATTAGTTCAGTAACATCTCAGATATTATTGCGCTCCTATTCACTGCCTCTGCATTTAGTGACTTTTCTATTGTTGATCATCTGTGTGCGTGCGGTTGTGTGTGTGTGTGTGTGTGTGTGTGTGAGAGAGAGAGAGAGAGAGAGAGAGAGAGAGAGAGAGAGAGAGAGAGAGAGAGAGAGAGAGAGAGATGGTAAAGAAAATTCTTGTGCCCTTTAAGACATCCATCTTCCTCCTTTAAGGAAGGTGTAATCTTAAATCTGCCCTCAAGCTCTTAGTACCTACTGTCAGTGCGTTTGTTATTATCAATCCCCTATAATTTTTGGTCTGAGGTTTTACTCTGTGGGGCTTGGTTTGGGTATGCCCTGCTAATCTGGATGCTTTATTTCAAATGTGGTGTGATTACAAATTCAAATCTGGATGCTTTTCTTTTTTGCTTTGGGTTTCTTGTGGCTCCATTGGTTTCTCTCTGTGTTTGGGTGGTGAGTGGGGTAGTGTATTAGGTTGGGGGCTTCTTTTGTGGTGGCTTGCTGTCTGAGTCTGGTTTTCCTTTTGTTTTGGGCTTCTTTTGGTTTCTTTGGTTGGGGGTGTTTGTTTCTCTCTGTGTTTGGGTGGTTAGTGGGGTTGTATCTTTGGTTGGGGTCTGTTTTGGCTTCCTGTTCCTAGTAGATCCATTTGTGGCTTTTATTTGGGGTGCATCTGCCCTTTCCGGATCTGTTTGCTGCCTCCTTTTGTGCTGTTGCTGCTTCTGGGCTTGGAGTCTCACTTTCTCCAGGTTCATCCATGATGGTTTCTGTTTATAGTGCTGACGGTTCTGGACTTGGAGCTCTGTCTCTCCAGGTTCAGCACTTTATCTGTTGCTGCTGTTTCGGCTGGTGGACTATTTTGGTTGCTCTTTCAACTCCTAAATCTCGAGAGGTTGAGAGAGATAGATTTATTTATGTACTCTTTGGAGGGCGAAGAGTTGTTCTGTTGCTGTTTCCGGGCTTGGAGTTCCTTTGTTTTCAGGCTCAGAGCCTCTGAATTTGGTACCAACGAAGAAGATGCCTCGCCTCTAGATCCCCGACCACCGCTGTACGCCGATGAGCTTCGAACCACAATCACTAGTATCGATTTCGAACGCTCACGAAAGTCTCGACCACCACGGCCGCCATATGCCAATGAAGTTATCTCTCTCGATCTCGAACACTAGTATCTATTGAACTAGGGTTACAATTTCAATTTGTAGATATTGAGAATTTTCGCACAAAAAAATTAGGGTTCCAAATTCACTAAAAGACTGGGCACACTTCAAGAATCCTACCCACAACTTCAGGTATTTCCAAATCTGCAGTAGCATATTCAATCTGTTGTTTAATACGCCTGGCCTTTGGAGAGCAACACACAGTTAATAACAATGGTTTATGTACAGTTACCTGCTTGCTTACAAGACGCGAGAGGATTTCCATGATAAATTCCACCTACAACATAGCACCAATAGAGCTCTTTAAATATATGATACACAGTTTTGGCTGTTCAGTTTTGGTGCATTTTATTCTCTGTTCATGTTGCAATAATTTATGTTTTCTCATCTAATTGTTTGCAAGTCTTTGATCTCACCTCATTGTGAGCATTTTTCTGAATTTTTATGTCTTTTGTTATCAAGTTGTGTTCTGTTTCTGCAAGGGAAAGGTCATGGGTTCAAGTTTCTTTGTTTGTATCTATTTCTGTTTGATTGTGCTTCTCTGTTCTTTGTGCACATTATCCAAACTTCAAAATCTGCTTCTAGAAACTATAGCATGATCTTGTGCTAGAGTATGTTAATTTTCGTCAGTTTATATAGACACTGGGCTGCCATTTGGTTGTTTTACTCTGAGAAACTCTGAGAAAAGGGCCATAACATCTCGCTTCACAAAACAGTATGTTAATTTTCGTCAGTCTGGATCTGTGTTCTTTTATTTGTTTTTGTTTGTTTTGGATTGAAATGGTAATCATTGATTGACTGAGTGAGCATTCATGATCTTCTATATATGATCGGTCATCACCATGTCCGGTATTTGGTCTGAACTACTGTTTTATTTTGCTGCCATAACATCCCCACTACCATAGTTAAAATGGGAAAACAGTGGCAGCAGGGGCAGACAAAGGAAGAGCTGACAATAGTATTCCCTGTTTGCTTGATCTTTTCAGAATTTTCTTAAAAAGATAATTACACATGGTTATCATATCTGATTGTTTGCAAGTCTTTGTTCTGTGTGTCTTGAGCATGCTACTGTGAGGGTTTACCCTTTTTTTAGGTAGGATGATACATTGTTGGCAATCAATCGGCTAGATGTTGAACGGTTTGCATATTCTTGGTGTGTTGATCACTTGTTGATCTACTTTCTGATTTTTTAGAAGAATCCTACCAAAGCTATCAAAGGAGTACCGTGACACCAGTTTGAATGGTGCTATGCAAGAGGGCGAGCACAAAGCTATGCAAGAGGGATCTCCTTTTTGCAGAACTACTACTGTCCCAGATCATCAAAACTGCTAGTGTCCTAGCAAGAGGGAGAGCACAAAGCAATTCCACAACTCCAAAATCAAGTTCCGCTTGGTGTATGGAGTGTCCAACCAAGAAGAGATGTTAGCGACACTTTAGGATTTTTCTTTTTCATTTTGCTTGTAATATAGCTTAGGGTAGACGACAATGATGATGTTCAGCTCATGCCTGTTTTGTAAACATTAAGTATTCATGTCGGCTAAATTTAAAACTTCCATTTCAATTGCAATTGAATTGTTGTTTTGGTCTTTTTTTTGTTGCTACTGCAGACTGAGACACTGTAATGTCGGGTTAGACTGAAAACAAGGGAAATTCTGTCGAATTTTCCATAAAAAACCTTGAGACACATCTTTTATGGTACAAGATATGATATGAACATGACATGACACAATACGTTTGACTGAGACATTATGATGTCAGGCAAGATGGAAAACAAGGGAAACTCAGTCGAATATTTTAGAAAATACATTGAAACACATCTTTCAAGATACAAAGAAAACCTATATGGAGAAGTTCCAAGAAGTTAACACCACAAGAAGTAGAACTATAAACCCATCCATATTTGAATTTCATAATGTACCACTCATTATCTTAAAATGTACCACTCTGAAACCAATGAAGCAACAAAAATGGAGTACGAACTTGTATCTTTCCAAACAAGCCATGAAACATTGTCAAGTTGGAACAAAGGCCATGAGCCAAACATCATCATCATCGTCTACCCTAAGTTACATTACAAGCAAACTGAAAAAAGAAAAATCTTAGTGTCGCTTGCATCTCTTCTTGGCTTTGTACTCTCCCTCTTGCATAGCTTTGTGCTCTCCCTCTTAATGATTTGAGGCTGTGCACTAACATGAACTTAAGCAGGTAGCAGATATGCTAAAGTCTTTTCAGAATCTGTCTCAGCAATGCCAATTAAATCACTCCCCTTTAAGACCATTGGCCATCCTTGTGACAGAATAGGCGTTGGCTCAAAACCAATTGTAGAAACTCCCATTCTAGTAGCACCAGTTGTAGAACCAAAACCAGCACCGTCAAACCAGCGAGTACAGAAATAGCAGCAAGGCAGCAAATTCCACTAGGACACTTAAGCATTGATCAACTCCCCATCCCAACAGAACCCTTTGAATACCAGCTTATTTATATCATCATTTTTAAAGCCTGAAAAATGGTACACAATTTCATAATAAGAAAGAAGATAATGCTGAAGCAAGACGAAATAAAAAGATCACATTGAGAGAGTGACAAATTCGAGTGACAAGGCTAACATTCAATGAATGTTTTAGCGAGGCACACGAAAAAATAAAAAGCAAGTTTGATAGTTTTGCAGAGAGTTTTGAGAAGTTTAGTTGGTTTCTTCTGAGATCCTACTTTAAGTACAGTATGGTAAATTGCTAGCCTTGTATCAATTTTGACATCTCCAGTAGTATTAGTGATGAGGTTGCTCCACTTGCTAAAGGTTTATAGTCTCTTTGCAGGCAAGTTTGATGGAAGATTGGGCATGGTTGTATGTCATCGTTAATCTCAAACATATGCCAGCGATTAGCTTATTTTGCTATGCCAAGTGGTCTAAGAAATTGTTAAGTCTCAAAACTCTCTGCATTCGAATTATCATCAGACATAGAACTCAACAACCAAAATTGATTGAAATTGGAAGGAACCCTAATTTTTGTGCAAAAATCCCCAATATCTACGAATTGACATTGGAACCCTAGTTCGATTGATACAAGCATTTGAGATTGAGAGAGAGCGAGAGAGAGACCTTCATCGGCATACGGCGGTGGTGGTTGAGTCCTTTGTCAGCGTTCGAGATCGTTACCAGCGATTGTTGTTCGAAACTCATTGGTGTACAGAGGTGGTTGTCGGCGGTCTTGGAGGCATTTTCTTCATTGGTGTCGTCGACAGCGGTGGTGGTTGGCGGTGGGTTGAGTTGGGTTGGTGCCCTCTGGAACGACTGAAGCATATGGGGAGGGGAAACGAGCGTTCTTCGTTTTTTTTTTTTTGATGTCCCCAAAACGTTGTTTTTGGGCGTGTACTGGAAGGAGTAGTGAGTGATGTAGGGGCTGTTTGATAAAACTGAAAACTGACACTGAAAGCTGAAAAATTAAGTACTGAAGACTGAATGCTGAAATTTTTAAGCTGAAAAACTGTTTGATAAATATATTAAGTACTCCCTCCGTCCCTTATTTATTGTCCAGTATTCCATTTTGGGCTGTCCCTTAATAAGTGTCTATTTTGTAAAGTTGTTGGTAAAAGTTGATGAATTGTCTTTTTTGTCCCTAAAAGTAAATTCCATTTTGAAAAATAAGTGAGTAAAAGTGTAATGATGATGGGTAAGTAGGAAAAGTGGAGGAAAAAGTTGATGTGAAAGGTAAATGATGATGTCTTTTTAATAAGTTGGAGTTACGAAGCAGGACACTTAAAAAGGGACGGAGGGAGTACTGAATTAAAAAAATGATGAATTAATTTTGTTCCAATTCTATCTTAATTTACTAACGGTCACAATATACTTTTGGTAATGGTGGTGGAGTGGTGGTGGGGGAGTGGTGGGGGTAGTAGGAGTGCTGGTAGTGGTGGTGGTGGTGTAGTGATGGTAGTGGTGGTGGAGTGGCGGTGGTGGTGGTGATGTGGTGGTGGTGGAGTGGTGGAGCTGGTGGTGGTGGTGGAGGAAGTGGTGGTGGTGGTGTAGTGATGGTAGTGGTGGGGGAGTGGCGGTGGTGGTGATGGCGGTAGAGTGGTGGAGGTGGTGGTAGGTGCGGTGGTGGTGGTGGTGTAGTGATGGTAGTGGTGGAGTTGTGGTGGTGGTGGAGTGGTGAAGCTTATGGTGGTGATGTGGTGGTGGTGGTAGAGCTGGTGGTGGTGGAGGAAGTGGTGGTGGTGATGTGGTGGTGGTGGTAGTGGAGGGAGTGGTGGTGGTGGTGATGTGGTGGAGGAGGAGTGGTGGTAGTGGAGGTGGTGGTGGTGGAGGTGGTGGTAGTGGTGGTGGTGGGGGAGGTGTTGGTGGAAGTGGTTGTGGTGGTGGTATAACGGTTGAATGTAAGTACACAAAAATTCAGCCATAATTAAGTAGCTCAAAGTTACTTAATTTTTTTTTTAACTTTTTAGCCTATATTTTAAGTGGTACTTAATTTGTTAAGTAATATGAAATGTGGTTATCAAACCTACTGAATCACTTATTACTTAATTAATTCAGTATTAAGTGCTGAATTTAGGTTATCAAACAAGCCCTAGTGTACGTAGGATTTCTGATATGAATATGAACCATCCTTCGAATCGTATACTGATATTGGATTGTGAGAACTTCGACTATTGGAAGTCTCGGATTAAAGCAAGAATGAGGTTTGCAGACGAGGAAATATGGAACTCATGTGTGAGGGGGTAAAAGCTCCCTACAAAGATCATAGACGAGGAAACAGTTCCGAAACTTACTTTTGAATTATCAAAAAAGGAGAAGGCGAAGCTACAAGCAAATAATCGAGCCTTGAATAGTCTATTCAGTGCTGTGGATGTGACTGAGCACCGAAAAATAGCAAATTGTGAGATTGCAAAGGAAGCATGGGATGTTTTAGTCATATGCCATGAAGGAACATAAGTGGTCAAACAGTCTAAACTGCAAAGGCTTACTACGGAGTTTGCGATGATTAGAATGGATGAGGATGAGACATTCAATCAAGTTTACTCAAAGCTGATCTCCATCGTCAACAGTTGTGAAACCCTGGGTGAGCCTGTCCCTTCTTTTAGAGTCATTAAAAAAAATTTGAGATCTTTGCCTAATCGTTTTAAAACAAAAGTTACTATGCTTCAAGGAAAACGAAAACTTTCAGAAAAATCTGTTGAAGAGATTGTTGGTCTCTTTCAAACATACAAGGTAGATATGTTGCAATCTGAATCTCATAAATCGAAAATTAAACCTTCAACTAAGTTGATTGCTTTTAAAAGTTCTCGAATTGATGAGACAAACTCAGATTGCAATAGTGAGGATGAGTATGATACTGAAGCAATGGACATATTTTTTCAAAGTTTAAAAAAGTTTTTTAAAAAGAAAGCCATAAAAAATTATTCTAAGAGTAAAAAGAAAAATTGTGATGGCAAAGAAGAGTTTTCTAGTGGTAAAGTGAAAAATGGAGGTAAAGGACTACCGTCAAGGCTTAAATGTTCCGAGTGTCATGGCTATGAACATCTTGCTCATGAGTGCGTCCACGTGGTAAAAAGGAAGATGAATTTTAAGGTAAATATAACATGGGATGACAGTGATTCTGACAAGTCTGAGGAAGAGCATAAAGACAAGACAAATCTCATTGCTTTTGGAGCATCCTTACATTCACGTTCGAGTGATCATGAGTCCTCAGATGATAGTGAGGATGGAGAAACAGATGAGGATGAGGGCATACATGAATTAAAGGAAAAGTAAAACCAGCTGTATGAGGAAAGTGTGAAAATCGCTGAGACCAATCTCAAAAGCTGGTAAAAAAATATAAGAAGTCTAACTTGGAGCTAGCAGCTGTGAGCATACAAGTAGAAGACCTACAATGGTATTTGAGCACTCTTACTATTGAAAGAGAGAAACTTATAAAGGAGGTTGAGATTCTCAAAGAGAAGAACAAAGTCCTATCCGATGAGAATATCCAATCGGTAAGTAAAATTAACGATTTGCAAGTTGAATTGATCAGTGCTAACGATCTTTTTGAGCGATTAAATACAGGTTTAAAGAAGTTGGACGACCTTCTTGATATTCAAAGGTCAACGAATGACCGGTCCCGACTTGGATTTCATAGATCTTCTTCCTCTAAACAACTCGGAAGTAAAGTGTATGCTTCCTCAATTCTATTTGATGCTTATGAAATAGAAAAGGCCAGGGAGAAATGGAAAAATCTTTATGCAACACCCGTATGCTCATTTTGCCTTCATGTAAATATGCAGACAACACCTATTTCTTTCATTTTTGTTGCTCTTCTATGTCAAAAAATTACTCGTAGTGAAGCGGGCCACAATTTGCATTCAAGTCAGTCGATCTCCCGCTATGGAATTAATATGTTAACAACAGCGGGTAATCAACGCTATAGAAAGTGAAGACTTTTAATAGTATGAGCTAATTCATCGTTCAGCGTGTACTACATATTACAACATTTTTCACACGCCGTGAAGAGCCTTTTTTTTTTTTTTTTTTTTTTTGTAGTGCTTTCATTTTAGTTGCTCTTGATATATGTCAAAAAATTACTCGTAGTGAAGCGGGCCACAATCTGGATAGGATCAACTAGCACGTTAGTTTTCAATTGAATAGTATTTTCTTCCTTAACCTCTAACCAGGTTTTTTGCTGTACTCAATTGCTCCAAAATTGAAACATCGAAGAGACCTATGCACTTCCCAAAAAAGTACTATCAGAAATCCGACCATACAAAAAGACCCCAAATATTGATTCAGAGAACTGTTATATATATGTAGTTCCCCTTGACCTTTTTATAGGATAGTGATATCATTTTTGGAATAACAAAACAAAATTAAACATATCACTAATAATCCAATTGCTGTCGTTGATTGGGTATCTTGAGTGAACCTTGAATTAGTGGAAACGAGAAAATACATGGGTGGGAATCACGAGATTGCCGGTATCAAAAATTGTTTGTACCTCCGTTAAGTTACCTTGAATTTTTAACCCGCAAGATTGTACAAAGGTATCTTCCCGAAAAGTGGCGCATAGGACATGTGACTGAAAATGCACCGGAACAAAGACAGGTTTTCGGTACAGAAGATTTGAGTTCAGTGTATGCAGGGTACTATGTAAATCTATACTGCAAGCAAGGAGGGTGTTCACACCTAACATACAAATTTACCATTTTCTCCATTCCTTTTCTCAATACCCATAACTCCCACCTCCTCCACCTCTTCTTGTCCAACCGCCACCATGACCTCCTCCACCACCACCACCTACCACCATCTCTACCTCCAACTTTGGACAACACCAGCCATTATGGCTATAATCGCTTACTTTTATAGCCATAAATCATTTTCCCGTGAAAGGCTGGAATAATCATAAATTTGTACAATTATGGATTGTTTGAAATTGTAAATTTGGAGATGGTTACTTGTTCGGAATTAAAATTCTGTATGATTATTCGGAACCTGAAATCCATATGATTATTGATTGTTCGATATTTTTTTTAAGGAAATGGTATAATAGTTTCATTGATAGGAAACACAGATACATAAAATAATCACCTAAAGATATCATTCATCATTAATCAAAGGACTAGAAAGCCACAAAGGAGCGTAGCATTCCCAGGTACAAACACCCAGACCACTACCACCTCTAAAAGCCAAAGATTGGATCGGCCCCATCGCAATCCTACACACAATAGAAAACTTACCCTAATAAAAAAAAAAAACTAACACACTAAAACAGTGAGGCTGCCAAGCCAATTGATCTGACTCATCATTGGACCACCACAACCGCTGCCTTCCTATGCATAGAACCATAACCTCCTCTACGATCAGAATCTAAACGTGAGAGAGTTGACAGGCAGTTTGAGCGGTGCGGATATTAGAACTTGAGATAAACTGATAATGAAACCCTAAGGAAACGTAAATTAACAATTATTACAGGTATTTTGTCTTTTTGAAAAGTTGGATTCAACCTACAAAAATCCAGTGGGTTCATCGGATCAAAACAGGAATAATAAGAGAAGTACTAGTCCCAATCTCACAATGTGTAGCAGAAGAGTATTTGTCAAATTAAGTTGAATTTGTTAATACTACTAAATTGACACCACTTGGTACAAGGTGTCGGTGCCCTTGTGAATCTCATCAGCCTCGTAAATCAGATCAATCGCCCAATTCTTTAGTGAGTCGCCATATACACGTACGTATGTGGGATTACCCTCTTGCTCTTCTTCAAAGACACCATATACACGTATTGGGATCTCCACTTCATCACCGCCTTGTAATTGCAGTCCTCGGTAACCCTGTGGTATATACATAAGCCACACAAGATCTACATCGGAGGGATTGACGTTAAAAGGGAACGCAAAAACTCCCTTTTTGATGTTATTGCAGATCACCTCATGAATAAAAAAGACGTAGTATTGGTAAGGTACTTCTCTAGGAGCCTTGATTAATACGCGTAGAATCCAACCCAACATTTTCTGTTTCACAGAAGGAGAAGGCGGCACTACAAAATATACATTTAGCCCTCTACCATCATGGTATGGGAACCAAATTGGAACCTCCTCATCCCCTGCTGGAAAAAGAATATCAACTGTAAACTGAAGTTCAGAAAGCCCCTGTTCCAATAGATCATGAATTAGTCAGAGTACAAACATTTTCTTCTCGAGATTTGACCTAAAAATATTCAGACATATGGATTTTTCTTCCATGCCCCACAGTGGTATTGGGCCATGGATGCCCCGTAAATATAAGCCAGCCTTTAGATTGAAAAATGAATAAATCTCAGCCATTAAATCAAAACGACTTGAAAAAACAAGGAGGGTTTATGATGTTTTCACCAAAAGTTACAACTTTACTTACCACACAAACTGATTTTACCACACTCAGGAGCGACTCCATTTAGAAAGGTATGGTGTCAAGTGAAGCCACTCAACCAAAAATTCCCAACATTAAATGAGTAAAATATTTTCCCACTTTTTAGACCTAGCACGAGTTGACACCAATACAAGAAAACTATTGAACTCATTCATTTTGGTATTTCATTTTGCACCCCACTTTTTGATAGCCACACTCTCATACATGTCTCATAATGTTCAAAATATACATGGCAAAAACACTAAAAGACAAATAATATTAGTGTTGTTTTTAAAAAGTGGAGTGTCAAAATCATTGTCCTTATATTTTTCAGAAGTGTATCAGCTTCCATGTGATCACCATAAATGAAAAAAATGCTACTATTAGAAATTTTTTGCTGATCAAAAATTAAAAAAAAAGTGCTACTATTAATACAAGCCTACGAAAACTACTCATGAGTGTTCAGGTCAGCTCATGCGCACCTCAAGTAATCTCTTTCTCTGTCCAGTCAAAGGGATCCACGCCGGGACTATTAAATTCACACAAAATTATTAAATAGATTTCGTCAATTGTGTGGAGAGCAAACACACCAACTAACCGGACTAACCCTTGCGGCTTAATCCTATGAAGATATTGAAAGCCATTTGACTTTTCTTTGCATTTAATTTAATTTTTTTTGTATATTTTCCACTTGTACGTATACTACTAAATTAGATTTTATTAGTAAGTAGATTTTATTAGTAATTGTTTTTGTTTTCGATTTTGTTTTTACAGTAATTGAGAAGTGTAGATTATTAAATGACTCCGCAGATCAAAATTTCCATTAGTAATGAAAAATTAGATTTGACTAGTAATTGAGAAGTGCAGATTCAATTGTCTCTGCACCAGATATGTTATGACTTTACAAAAAAATTATTGAACGACCACACTGATAAAAATTCTTGGAGTTGCCACTAACCACACTTACTATGAGTGGGATTGAACCAATGGTTGAGATTAATAAAGGAAGAGTCAACGGTTTAGGAAAAATAGGGGCATGGATGCCTCCAAACCGGACTGGGGCATCATAGCCGGATCCCATACATACTGATACAAAAGTACTTTGGCTTACTAAATCTAAGACATTACAACGGCACTTGGAAGATGAATGGAAATCAAGGATTATACCGATAGTATAGCTTTACGGAAAACCATGATTTTATCTTCTTATGGAATTATAAAGTAATCCAATGCGTGAGAGAGACAGACAGTACCTTACTCTTGGGGAGTTGGTTTAAGAGACTAGTTAAATAATTGTTCTCAGCTAATTTATTGGATTCCGAATATTGCACCCACCGCCCTAGCTGATCCAATTCAAGTGGTAGGCTTTCTAATGATGGGCAATTCATTGCAGCCACCTCAGTACATGATAGAAGCTTTGGAAGAGATCGGAGCTTTGCACAATCACGCAATTGGATCCAACCCAAGCGAGGAATGTTACTGACGCTATCTGGTATGGTGTAGATATTATTTTTCTCAACATTCAAATACACCAAAGAGTCCAAATCCCCAATTTCACTGGGAAGACACGAGAGCTTGTTATTTCCCACATACAAACGATTCAAGCAAGTAAGGTTAAGGATACCATCCGGCAAGATACTCAACTTGTTTTGGGTAAGATTCAGAGTCCGTAATGAGATTAGATTCCCTATTTCGTCCGGTAGATATGACAAGTGGCAGTCGTGCAGATTTAATTTGGTTAGGCAACTGGAGGCCTGGGCAGGTGCGAGAGGAATCCCAATAGAACTCACACCCTTTGTTGGCAATGTCCAAGACGAGAAGAATAAGCACCATAATTTATGCGGCGGTCCTTTAAATACAGCTAAGTTTCCTAGCTTGGAGCAGCCAGATACATCAATAAGTTCGAGAGATTTCAACATCCAAATGCCAGAGGGAAGCTTCCGAAGTTTTGTACAGTTTTTCATTTCCAGGACAAGAAGTTTGTTCAGACATCTAATAGACTCGTCAACCTCCACCAAACTTTTGCAGTCATTAAGCAACAGTTCCTCTAGAGAGTTGAGTCCAGAGAAGTCAGGGGTTCGGGTTAGGCAATGGCAGTGACTGAGGTAAAGGAACTTCAGGTTGTACAGAATCTGTCCAAAAGAATTGGAGAAAAGTTAATTTCCACACAATATACTGTGTGATAGATGTCAGATAGAGAGAAATAAGGATGTACCATGTTTCCATTCCAAACTTTTTTCAGGCTGCTATAACACAAATCGAGAGCAACTAGCTTCTCCATAGAAAAATTCCGCGGAATACAATCCAAAGGGAAGCCTTTCCAGCTTAGCCACAATAGCCTTCTGGAAATATGTTCATAACCGGCAGTTAGGTGAATGTAATCGAGATGAAGGAGCCAAAGGTTGTTCATCGTCTCAAATGCCTTGGCATTCACTTGGACATCTTTTGGATCATTAAAGTCCAGAAGGTGGGCTTCAACTACTTCAATTCCCTAATAAGAAAACCGATTGCATAACAAGGGGAAATGTAGGACCTTGGGTTAGAAAGCTTAAAATAAAGCCAGGCATATTTGGCATTACTGCAGACAGCAGTAATTAAAAATGAACAGTTGATAAAAAGATCACGCAGTTTGGTCCTCACCATGCCATCTCTTCGATTCTTTTCAAATGGCTTTGCATTCACTTGGATATTTGTAGCGTTTAGGATGAGGCCTTCAACTGTTTTAGTTCCCTGAAATGAAAACTCAGTCCATAATGAGGGAAGAAAAAAGTACCTCGGTTACAAAACAAAATATAAAGTTGGGAATGTACATGTCATATAAATTAGTAAATGGGCATGAGTGCATGTAGCATTATTGCACTAACGAAGCATCAATTGATTAAAATCACAATGCATATGGCTCTCACCGTGCCATATCTCAGAACTTCGTGGACATCGTCATGATACCACAATCGGCTACGCTTCCCAGGATCCTCAAGAGATTCTTGCTTGACGATTTCTCTGCCCATGTCTCTAATCATATCATGCATCACAATTTGGTAATGATGGTTGTCTTTTAGGAGACACCGATCGGCTAGTTTCCGACGGTCATCTTTTAGGAGACACCGATCAGCTAGTTTCCGAATATCATCCTCTACAAAAATATTGTAGCGTTTTTCCAATATTTTTATGGTAAAATCTCGACCTATTCCAACAAAAAAACATGCCATATCTAGGAACAACTTCTTTAGTTGCTCGCTTAGCGACCCATAACTTATTTTAAGACTTATGTTAAGTTTTCCTTGAACATCATCATCAGGAATTTTTTTAAGTTTCTCAATTGTACTTTCCCATTGAGGTATGCCCTTGCCACGGAAATAGGAACCCAAAACTTCAAGTGCTAATGGAAGCCCTCCAGCATAATGCCCAATTTGGCGTGAAAGGTCCAAATGGTCTTCTGGAGGATGGTCTTTCTTAAAGGCATGCCAACTGAAGAGCTCAATGGATTCGTCCTCGTCCAATTTCTCTAGCTCATATATCTCATTCTTACCCAATTCGAGGCTATTTAGCGAAGACTTATCTCTTGTTGTTATGATGATTTTGCTTCCAGGAGCGAAGGAACCTCGATTTATGGCTAGTGCCTCCAATTGTTGAACATTATCCACATCATCCAGAACAAGAAGAACCTTTTTTTGACTGAAACCTATCTTCTTTATAACCTCGATGCCTTCATGGAAATTACTTACTTCATGAGTTCTTTTTAATATAGCCAAAAGAAGTTTCTTTTGTAATTCATCCAGGCCATTCGGTTGCTGCGAAGTTTCTCTGACATTAGCAAGAAAACCGCTACGTTCAAAATTGTGTTGGATGAGATTATACAGGCTTTTTGCAATTGTAGTCTTGCCAATTCCACCCATGCCCCATATGGCAACAATGCGAACACAATTGAATTCCATGTTCAGCAACACATAGAGCTCTTCAACACGACGGTCTAGTCCAACTTGGTGGTCTGGAACATTTAGATGTGTTGGATTTACTTTTTCTCTAACATCATTAATGATCATCTTAATTAACTCTCGTTCATCTCTGCCAATTTGTGCATCAATTGACATAAAAACAAGAATAAGTACTCATTAAATCTTGAATATTAAGCCATAATCAACAAGAATAAGTACTCATTAAATCTAGAATATTAAGCCATGATTATGCGATGAATCATGCAAATTTTGGCCAAAAAAGTAGTCTCACTTGAGGATATTTGGCCAAGAAACTCAAACAAATAAACTAGTAAGCTTGCAGCAAGCAGAACAGTAATTTTGAAATCAGTCAAAAAATCTTACTCCTATTTCAAAGTGCTTTCTCTAGGCACATCTAAAGTCATGCATAATAAGGCCTTTTCTTGTTATGATCTGAGGCAAGTACAACTGTCAACTAACTTTTTAAGATTAATAAACCTTTCTAACCGTATGAAAATTTTACCCCCACCTCCAAATATGTTGATTACTCTATACTGGTGCTGTTTTAAGGTCATTTTCTTGTAATTATCAGAAGGGTTGAAGGAGGAAAACAATACCCGTTGGCCTCATTCCGCAAGTGCCGACCTGACAAATTGGCAGCTTCAGTAAGAGCTGCCCTCCACTTTTCCACCTTGCCATCTGATCCCGATTCCTCTCTGAAATGCTTTTTTTCATGCTCGGCAAATGCGTTTTGAAAAACCCCCGTTTGCTTCCGCACGTCGGATGGATCAACATCATAAAAGATGGGTATAACAATATGTTTAAAAGTCGCCCTCCTGCAATCCATTATCCTCACAAGTTCATCGAGGCACCAACTCGACCCAGCATAGTCTTTTGAGAACACTAGTAAAAAAATTCTAGAACCCTCAATTGCTTTCACTAGTCCATCACTAATATATTCTCCTCTATCGAGCTCTTTGTCATCCCTGAATGTGTGAAAACCATAGTCCTCTAAAGCACCAAACAGATGGCTGGTAAAGTTTTTACGAGTATCGGCACCTCTGAAGCTCACGAAGACGTCATATACCCATTGCGGTGGAATGTGTATGGAAGAGGAAGAACATCCTTCTGCCCGCAAGGCATCCATATTTATGCACACAACACAAAGATTTTTTTTCTTTTATAGATCCGTACTGTAAAAAGATGAATCAAGATTCTGTGAACTCCAGCCTGAGAGAATCCTAACTGGAGTAACAATAGATGAAATGGTTTACTTTTCCATTGATTGTATTCGATGATTTCAACAGAGAAAGAATCCCAATATATACCTGACAACTGACATTTGATTGGCTAACAAGAAACATCGAGTTTTTTTTTTTCAAACTATTTTTAAAACTATTTTTAAAACTATTGCTTGTAGTAGTACTCGGTACTCCTCTTGAATTCAACGGAGTACTCCATAAGAATCACCATCTTGATCTCCGAGCTATGCTGGCACCGAAGACATTCGGCTCATGTAGGAATTAAGAACCAACTCATGATGTATGCAATTATGAAATTTTTTGTAAAGTTTAAAATAAATCAAACTATGGGATGTACATTAGTATTAGAATATATCTCTAGAATCCGGTAACGAACTTATTCAGCTAATGTATGAATTAAGAACCAACTCATGATGTATGTAATTATAAAAGAACTTTGTAAAGTTTAAAAGAAATCAAACTAGAGGATATACATCATTATTAGAATATATTATATATGTCTAGAATCCGGCACCGAACTCATTCAGCTCATGATGTATGCAAGGACAATGACCTAAGCCCAACCAATAGGAAGGCTAGAAAAGCAAGCGCTTGCAAGCACTCGCTCCCCTTGCGAGTGCCATTCAAACAAAGCAATTAAAACTAACGCTTGCCCCCGCTAGTGCTAGGCCACTGGACACTTTTGCCTAAGAATAATTTTGGCCAACATTTCAACACAAGACATTAACAGGAGCACACCAATGCCTTAGCCAAAAAAAAAAAAAAGAATTGGATCCATCTCAGGGATTCAAACCGGAGTAGAAAGGAAATAAGAAAATAGGAAACACTATTCATGTTTCGACGGCAAAATTTTTTACACTACAAACGTGTCAAATTTTTTTTAACAATTTTACTTGCGTTGTATTAAATTATATTCCACGTTTGGTCAAAAAAAAGGAGGGCGGGGAATAGAGCACTGCTATAGGTACTGACTCGTGGCCTAGTACAGGTCTCGCACGTAAAATCCAAGCTGTTCAATAATTTTAAAACAAAAAACCGCTCGGATTTTTCTTGCAGGACCCGTAGTGGGCCTTGTGTGACCATTGGTACCCCGGCGGTCCCTTTAGCTTTTTTGGGAAGAATAGAGGCTGCTAGGGATTATTTTTAGAGAGAGCTGCTCTAGGTTAGAGAGAGAAAGAAATCAAAATCATTATTCTCATGTATGAGGGTTTGCTCGTTTTGATTGTTCCATTAAATCTGGACAACAGTTAGTTGTTAGGAGTTGTGCATCCAGACGATTGTTCAATGTGTGGCACGGTGATTGAAAGAGCCTCTATAATCGATCATAGTAAATATAGATAGATGATTAAAAGCCTTTCTACCTAAGTTTTTATAACATGTTGGGTGAGTATATATGTTCTAAACGTGAGAGAGATTGAGTTGGATAGGTAAGGATGGGGACATTGGGAAGAGGTTGGAGAATCTTAACTCAACATCTGGTAAAAAATTTCCTCTCTTTTTCTTAAATAAGGGCAGTATCGTCCACCAGGTTAAAAGTCTGATCTACTCGAAATGATAGAGAGGGTTTATAGGTCCACCCTCCAAATCAATTCTTTATTGTGTAGGTTATATTACAAAAAAAAAAAACCAAAAGTCAATGGATGACCAATGCTCTGTATTTATGTTATGCCTCATCGTTGAAGGACTTTTGGCTTAATATATAGGGTAATGTCCACTTATACCCCTGTGCTTTGGGCCATGTGTGGATACACACCCTTAGGTTCAATTTTGTCCATTCGCATCCCCTGTAGTTTGTGAAAACATGCAGTTTGTGAAAACAAGCAGACCGCACTCTCTTCACTGAGAAAATGCAAAATCCACGTACTAAAATGATGAAAAGCCCAATATACGTACCCTCATTTTCTTCCTTGATTCTTCTTCCTCAAATCGAACCAATCAATCCCCTGTACCGAAAATCAAATCCGAACAGTTAATATTGTAGAGTTTGACGAGTACTAGATGCATACCAAAGTTCAAGTTGATAAAAAAATGGAAACCTCATGGTCAATTATGATTTATTATGAAGTAAATTATTAAATTTAAATTTACGTTTCATTTTAACAAGAATAAGATAGATCATTGTGTTATTGATGTTTGATCAACATGATTTTTTTTTCAAAGATGCTCTATGATGGAAAAAGGACTTTGGCTAACGCTCAAGTTCTCAAGCACCTTTGATAGTCCAACATTCTTCACGGCTCGTAGATGATCATCAAAATTTAAAAAGAAAAAAGAACGTTCCAATTCTTGTACAAAGTATTCATTAGCTATGCTCTCCATCTCAAAACTCGTAAAGCTTTCAAGTTTAATCTCTCTTTTGAATAGATAAATCGGCAGTTGTTTGAGATCAAGCAATTCAAGCTCTCGACAAAACTCAAAGAAATGTTCAAGTTGTTCGCTTCGACCTTGTTTTGATAGTTGTTTGATTAGATCATACTAGAAGATTGAATCAAAGGTCCACAAATGGAAACGGTGTTCAACTACGGAGAATTGTACCGATTTCTTTTAAATTGACAAGATAAATATTTGATCCATATTTTTTGGCTTTCTTTAGCACAGGATCCAATTTTGGGTGTTACAACGACCTAAACTAATCTGCTTACAAAATTTCAAGTGGAGGTTTCATTTCTGCTCAGTTTGCACTTGGAGCTTGTTTTGAAGGTGGGCCAACGCGTTTTAACCCAATAATCGATGTCATCAAATATTCTACGTGCTATGTATCCTACATACATTTTACATGGGGTTTGACTTATAACTTATATTTGTACGTAAGCATATCTTAAGATTAAGGATGGATAACCCAATACGCTACAAAAGGATTAATAAATAGTGCATGTTACGTATCTCGTTTTGACAGCCTTGCTCTGAGTAACTATGTTATGTGGGTATGTCTTACCAACGCGTTTTGAGCCAATAATTAATGTCATCAAAATTCTACGTGTTACACATCCTATACATTGTACACCGGATATATCCATTATTTTGACTTACATATGTTTGTACTTAAGCATATCTTAAGATTAAAAGATGTGTATCCCAATACGCTACAAAAAAAGAAATAAATAGTGCACGTCACGTATCTCGTTTTGACAGCCTTGCTCCGTGAATATAACTTATTAATTTATTTTAAGTATTTGCTCTCAAGGTGCCCCCGAGAAGTAAGTTAATCAATAAGCTCTTTGCCGGCAAGTATGTGGACCAACAAATAGAATTAAAGTTACCCCTTTGGATTTGCTTATTTATATTTGGATGGCACGGGGCAAGGGAAAGATAGCAAGTTTTTCCACTCAGATGGCATACCTTCTTTGCAAACTGATTTCAAGTTTCATATTAACTTGGTAGTCGACTCAATTGACCGACTAATCGAGAGATTCATTAATTCTACAGTCCACTAGCCTAACCCGTGGATTAAAAGCACACGGAGAGAAGTTGTACAAGATTTGAACAAACATGGTTTTGAATTGTAGGAGTGATTGTTAAGGTTGCCAATTGAAAATGATCAATTGATAAAAAGATCATGCAGTGTCCTCGCTATGCCATCTCTTCGAACCTCAAGGACATGCTCACGATACCATAATCTGTCCATCTTTTTAAATGGCTTTTCATTCACTTGGACAATTGTACCGTTTAGGATGAGGCCTTTAACTGCCTCATTTCCCTGAAATGAAAACCCAGTTTGCAATGAGGGAAGAAAAAAGTACCTCAGTTAGAAAACAAAATATAAACCTGGGAATATTGATATCATATAAATCAGTAACAAACAATCAACAATTGATTAAAATCTCAATGCATATGGCTCTCACCATGCCATCTCTTAGAACTTTAAGGACATCGTCAAGATACCACAATCGGCTACGCTTCCCAGGATCCTCAAGAAATTCTTGCCTGACGATTTCTCTGCCCATGCCTCTAATCATATCATGCATCACAATTTGGTCATGATGGTCATCTTTTATGAAACACCGATCGGCTAGTTTCCGAATCTCTTCTTCTGTTTTTTTTTTGGAAATTTTGTAGCGTTTTTTCAATATTTTTACTGTAAAATCTTGACCTATTCCAACAAAAAAACATGCTACATCTAATGAAATTCCTATTTTTCTACCGATCCAATAATCAAGAAATAATAGGAACAAAGAATAAACGATGAACACCAGAATGTAGGTGGAAAATCCTAAATGGGGAAAAACCACGGGAAGGAAGTCATGCACTATAACTCATTGTACGGTTACAATTAAACAAACCTATACTTACAACCTAGAATCGCTCTCGGTTGACCGAGGTTGATTACCGAATCACTCGTTCACTGCACCCAGTGCTTGACCGCCGCTGCCTTGAATCGCTCAAGCCTTCCAATAACCTACCGAATCCACCTTCAAACGATCATATCTTTTTCCAAGAGACAAACTAAAAATCTCCCTTAGATATTTCTCTGTTTTAGAGCAAAAGAGGGGCAGCACTCATATATTCGGGTAACCTCGAAATCCCAAGTGAGCTGCATATATATAGATGGATGAAATCTGACAAGTTGCTTAAGCACCTGTATAGGCTTGTTCGGAGTTGCTCAAGCACTGTGACTGGAAAACATTCCCATATTACCACACACATGATTTCTTCATTTCCTTTTCTGATATATGCACGAAATCATCCTGATACATGATTTCCTTCCATGCATGCTAATTTCCTTGATTTCCTTCCATGCATGCTAATTTCCTTACCAATCTTTACCACTCTCAATTACATTATATAATCAAAATACTTCCTAATCAATTACACCCCAATTTACGGATACAAATCAATGTGTATGTTGGTCATGGGATTTGCCAAAACATAGACCTTACAATCTTCCCCTTTGGCACTTCCATGACAAAACATACATAACCCATTCAACCTGCAGAAACAAATACTGAAAAGATATTCTGTGAAGCAACAATAAGTTACTCCCCCTTTTTGTCACGGAATGACAAAGGTAAAGTATATAGAAATGAGCACGAAAGTAATAACAGAAACCAATTTAAACCAATTTAAGAGCCATGATAAAGAAGTCTAGATAGCAACCCCATAAGAACAGAGAGAGATGATTTTCCCAAATCCTCAAACATGAGAAGATATTCACGTGATATGGAATAGAATTGTGAGATAAATAAAGATATCGATGTATAGAAATAGATAAAAATATATAGGCATAGATGCACACGTGAAATTAGTAAAATGAGGCCCAAAGGAAAACAACTTTTGAACAAGTAGAGTTAAAAAGAGTTCGGTAGTTTTTTTATGAAAGCTCTAGTAACTGCTTACTAAAGATACTCTGTTTGTCAGAAAAAATGAGCAAGACAAACACATGAATCCGAGAGATGAATACTCAACCATGAGAATCAATAAATGACACTTCAATTTTTGAAATGCATGAATGAACTTGTATGTATTCCAAACATGAATAATCTGGAATTAAACACAACATGCAATATGAGACTATGACAATAGTGGGTGTGTGACACGTCAGAAATATTAAGACCACCATCTTCGGATATAGGATTTCCAGTGTTCCATAAGAATGGCAACCACCCTTTCTCCCACGAAGTCAAACCAGACATGATGATACGAATGACATCCCAAGGCCTAACAAACTCCTCTCAACAATTAAATACTCCCCCTCAACCAATGAGTATTTTGCCATATCAATTTTTATTGAATCTTCCAAACAAATACACGTGTTTTTATATTTTTACCCCACTGCCTTTTGACATGAATATTGGAAATAAGAGTACCTCATACCCAATCCCCGGTTACTAAGCGAGTGGTCCAACACGGATGCCTTCACAAAGTCTATCCATTTTGTGACATGAACGCTCAGAGAGAGAGTACCTCACCCCAATTGTCCGATACTCAATGAACGCCCGGATAAGTATTAAGATCTCACAAATAGACTTTTGCCTTTCTTATATATATATATATTTTTTTTCTTCAAAGAACCAAGAGAACACTGTATCCAACCAAGATGCCAAAAGGTCAATCGCCGAGGAACCAAAATGAGACATTCCAGTGGACATGAGAACCAACTATCCAATCTGAATAATATCTCTAATCCTGACGTGTAAATGTGGCGATCATAAAGTCATAATGCACGGTGCAACTAATGTCTGAGTATAGCTCATGAGTGGAATGAACAAAAATTGTGTATGCATTGTCAAAATTAATTGTGCATCCATGCGAGTCCCACGGCTGACTACTCACTTCAAAAATATGTTTAGCCCAAAAATATTTATTGATTATTATGTTTTAAAAAACAAACAAATATATGAATGTTTATAAATTTTCTTTATAAATCATGAAATAAGCACGGAAGCGAAAAAAAATAAGACTAAATTAATGACTCAACTCATAGCTCTAGGAACATTATAAGCAATGTAGTCCAATTACGTACCTAAACTACGGTAACAAAACCAAGCCTCAAAAAGCAAGGTCAACTCCTCCAGATAAATTCGCATGAGATTTTAAATCCAACCTCCTCACCCAAATAAGTCTTGTCTTGACTTGACTAGTGTTACACAATTTATTTGGTTGAATTCCAAGAGCCATTTTTTTACCAGACATGTTTCTAGTATTATCATATTTAGTGTAACTAGTCCAAGACTTTCGAATATTGCCATGTTTAGAAATAGCTTTATTGTTAACAACATGATTGCGCGCAACAGGAGGGTATCCATGTACTTGAAAACACTTGGGTCTAATGTGACCTTTTACACCACAAAAATGACATGTCGGCATATGTATGCCATAACCATGAGAATATGCTAGATGTTTGTGTGAAGACTTTGGCACATGCAACTTCCTACAGTGAGGTCTAGTGTGACCTTTGTCTTGACAATAATGGCATGTAGGAATAAATTTAGCAAAATTATCATGTCTAATATTATATATCTTTCCAATCACATTTTTAGCCATATCAATGCTACGGGGTTTCGGCATTACCTTCTTTGATTCCAACTCATTTGGTTTACCTCGGACTATTTTTGAGGACAAAGCTTCATAAAATCCAAGCCCTGTTTTGTCACTCGTTGGCTTTTGAACATCAAGAATTTCGTCTAACTTCTTGGAACCTGTATTCAAACGCTCAAATAGAATATTAGCATTATCAATTTCAATATTTAATGACTCTATTTTATCTTCTGACGTAGCATTTAAATCAGTCAAGACTTTGTTCTTTTCTCGAAGACTCTCAACCTCCTTACTCAACTTTTCTCTCTCACTAGTGACATTGCTCAAAAAACCTTGCAACTCTTCCACTTGTTTTTTAGCTGTCACTAACTCCTTGTTAGAATTATTATAATTCTCAGCCATTTTCAAATTTGGCTCATTAATCTTAATACTCTCCTTAAACAGCATATTGTAGGATTGTTTTAGCTCATCAAAAATAAACTCCTCATCACTTCCCTCATTCTCACTATCATCTGAGGATTCATGATCACTAAGGTTCGACTGTAAAGAAGCCCCAAAAGCCATAAAATTTGTGTTATCTACTTGTTCTTCCTCAGAATTGTTAGATTCACTATCGTCATCCCATGTTATTTTGGCCTTGAAATTAGTCTTTTTCTTCAATTTGTTAATGCATTCATGCGCTAAGTGACCATACCCTTGACACTCATAACACTTTGCCCCACTCAGTGGTCCTTTAATCCCCTTCTTTTCTTTACCACTAGAAGACTCACCTTCTCTTTTATTTTTAAATTTCTTATTCCCATCACCTTTAGTCATTCTCTTTTTAAAAAATTGTTTGAAGGTTTTGGTAAATAGGTCCATAGCTTCAAGGTCATATGCACCATCACAGTTTGACTCCCTAGACTCACTTTGAGAGCCTGCAAAAGCAATCGGCTTAGCTGACGGTTTAATTTTAGATTTCAGAGACTCAGGTTGTAACATATCAGCTTCATAAGTTTGGAGAATATCTACCACTTCTTCAACAGATTTTTCATTAGGTTTATGTTTACCCTCAAGCATAGTGACCTTTGTCTTAAACCATTCAGGCAAGGATCTCAATATTTTCTAAATCACCCTAAAAGGAGGAATAGGTTCACTGAGGGTTTCGCAACTATTAAGGATAGCGATTAATTTAGAGTAGAATTCATTAAAAGTTTCATCCTCTTGCATTCTTATTATCTCAAATTCATTAGTGAGTCTCTGTAACTTAGATTGTTTAACAACATCCGTTCCCTCATGACAAGTTACTAAAATATCCCACGCTTCTTTTGCAATCTCGCAATTAGCAATCTTACGATGCTCATTAACATCAACAGCACTAAATAAAATGTCCATGGCCTGATTATTAGCCTGTAGCACTGCTTTTTCCTTGATAGACAATTCTGAAGTAAGTTTAGGAACTTGTTTCTCCTTTACAGTTTTCATGGGATACATATACCCTCTAACGCATGAATCCCAAATTTCCTCATCTGCTGATCTCATTACAGCTTTTATTCTTGATTTCCAGTAATCAAAGTTATCATTATCCAAAATCGGTATACGAGTAGATAAATGATTCATGTTTGTGTTCGTGTTCATCTTGACTTAAGGATCCACTCTAGGAATAAATCCTAATATTACGAGCGACCCGCTTTGATACCAATTGAAATTCCTATTTTTCTACCGATCCAATAATCAAGAAATAATAGGAACAAAGAATAAACGATGAACACCAGAATATACGTGGAAAATCCTAAATGGGAAAAAACCACGGGAAGGAAATCATGCACTATAACTCATTGTATGGTTACAAACAAACCTATACTTACAACCTAGAATCGCTCTCGGTAAACCGAGGTTGATTGCCGAATCACTCGTTCACCGCATCCAGTGCTTGACCGCCGCTGCCTTGAATCGCTCAAGCTTTCCAATAACCTACGGAATCCACCGTCGGTATCCACCGGAAGAACACTTTGATTAGCAATAACAAAGTATGGAGAGGGCTTTTGGAATTAATCCGGAAGTTTGATGATCAAACGATCATATCTTTTTTCAAGAGACAAACTAAAAATCTCCCTTAGATATTTCTCCGTTTTAGAGCAAGAGAGGGGCTGCACTCATATATTCGGGTAACCTCGAAATCCCAAGTGAGCTGCATATATATAGATGGATGAAATCTGACAAGTTGCTCAAGCACTTGTATAGGCTTGTTCGGAGTTGCTCAAGCACTGTGACTGGAAAACATTCCCATATTACCACAGATGTGATTTCTTCATTTCCTTTTCTGATATATGCACGAAATCGTCCCGCTACATGATTTCCTTCCATGCATGCCAATTTCCTTGATTTCCTTCCATGCATGCTAATTTCCTTACCAATCTTTACCACTCTCAATTACATTATATAATCAAAATACTTCCTAATCAACTGCTCTAAGAAGGAAACATAATAAATTACACCCAATTTACGGATACAAATCAATGTGTATGTTGGTCATGGGATTTGCCAAAACATAGACCTTACATCTAAGAACAACTTCTTCAGTTGCTCGCTTAGCGAATCAAAACTCATTCTCACCCAATTCAAGGCTATTTAGCGAAGAATTATCTCTTGTTGTTATGATGATTCTGCTTCCAGAAGTGAAGGAACCTCGATTTATGACTAGTGCCACCAATTGTTGAACATTATTCACATCATCCAGAACAAGAAGAACCTTTTTCTGATCGAAACCTGTCTTCTTTATAACCTCAATGCCTTCATGGAAAATACTTACTTCATGAGTTCTTTTTAATATAGCAAAAAGAAGTTTCTTTTGTAATTCATCCAGGCCATTCGGTCACTATGAAATTTCTCTTACATTCGCAAGAAAACCTCTATGTTTAAACTTGTGTTGGATGAGATTATACAGCCTTTTTGCAATTGTAGTCTTGCCAATTCCATCCATGCCCCGTATGGCAACAATGCGAACACAATTGAATTCCAAGTTCAGCAACTTATTGAGCTCGACGGTCTAGTCCAACTTGGCGGTCAGGAACATTTAGATGTGCTGGCTTTACTTTTTCGCTAACATCTTTAATGATCATCTTAATTAACTCTCGTTCATCTCTGCCAATTTATGCATGAATTAACATAAAAAACAAGAATAAGTACTCATTAAATCTAGAATTAGCCGTGACTATGCGACGAATCAAGCTAATTTTGGCCAAAAAACGTGGTCTCAATTGAGGATGTCTAGCCTAGAATCTCAAACAAATAAACTAGTTAATTGTAAGCTTCCAGCGAGCAGAACAGTAATTTTGAAATCAGTCAAAAAATCTTACTACTATTTCAAAGTTCTTTCTCTAGGCACAGTCATGCATAATAAGTCATTCTCGTGTTATGATATGAGGCAAGTACAACTGTCAACCTACTTTTTAAGATTAATAAACCTTTCTAACAGTATGAAAATTCTACCCACACCTCCAAATATGTGGGTTACAGTGTACTGGTGCTGTTTTAAGGTCGTTTTCTTGTAATTATCAGAAGGGTTGAGGGAGGAAAACAATACCCGTTGGCCTGCAAGTGCCAACCTGACAAATTGGCAGCTTCAGTAAGAGCTGTCCTCCACTTTTCCACCTTGCCATCCGTTCCCGATCCCTCTCTAAAATGCCTTTTTCCATGCTCGGCAAATGCGTCATGAAAAACGCCCCTCTGCTTCCGCACATCGGATTGAACAACATCATAAAAGATAGGCACAACAATCTGTTTCAAAGTCTCCCTCCTGCAATCCATGATCCTCACAAGTTCATCGAGGCACCAACTCGACCCAGCATAGTCTTTTGAGAACACTAGTAAAAACATTCTGGAACCCTCAATTGCTTTCACTAGTCCATCGCTAATATATTCTCCTCTTTCAAACTCTTTGTCGTCCCTGAATATGTGAAAACCATGGTCCTCTAAAGCACCAAACAGATGGCTGGTAAAGTTTTTACGAGTATCGGCACCTCTGAAGCTCACGAAGACGACGTATACCCATTGCGGTGGGATGGGTATGGAAGAGGAAGAACATCCTTCTGCCCGCAAGGCATCCATATTTATGCACACAACACAAAGATTTTTTCTTTTATAGATTGGTACTGCAAAAAGATGAATCGAAATTTTGTGAACTTCTGCCTGAGAAAATTATAACTAGAGTAACAATAGATGAAATGGTTTACTTTTCCATTAATTGTATTCGATGATTACAACAGAGAAAGAATCCCAATATATACCTGATACAACTGACATTTGATTGGCTAACAAGAAACATCGAGTTTTTTTTTTTCAAAGTACTCTCTTTCTTTCTTTTTTTTTTTTATTTTTATAGAAAGCAATTGGTCGAATATATACTCTACTTTTCAAACTATTTTTAAAACTACTCCTTGTGGTAGTACCCCGTACTCCTCTTGAATTCAACGGAGTACTCCATAAGAATCACCATCTTGATCTCCGAGCTATGCCGGCACCGAAGTCATTCGGCTCATGTAGGAATTAAGAACCAACTCATGATGTCTGCAATTAATTATGAAGAATTTTGTAAAGTTTAACATAAATCAAACTAGGGGAGTACATCAGTATTAAAATATATCTCTAGAATCCGGCAACGAACTTATTCAGTTCATGATGTATGCAAGAACAATGACCTAAACCCAACCAATAGGGAGGCTAGAAAAGCAAGCGCTTACAAGCACTCGCTCTGAGGCGTGTTGGCACTTGCTCTCCTTGCGAGTGCCATTCAACCAAAACAATTAAAATTAATTCTAAATTCAAGAGCACTTTGAAAAGTGCCGACTCCGCTTGCCCCCGCTAGTGCTAGGCCACTGGACACTTTTGTCTAAGAAAAGTTTTGGCCAACATTTCAACGCAAGACATCAACAGGAGCACACCATGCCTTAGCCAAAAAAAAAAAAAGAATTGGATCCAACTCAGGGATTCAAACTGGAGTAGAAAGGAAATAAGAAAATAGGAAACACTATTCATGTTTTAACGGCAAAATTTTTTACACTACAAACGTGTCAAATTTTTTTTAACAATTTTACTTTCGTTGTATTCAATTATATTCACGTTTGGTTGAAAAAAGGGAGGGCGGGGGAATAGAGCACTGCTATAGGTACCGACGGGTTACCGGCAGTCACGCGTGGCCCAGTACAGGTCCCGCACGAAAAATCTAAGCTGTTCAATAAGGGCAGATCGAGGTTGGAGAATCTTAACTCTAACATCTGGTCAAAATTTTCCTCACTTTTTTTCTTAAATAAGGGTAGTATCGTCCACCAGGCTAAAAGTTTGATCTAATGGAAATGATAGAGAGGGTTTATAGGTCCACCCTCCAAATCAATTCTTTATTGGGGGCTGTGCTAGGGACAAAGAAATGGGTATAGAAAAGACCTTTAAAGTGTATATGAACGGCTCAAATTCACTGTGCAGGGTAAAATCAAATCTGAACAGTTAATATTGTAAAGTTTGATAAGTACTGCATGCATACAAAAAATCAGGTTGATCAAAAAAATGAAAACCTCATGCTCAATTATGATTTATTATGAAGTAAATTCCTAAATTTAAATTTACGTTTCATTTTAACAAGAATAAGATAGATCATTGTGTTATTGATGTCTAATTGACGTGATTTTTTTTCAAAGATACTCTATGATGGTAAAAGGACTTTGGCTAACGCTCAAGTTCTCAAGCACCTTTGATAGTCCAACATTCTTCACGGCTTGTAGATGATCATCAAAATTTAAAAAGAAAATAGAACGTTCCAATTCTTCTACAAAGTATTCATCGATCAGTTACGCTCTACATCTCAAAACTCGTAAAGCTTTCAAGTTTAATCTCTCTTTTGATGATCAAGTGATTCAAGCTCTCGACAAAACTCAAAGAAATGATCAAGCTGTTCGATTCAACAACAAGTTCTGATAGTTGTTGGATTAGATCATACTAGAAGATTGAATCGAAGATTCAAAAATCAAAACGGTGTATAACTACAGAGAATTGTACTGATTTCTTTTGAATTGACAAGATAAATATTTGATCCATATTTTTGGCTTTCTCTGCTTACAAAATTTCAAGTGGAGAGTTCAATTCTGCTCAATTTGCACTTGGAGCGTGTTTGAAGGTGGGCCTACGCGTTTTAACCCAATAATCGATGTCATCAAAATTCTCTGTGTTACATATCCTATACATTTTACGCGGGGTTTGACTTATATTTGTACGTAAGCATATCTTAAGTTTAAAAGATGCAAATTCCAATACGCTACAAAAGGATTAATATATAGTAACAGTTGCGTATCTGGTTTTGACAACCTTGCTCCGCATAACTATATTATGTGGGTATGGCATATTAATTTATCAACGGCATTTTAAGCCAATAATTTATGTCATCAAAATTCTACGTGAATTACGTATTCTATACATTGTACACGGGATATAACTATTATTTTAAAGATTAAAAGATGCGTATCCCAATACGCTACAAAAAGATTAATAAATAGTGCACAGTTGCGTATCTCGTTTTTGACAATCTTGCTGTGCGTAACTATGTTAGGCGGGTATGGCTTATTTATTTATTTAAGTATTTGCTCTCAAGGTGCCCCGGAGAAGTAAGTTAATCAATAATTTCTTTGCCGGCAAGAATGTGGACTAACAAATAGAGTTAAAGTCACCTGATTGAATTTGTTTGTTTATATTCCCATGAGGGAGACAGGGCAAGAGAAAGATAGCAAGTTTTTCCACTCAGATGTCATACCTTCTTTGCAAACCGATTTCAAGTTTAATATTAACTTGGTAGCCGCACGACTCAATTGATCGACTAATTGAGAGATTGATTCTACCGTCCATTAGCCTAACACATGGATTAAAAGCACGCGGATAGAAGTCATACAAGATTTGAACAACATGGTTTTGAATTGTTGGAGTAAATGTTGTCTAGAAAGGTTGCCAAATTCATGTGAGGATGTAAATACGAGACGAGTGAATTCCCCCTTCTACAGTGGTTTTTGTTTAAGAGAGAAAGCTATTCACGGTTTCGCACAATATAAACTGTCTGTTTCGGCAATCAATAGTCTGGATTTTAAAAAAAAAAAACTATTCACACGAAGAGTTTAACTCTTGTTCGCGAAGTAGTTTTTTTAAAATCCGAGTAGTCCAAAACACTCTTGGACGCTGTTAGCAAATTTTCTGGATTCTATCCAATTTACTGGAATGTTGGTAAATTGTGAGATGGTGTTTGGTTCCTTGTCGTATTTCAAGACTTCTTTGGAAGCAAACGTTATATGGAGTGAATGGGGATGGAAATTGAAGACTAATAAAAGGAACTTTTATTGATCTGCAAGTAGCAGTACAGAATCGACAGGGTGTAGCCTAATCGAAAGAGTACAATTTGCTAATAGTTATTCCTACTCCTAGAAAAGAAAAGATAGAGGCCTGTTGGCAATTTTAGTGTCCTTTAAAACTGCCACTAACTCTTGCTTAAATAGACACTCCTTAATTTTAAATTAAATCTTTCCTTCCATTCCAAGGTGGTTTTCCTCCTCTTCATTCCTTTGCAAATAACTTCCACGAAGGAACTTGCGCACACATTGCATAACTACTCCTTTGATCATAGGACAACTGGATACATCCTCTTCTGCCACCTGTAACTTGATCGACAGAGAAAACATGCTATATATTAGTCAATCAACAGAGCTAACATGCTACATGTTGGCCAATTGACAGTTAAATAATTCGCAAAGCCTTATTATGGCTTTATTGTAATCAACTGGATTATTAACTTAATCTTATTTTCCTTAGGCAAATCATAAATACCTTTTATTTTCCAATAATACCCTTTTATTTATGCCACGTGTTACTCAATCGACAGGGAAAAGAAAATCACAAATATGGAGCAAACAATGCCCCCCTTATTTAGTTGAGTTAAGTCAGTTAACTCAAGTAAATAATTTCCCAAACACGTGATTGGCACATGGGTTTTAAACATAGATAACCCTTTGCATATTCAATGCAATCTTGTCTTATAGTTGTCCAAAGATAGCCATATCTTTTGATTAACCACTTCATTTTTTCTCCAGATTGATAGGATCCATAAGTTTCCTCATGAACTTCTCCCATTACTGTCATTGTTTGGGGCTTTCTAATACATAATAATAAAACACCATCTGATGACTTTCTAAATAAATCATCCTCCAAAATGACGTAGTTAATAGCCCTTTGCTTTATACTCCTGTTTGTCTTTTCATTTGGATTTTCTAAAAACTTCTTTATTGTAATTCTCCAATCTTCAAATAGATTTATATCCATGACATCCAAGCCATTTTCTTCTCTATCGACAGAGAATGGCAAGAATCTCTTTCATACCCTTATTAATTTTTCATTTTGTTCTTCTGGAATCTTAATTACAAAAGCAATTTGTGCCATTTGATTGGCTTCATCATTTTCTAATCTAAAAATATGCTGGAATTGCACATCAATATGACATAAGAACTTTAACTTTTTGCAATTATAACTCTAATAATGGATGATAACATTTGTATTGACCTATTACCTGTCAAATTACCAACTGTGAGTCTCCTGTGACATTTAAAGGCCTTATATTCAATTCTTTTGCAATTTCCAGGCCAATAATTAAGGCTTTATATTCAGCCTGATTGTTGGATAAAATTCTATTTTCATCTAACTAGAAAGAAAACTGTAGCAATTCTCCTTTGGGAGATGTAAAAACTACACCTGCTCCAACTCCTTTTTCAGTTTTAGAACCACCAAATGATAAGTTCCATGGTTTTATTTCAACCAAATGAATCTCAAATTCATCATTTTCCATTAACATGTTAGGATGATGTGCTAGGAAATCAGCCAATGCTTGACCTTTTACTGCTTTTTGAGGCACATATTATAAGCAATATTCCACCAAGGCTAAAAACCACTTGCCTTGTCTACCTCTTAATGTAGGTCTTGACAAAATATACTTAATGATATATGTTTGTGCAATCACATGCACTGTTGATGGCAACATATAGTATCTCAATTTAATTGCACAGAAATACAATGTAAGACACAGATTTTCAATTGGTTTACATTTTACCACACAATCATTTAACTTTCTTTTGAGGTAATATATGGCTTGTTCATGACCATCTTCGTTATCTTGAGCTAAAAGACTGCGAATCGATTGATGGTTGTCTGATATATATAGTTTCAAAGGTTTGCCAAATATTGGTGGCATGAGAACAGGAGGCTTAACCAATGATTGTTTTAAAAATTCAAAAGCCTTCTAATGTTCCTCACCCCATCTGGAATCTTTTTGAGATTTTAACTTCAAAAGTGGAGAGAAAGCAAGAGTTTTTCCAGATAAATTGGAAATAAATCTTCTAAGGAAATTCATTTCCCCCAAGAACTGTTGGAGTTCTTGTTTATTTATTGGAGGTTGTGCCTTTACAATTGCTTTAGCTTTATCCTTATGCTTCATTTTGCTCCGATATAAGGAATAACGTCCCAAGCGTAGGGCTTAATACATCATTTGAAGCATAATAATCCGGAAGACCGGGATCGTACCCAAAGAAAAAATTAATACGGCTTGGTTGGATTTGTAGATGTAAGCACGGTTTTTGGCTTTTAGACAGCCAACTTTGTTTTACTTTATGCGATGGAAATAAAAACGATAAATTAAAAGTGGATAAACTATGATAAAAAGCAGGTTAGGTCTAAGGATAAATTAACACCCACGACTCAAGTCCAATTACATTTCTCACCCAAATACGCGGTTTAAGATACTCAATTAAAGTTCTTAACCCGGAAGATAGAATGGTTCGATTACCAAGCTAGCTCTAGAATTCATTTGACAAACACCTCGAGCGACAGAGCTCCAAGCATCATGTGTGGTAAGTAGGCGATGCTCTTACCTACACATGATCAAAGAGGTTAACACCTTAGAAATTTGACAAACAAATCCGAACCCCACATCGATTTTTGAACCAAAGATTTAAACTTTATGGTGAAAAATGCAATTTTACTCGAGCCATGAGGTGCTAATCACCCCATGACCTAACCTTGAAAAACTACTCACTCATATCTAGAGAGATAAAAGCAAGCAAAAATCTAGCTAACATATTGAATCAACGAAACTTGAAATAAACTAGAGATTAAGATAGATGGGAAGCATAGCTACAACTTTAATGAAGACAAAAATAGCAAAACAAAATTATCTAAGGCAGAAAATGAAGATTTTTAAGTGCTGAAAAATGAAGAACAATGAAGAACAATTCAAAAAGTAAGTAAATCCTATTCTAGATCTAAAAAATGGGTACATTTCTGTCCAAATCGTGCAATGGTGACATCGCGGGGTATTTATACCGCCAAGGTACGCGCACGGAATATTCTCCAGGGGATCCAAAAATTCTTCTGTAAGACCCTCGGTACCGATGGCAAAGGCCTTAAGTTGCTGATGAAAAGTCCTCGGCATCGATTGGACTTAGAATTTCCCATCGATGCCGAAGTGGTTATGAATTTGGCGCTGGATAGCTCGGTACCGATTGAAGCTGGCGTGGTCCATCGATGCCGAAGTGCCTTGAGGCTGCAGCTGAGAGAAGCTTGGTACCGATGGAATTTCTCACTTCTCATCGATGCCGAGATGATTATGGCTGGCACTTGGTCTTGCTCTTTGCCTTGGCCATTGCCTTTCCCGGCGAGCCGTCGGGTCCTTGGGTCTCTTGATACGCTTTACGCTTTAAATCCTTTATTTGGACGATTTCTCTACAAAACAAAACTAGAATACCTTACGAGTAATAGCAATTAAAACAACTAAATTAATGATGAGATTAGACTAAACTAGAGACCTAGCGCACCCTTCATTGCAATACCGGGTGCTTATCACACCTCCCAACTTGAGGTTTGCTAGTCCCTAGCAAATAACATGCAGAAAATTAGAAAACTAGTAACTTTGCAATCCCTCCGCTATCATAATTTAGATGCTCAAAACTACTAACTAGCAAGAGTTTCACAATCTGGCTTTTTATTTCATTTCTACAATTCACAATTTTAGCATCCAACTAAACAGGCTAAGTTTCAAGCAAGTTTAAGAGCAAGCTAAAAAGGTTTTTGTGTCCTCGAACAAGGGGAGGATACGGGACACAAAACTTGTGAATTCAGACTAAACCATATCCACCGAAGAAGTGCTTGACAAACAGGCAACAGTGAACAACAAATACTATGCCTCAAACAACGAAAGCACTTCATTCAACAGAATTGAAAACTAGCAGATGATATTTGGATAACGAAGGGAAAGCATGCCATATTACTAACTATGCAAATATCAGACAGTCAATCATAAAGGAATCCTAGCGCACAAAATATCAACTAAGGACTTTTTCAGCATGTAAGGACCTTGGTTACAAAGGGAAGGGACTACAAAATAGTGTAGTGGCCATATGCTAGCATGGTTCATCTACCCTTGGCTACTACCGACTCTAAACTACCCAAGATATGACCACACGCTGGCCAAGCATCAAACAAAGTTACGAAGAAGAAATAAAGAAAACTACTAGAAAAGGCCTACTAAAACTACTACCATCAACTCCATCACACCTAGTTGCCATCCTCATTCGGCTTGTCACGGTATTGAGCCTCGAGCTTCCCCTTTCCATTGAACTTTTCCTCATCCGGAATGAATGCTAGCCCATAAGTCAAACCAATTCTCTTATCAAAGTATTCAACCCTCTTTTGAATCCGCTCTTTCATAGCATTTCTTTGATTTCTTTTCTTTGAAGAATAGGATCATTTGAGGTGAGATTAGTAGTGAGAGAGATTGAAGAGCCAATTTTGGGGCTTTTTAGAGAGGGAGATAAAAATTTGAGGCTTCAACTTTTGTAGTGAGAGAGGAAAGATAGGAAATCATGTATCAATTTTTTGCCTTTTCGCATTCCAACCACTTCTATCACATTAACACCACCCCCAAATCTCCTTGAATTATTGAAAACCATTTTCACGCAACCCTCCAAACATCCGGTTACCAAAGTTAAAGCAAAAACAGACTAGGATGCAAAATAGGACTAGGTGACACATATGCGGTATGATCATGCAAAGAATGCCTTGTATCCAAAGTTGTCAATACTGTATCGGCCAGCATACCGTTTTCACTACTGGAATGGTACGTACCAGTACCGGGCTGTATCCCGGTACCGTTCCGGATTTACCACAATTTATATTATATATATATATTTTAATATATATCTACCATGTTGCAAAATTTGAAGTATAAACATAAACAAAATGTAAAGAGAGAGAGAGAGAGAGAGAGAGAGAGAGAGAAGGTAATTTTGTACAGGCCGGAACACCGGAAAATGTCCGGAACAGACCGGTATTGTCTTGTACATCCGGTATTGGCCAGTATTTCAACCGAAACAGATCTTGACTCTTTGCATTCCGTTTAAGTAGCGTACCGGCCGGTACGGAACGGATTTGACAACTTTGCTTGTATCCTTTCCTAAGTGCGCTTTGGATTCCAAAATGATTCAAAGTCAACATCACACATAAATGGACATGTGATTATTCACCTACACTATAAGCATGTTTGTTGAAAAATGGGGATATGGGCCAAAACTTGCTCAAAACTATACTCAACACCTAAACTGTTCAATTTTAAACAAGCATGCAAGTTGAAAAGCACAAAATTTCTTAGGATTGAGACGAACTCTTGCCAACTATCAATTATTGAGCATGCTACAAATCATGAAAAGAGCTAAAAACCTATGGCAAAAGGAAGAATTGCAAGTAAAAACTTTATTAAATTTTGAAAATTTTAATTTTCTCATTTTTTTGGTTTTTTCAATTTTCATTTGTTTTTGAATTTTCAAATTTTCCACAAAAATGCAAACAAATAGCACATAAGCTAACCCCTCCCCCCAACTTAAAGCGATGCTATGCCCTCATAACATAAATAACAAGAGCAAAGAAAGGAAGAGCGAATGTACCTCCAAGGGGAATGTCAACCCATAAATACCTCGACCAAGTTGGAGGATTTCATGTCAATGTCTTGTTCCAGTCAGATTAGATGCTTCCAGGGTTTACTCCTTCGGTTCTACCAACTCGGAACCACAGCTAGTCACACTGGGCCATATCCAGAGCTTTATCGGACTAACAACCACGGCGCTAGCCGCACCCATGCTTAGGGCTCCTGAACGGCTCACTCACTTCGGCTTTAGGCCCAAACTACCAAGGCTGGTGTGGTGGCAAATAAACCCTGCAGAAGACTTTAGAGAACGACTTTCCACAAAACAAATGACATTAGAAACACCGGCCCGTGTTATCCGGCTTCAAACCAAACAAAAATTAAAAAGAAAAAAATAAAGAAAACACTTAAAAACATGCAAAACAAATAAATGAACACCACCCGATCATCACGCGATCAAACAAGTCATACTTTTCTTCCTATTTCCTATCGATTGGGTAAGAAATTGGGTAAGAAATGGGTGGCTATATTAAACCGTTAAAAGAGAGAGAGAGAGAGAGAGAGAGAGAGAGAGAGAGAGAGAGAGAGAGCGAGAGAGAGAGAGAGAGAGAGAGAGAGAATATGTTCATCCACACGATGGTTTCGAAAAGTTATCATGCCATTAAAAGCTAAAATAATGAACATAACACCCCATGCTACACTCTTTGCCAAGAATTGAATTCGACCATGCCACAAGATAAGATACTTCGAGTAAAGCAATTGCCGAATTCGTTTTAAAAACTTAAGTTCCACCAAGTGCATAGCTCAAACAAAATCAATTTTCAAGTGGTTGACAAAATCTACTATGAGAGGATTATAAACCAAATCAACACTATCAACACCAAGAAAATCAATCTGTTCTAGAATTGCTAACTTCTCAAGAATAGGCCCACATGCATCTTGCTTTTCTAACAAAGAGTGTGAGTACTCTACCTCACTATCCATTTCCTTAGCGGTGAGAAGATCAAGGCTTGGGGGACTGGAAGAGACAACTTCAGCGGTGAGACATTTCTCCCCCGGATCATCATATAGAGGGGGATCCATAAGAGAGGGAAGAACCTTCTTCTCTATTAGGGGTAGTTCTTCAAACTCTTCAAATTTTGGAGTCCAAGAATTCATGGCACCAGCTTCATCCTTGTCGAGCAACGCATGTGAATACCTCACTTTGGAAGATTCGAGGAATTCGGCCTCCTTGGTGGTGAGAGCAACTTCCAAAGGGTCACTATAGAGCAACTCGTCCACTACGGCATTGGAGTTTGGTTTAGGTGATGCCCTTAACCCTTGAGGGTACGGCGCCGTATAGGAGATATTTGTGGGATAGGGTCACTTTCCTTCTCCTTTTCCTCCGGCGCTTGCTTGGGAGATTCCCCAAGTGTTGATGATGGCTTTGATGGCACTGGGAAGGGCAACAAGATAGGAGTAACCGGCGGAGCAATGATAGCATTATCCACGGCCTACCCACTTCTCACCGAAGAGCTAACAAAGTGTTGGCCTAGGGGGTTCGCTTGAGATTAGGTAGGAAACTTCCCCTTTTTTAGGATCCCCACCGACGTGGTCAACTTTTCCATTTGGTTCTTGATCTCTCCCATGGTTTGGGATTGTTGGTCATTAATGATCATTTGCCTTTGCATGACAACATTCAACTGATCCTCCAAAGAACATCTCGGGGGTGGTTGTTCAAATTGGGTCGCACTTGGGAATGGATCGGATGGAACGAAACCCAGCGGGCCTTGCACTTGAGGGAAACAGAAAGCATTTTGAGGTTCCACGGTGATTGCGAAGCGAGAGGTGGTTCTTGAGAAGAGCCCACATCATTTGATTGATTCCATCGGAAAGTTGTATGTTGTTGTGTCCTCGGATTGTATGATTGAGAGAAGGGGTCCAACAATTGATTTACCTCCGGAGCAATTCTGTTTATGACATTCTTTAAAGCGGGAATATTTGGGCATGCCTTGGTAGAATGGCCCAGCCTTTCACATATAACGCACATCTCTTCCACTTAGCGTACCACCTTAACCTCATGAGATTGAGCACTCTTCAAGTCCAACTTATCAAGCTTCTGAGTGATTTCCTCCAAGCGAGTCTCAAAAGCACTTTGTTCGATGATAGAAAATTTTCCTAAACTGGTAGGTCCTTGATTGAACATTGCCCTTTCTCCAGGATTAGCAAATTGCCATGCTTGAGTTTTCTCGGCCAAAGACTCATAGTAATCCCATGCATCCTCAGGTGTCTTCCCCATAAAGTCACCTCCTCCCATTGTGTCTAAAAGTTGCTTACTCTCTTGAGAACACCCCATGTAAAAATAATTGACTTGCAGATACAACAGAAAGTTGAGATGAGGAATTGCCATGAGTAAGTCCTTATACCGTTCGCAATACTTATGAAAAGTCTCGCCATCCCTTTGCTTGAAATTCTGAATTTGATCCATTAGTAACTTCGTTCGGCTGGCCGGAAAGAACTTTGTTGTGAAGGCATCATGAACCTCTCCCCAATTACGCTGTGACCGAGGTTTCAATGAATTGAGCCATTGTTTTGCCTTATCCTTCAAAGTGAATGGGAAAAGCTTGAGACGAGTCTGATCGAGTTGATTTTGAGCTAGTACCAAGGAATGCAGAACATATTCGAATTCACGGATATGAGAATACGGATCCTCCAACTCTTGACCCCAAAATTATGGAATTACCCAAAGAAACTTAGCCTTGAAATCAAAAACATTCCCAGCAGCTGGAGTCAGAAAAACTATAGGAGATATTTGAGGACCCCGTTCTGAATTAAGATATTGATGCAGAGTACGGACTACAGCTTCTTCGGCCATTGGGCCTTTGCAAAGACGATTGCGATTTGATTTGCGAGGCGGAGAATGAGCAGGATATGCCCGAACGATACTTCGAATTTCAGGCGGAGAAGAAGAACGATGGAGCCGATTGGAAATTGGGCTTCGGAACACAGGCATACACAAAAACAACTACTAACTAACTACCAACAATCTACCAGACTGGAGGGGCTATGCCGCCACCTCATCTCATCAATAGAATATGCGAGGGGTTATGCCACCACCTCGGCTAGGCAATACAATCAAATAAAACTAACAAAACTATACTTACTACGAACAAACTCAATATTTAGCCTGGCTTCGTTACACCTCAGGTTTGGTATAACCAGGTTAGAGGTATCCACCACACTAAATACGAGCTACTAACACATAAACTACTAAACTACTACTACTAGAATGAAGCGGGATACTTACAGTGGTTTGTCGAACCTCCAAGAAAGCCATAATAAGAAATTCCCAGCAACGGCGCCAAAAATTCTTCGTTTTGCTCCGATATAAGGAATAACGCCCCAAGCATAGGGCTTAATACGTCATTTGAAGCATAATAATCCGGTAGACCAGGATCGTACCCATGGGAAAAATTAAGACGGCTTGGTTGATTTGTAGATGTAAGCACGGTTTTTGGCTTTTAGACAGCCAACTTTATTTTACTTTATGCGGTGGAAATAAAAAGGATAAATTAAAAGCGAATAAACTATGATAAAAAGCAGGTTAGGTCTAAGGATAAATTAACACCCACGACTCAAGTCCAATTCCATTTCTCACCCAAATACACGGTTTAAGATACTCAATTATGGTTCTTAACCCGGAAGATAGAATGGTTCGATTACCAAGCTAGCTCTAGAATTCATTTGAAACACCTCGAGCGACAGAGCTCCAAGCATAATGTGTGGTAAGTAGGCGATACTCTTACCTACACATGATCAAACAGGTTAACACCTTAGCAATTTGACAAACAAACCCGAACCCCACATCGATTTTCGAACCAAAGATTTAAATTGTGAGATGGTGTTTGGTTCCTTGCCATATTTCAGGACTACTTTGGAAGAAAACGTAGTAATATGGAGTGACTGGGGATAGAAATTGAAGACTAATAAAAAGAACTTTTATTGATCGCCAAGTAAAAGTACAGAATTGACAGGGTGTAGCCTAAACGAAAGAGTACAATTTTGCTAATAGTTATTCCTACTCCTAGAAAAGAAAAGATAGAGGTCTATTGGCGCTTTGAGTGTCCCTTAAAACTGCCACTAACTCTTGCTTAAATAGACACTCCTTAATTTTAAATTAAATCTTTCACTCCATTCCAAGGTGGTTTTCCTTCTCTTCATTCCTTTGCAAATAACTTCCACGAAGGAACATGCGCACACGTTGCATAACTGCTCCTTTGATCATAGGACAACTCGATACACCCTCTTCTATCACCTGTCACTTGATTGACAGAGAAATCATGCTATATATTAGTCAATCGACGGAGGGAACATGCTACATGTTGGCCAATCGACAGTTAAATAATTCTCAAAGCCTTATTATGGCTTTATTGTAATCAACTAGATTATTAACTTAAACTTATTTTCCTTAGGCAAATCAGAAATATCTTTTATTTTCCAATAATATCCTTTTATTTATGCCACGTGTTACTCAATCAAAAGGGAAAAGACAGATATGGAGCAAATAGACGAACGCGATTGAGCACCGTAAAAAAGTTTTTCTCTTTGTTTAATTATCTACCATATCAATATTTGGTTGCCACATCATTAGGATATGAAGTGGAACTAGTCAACTTCTTTGCCAGGTTTTCTTGTCATCTAAAGTACCAGACAAGGAATCATTTTCCGGGTTTTCTTTGCCGGGTTTTCTAGCAGTATAGCTGGTCATTTTTTTTAATTTTTACACATAATAAAATAAAATAAACAAGGTTAGAATGCATTAGTTTTAGAAGCATTATTGAATAATACGTCAGCGTTAAGAGATTTATTCATTTACATCAAACGAAAATTTTCTGGTTACTACTGGTGGTGGCATGATTAATTCAGACATCAGTTGAAGCTCGGATTCTCATTTCGCTATCATAATCTCTCTCTCTCTCTCTCTCTCTCTCTCTCTCTCTCTCTGCACGGCTGTTCATCTTCTTAGATCTCGAGTACCCTTTTCTTTGTTGAAAAGTGTGTGTGAAATCATTCGTATACTTGAAGAACTAGTATTTCTCGGATAAGTGGATATTTTGTGATCATATATTTGTCAATAGGGAAATGATTTCAGCGCAGGTTTTTGCTGTAATCAATTGCTCCAAAAGTGAAACATCGAAGAGACCTATGCACTTCCCAGAAAAAGTATCAGAATCTGACCTTACATAACAATTTTGCAGAACCACAACTAAAATTTCTCTGTTACCGAAATATTGATTTAGAGAACTGTCCTATGTAGTTTCCCTTGACCTTTTATAGGATAGTGATATCATTTTTGGAAGAACAAACAAAATTAAACCTATCACTAAGAATCCAATTGCTGTCGTTGATTGGTATCTTGAGTGAAGCTTAAATTGGTGGAAACAAGAAGATACATGGGTGGGACTCATGAGATCACCTATATCAAAAAGCGTTTGTACCTCCGTTACCTTGCATTTTTTTGCCACACAATTGTATAAAGGTATCTCCCAGGAAAGATTGCGCATATATAGGACATGCAGTTGAAAATGCAAGGGAACAAAGACAGAGAGAGTGATGTAAAACACATGGAGGCCCAATTTCATGATCAACTGGACCGATCGAAGCCCCGGAAGCCCAAACGTTGCTTAATTGCAAATTACCCGATTAGGCAAATTTCGGACGAGCTCCGATCGGTCCCAAACTTGGTGGGCTGACTTATTTTCACATTGCGGTCAATATTCACCAATTGAAGTTGTGACGAATGGTGTTTTTTTGCGTAATTCTTTCGTTTAGGCATTCAATTTATGTTTTTGGCCGTTTCAGGAAAGATTTGTTTCGTTAATAACTCTTAATCCATAATTCCTTTTTCGTTGGTTCTGTTAGGGGAAGTATTGTTTTTCTTCCCGTTTTCAATTTTAGCAAAAGCCCCAATTTTGTGACTTTTTATTTTTCGACTTATTTTTTAGGGTTTCTAGGGTTTCAGGCCTATACAAGGGTTTGTAATCTAATGTTTAGGGAGTTTTTTTTTATCAATAATATTCAGATTTTGTCTCTTTCTCTCGTGGACTCGAGTTCATCAATCGTTTGATTAATACGCAACTAATCTCTTTGTCAATTCCGCTGCGTAAGAGAGTTTTTTGGTACAAAAGATTTGAGTGCAGTGAATTTGGCTGGCAACGGTGAATGCAGGGTTTTTGGGTAATTATGTAAATCTATATTGCAAGGAAGGAGGGTGTTTACAAGAATGCCTAAAATTTGGGGAAATTCAGTTTGCTCAGTTCCCACACCTAACATATTAATTGACCATTCTCTCCATTCCTTTTCTCAATTCCCAAAACTCCCACCTCCTCCACCTCTGCTAGTCCAACAACCACCATGATCTCCATCTCCTTCTCATTCTCCACCCTGCTCCTCGTAACCATTCTTCCCTCTAACTTTACCGCTCACAAACACCTCATCCCCAAACAATACCAACTATTGTCACCTCCACCACTACCATCTCTACCTCCAACTTTGGACAACACCAGCCATTATGGCTATAATTGCTTACTTTTATAGCCATAAATCATCTTCCGGTGTAAGGCTGGAATAATAATAAATTTGTACAATTATGGATTGTTTGGAATTGTAAATTTGGAGATGGTTACTTGTTCGAAATTAAAATTCTATATGATTGTTCGGAACCTTAAATCCAGACGATTATTGATTGTCCGATATTTTTTTTAAGAAATGGTAATAATTTCATTGATAGGAAACACATATACACAAGGTGATCACCTAAAGATAACATTCGTCATTAATGCAAAGGACTAGAAAGCCAAAAAGGAGCGTAGCATTCCCAGGTACAAACACCCACACCACTACTACCTCTAAAAGCCAAAAATTGGATCGGCCCTATCGCAATCCTACACACAATAGAAAATTCACCCAAATAAAATAAAATAAAATAAAATAAAATAACTAACACGCTGAAACAGTGAGGCTGCCAAGCCAATTGATTTGATTCATCATTGGACCGCCACTATCGTTGCTTTCCTTCGTCATAGAACCATAACCTCCTCCATGATCACAATCTAAACATGAGAGAGTTGAGAGGCAGTTTGAGCGGTGCGGATTTTAGAACTTGAGATAAACTAATTATGAAACCATAGGGAAACGTAAATTAACAATTATTACAGGTATTTTGTCTTTTTCAAAAGTTGGGTTCAACCTACAAAAATCCAGTGGGTTCATGGGATGAAAACAGGACTAATAAGAGAAGTCCAAATCTCACAATGTGTAGCAGAAGAGTATTTGTCAAGTTGAATTTGTTAATACTACTAAATTGAAACCACTTGGTACAAGGTGTCGGTGCCCTCGTGAATCTCATCAGCCTCGTAGATTAGATCAATCGCCCAATTCTTTAGTGAGGCACCCAATTCGTGTATTAGGATCTCCACTTCATCACCGCCTTGTATTTGCAATCCTCTGTAACCCTGTGGTATATACAGAAGGCACACATGATCTACATCGGAGGGGACGCGAAAAGGGAAAAAAGAAACTCCCGCTTCGATTTTGTTGCAGATCACATCATTAATAGAAAAGTAGTGTTGGTAATCTCCTTCTCGAGAAGCCTCCATTAATACGCGTGGAATCCAACCCAACATCTTCTGGTTCACTGAAGGAGAAGGCGGCACCACAAAAGATACATTTGGCCCTCTCCTATCATGGCACGGGAACGGACCCTCCCCATCCCTTGCTACTGGAACAAAAATAGAAACAACATGCTGAATTTCAGAGAGCCCCTGTTCCAATAGATCATGAATTAGTCAGAGTATAAACATCTTTTTCTTGAGATTTGACCTAAAAATCTTAAGACATGAATTTTTCTTCCATGCCCCACAGTGGTATGGGGGCAAGGGCACACCGTAAATATAAGCCTTTAGATTGAAAAATAAATAAATCTCAACTATTAGATTAAAACCACTCGAAAAAACAAGAAAACTATTGAACTCATCCATTTTGGTAATTGATTTTGCACCCCACTTTTTCAGAGCCACACTCTCATACATGTCTCATAGTGTTAAAAATACACATAACAAAAGCACTAAAAGACAAATAATATTAGAGTGTAGTTATCAAAAAGTGGAGTGTCGAAATCATTGTCCTTATATTTTTCAAAAGTGTATTAGCTTCCACATGATCACCATAAATGTAAAAATGCTACTATTAGTACAAGCCTATGAAAACTACTCATGGGTGTTCAGGCCAGCTCATGCGCATCTCAAGTAATCTCTTTCTCTGTCCCATCAAAGATATCCATGCCGGAACTAGAAAATTCACTAGAAATTATTAAATTAGCTTTCATCAATTGTGTAGAGAGCAAACACACTAACCAACCGGACTAACCCTTGGGGCTTAATCCTATGAAGATACTGAAAGCCATTTGACTATTTTGTGTGTGTATAGTTTCTACTTGTACGTATACTACTAAATCAGATTTTATTAGTAATTGTTTCTGTTTTTATAGTAATTGGGAAGTGCAGATTATTAAATGACTCCGCAGAACAAAATTTCCGTTAGTAATGAAAAATTAGATTTGATTAGTAATTGAGAAGTGCAGATTCATTTGTCTATGCACTAGATATGTTATGACTGTACATAAAAATTATTGAACGACACCACTGATAAAAATTCCGAGAGTCGCCACTGGCCACACTTACTATGAGTGAGATTGAACCAATGGTTGAGATTAATAAAGGAAGAGCCAACAGTTTAGGAAAAGTAGGGGCATGGATGCCTCCAAACCGGACTAGGGCATCATAGCCGGATCCCATACATACTGATACAAAAGGACTTTGGCTTACTAAATCTAAGACATTAGAACGGCACTTGGAAGATGAATGGAAATCAAGGATAATAGCGATAGAATAGCTTTACAGAAAACTATGATTTTACCTTCTTATGGAATTATAAAGTAATCCAATGCGTGAGAGAGACAGAGAGTACCTTACTCTTGGGGAGTTGATTTAAGAGACAAGTTAAATAATTGTTCTCAGCTAATTTATTGGATCCCGAATACTTCGCTTCCCACCCTAGCTGATCCAATTCAAGTGGTAGGCTTTCTAATGATGGGCAACTCTCTGCAGACACAAAACATTTTGGAAGCTTAGGAAGAGATCGGAGCTTTGCACAATTATTCAACTTGATCCAACCCAAGCGAGGAATGTTACTGATACTGTCTGGTATGGTGCAGATATTATTTCCCTCAACAGACAATTTCCGCAAAGACTCCAAATCCCCAATTTCACTTGGAAGACACGAGAGCTTGTTATTTCCCACAAGCAAATCAGTCAAGCAAGTGAGGTTACTGATACTATCCGGCAAGATACTCAACTTGTTTTGGGTAAGATCCAGAGTCCGTAATGAGATTAGATTCCCTATTTCGTCCGGTAGATATGACAAGTGGCAGTCTTTCAGATTTAATTCGGTTAAGCAACTGGAGGCCTGGGCAGGGGCGAGTGGAAACCCAATAGAACTCACACCCTTTGTTGGCAATGTCCAAGACGAGGAGAATAAGCCCCATAATTTATGCTGTGGTCCTTTAAATACAGCTAAGTTTCCTAGCTTGGAACAACCAGAGAGATCAAGACGTTTGAGAGATTTCAACATCCAAATGCCAAAGGGAAGCTTCCGAAGTTTTGTACAGTTTTTCATATCCAAGACAACAAGTTTGTTCAGACATCTAATAGACTCATCAACCTCCACCAAACTTTTGCAATCATTAAGCAACAGTTCCTCAAGAGAGTAGAGTCCAGAGAAGTCAGGGGTTCTGGTTAGGAAATGGCAATGACTGAGGTAAAGGAACTTTAGTTTGTCCAGAATCTGTCCAAAAGAATTGGAGGAAAGTTAATTTCCACACAATACACCGAGCGATAGATGTCGAATAGAGAAAGAAAAGAGGATGTACCATGTTTCCATTCCAAACTCTTTTCAGGTTGCTATAACGCAAATCGAGAGCAACTAGCTTCTCCGTAGAAAAATTCTGTGGTATACAATCCAAAGGGAAGCCTTTCCAGCTTAGCCATAATAGCCTTCTAGAAATATGTTTATAACCAGCAGTTGGGTAAACGTAATCAAGATGAAGCAGCCAGAGGTTGTTCATCCTTTCAAATGCCTTAGCAGTCACTTGGACATCTTTTGGTTCATTAAATTCTGGAAGGCGACCTTCAACTACTTCAGTTCCCTAATAAATAAAAAACCCAGTGCATAACGAGGGGAAATAAAGTTCTTTGGGTTAGAAAGCATAAAATAAAGTCAGGAATATTCATGTAAGTTGAGACTTGGAACTAAGAATGTGCATAAACATATGTGGCATTACTGCAGACAACAGTAACTAAAGATTAGCAGTAGATAAAAATATCATGCAGTGTGGTCCTCACCATGCCATCTCTTCGAACCTCAAGGACATGCTCACAATACCAGAGTCTGTCCATCTTTTCAAATGGCTTTGTATTCACTTGGACATTTGTAGCATTTAGGATGAGGCCTTTAACTGCTTCAGTTCCCTGATATGAAAAGCCAGTTCATAATGAGGGAATAAAAAAGTAACTCGGTGAGAAAACAAAATAGAAAGCTGGGAATATTCATGTCATATAAATCAGTATTAGAATGCGCACAAGTGCATGTAGTATTATTGCAGTAACGAAACATCAATAATTGATTAAAATCTCGATGCATATGGGTCTCACCGTGCCATCTCTCAGAACTTCAAGGACATCGTCAAGATACCACAATCGGCTACGCTTTCCAGGATCCTCAAAAGACTCTTGCCTGACGATTTCTCTGGCCATGTCTCTAATCATATCATGCATCACAATTTGGTCAAGCCAGTCGTATTTTATGAGACACCGATCGACTAGTTTCCGAATTCCATCTTCTGCGAAAATGTTATAGCCTTCCAATATTTTTACTGTAAAATCTCGACCTATTCCAACAAAAAAACATGCCATATCGAGGAACAACTTCTTCAGTTGCTCGCTTAGTGAATCAAAACTAATCTTAAGACTTATGTTAAGTTTTCCTTGAACATCATCATTAGGAATTTTTTTAAGTTTCTCAATTGTACTTTCCCATTGAGGTATGCCCTTGCCATGGAAATAGGAACCCAAAACTTCAAGTGCTAACGGAAGCCCTCCAGCATAATGCCCAATTTGGTGTGAAAGGTCCAAATGGTCTTCTAGAGGATGGTCTTTCTTAAAGGCATGCCAACTGAAGAGCTCAATCGATTCGTCCTCGTCCAATTTCTCTAGCTCATATATCTCATTCTTACCCAATTTGAGGCTATTTAGGGAAGACTTATCTCTTGTTGTTATGATGATTTTGCTTCCAGGAGCAAAGGAACCTCGATTTATGGCTAGTGCCTCCAATTGTTGAACATTATCCACATCATCCAGAACAAGAAGAACCTTTTTTCGACCGAAAGCTATCTTCTTTATAACCTCGATGCCTTCATGAAAATTACTTACTTCGTGACTTCTTTTTAACATAGCCAAAAGAAGTTTCTTTTGTAACTCATCCAAACCATTCGGTCGCTGCGAAGTTTCTCTGACATTCGCAAGAAAACCACTACGTTCAAACTTGTGTTGGATGAGATTATACAGACTTTTTGCAATTGTAGTCTTGCCAATTCCACCCATGCCCCATATGGCAAAAATACGAACACAGTTGGATTCCATGTTCAGCAACACATTGAGCTTTGCAACACGAAGCTCTAGTCCAACTTGGTGGTCCGGAACATTTAGATGTGTTGGATTTACTTTTTCTCTAACATCTTTAATGATCATCTTAATTAACTCAGCTTCATCTCTGCCAATTTGTGCATCAATTAACAATGAAAAACAAGAATAAGTACTCATTAAATCAAGAATTAGTCATGACTATGGGATGAATCATGCTAATTTTGGCCAAACAATTGTGAAGTACAACTGTCAAATAATTGCAAGTTCTAAGTGTGTACGTGTGCTGTTTTAAAGTCATTTTCTTGTAAATATCAGAAGGGTCAAGGAAAATACCCGTTGGCCTCATTCAGCAAGTGCCGACCTGATAAATTAGCAGCTTCAGTAAGAGCTGCCCTCCACTTTTCCACATTACCATCCGATCCCTCTCTAAAACGCTTTTCATGCTCGGCAAATGCTCGTTGAAGAGGCCCCGTCTGTTTCCGTACGTGGGATGGAACAACATCATAAAAGATGGGCACGACAATCTGTTTCAAAGTCTCCCTCCTGCCATCCATTATCCTCACAAGTTCATCGAGGCACCAACTCGACCCAGCATAGTCTTTTGAGAACACTAGTAAAAAAATTCTGGAACCCTCAATTGCTTTCACTAACCCATCGCTAATATATTCTCCTCTTTCGAGCTCTTTGTCGTCCCTGAATGTGCGAAAACCATTGTCCTCTAAAGCAGCAAACAGATGGCTGGTAAAATTTTTGCGAGTATCGGCACCTCTGAAACTCACAAAGACGTGGTATATCCATTGCGGTAATATGGGAATCGAAGAGGAAGAACATCCTTCTTCCCACGAGGCATCCATATTTATGCACACAACACACACACCCACAGAGAGAGAGAGAGAGAGAGAGAGAGAGAGAGAGAGAGAGAACACTTATCCTTATGAAGTGGGCCCCCGAAAGATTAGGGAGTTCGTTCCCAGTGTTTATAGAACCAATTCAAGAGTTCCGCCTCCTATCTATCATCATCTGCAAAATAAACACACGATTTATAGAAGCGACATTAGAAATCAATAAATCGAGGAATTTTGAGAGAGAGAGAGAGAGAGAGAGAGAGAGAGAGAGAGAGAGAGAGAGAGAGTATGCACATGTGGAGTGATGGCTGATTTTTTTGAATCCCAATAGACAGAGATGAAGAGTGAAGTGAAGATTGTTCGATCTCGTGCATAAACAGTGGGGAAAAGGCGACAATATAGTCGGCCGTACGGAATTGGAGTGAGAAACGGGTCTCTCTCTCTCTCTCCTGAGTCTCCTCAGCTTGGGAACTTCCAGGCAAGTGAAAAAAGGAAATAATTCAAGTGGGAAGAAAAGGTAAAATGATGGGGAAATTGCAGGACAGTGGGAAAAGGGGCAAAAAATGCCCACCTCATGGAGCAGTTTTTCGGAATTCCTAATTGATGAAAAGGAGAGAAATAATTCCCCATACATGGAAACCAAAACATACGTGGACAAAATTACCCCTCCAATCTAATACGTCGTCGTTCGGCTCCCTACATCAGGTTTCCCTCCTTACCTTCCCACTCGCCAACTGAAGCCCCATCCCCAAACCATTTCAAAGCAAGACAGTGCTCCAGAAGAAGGACGCCTCTCCTCTGTGCTCTCCTAGGGTTTGCTTGCCCTCAAGGTCGTCTGTGCTGCCTCCATTTTCGTTCATGTTTTCCCCTTCCCACGCCCTACCTGAACCACTTCAAATCCTCTGTGCTCCACAAGAACAGAAGACGCCATCTCCTCCTTCCTAGGGTTTGCTCCTCCTTCATCTCCTCTGTGGTCTACATCGTCTGAAGAGTTGCTCAGTACGAACGCACTCCATCTGCGGTGAGAAAGCCTCACACTTCCACGGCAGATCTGCTTGTCTGTTCGAAGAGTGAACGGGGACGGCAAGGGTGAACGGTTGGTTTGGTAAACGGTGGGTTTTCTTACAATGTCACCATTATTTTTGGAAGGAGAATCATAGGATACATATCCTGTATCGTAGCTTTTTAACAACCATGCTATTGAGTACGTATCGTGTATGTGTTTTTTGGTTTTTTTTATCATTTATGAATCATGTCGGATTCGCATCAACGAAAGCTAATATACGAAAAGTTAGTTATACTTAATTACAGTCTAAGAATCTACCGTATTTATGAAAAATAAGTGTTTCTTAGATTGGAAAATAAGTTTTTTAGGATGTAAAAGTTCAAGTCTCCCAAGTAGTGTCTATCTAGGCATTCTGGGCCTTTCTCAAGGGAAGAGAAGAAGATCCCTTGTCTAATTCATGCAAAACATGATCACATTATATTCTTTGGTCTATTGGAGCTCTAATGGATTGCGCTTTGGTTTGCTTTAAATGGTTTGGATGCCGCCATAATTGGATCAAATGCTTTAGAACTTGGGGTTTCACTTTGTAAATTATGGTGTGACTTTTTTTTTTTCAATAAGTAATCATAGGATATGTACCAAATCGGAACACACAAATGTTTTGTAGGATACATTGTTGTATTGTAGGAATTTCATACAAAGTTTTTGGAAGGAGACAGATATGAATCATAGGATATGGATCCCATATCGTAGCTTTTTAACAACCATGCTATTAAGTACGACAGTTTAATGTTTCAAACATGTCACTTGATTTTGAGTTTGTGTTTCCTTTGCTGATTTATTGTGACAACACTGTAATGGTATTCATTTTATTTTATTTTCTACTGAAGAGAGATTGAATGGTTCAGTGGGTTCCATGGTATCTGAGCCGATATGCTCTCTTTACTCTGTTCCTCTTTTGTCTTTTTGGATTCTCTCTCTTTCTATATAGACTAGAAATATATAGAATGGGTACTAAGTGCACAAGGGTGCCGTTAGGTCTGGGAAGGGTTGGACTTGTGTAGCTAGATATGCAAGTAGTTTAATATTGGAGGGTTTTTGGATGTGATCGATAATATGTTTGTAAGTATTGAACAAAGATATATACTAATTAACCAAAAATACCGACTTCACAAAGAGGGAATGCCCTGAGCAACAATAAGGGAATAACTGACCAACTTCTTGAAGAAGGCGAGCTCTATGTCAGTATTGGACCTGCACTGATAATTTTTTAGAGGAAGTATATAATTTGAATCAAAGGTTGCATGGTGTAATTTCTTCAGGTTATATATCATCTTGCCTAGTGTTCTGTCTCATCGAAAAATGTTCTGTCTCATCGAAAAAGCAAGCTTAGATGAATGCAAACGAGTATAACATTGAATATTGTTATGAAGCTAAGTTCGTTCCTAATGCCCACCAACCCACCCAGGCAAACTTTTCATTGCTTGCGATTTTCTCTGGAGTCATCCTACTTGCTGCTGGTGTTTTCTTTTGACATGTGAGCCTTGCACACTAATAAAGGTGTTTGCATTTGATGTAAAGAAAGGGCTAAAGATAACTTGGTCCCAGAAGTAGTTTTTCACTCACCTGCATGTATGTGTCTGGGATGTCTAGACTTCAGACGAACAAAAGAAAGTCTAAGAAATAAGAGTAATGTTGCCACTTAACTTCTGACTGTACGTCCTTGTGTTATTTCAAATCAAAATAGTTGTTTCATGGTGTCTCTAGCGCCTCCAAAACTTCCCCAGGTAGTTGAAGTAATGAGAGATTGAGAACTTCCCCAGGTAGTTGAAGTAATGACAGATTGAGAGGTTGTCAACTTCTTGCATTCTGCAAGCTGTGCCAGTTATTTAATTTCAAAGAGTAGCTACTTGCTATTTATGACTCCCAGATGTGAATTGATTGGTTAAACTTGGTTTCTTTTCCATTATTTATATTCGACCTCTTTCAATCCCTCATACATTCCATCGGCTATTTATTCTTTGTATGGCTTTCCCTTCATATAATGTCAGTGCATCAAAAACAAAGTCAAGGATTAGGTTCTCATTCTCCCATTTTCCTTGAAACTTTATTTGCAGACACAGAAAATTGAGCTGGAAACAACTGTAGTGGATGAAACAAAGGAACGCAAGTCGTTTTGTGCAGAAGGGAATAGAAGACTTAGTGGTTAGTTCAGCGTTTCAATTTTTATTGTTATTTTATCTGTGAAGCAGATTTTTTACCCACCAATCCGGATAATATCTTCTCAAAGGTTTGTGTATTACACAAATTTCTTGGTGAAGTAGGATTATGAGAATAACAATGAACCCAACTGACTAGAAAAATCAATTACTCTAAGAACCTAATTTGCTTAGTTCTGTCTTAAGAGATTTAACTTTAAAAAACCATTTTCTGCATGTTATTTTGTATGAAAAACTATTTGCTGCCCTTTATTGTTGTAAAACTGAATTTGGAGAACCTTTACTTTACGACATGCTGCTTTTTTACCATCGATTGTCTTACGCCCTGCTTGCTGCTGTGGTGTCTTAAGGTTGAAAGAGCTTTAAAGTCGTTTTAGGTGAATCAAGAAGTGTTTAGGTGTATTTGTAACCCACTAGACTTTTAGATGTTTGCTGCCACAAGTTCTTTCTGCTGGAACAGTAATGAGATTCTTTGGTAGAAAAAAGAAGGTGAAAGCCTTCTAGAAGTGTGCAACCAAGCAGCACCATACCTCATATTACGGTAACTTTTCTGCATTATGCTCATACTATGTTTGGGAGGCAGAAAATCCAAGGGATGGAAGGATGGGAATTCCCATCCCCTGGAATCACATTGTGTAATTAGAATGACTTATCAATGCCAATCAAGTGTTTTGATAAGCTCGGAACATGTTATAGATTCAAATGTTTAGGGTCCAGTCCATCTCTCTAACTTTTTCCTAGATCGTCAACATTTTAAAGGCAATGTGAGAATCCTACAGTAGTGTGGGAATGAGATGACCAATAAGTCTGGAAATCTTATTCCACCTAAAGATGGTACAGCCGCATAGTTGTCAAAGGCGTGGCCAGGCCTTGCTGACCCCAAGCGAGCTTCTTTCAAATCGATTTAAAGTGAGCCATATTTATTAGTTTTGTAGTATTGCACGTTTCGCAATGAAATATCTGCAGAGCAGAAGTTTCTTAAGATCACCTTTGGTACTAAGAGTGTTTACTTTTCCTCGGTTCTGAAGATCAAATTAACAGTGGCTCAATTTCTAACAAGTATATGTTAATATTGTTCTAAACGTTCTCTTATACTTGTCCATCCTACATGGTGAAGTGGTTTCAACTTGACATACTTTTCCTAGTTATAGTCGACCCTATCATAGTTTTCAAAGCTTACACTCAGATGATCAAACAGTTTATGATTGCAATAAATTTAGTTTGTACTCAAAGCTACTAAATTCAGTTCCTCTCTCTCTCTCTCACTCTCTCTCTTGTCAATTTGTATTTTTTGTTGAATATTTAGTGTTTTCTGTGGGATAATGGCTGGCAGCCGTTAGATTGGATCAGTAAGGTGGTGTTCGGAGAGGTCAGGGATGAAGATGTCGAGAGCTTGAACAAAAGGTGAGACATCTGGACCCAACCTTAATTGTTTTGTATGTACAATATTGATGTATGCACGCACATTTCTATTGACTATTATTATTCTTTTTTCCTTTTCCTTTTTTTTTTGGTCTTGTTAAATCACGAGGCAATAGAAGAAGGTTTGCCATCTGCGGTGGACAAGTCTAATTCGTTGGTTTCAATTGTACGACTGCCTTTTACTCAATATTTGTGCTTAAATCTAAATTTATCCATTCCTAATCCTTTTGGTCAAATGTAATGAAAAGTTTGAATAGTGGCTGTAAAGGAAAAGATGAAGTAAAGACCATTACTTTGTTTTGCTCATCATTTTCCTTTGTCTTGGTAAATCCCTCCAAAATTCCATGATTCAAGCGAATCTAAGTATGCTATGCACATTGTGATTTAATGCATGAATTACTTCAGACAATTATGCATAGAGAAGTGCATAAGTTTGCATGTAAGATTTTGATATTCTCCTGGTTCATGAATAGACTAGAAAACTTGTCATACAATTTTGCCTATCAAAGAGCCAACTGAAAATGAAAACCTTTTGCTGTTCATTATTGACTTCATTACTGCATTACACACTCTCATTTGACTCCCTGCAAAGAGAACTTGATTAGGGAGGGAGATGACTGACCAGGGGAAGCCAAGAAGAGATCACCGCAGACTTCTCTTCAAAACAACTGCAATTTTTAGTCCATGTCAATCATCCCAATATTGGTAATGTTATTGGGTACGGGGTGGAAGAGGGGGGAATGCACCTTGTTCTTCACGTGTCACCCCATAGCATCACTGGTTACAAGAAAATTTTGAATAGTGGATTTCTTTTGGTGGTCTAGGAAATCCATATAACTCAGTAAGTCAGTAGTATAGGGGTGAAATCTTCTATGAACATTTTCGGGTCCGAAGACCCTGGATTTAGTAATTGGGTTTTTTTTTCACTAGACAAGCATCACATAACAGCAACAATGGTTAGGGCTGCTAGTTTACTACGTTAAGTAAGGGAAAGGTTCCTAATTAGCATAACATGTCACTTTAGCTGCATGTGGATGTAATTGGAAGTAAGGAATTTTTGGCGGGAATAGAAAAGGTGAAGGAACTATTAAGAATAATAGAGGAAGAACGTTCATAGACATGAAAGTGGGATATTGCAGTTAAAAAGTTAATTTTTGCCTTCCATTTTCTTTTGCATCGTTATATCCCTCTTCAAATGCTTGATCCAAATACATCGTGAGGTTCAAATGTTCGGCTTTTTTACAAGTATTTGAGGGAATGCTAGTTGTTTAACGTTCCCTGCATTTCTTAGCTTTTTGATTGGTAGAAAATAAGTGTTCACATCATTGAACATTGTGATTTTGCTTGTATCAAATTGCTATGTATATTCGAACACATCTTTCACTTGTTTCATCTACTCCTTTCACATGGTCATGTACAGTAAGATAGGGGATCCGACTGATTTAAGGGTACGGTAATAATCATCAGGAGATCCATATGTACTCTTATCTTGTCCTAAAGTCGTAGTTTCTCTCTGTCACTGTGTTCGGGTACTTCAAAGATTTATTATGTAATCAGCAAGCTTAAAGCTGGATTTATTCATTAAAACTGGATTTATTCATTAAAACAGAAACTTATGATATTTTTGCACATGATAATTAACTTTTGCTAGTCAATATTCATTTTTCGCTTGTCTTGTTTGACCCACATGGTGATGACTGATGATGGATCAGTTGAGTTCCTTTCTTGTGTATACATGGATGCTGAAACTGTTTCTGAATGAGCTCACCTTTGGCACCTAAAGCCAAGAATTTTGTTTTGGCAAGCAAGGCTCAATGGAAGGAGATATGATATGGAGCTTACATCACTATTTCTTTTGTTGTTGATAGGTACCTCCTTCGAAACAACGTACGAACTCATAAGGATTAAGCAGCTTGAGGAACTGGTTTTAATCTTGCATAGAAGTGAGTACTTAATTTTGTTTGCTCATTCTTCAGTTCAGTTATATGTTTTTTAACAATCTTAGTACACTTAAGTGTAGCTAGACAACAGTTCCATTTGGCCCTTTTGGTCCTTGATATTGGTGGTTGAAACTTCAAACTATGTAATTGCAAGTAAGCTAGTGACTTTTGTAGAGAATCAGTTCTAGGCTCCACCCAGATTCACTTGTTATTGGAATTATATTAGATTAAATGCTTTGTATGATCAAGTGTTCAACAAATTTGGATTTAGAGCTACAAATTTGATTGTCTCCCTTATGCTTCTATGATCAACAGTTGACCATTGTTACTTGTGTGTTTACTTGTCATCCTTGGTTCTGAAGATCATATTAATAGTCTCCCTTATGCTTATATGATTAACAATTGACCTTTGTTACTTTGTGTGTTTACTTGTCCTCCTTGGATCTGACGATCATATTAATCACTTGCTCTTTCCTAACTCAAATAATATGAAGGCACCACATCCCTTATGCTTGTTTACTAATGTCCAATTCTTTATTCAGATATTGAAGAGTACATTTTGAATGCTCTATTGGTTGCTCATAATTGTTTGAATGATTAAAGATTTGTTATTTTTGCGATGTATGAAGGATGACAACTGGAAAGAAGCGATCGCGAGTTGAAAAAGGGTCTAAGTCAGGAGTAGAAGGGTCAAAGGCAGCCGAGGGAAGTACCAACACCAATCCTTATCTGCTTTTCCTGTACGTATTTGTACAACGAATATAGTTACTTTGTTAATGTGTTTACTTCCATTCTTGTTTTTTTTGTAATGGTGTTGTAATGCCTTTTTTAAATTTCCAACTATAGTAAAGGTTATCTGGAAAAAGCCAAAGCTGCCAATAAGAGTCCAAGGTTTATAATTGCAAAGGTGAGAGTTCATGCGGTTGTAGTTCTTATGGTTATTGGTTATTCAGTAACCTATAGTGTAGTGCATGGTTGTGTTAACAAAAGTTTTTTTCTCCACTATCTAGTATACAATAGCAGCTGCGGAAATATGGAAAAAGATGTCTGATGCGGAAAGAGCGCCATTCGTGGACATGGCCAAAGAAAGAAAAGCCCACATTAAAAAGCCTATTCCCAAGGAAAAAAAGAAAAATGCCTCGGTATGGTTTCAGTTTTTGTTGTTTTTTATATAGTTAATGTCAAGCCCCGCCCCGCAAAATTACATCCATTGTAAATAGGCCCGAGACGGCGCGGCCACGTGGCATTCCTAAACGCCAACCAACCAATCACTTAACTACCATTCTTAACTCATAATAAAGCAGCGTAAGACTTAACATTAATATTAACAAAGGAGTCGACGTTGTACCCATAAGATTACATGTTTGACATACTAAAAATACACGATATCCTTGTCACAAAACGAGTCGATAATATGTACAAGACAACTCACTAACACTGTGGTCGCAATCAACAACCTCAAAGCCAACCCCAAAAAGCCGACTGCCAGTAGACAATCCTACGAACCCAGCTATCTGACAATTAAAAGGAAAACCCCAAGTGTGTGACATATAGAAAAAATCCAATAAAACTCAATATAAACAACTAACTGAACAACTACAATTCATATTCAAAACACATGCAGTGACACGTCTGCCACATCCCATGTACCCAAGGTATTGTGTCCAGCACAACAAGCTCCCATTCACCGTAAATAGCACGGCATGGGCCACGCCACGACAAGGTGTGACTCACTCCACAAACCTTATACGGGTAAAATCAACATACATCAATCATGCACACCAAATAACTAAACCAACCTTAGCATGATACATTTTGCAACCTACATGTTAACATCTTATTCAATATATAAGATATCAAACACACTCACCTTTATATCGACCGACCTACGCCATACTTACGGTTTCGGCACCTCCCAATTGACCGGCTTGACACCTTGCCACAAGTTAACCATATCAGTTTATTGCTTACTCCGCAACCTATCCTCCGAATAAGGTTTCCACCCGAGCAAATGGATAGGTCGTTGATAGCATATGAAACCGGTAAGACCGGGATCGTTCCCACGGAGAAGGCTTCTTTAGCGATTTTGGAATAGATGGTAAGTACGTAGCAAGGCTTTTAAGCAGCCAACTCTGGTGATTTATTCTGTTAATGAAATTGAACTTGAACTTAAACTACATTAGAAGTGGTTAAGTGAAAAGGGTTACCCACGACTAAGCCCTCAAATGGTTCCTTCTTCTAACTCATGAGTGAACGGAAACCGATTCCACTTGAAGAATTAAAAACATTATACTACTTCTAACTTAACTCAAGGCATTAATTCAAACTGAACTCATTTAACGCATGTGAGAGACGAAAATAGATCGTTCGCACGCGTACAATTATCAAGCATGTAGCACAGGGCGATAGACTTCATTGATCAAAGAAGCCACCGACCCCATGATCATTGAAGGAAATCATGGGTTTAATTCATTAAAAACCTTGAAATCGAGCTAAAGTTTAGGCGAAACCGTTTAAACGACTAATCCATGGGGTTCATCTCACTCCATGACCAAACCAATTGACTACTCACTCATAGGCAAAAGACTAGAAATTATGAGAAGATCCAATCCACACGAACAACTTTAATACTCGAGAAATTAACGTAATACAATCACTTGCTACTGTTCTTGAAGAAAACAAGAAAGAAAACCTTAAAACTTACGAAAGAGCTCTAGAAAATCAAATGGCTTAAAATTGTCTAAGAGTACATAATGGCCAATAAAGACCATGAAAGCTATTTAAGGGCCAAAACAATCAGCCATAAAGTGGACGCAAAGACACCTAAAATATCCCAAAAACCAAAACAAAACTAGAAAGTTTCCAATAATGGAACGTCTGAAAAGCAGGAAAAATATCTTCTGGAACCAAATGTTATCGATAACATAAGGAAGTGTTATCGATAATACTCCCCTGAAGCAACTTGTATTCGATAACAAATCCAAAAATTCGCGATACCCTCAGGTCTGGAAACTTGAGGACCAAAGATATTGCATGGTTATCGATAACATTGGGTAAGTTATCGATAACACTTTACTGCTGGACCAAGACTGGGCAAACGTTATCGATCACACGCTTGTCGTTATCGATAACAAGTGCTGAATTGACAGATATCAGCCTGCTAGAACACCTCCCTGCCAAACCACCTCCTAAGCTTCATTCAAAACTCCATTTCATGATCTCCCAGACTCGGTGACACCACTCTGAATGACCTCGAGTACTTGAACACCCTCAAGGGCACTTTAACGATGCATTTTGCTTATGCGCCATGGTTTGGTGTGGTCCAAAGCAAATCTTGACCAACGGTTGGCCCTCATGGCGTCCGATGGCATACATAACCACTTGAAAGGCACGGTTTTCCTACAAAACACAACGAAATACCTTTCAAGCAAAATATAACAAGAACGAGCATGCCAAACATAGACACGACATAAAGCGGAGGATTTGCGCCCCAATATTGTACAATCTTGGGTGCTTATCATTTATTCAACGCTTTGACGTTACAACCAACTCCCGATAACAATCTATAACACCAACAGTAGGTTTAACCATGCCTAACGCATACAATTAAAGTTTTCTTAGAGACCTAGATGTGTGCCAAAACATACTTGAAGTTCAAACACAACATATCTCTCAAAAGTGCTTCTAAATCCTATGACCAGCCTATCGTATTTTGCCTCTAACTTCTTATAGGTTGACATTCAGATCATAAGACTAGCACCATTAGAAAGTAGACTTTCAGTACATACATTTTGATATAAAATTTGCCCAATTTAGAGTCCGGACAACAAAGTTATGCTCGTCCGAAATTACACACATAACTGCCCACAATTGCAGATTCTGCACGTCTATCAATTTCAAATCAAAAACTGATTTAATCTAGTACAAAACAAGCCACTACCCCTACATATTCCGAAAGGCATACGAGTCTAGTTATTGAATCAATAACCCGTGCGCAAACCCGATACCCGAGCTAAGATATATGACTAGTTTTTCCAAAACGTGTCAATGCAGCAAATTGAAAAATTCAGCAGGAACACACCAACTTGTAAATTCTGCCAATACTAGACTATACCTCAACATGATCTGAAATGTGGCAGAGATCATAACAACATATCAAAGTTTATCCCTGATTTTTCCCTCATGTTTCACTATAAACGAACCTAGTCAATTCCACCTCCACAACTCAGAAATTCTGTTCAGCAAATCACAATTTCCAGCAGAACAGTTTGTCTTCGAAAATTCATTACAGTTCTAATACTCAATACTTTTTAGTGATTCCAACGCCAAAACATCACCAACTTATCAATCTATCAGACTCATAAGGACCCATAACTAGAAGGGTTGCTTAACTATAAAAAAATTGATGAACGATGCAACTCTGTAAGCTGTCTGCTGTCTGCTGAAATTGTGAAATCCAACCACAGCTTGGTTTGCAAATCCTATATTTTTCCTACACTTCTCATACAATTTTGAAAGCATAATACGATACAATAGACACACTAATGACCATTCGGTCAAAATACCAGAAATTAACAAGCTTTCGAGGTACGTTGATTAATTTTGTGAAGAACAGCCCTATACCAAAAGTTTTTTCCTTCTTCTCCTTCCCTCTCTCTCTCTCTCTCTCTCGTGTCGGCAGAAACAAGATATGAATGGGTATGTCCAGTTCTGTATACTCTACAGATATTATAAGGTGTAACTATACCACCCCTCCAATAACAGCTGTGCACACAATGATCTCAAACTTCTATTGCTCTCAATCTAACCCCAAATATATAATTCCAATAAAAAGTAAATTAAATATTCTAAATATCCAGAATGGGCATTACAGTTAATCTTTATGTTAATGTATCATGTGTGTAACAATGATGGGTTGTATTAAATCGTAAACCTTTTATATGTGTAGCCCGTATTTCGTAGTCGGTGCTCACCGTTGAAGTTGGTAAAAGTAAATGAGGCATTGACCAAAGCCCAACAAGATGCTGTTCAAGGAGTGGGTTTTGGTTCAATGCTTAAATTGAAGTGTACAATGTTAAACCGTGATTTTATCAGTCGGTTAGTTAAGCATTTCAACCCTGTCACCAAGAGCTTGGAGTTTGGGAGGGCGAGGGTTTATCAAATCACGTCTGATGATGTTCGAAGGGCGCTAGGGTTATGTTGTGGAACGATACCTGTTCCGACGGACTGTCAAGACCCCCACTTTGAACACATTCAAAATATGTTTGGGACAAAAAGAAAACCGTTGAAGAGAGGAGTCACATTTACGATGATGCAACAAGTATTCAAGAAAAAGAAAGCAGATGTGAAGTTCCAGACATCGTATGTGCTATTTGTGCTTTCTTGTTTCTTGTGTCCAACCACGAAGGATGTGGCCGCCACAAAATTTTACCCGGCAGTGCACAATATATTGCAAACTCCTACATATGCATGGGCAGAATTTGTGCTTGATTGGTTGGTGAATGAAATTGCGAAGTACAAGAAGAGAAGTGGCAAGGTTGTTGGTGGTAAGAAGGATTGCGTTGGCGTTGCTGGTTGTGTGTTACTTCTAATGGTAAGTACATCAACATGGTTTTTTTTACATGTCAATTGTACTGTAATGCTGAATGACATTATTTTTTTGTCGCAGCTTATATATTTTGATAAACAGCCAATGGGAATGAAGGTTGGGAGTGAAGGTGAACCCCTTATTCAGTCATGGACGACAAAGTTAATAAAAGAACGTATTGCAAAGGAGGAGACGTTGGACTTGGTAGATCCAATTGATGAGCAATTCCCTAAGGCTTCATATCGGCATCCGGTGAGGAATCTCTTAATTTGTTTCCGATATACAATTGGACCATTTCTGTCATCTATATTCATAACATTACTTGTTAACCTTATGTGCAGATCTCAATTGAAGCCTTTCATGATTTGAAGAAATATTTCATCAAACAAATGCAACTTATCGATGTCATGGACGCCGCCTTAATGGGTGATGTTCCTGAAACATGCATACGAAGTCCGTCAAAGAGGAAGGCCTCCACCAAGACAAAGAATCGAAATGAAGAAGATGTCGAGCTTCATATGGACGTGGACGATTTTCCTTCAACCTCCACTGTCATGAAGACAAATGTTAGGCATGGGGTAGACGTGGAGGACATAGATGGCAGCCGCATGAGTGGCCTTTTGTTTGCCAAGGAAATGCCATTGTACTCTCCGGATGCAGTCATGGCGGATGTTGTACAACATGCGCAACATGTGGAGGTACAAGAAGAATTTGTGGTGGAAAAAGAAGGTGACAAAAAAGGTGAAGAAGAACAAGAAGAGGACGACGATGAGGAGGAGGAGGAGGAGGAGGAGGAGGAGGAGGAAGAAGAAGAAGAAGAAGAAGAATTTACAGATGATGAAGAAGAAGAAGAACAAGAAGAAGATGATGATGATGATGATGATGATGATGATAATGATGATGAAGGAGAAGGCGAAGGAGAAGGAGAAGGAGAAGGAGAAGGAGAAGGAGAAGGAGAGATTGAGAAAGAAGAACAAGTCCCATTGACTCCGCCATTGAGCAAACGGCCGTGTACACGTGTTCAGAAAAGCAAGTCCGTAACCCGACCATCGACAAAACGGGGAACGCGGACTTTCAAACCAAGTAAAGCGACAAGAACGCCATATGTTGCTCCACTGGAGGTCAAACTAGCAAAGCTTACAAAACAAGAAAGTCAATTGTGGACGTATGTGATGCAACCACCGAACAAAACCGGAGAAGAGTATGACTACTAACTCGTACATTCTAAAACTACTTTGCTGTGATTTTCAATTTTGTCATAAGTAAGTGATAAGTAAATAAGTTGGCAAAATACTTGCAGGGACTATGTTGTTAAATTGGACGGTGGGAAGATCCATTTATCTCATGATATGTTACACGAAGTGTTCAAATCAAGGGGTCATATGTCCACTATGGTAATTTATAGTACATTGCTGAAATTTATCTACAATCCTATGAATTATGAATTGAATTGAAAGTGTTCCTTACATATTCAGTCTTCATTACATCACTTATATTGATGTCCCATTTTGTCTTTGTTGAAATGGTTTTTTAGGTGATGACAACGATGACCGAATGGTTGATGAAACAAGAGAAGGCGAAGGCCCCAATCAAAGACGGAGTCCCTCGTCCGACACGACACATGTTCTCAAGTTCTTTTGTGGTAATTAAAAATTCGTGTAATTTGAGATTCCTTGCTCGTTCGGATGTTTTTTTTATAGTGCTGGTATTGAAAGTTTTTTGTATTCCATTCCATGATGTTGTAGTACAATTTGTTGAATTTCAATAAAGTACAAGATCAGAAGGTAATTGAAGATCCAGTGGATGCTAACATTTTGGGATACGATGTCGCAATGTGCAATCTGGCAAGTTGTACAGTCTATTTTTTAGTATTGCTATCATCGTGATGTATTTGTCCTCCCCTTTTCTTGGGTCCCGATAATACTTATTTGCAAATTGGTTTATGCAGCTGTTTCTACCGGTGTTGTTGACTGATATTGAACATTGGTATTGTGTTGTTGTCAACTTGGTGGATAAGCGGATTGAAGTTCTTGACTCAATGGTGTTGAAAACTACCGATAAGAAGGTAGCTACTGTGACAGTGGTAAGTACAGGCCAGTCATGTTTGTTGTTTGTTGAATGTTAATTTCATTTTTGCACGGTCATTTAAGTGTCAACCTCAACATATGTAATGTAGCTGCTTTGTTTGTGTGAGTCAGGTAAGGATGTTGTTCAACGTGTTGAGGCGGACTCGGACAGAGGAACAACTGCCTACCCCATGGAATGAGTGGCGTGTGCATGAACCAGCAGTCCCACGTCAATCGAACACGTGAGTGGTTACTTGTTTGACACATACTCTAATGTGGAGACATAATGCATGCATGTTTATGAACTGCATTTGCGTGGATGCAGGCATGATTGTGGATTTTATACTTTAAAGTTCATGGAGCACTGGACGGGGGGCCGGATGAATACACGAGAACTTGAGGTAAGAAACGTTTGCCCAAATATTTGCTTGTTTTTGCCTATACATAGAACGTTACGAGCACTACAAACTTAGACATGTGGTTGCGTTATAGGATAATGTGGGAGCTGATGCTACTGATTTGCGCAAGAGGCTGCTAGTACGATTGATGTTAAGCCCGCACAACCAGTTGCGAGATGTGGTTCTCACAAAATTTGTGAAGTGAATCAAGGTGAAAATCAGTATACTTGATGTTACGTGCTTGAAGTAACTCTTCAATTACATGTTTATAACTTATTTTCATGCTTGGATTTTACGTGCTTGAAGTAACTCTTTAATAAGCAAGTGTTTGAGCATGAATAGTGAGGTTTTGATGTGCGTTAGAAGTAGTTTGGATGGGTTGAATAAAGAGTTCTGTTGCCAAAGGACTTTTAAAACACCATATAATTTGCTGGAAATCTGCAGCAGTGAGAAACCTTGAATCTGTCTTCATTTTGGGGAATTTTGTTAAGGTGGTTTGAAAGCTCCTGAAATTATGACCTTCTTATTGACAGTTGCTCTTTGCATAACATGGTGTATGGTAAAAATTATTGGGTGACACATTGTATCGCTACTCATATCCAGTTGTCATATTATTCTGCATAACATGGCCTGCATTGAAAGTGATGATTCCTTCCATGGTCAACATTGTCTGAAACATTGCATAACCAAAAGTCCCTGTGATCATTACATAACAATGTGATCAAGTTCTACTAGGCAACTAGCAATGCCGGACTAGCGTTAATAAGTTTTATGCCTTTATTGTGCAACAAGGTTGTAAGTTTTATGCCTTTATTGTGCAACAAGGTTTTAATATAACTGATTATTCTAGTGGGACTGAAAGTGCTATCCCCAACGAATTACTATCCTAAGAGGAAATCATGAGGGCCGACAAGTATACTACGGTGTTGTATCTGTTTATTATGGTTCAGTTTATTGTTTATATTACCTCGATGTAATATTGGTGTAGAATTAGTGTGCCTTAAAGGAGCTGCTGATAGCTACCATGTCTTGTCTTGTATCCTCAGGAATGATAGTGATTATTAGGGCTATATTATTTCGTATTTAATAAGTAATTGGGGCTTTATCTCATTGGGGCAATGTTTATGTTTTACATTAGCTTACTGTAAAATTATAGTTAAATTAGTCTTACATGTCGGGCTATTAAGTGAGGCTATCGTTAACCGTCGTATTGCTCTGCATCCTAAAACCTACATTCTTGCTAAATGGGTGAATGTTGATCTTAGTTGTCCAGTTTTTGCAGCTACGTTGTTAACTACTGGTATATTTGAGATTTTCGTGCATACTTGCCAGTTAGCAAGAATTCTACTGGGCTACTGTTCAATGCATATTGACGTAGTCGGTTGGCTACTTGTAATTTCAAGACATATTGATGTTGTCGTCCACTCTATGCAGGTGTATGGCTTAAAAGAGAAATTGATGGTCCGTGACTTTTTGTTGGAGATGTAGATACGATCTTGCCAGTGCTTGTTGGAACTTCGAAGCCTTCCGTTTGTATGATACATGTTCCAGCTATTGATATTGTTGTATATAAGTGGTATATAAGTGTAGCATAGTACATGATGATGGATTGATGCTGGATGTCCCATTTTGTTATGTTGGAAATGTATATAAGTTTAGCATTATCTTGCTTGTTGCTATCTTGTTTCTTCGAGTTTAAATAGCTACGAAACCAGCCACAAGATATACTTGATTCACAATTACTAACCATAACGTTACAAACATGCTATTCAAGGCAAATACCACCCATACAGCAAACTAAATACATAAAGGCTAAAATGACCAATGAAAGGTAGCTTAAAGACTGCATGCCAAACATGCTATGAACGGTTGGCTATAGATGGCGGTCCAAGAACGGTATTGAAAGCAAAGACTTTTAATTGCATCGGCTAATAAGGCGTTATTCGGAACGCTATGTATAATCCGCTATAGCGTTATGCTCCAAATGGGTGTGGCAAAGACCCAAGTAGTAACCCCATTGTTAAGCTCCCAGACTCTGAACAAATGAAAAAAAACCCAACTGAGGCCCGTGAGACTCGGTCAAGAAAGGCCAACCCGGTTTGCAAACATAACACTATAGAAGTGATTATGCTTGACAATGCAAGGTAGGCCAACATGATCAGTCTTCCTCAAGATGCTGGGGATCGAGACGACATGTCAAAATAATAATGTAGATAGCCACTTTAGTGGTTTTTACCAACATCGCCCATACCCACAAGAAGAATAACCCAACAACAAATGTATGTGACACTGCTGGATTGTGAAGGAAGAGCATTTCTGAGCTTTGGATTGGAGTGCTTGTTTATGGGTTTGTGAACCAAAACAGACAACATCTTATTCACGAGCAGGAAGTAGTATTTTGGTAGGACAAAGAAGTTGGAAAAGTTTAGCTTCGGTTGTAGTAGTTAATGTTTGTGGGTGTATGACAGTCAAACCTGAGGCATATAGAAAGTTAGGATGGGAACTGAGGGGAGAGCCATCATCCAATACATGAGGCAGGAAGAAGACGAAGTCAGTATGTAGAGATGGGAACTGAGGGGAGAGCCATCATCCAATGCATGAGGCATGAAGAAGACTCAGTGAGTATGTTGAGATTGGATTGTAGTTAATGGTAGTGGGTTTATGACTAGGTGAAGATGAGGTATATATAAAGGAGTCTAGCACTGACATATGACATTTTGACTAACATAATGACATTATTTATACATATTTTCGCAATGCAAGTTACTGTACTATGGAGTTGAGCATCTCAACTACCATTCTCCGACGTAGTAAGAGCAAGTAAATATTACTCAAAGAGTAATTTGTTTTTTCATAGAGACTACAAGATTTAATCACAAAGAGCACTTATGTTTTTTACATAAATGTGGAGCATGGAATATTAATTGTGAGGCGGCATCCCCTATTCCAGATGCCCTTTTAATAAGGGGCCACCCATAAGAAGTCCAGTGCATCTTCTACAAAATGTACCAATAACTTTGGAGAAAAAAGATTGGTTTCAACGTAAGGTAGATATGTTGATATTACGGATATTAGGGATATGTTTTTTTTTTTGTTTTTTTTTTGTTGATATTAGTGGTTTTTTGTGATGACACGTTTTCGGCAACTTCCATTCAACCTCAACCAACTTTTTCCGGAATTCCAAAATAACAAACTCAGTAATTGAATACAACTACATCAAACATATGTGTACACCATATAATTAATGTTGTGTCATGCAGTACGAGGACATTTCTTCCATACAAAATTGATTTCATCTGCCTTAAAATGGCCCAAATAATTTACAACTTTAAGATGAACATAAACTCGATCACATAGTTCCATCAATCAAACTTGCGTAAATACGACATGTCATTAACTCATATAAGACAACACACAAAGGGGGGGTTGGGGGGGTTGTTTCCCCCGAACACATAACACCACATAAGAGAAAAATAGTATCCTTTGCTTTCTTCTTCTTATGTTTCCCCCGAACACCTAACACTCACATAAGACATAATAATGTAGATAGGCACTCTTGGTCACCCAAGACTCGGTCAAGAAAGTCCAAGGGAAGCTGCTTGACAAAGCAGTGGCCGCCATGACCAGTCTTTATCAAGATGCTGGGGATCGAGACAACAAGTCAATATAATAATGCAGATAGCCACTTTTGTGGTTTTTTACCAACACCGCCCATTCCCACAAGAACAATAACCCAGCAACAAATGTATGTGACAGTGTTGGATTGTGAATGAAGAGCATTTCTGAGGTTTGGATTGTATTGGTTCTTTATGGGTTTGTGAACCATAACATAGAAAGTTAGGAAGGGATTGTATTGCTTGTTTATGACTGTCAAACCTGAGGCATATAGAAAGTTAGGAAGGGAATTGAGGGGAGAGCCATCAACCAATGCGTGAGGCACAAAGAAGACAAAGTGAGTATGTTGAGATTGGATTGTAGTTAAATGTTTTTCCATCTATTGACTAGGTGAAACTGATGTATATATAAAGTAGTCTAGCACTGACATTTTGACTAAGATAATGACATTATTTATACACATTTGACCACCTCAACTACCATTCTCCGACCTAGATAGAGCAAGTCAATACTACTCAAAGACTACACTAATTTGTCACAAAAACTACAAGTTGTAATCACAAAGACCAATTATTTTTTTAACATAACTGTGTAGTACAGCATATTAATTGTGAGGGTTCTGAGGGATCCCTTATTGCAGCCTTCCTTTTAAAGGGGGCCCACCTAAGAAAGAAGGCCAGTGAACCTGCCCTTAACAAATAAATGCACCCAACCAATAAATCTTGACCAACATTATGACAATTTCTGTACATTGTTCCACAGTGAACATACTACGGCCATGTTTCATAAATGAGTTAGGAGTTAGGATAGGATTTTTAATTCTGGTGTTCTTCTAAAATCTTTGTTTTATTACACAATAAGGGTTGGGATTAGGAATACCATGGTATTACCAATCCTTCCAAGTCATGGGATTATCAATACCACCTCCCACTAGGTATTACTAATCCTATCCCAAGGTCATGATATTTTCTGTTAATACCAATAGCACCCTTAATAGTATATACTTACCCACCTGTACGCAAAAATATCGTAGGTTTTGCTTTTTTGCTTTTCTGTCTTCATATGAGCAGTATTTTTGCATTACAAACATGTTAGGGATAGTTGGGAGGGTGGTGGAAGCTTATGAGTGAAGCTTATGAGTGTACCAAAAAGTTTAGGCTCACTGCACATGTCCACCACACGCGTGTGGAGCCACTCTGGATCCCAAAAAAAAAAAAAACCTATAAATTTTAATTGCTTATGAGGCTTTATAAAAAATTCAACTCCAACGGATATCGGTAAGTATTTTTTTTGGATACATAGGGACGAAATTGAATAATTACGAATTCAGAAAAAAATACTTACCGATATTCGTTGGAGCTGATTTTTATTGTAAATTATGTGAATATTTTTTTTGTATTTTTGTAAGACCCAGAGTGAGCCCTACACATGTGCGGTAGACTTAGTGTGGTGATCGTACCATTTACCAACTTCTAAAGTTTAGGATCCATTCTCGCGGCTTGCAGAAATCATAGAGAACTTTAATTAGGAAAAATGCGTATGCAGATACTACCAGGGGCAAAATACATATGTAGAGACAACTGGCATTGGCAAAATACACAAGAATTTGGTATTTCACCCATGGGTATTATTGGAAAATGCAATTTGTTATTCGATCCTTTGGTATTCCAATCCCATGATTTAATCCTTATACAATCAAACACCCACTTGGTAATACACTTGGGATTATGAATCACATTTCCTCACCAATCCCACCTCCTTACTAATCATATCTAATCCAACACACTTATCAAACATGGCCTAAATGTACTATGGAGTTGAGCACCTCAGCTACCATTCTCCGACGTAGAAAGAGCAAGTAAATATTACTCACCGACTACACTGGAGTTTCACAAAGACTATAAGTTTTAATCACATAGAGCACTTGTGTTTTTTACACAAAGTCCATTATGTGTATTTTGTATCGCCCGTTAAGTAATGAGACATTGGATCTCCGATAACATTATATACTTGTGTATCGGTCCATACGGTCTGATATTGGCTAATATGTAATTGTATGATCGATACCATTACGTTTCTCGATTGATACAAGGATGTTCATTTGGAGCCAACAACGTAATTTGTTGGATCTGAGAGGATTCTCCTTAAAAAGATTAATTTCAAACTTTCTTGTAGGAATTGAATTTAAAATTTTAAGATATTACAAAATATCAGGATTGGCGCATTGTATTCCTCTCCCACTAAAGCACGAACAAGGGTTCTGTCCAGTTTCATCTCTAAAGGTATTGAATAATTTCTCCACCCACAAGCCTCAAGACCAAAAAGATGTCATCCAAATTTTATGCTATTTATTTGTTCTCCCCCCCTTTTTTTTTATAAATAATTATGGCTGAGGTAGTAAGAGCAACTAATAACTACTTCAAGAGTACATTAATTTTTCACAAAGACTTCAATATTTAATCACAAAGAGCAATTTCGTTTTTAGATAACTATGTAGTGTATTATATTTATTTTGTGTAAAGATTCAATCACTTAATGAAACACCCCCAAAAAAACAAACAAGTAATGGACATTTGGAATTGACGTTATGACATTTTAACTAACAATATGACATTAAATATATATAGTTTGGCAGAGAAAGTACCAGATGTACTGTGGAGTTCAGAACCTCAACTACCACTACCATTCTCCGAGGTAGTAAGAACAAGAAAATTTACTGAAAGAGTACATTGTTCTTTCACAAAGACTAAAACTTATAATCATAAAGAGCACTTATTTCTTTATATAACGCTTGAGTATGGAATATTATGTGTGAGCCACCCCCTATTCCACCAGGGCTTTTGAAAGGGGCCCATGTAAGAAGCCCAGCGAATCTTGGCAGTGATAGTACCGATAACTTTCCCAACCACCGATCGACTTCCCAATCTTTTCCTTGTACCGCTGGATGCGTAATCGGGTTTGAAATTCCCCCCATCTAACTCAACGGCAGTTTGCTCCGAACGGAGGGAAACACGAAAAACATAAACAGTACTATCGTGACAGATACACAATGTCATATAATAATGTAGATAGCCACTTTAGTGGTTTTTTGTAAGACCGGCCATACATAACAAGAACAGGAGAACAACACACCTTTGTAAAGGAAGACCATTTATTAACTTTCACAAATGGTCGCATGTTAGTGGGTTTGTGAACAATTCAAACCAACTACATCTTCTTTGTGGTTTTTTTGTGATGACACTGAACACTGAAGTGGGACAACTTTCTGACTATGTTAACATAAGGTATAGCTCGGTGGTATTTATATGCCATGAGGATGGAAATTTAGTAGTACGCATCTAACTTTATCCTAGGTCATAAGGTACACCATATTATTAATGCAGTAGGATGACAATTGTTCCATACATAATTGATTTCATCTACTTTAAAATGGCCCAAATAATTTACAACCTTAAGATGCTTATAATCTCGATCACATAGTTCCGTCAATCAAACTTGCATAAATACAACATCCATTAACTAACATAAGACAACAAAGGGGGGGGGGGGGGGGGGGGGGGGGGGGGGGGGGGGGGGGGGGGGTTCCTACGGAAACGCAACTCCACAGATGCCCTAGCAGTTTGACACTGCCCAAAGTCGAACTTGGCCAGTCTTCATCAACTCTGTGGGGATTGTCATCGTCCTGACAAGTCAACATAATAATGTAGATAGTCACTTTAGGTCACCCCGATTTGCAAGCATAACACCACAGAAGTGAAGATGCTTGACAATGCTATGAGGGCCGCCATGACTAGTCTTCATCAAGATGCCCGAGATAGGGACGACAAGTCAATATAATAATGTAAATAGTCACTTTACTGGTTTTTTACCAACACCGCCCATACCATACCCATGTAGATAGGTTCATGCATGCAATGAACCTATCATCAAATTTAAGGAAAAAACAATTGCTTGGGAATGCTCGTGAGATATTGGCAATGAAAATAATTGGATTTGTTGGATTGTATTATTTGTGTATGGGTTTTTGAACCGAAACGGACTACATGTTGTTCACGCTAAGCAAGTAGAATTTATGTAGGACAAAGAATTTGGGAAACTTAAGTTTGGATTGTAGTCAAAGCTGAGGTACGTAGAAAGTTGGGATGCCAATGAGTTATCTATCACAAATTTATACACATCACATTTACTATTATACCATGTACCTACTGGGTTAGGTATGCAATCAATTAGTCTACTGAGCACCTCAACTACCATTCTCTGACGTACCAAGAGCAAGTAATTATTACTCATAGACTATACTATATTTTCACAAAGACTACAAGTTGTAATGACAAAGAGCACTTATTGTTTTTACATAACTGTGGAGTACGGAATATTAATTGTGAGGCATCCCCTATTCCAGCTGCTCTTTTAAAGGGGGCCCACCTAAGAAAGAAGGCCAGTGAACCTGCCCTTAAAAAATAAATGGACCCTACCAATATATCTTGACACCCCTAACTATGACAATTTCTGTATACATTGTTGGACAGTGAACGTACTAAAAGTACTATGGAGTTGAGCACCTCAACTACCATTCTTCGACCTATAAAGAGCAAGTAAGTATTACTTATAAACCACACAAAGTTTTCATAAAGAGTACAACTTTTAATCACAAAGAGCACTAATGTTGTTTACATAACTGTGGAGTACGGAATATTTATTTTGAGGCATCCCCTATTTCCAGCTGCCCTTTTAAAGGGGGCCCACCCAAGAAAGAAGGCCAGTGAACCTGCCCTTAAAAAATAAATGGACCCTATGAATATATCTTGACACCCCTAACTATGACAATTTCTGTATACATTGTTGGACAGTGAACGTACTAAAAGTACTATGGAGTTCAGCACCTCACCTCAACTACCATTCTTCGACCTATAAAGAGCAAGTAAGTATTACTTATAAACCACACAAAGTTTTCATAAAGAGTACAACTTTTAATCACAAAGAGCACTAATGTTGTTTACATAACTGTGGAGTACGGAATATTTATTTTGAGGCATCCCCTATTTCCAGCTGCCCTTTTAAAGGGGGCCCACCCAAGAAAGAAGGCCAGTGAACCTGCCCTTAAAAAATAAATGGACCCTATGAATATATCTTGACACCCCTAACTATGACAATTTCTGTATACATTGTTGGACAGTGAACGTACTAAAAGTACTATGGAGTTCAGCACCTCACCTCAACTACCATTCTTCGACCTACAAAGAGCAAGTAACTATTACTTAAAAACCACACAAATTTTTCACAAAGAGTACAAGTTTTAATCACAAAGAGCACTAATATTGTGTTGGACTGTGGTGTACGGAATATTAATTTTGAGGCATCCCCATTCCAGCTGCTCTTTTAAAGGGGGCCCACCCAAGAAAGAAGGGCAGTGAACCTGCCCTTAAAAAATAAATGGACCCTATGAATATATCTTGACACCCCTAACTATGACAATTTCTGTATACATTGTTGGACAGTGAACGTACTAAAAGTACTATGGAGTTCAGCACCTCACCTCAACTACCATTCTTCGACCTACAAAGAGCAAGTAACTATTACTTAAAAACCACACAAATTTTTCACAAAGAGTACAAGTTTTAATCACAAAGAGCACTAATATTGTGTTGGACTGTGGTGTACGGAATATTAATTTTGAGGCATCCCCATTCCAGCTGCTCTTTTAAAGGGGGCCCACCCAAGAAAGAAGGGCAGTGAACCTGCCCTTAAAAAATAAATGAACCCTACCAATATATCTTGACACCCTTAACTATGACAATTTCTGTATAAACATTGTTTGACAGTGAACGTACTAAAAGTACTGTGGAGTTGAGCACCTCAACTACCATTGTCCGACCTAGAAAGAACAAGTCATTATTACTCAAAGACTACAAAGATGTTTCACAAAGATTACAAGTTGTAATCACAAAGAGCACTAATATTGTGTTGGACTGTGGTGTACGGAATATTAATTTTGAGGCATCCCCTATTTCCAGCTGCCCTTTTAAAAGGGGCCCACCTAAGAAAGAAGACCAATGAACCTGGCCTAAAATAAATGGACCCTACCAATAAATCCCATAAAAGATTGGTTTCAACGTAAGGTAGATATGTTCAGACTGGGGATATTTGAGAGAGAATTTTGGAACTTTTCTTTCTAAACGTTTGTGTATATTTTTTTTGTTTTGTTTTATTGAAGGCACATTGAAAGAAGTTTGAACAAAATCATGGACAAGTCAGACCGAAAATGGAAGGGCAAAGGCATTGCAGAATGTAGTTCGGGATCAGAAAAGGTACGTCATCGAACGATTCCCGGACCAGCTGGTGTTGTTGAAGAAGCATTACATCGCAGAAGGGAAGGGGAGGGTGTGTTGGTAATGACTACACAAGAAGCAGTTCATAGAGCCCTTACGATAGAGAGTGAGGACACTGATTTCATAGACAACCAAGCGTGGATAAAGATTGTAAATGAAGGATACCTTCAATTGCCTGGATACACTGATTTGGCAACTGTGAATAAATTTCCTTCATTTGCACGTGTCAACCTCGTAAGTTCAACAACCTAAGTTGAACTACCTATATTCAATAAATATCATATTTTTTCCCTTGACCTAACTACATGGTTAATACTTAGGTGGTCGCATTGGTAAAGTCATGCGGTCATACACAGTCGGGAAGTCCATGGTTACATTTGAAGGTAGAGCAAAATTTGAGTTAACAAGTAATAAGTCGAACGTAATACTAATGGACATATTTATTTGTAACAGGATCCAACGTCATCTGTGGAGGCCAGTATCCACCATAAGGCATATGTAGAAGGGGATTTTGCAAGGAAGATTAAGACGGGTGTTTGCCTCGTACTAAGGAACATCGTTCTGTTCCGACCTCATAAAACAGCATGTCTAAATATAACAAGCGCAAACCTTCAATGCGTGATTGAGAAGTGAACATGTACAATTGCAGGATGTGTTTTATTTGCGAATTAGTCTTCAGTTTATTTCTACGTAATCGTGCTTCGTAGTTTCACTTTATGTCATGTATGCACTAGGACATTATGTTCTTGGTTGGGTTTTTTCGATTTTTGTTATTTAATGCAGGTTTACTTTTTAATGTAGCATTAGTCTTCACTTCGTGACCATAATTTTGCCAGCATGCCATCATAATCACTTCCAACATTATGAATGACTACAATGGACACCATCTCCCATTCCATTCATTCGGTTATCATAAAAGAGCCAATGTGGATTGATAGAGCAAGGGTCACGGGTACGAAAATAGAACGGTGATATGACCATTCACTGGCCCCCCTCGTCGTGTATATGGTGTAACATATTGGAACATATTTTCATACACAGGGCTACATAATTTCCAGAAGGGGCAATTTACAACACACACAGATAACGAACACCACATATTTATGATCTCGATGAATGAACAAAATCCCTCAAAACACAATTTCATGTTTTAAACAAAAATGTAAGCTGGAGAGTGTTGCTCTGCAAACTATGTTAGGGATTGTATCGTCTATCAGCTCACTCCTGCCCAACGTCGATTAGAACCTCCTCCGAAACATCAAGAAACTCTTCAACCTCGACTTCCTTTGCCTCATATTCCTCTTCGTCGTCACTGGCTCCTATGTCCCTAAGCCACTGCCTGTCTGATTTTGCTTCTTCGTGTAATCGCTTCCACTCCAAAATCCATCTCTCCCATTCTTCCTTCAACATCTTCCGCTACTCATAGTCCTGCTCGCTGAACAATTTGCGACACGTCTTGGTCCTCCGCTTCATACTTGTTGCTGTACTCCTTAAAGTTGTTCGCAATCTCCTCTTCCTTCTCTGGGCTCAAGAAGGATGGTGGCCTTGAACGCCACAGGAACTGCAATGATCAACACAAAAAACATACCATAGTCAGGCCATGTCCTATTTGATTACCTACAAACTAAATATTCGTTTTCGTTCTTAAGAGACTGAAATGGAACACCAGTGAAATTAAGTACCCAGCAAGATGTTCACAACTTCTACAAATACAAGATCAACATTTTAGGTGCTTCGTAACATCTTCCGTTATCTTGATGATGTTTTAAGAATATCTGCTAACTGGAAACAAAAGCATGTTATGCAGCAATCGAAAACCTACAATATATAAAAACCTGAGCCATTAAGAAAAATAACCTGAGGATGACAAGTACGCATAAACTTTCCGTCCAAAACTGCCAAGAAAGGATGCAGAATATCACTTTTTATAACCAAACAACAACAAATAATTGTGTGATTGTGCCTATCATCCAGGTATTTCAAAGTTGGTATAATATCCAATGAAACAAAGTAATAGTAGTAGTAAGGATAAGGCAAGAGAGTTTGACATTTGTGTGAGTGTACATATCATCCCGGTATTGCAGATTGGCATGTGCACTGATTGGTCTAACTGTTTGAGTCAACCGTGGCAGCCACAAAATGTGTAAATAAAGAGCAAATAAGTCATGATCCTGAATCCTGAAACCAAACACACTTTTTCTTCCCTTAGTGCCCAATTAAACAATTCCTTTTATTAACTTGCATACCAATTTGATTAGGGATGTCAACCACGCAGCAAGGCAGATGACAATATCAATTTTCCCCAGACACGACCCAAAGAATTAAAGCATTAAATATGTCATTACAAGCAACATCACATGCAACAGTTAAATGAAACCATGACATGATAAAATGTATCATTCGCTATTGATCAATGTGAGAACAAAGTAATTCAACCAAAGGCAGCACAAACATTGGGGTTGGCTACATGAGCAAACCTATGAAATCAGCTTGCAAAGCCATATCAGTAAATATGTTAAAGGAAAATCCTAGGCAAATCAAAGCTAGTCATGTATTACTAATTACTCTATCTACAACCCCAAAGGATAGACGTTGCACAATAAGATCACATTTTTTTTGCCCCAAAAGCATTGAATCTTACTTGAAAGAAGTGATCCTTTAGTATGCGATATAGAAGGTTGCCATTAAAAGACCAGATGTTGAAACCATTTTCCATCTCGTGAACCGAAGTAACTGAAGTTGCAACCTACCTGAAATCACAAGCAGATGACCTTAAAAAGACAATAAGATGAATTTATTTCAGAAATAAAACAAGGATTCTATCTCCACATGTGTGTCAAAAAATAAAGCAAGGATTCTATGTTCTTTCAAGAGAACTGTTTATTGAAAGGTAAGGACATACTAGGGCAGGAAACCGATAAGCTTCAGTTCACTTCAAATCATACGCAAGTTTTTAACCAAGCCGCAACTTGCGAATTGACTTTCATCACCTCCAACATAATCCTAACCAAATTCTTCATAGACATTACCTTCCAATTGGATCCCATTCAATATCCGTTGCCATGAAATGCTCAAATGTTGCCAAGGTTTATAACTCATCGACATTGTACAACTCCAACTGTCCATTGAAGCCCTTGAAGGGCAAGTACGATGAACCGTCCACCTGGCGACTAGTACAGAGCATTAGTCTGCTTTCCCTTAAGAGTAGTTACCTTTGAAACCCGGCCAGAATTATGAGTGCTACGCATGGAGTAGAAACTAATGTCAGGCTTAGGGCTGTTGCCGTGAATGACAGGGAAACTGTGGCCCTTCGGTTCCCAAGCAAATGCAATAATCTTGTCATTTTTGTTCTCTAGCTCCAAAACCTCAATGGGTATGTCCCGTTCCTTGATGAGGAAAAGCTCAAAGCCAGTGTATGTGCTCTTCTTAGTATTGGTATACCGGTCAACCTTCACAGCAAGGTACTGTCCACTGCTTTGGCAATACATTTTGCAATCACTAACACTGAAAAGATTCTTCTGCCTCAACTCCTCTTTGCCAGGAATTTGAATGAGACTCACCTAGGAAAAACATGCCGAGTTAATAAACTTCCACTATTCAAAGAAAGAAAAAAAAAGGGAATATGAAAATGAAACAACTCGCCTCACCCTTGCAGGTTGGTTACCTCCTCCAAGTTCAGGAACAAAGAGTGCAAGAATGGGAACAGTAGGCGACCAACTAACGTCCATAACGTTTTCAACCTTTATGAATTTCTTGTCAATAAGAGTAAAGGTGTCTGTTTCATAGACAGAGATAACACTTTTACCAATTCGGGCAAAATAGTTATCCTTCTTTCCACCAGCCCATCTGCAAATGACAGTGATACTCATACATGAGACAAGTATGAATAACAATAGCCACAAAGCATCCATACAAATCAATGATATTATGAATGCACCTAAAAACAGGCCAGGAAACGCTGCTTACTGCACCTCCAACTACAAACTCATCTGCACTTCCCTTGAGATCTCTCATCACTTTTCCAGTTCTCACATCGAAGTTATTTAAAACTACCCTCTAGAATATGAACTCACATTAGGGGTGCCTCCAGGAAACAATTCATTGTCAAAATTACAATAAGAATAGTAGTGGAGGATTAGAAAAGCTTACTTGACTATCCCGAGGATTGCTTGGTTCATGGCTACTGTAAGTCACCAAAGATCTATCACCAGGAGAGAAATTTATTAACTTTACCTACAGTCAATAACACAAAAGCTATGCATCAATCCAAAACCTACACTATAAAAGTCAGAGTATGGAACACTAAAACAATTATGAAAAATAACCTGGGGAAGAGAATAACGCATAAGAAAGGATGCACGATATTGCTTTTTTTAACCAAACAACAAGAATTACAAGAGAAGGAAAAGCCGTTAATCAATCAGTTGAGCCCAAGGAAAACAATGGTTAAGGCAGCCAACCAATTCGTCTAACTTTGGGATGAACTTGTTTTCCAGGAGACACGGTGGATCATTAAGATTTCATGAAGTCCGAGATAATAAGACAAAACTACGATGATAGCAACTCACTTGGCATTTGTAGACAGGATCAGGCTTTGAATGTCTCGCATCATTCCACAAAACTTCTGTGTCTGAACCAGAACGAATAACAAATTGATCTCTAGCCTTTTCATTAGTCAGCCAGTGCTGCAGATTTTCTTGTAAAGCCATACAAGCATACAAACAAGAGTTAGAAACATAAAACTCGAAATACATTCTGCACGCCAGTATGCGCACACAAGGGGAGAAACACAAGTGTGGGCAAGTTTACAAGAAAATGGTGGATTGTGACTAGTTACTACAAGTACCATCCGTTCGTCCCCTGCTATTCCCACTTTCAATGAAGTATGCAAATAATCCTTGTTCCCGGACACTCCCATGACCACATTGGACAATTAGCATACGGGATCCTACTTCCCACAAGGCACTTTAGGAAAACAATATGTTGCAAGTCTAGAGCACTTGTGACCAGTCCTCAGAGAACAGTTACATTTAATAAATTTTTTTTTGGGCATTTGTTAGTTTTGCGCTTAAATCGTTCAACTAAGGGAAAACTATGCACATAAATCCAATCATATATAAAAATGGAAAATCACAAAATTGTATAACATGGAACAGAAATACTGATTTTTTTCTAGTAAAGTGAAAAAGAAACATATTCAAACCTAGCCTCTTTCGCCATAAAACGTGACGCAACTTCGCAACGCATTTGCAATTTTCACAATTCCATTCTACTTCCATCTGAGATTTTAACCTTTTCACAAGCCCACTACTTTTTTTCAAATAAGGTCCAACTTTTTCTGAAAAAATAATCGTACGATACGATTACGATACAACCATATTTGTTCATAGGATACTTGCTCCATTCCAATTAACCAACTGAATTACCAACAACATCTTACCCAATCAAAGAATGGACTAAACAAGGATATGAACAAACAAACCCTATGGAGCAAAGAAACTTGACAATTCAAAGGCTTTATTAGTTACAATGGCTATAATAGAAAGTTCTGAACAAGAAACTGCTACAAGCAATCTTATGAATCTTACCTTCTTTTCTGCAGCCGTGTTTATTAGTATCCCCCAAAATGCACCTGGACGGACACATCCGTGTAAGCATGTTAATTTAATTTCTACATCAAAGCACAAAAGCATAAAGAAGTGTGTGCAAGCACCCTAAAATATCGATATGCTTCCAGTTGAATGCGATAATAATGGCTACACACATGGGGAGAAAATAGGATGAAGACCACATTTGAATTAGGCGCACATGAATTCAGTCCAAGAATTGGGAGGTGAGGCAAGATTGTATTGGACCAGAGATATTTATCAAAAATATCCAATGGAACATATCAGTTCACAGGCTACATGTATTACTCTCTGGTCCGCTGATCCAAATGAACTCCAAACAACACATAAGCTCCATGAACGGAAATTATGATAATTTTGCAACTAAATTTCTTAGTCGAACTAAATTTAAAAGCCCAAAACCATAAAAAATTATTGTGTGAGTGCACCTATCGTTCGGGTATTGCAAAGTTTGTATAACATCCAATGTAACAAAGTATGAGTAGTTAGTAAGGATAAGGCAAAAGAGTTTGATATTTGTGTGAGTGTACCTATCATCCCGGTATTGCGGATTGGCATGTGCTACGGTTGTGCCCTGGTTCGCGACATCTGCTGCAAAAAACTGTGCCCTTATCTTGTGTTTGTGACTCAATCCTTCTCTTTTTCGGGCGGCCTGCCGGCCTTTTCACAGCTGGGGGATGTAAAAAAGGATCATTACAAGAAACACCGTTGTTGACGTTATTATCATTCATGTTGTTCACAACCAAAAATGATGCTGCAGTAGGCATGTCATGCAACGGCACTGGGGACATGGTATTATCATATATCGCCATTTGCATCTCCTTTTTTAGGAAAGGATCCACCATGTCATAAATAGAAAAACCAGAGCTCTGAATAGCACGAGCAGCATGAGCGCAAGGAATTCCGGACATCTGCCAAGCAAGACAACTGCAATGGCGAGGGATGAGCTTGACTGCATAAAGTCGCCTAGTGTCATTAGCGACAATGAACTCCGTTGGCGAGGAGTTACGATGCGTAAATTTTCGACCATATTCTTGAGACTTCTTAATTTCCTTCTCAATTTCTTTGCCAACCGGCAATTTCCATTTCCTAACCTCGGTATGCTTACGGAGCAACAATTCAGTGGTCTTCGACACATGTCCCGTCATAAATTGGATGATGTCCAAATCTCTTAATGGCAATATCCATGAATTGAAACATTCAGCCAGATTCGTGTACATCTTGTCCCATCTCTTGTAAGGGAAAAATGCATTACACCAGTGCTTTGGATTGTTATCTTCTACCCATTTTGATAGATCAGGAGAAATCCCATACAACTTGCCTAAATGATACTTGAATGAGTCTTCCGTCCTTGCGTACGCAACATCATTAATCACCTTTAGAGCCGTGTTCCGTCTTTCAGCTTTCAACCCCTTTGAGCTGGCAAACTTGCTAAAGTTTTCCTTTAGGTGACGGAGACACCATGCATTACAATCCCCGCCAAAAACCTTAATTATACTATTGAGCAAAGAAGGATTCCGATCGGTGACCAACACAACTTGACATCCTCCAAGAACTTCCTTAAGATTAACCAAGAACCACAACCAGTCTTCATCATTCTCACTCGACACAATGGCATATGCTAGGGGGTACAACCCATCGTCCGCATCATGTGCACTAGCCGATAGAACTTGGCCCCGATAGTATCCGGTCAAGAAACATGCATCCAATTTCAAAACTGGCCTTACATAACCTGATCGAAATGCAGCAATGGAGCAACCATAGGAAACAAAAAGTTGCTTAAACTTGCCTTCATCTGTTGACGTCCATATTGCTCTAGTATTTGGTATGGCTTCAACAAGCCGCCGACACATCCATGGGACTAGGTGGAAAGTCATCGAAGGAGGTCCTGAGATGGCTTCCTTAGCCTTTTCTTTCGCCCTCCATCCTTGACTGTAATTTAGACGACATTGGAACTTATGCTCAAAGTCCTTGCAAATATCTCTCGGCAAATATTCAGGCTTGTCCACAATTTGGTTTTTGAAAAGCAAGCCCACTTGTTTACTGCGAAAGGTCAACTTATAATTACTAGCATCTTCTGCATTGTGTAGGTGGTCATTCCTAAACATTATGACACGAACCAAATCAGATGAACCCTCACACTTTGCCGTCAGCTTCCAAGGACAGCCTGCTACTTTACATACCAATCGGTAGTAGGCTCTACTATTGTCCAAGTAACAAAAGCTGAACTTGTTCAATGCAGCAAATAGTAACACTGATTGCTTGAAAAGGTCGGGGCTTTCAAATAGTTGACCCTTCCCAGTTAAAATCTCATTTGCATTGTCCGGCAAGTATGGCACCAATCCCATCTCTGGGGTAAAACTATCGGTTACCTGACTAGAAGAAGGTAGTGCCGCTAGTGCCGCTATTACTCCAGGCGAGCTACTGTTGTCAGTCACCATCGATTCCCTAACAAAATAAATGACATTGGTTATTCATATGCAACAAAATAAAGTAGAACTGTAAATAAAAACGAAACAAGTCATCTAACCTTGTTGAAATGTAAGCAGTATCGCGGATACGATCATTATTTTGGCCTATATCTTCTACAAACAAGTCGACGTCGTCTTCGTTCAAGTGGAACAACATTTTGTAGCCATTGTCGTCATTCAATGTCACATACTTCGTCTTGTCCCTCTTTGTGTTATAGAAAAACATTTTACCTTCCACATTAATGTTAAGGGCACCACAAACCTTCTCACGGAACTCATTTACTTCACTTCCTTCCTCAACTAGAATAGCTACACACATCCCACCGTTGTACAAGAAGGTGCCATTGGCGTTTACCTTCCGTTCTCCGCCCCAGTAGCAAAAACCTGTCAATGTTTTCTTCTCCCTATTGTCCATACCTAAAAAGTGTGAACGTACGTAACGTATTATATTCATGACCCAAGTTATGTACACCACCACAACAAAAAAATAATTTATTACATTACATGTCAAACCGCAACAAAATAACATTTATTACATTACGAAGTTTGCAAAGGGCAGCTGGAATAGGGAATGCCTCACAATTAATATTCCGTACTCCACAGTTATGTAAAAAAAATAAGTGCTCTTTGTGATTACAACTTGTAGTTTTTGTGAAAATCCAGTGTAGTCTTTGAGTAATATTTACTTGCTCTTGCTACGTCAGAGAATGGTAGTTGAGGTGCTCAACTCCATAGCACTGGTAGTACTTTCACTGTGAAACCATGTACAAATAAGGTCATAATGTTAGTCAAGATGTATTGGTAGGGTCTATTCATGACAAGATTCGGTGTTTGAAAGATTGTACTAAATGATGTGTATAAATATGAGATAAGGAACTGATTTGCATCTTCATTATTTGGGTGTTGTCTTATACAAATACTCACTTCATCTTCTTTCTGCCTCATACAATGTTTGATGGCTTCCCTCAATTCCCATCCCAACTTTCAATAACCATAGCAATAACCATAGCAATAACCAACTATATTGTTAGATTACCAATTATTGGAGTTTTTGTCAGGAAAATTAGTTAATACAAAACCTCTTAAACAAATTCACAAAAGTCCATACAATGTAGTCATCTATTCAAGGTATGAAAGAATAACCCAAGTCCCTTTCTTTTCCATTCTTTGTATAAATCGTTTAGTTCCACAGGAGCGTAGGCATATCAAATTTTTACTTATTCCATAACCAGCAGGAATCATTTGTGCAACATGAATCATTTACTTATCCCTTTCTTTTCCATTCTTTTCAAGTATTATTTAGTTCCACATGTACAGGACTAAAGGAACCAAGTCTATCTCTTTTAGAATCATTTGTGCAATATCAAGTTGAATTTCAAATTGCCATTGGAACATTGTATCAAACACTTAATAGACAAATAAGAACTCTGTTTAGAACTTTGCATGAGGGGTCTCTAGCTTTCAAGGGTAACCATTAGGAAAATACAAAAGCAGTTCAAAAAAACCAAAACACCCTCAACAGTTACACATACAATTCATACATCAGATTTTTCAGAAAGGAAAAAAGCATGTGCTACAGCACACAAACAAAGGACCTGAACACAACAACAAAGAGGCCACTCTCTCATACAATGAAAAAATCTAATTGCTTGCAAATCGAGACACATGGACGAAATAAGAGAACAGCAAAGAGAGAACACTGCAAAAAAAATTGAAACACCCAAAACATATACATACTAGATGCGTACGATGTCCCTTGGTCAAGGAGAAGAGACTGCTTCTTCTTCGGTGGAATGGAGAGAGTACTGTTACTACAGAGAGATGAAGTGAGAGAGGTAGAACAGGTGAGGGAGAACGGTCTTGCAGCAGAACGGCCTTCTTCGGTGGAACGGAACCCTCGCCTCCTGTTCTCTCCTCTTCAGCAGCGTACGAGGGAAGGATGGAATGAGAGAACAGTGACTGGGATTCAAAATGGGGAAACTTAGGGCTTCTTTCATCAGGGGCATCTTAGTCATTCTAGGTTCCCCTCTCCATGTATGGGGAATTATTTTTGTTCTCCTCATGTCCAGATGAATTAACCAAAACCCGGTCCATCACCTGGGCATTTTTTGCCCCTTTTCCCACTGTCCTGCCATTTCCCCAAAATGATAAGGGATGGTGGTCAGTGGTGGCGTCTGGGTGGGTGGAATAAAGACACATTTACTCCACTTTACTTCTTGGCGTTTGATTTCACAAAGGCAAAGAAAAATCTTCGTGGAAGGCCTCCGGTAGTGTTTAGTTGAGAGTTTAATTTAGGGGAAAAATTCAAAATACCCTCAACCTATACACCCAAATTCAATTAGATTCTCAACCTTTTAAAAAGTTCAATTTTACTCCCAACGTTATATTCCGTTAATCAAAATGCCCCCTTCCGTCCAAATTACTAACGGATTCCGTTAAAGGCTCCGTTAAATAGTATTCTGATCGAATTTCGATGATCCGAGCCGTTCAATGTGTTTAAAATGTGATTTTAAGGGTACTTGCAAGAAATCAACAAAAAAAATGACCGGAAAGAGCTTCATCTGAACAGTTTTTTATTGAACTATTCAATAAAAAACTGTTCGGATGAAGCCCTTCCCTGTCATTTTTTTTGTTGATTTCTTGAAGGTACCCTTAAAATCACGTTTTAAACACATTGAGCTGCTCGGATCATCAAAATTCAATTGGAAAAGGGGAGGTGTGGATCGATCCGGATTTTATTCAAGTACGGACGTCCGGATTTTGCTTCTATCTGTACCTCCCCTTTTCCGATCGAATTTCGATGATCCGAGCCGCTAAATGTGATTAGAATGTGATTTTAAGGGTACTTGTGAGAAATCAGTAAAAAAAAATGATCGAAAATGCTTCATCTGAACAGTTTTTTATTGAACCATTCAATAAAAAACTGTTCAGATGAAGCCCTTCCCGATCATTTTTTTTGCTGATTTCTCACGGGTACCCTTAAAATCACGTTTTGAACACATTGAACGGTTCGGATCATCGAAATTCCATCGGGACACTATTTAACGGAGCCTTTAACGGAATCCGTTAGTAATTCGGACGGAAGGGGACATTTTGATTAACGGAATATAACGTTGGGAGTAAAATTGAAGTTTTTAGAAGGTTGGGAGTCTAATTGAATTTGGGTATATAGGTTGGGGGGTATTTTGAATTTTTCCCTTAGTTTAGTTTAGTTTTGATAATGAGTGCAGGGAGAAATAGAGTAATGATTGAAAATAGAGGTAATGATTAGAGAGAGATAGAGAGAGATGAGAAAGTAATAATTGAAAAAATAGGGTAATGATTGAAGAAATAAGTAAGGTAATAATTGGAAACAAAACTAAAACTAAAACTAAAAAGGGAACCGAACAAAGCATTTATCTTTATCTTTATGCATGCCAGCCTGAATTTAAGGATCGTAAAGTGAACGAATTGATCAAATCCCTAACGACATCCAAGTCATATAGTTTTCTATATAGATTCTTAAAACAATATTTTAATCAAATTGAACGGCGCTGATCATTTGTGTGAAACCCAGAAACGGATCCCACACAAGCTGGTGTACATTTAGTGTACACTATATGATGTTTTCATAGCCTTTTTGTATGCCTAAATACTTGTGTAAAAATATTTCGGAGAAGTATCGTCACACAGTGATCGGCTCGTTTATTTATATAACAAAAGAGTCATGGTACCCATTGCGGCATACCTAATATTAGAAGTATCAATTGCGGCGCACTTGTGCTGTTGAGAGTCATCACTTGGTTTTAGGAACCAAGAAACAAGACAGAGATTTTATAATCGGGAGTGAAATACGAATCAACGCTTTGCAATCGATAAATATTTAAAGCTTGATACCACGAATGTTGATCAAGTTGGTGAGTGAACTTTTTTTTTGGTAACTGGTGAGTGAACTTGACTTGTAAAAGTGTTTTACTTAACAATAGTGGGGATTTATGTGTGAGTTTGAATCTATTTTGCATCAGAATTATTCTCGAGGAAAGTTTTAACATTTGCAAATTAATCACAAGACTCAAGTGAGGATTGAACTATATATCTGTGTATTCAACAAGCCAGTTAATAGGGAAACACTGTTTGTCGAGCCGTTTCCACAGGCCGCCTATAAAGGAACCAAGTTCCAAATGGTGGCTTACACTTTGGCCACCTTCGGACGATAATGCCTCCGAGTTTAGAACTAGTTCCTTGAATTTACTTCTTTGGGCTTTTGGTAATTTCGCGCTCAAAAGTGATGGGCCATATACACTATTTAGGTTATTTACGAATTACTTTAACGGGTTTTCGGACTTTTGATGTTTTTTGTCTGTGTCCTAATTTTTCTACACTATTTTGTCATGTAGTGGTGTTGGGCTAGGGGGCTTTCCAGTAAATTTAGAGCAAGTTTACCAGTTGAAAGGTAAAAATGCTAGTAAATAGTGCATTTTTTTAAATTCTACCTACTCATATTTCTTTCAACACTATATCAATACTCTTTACTTTATGTATCATTTATTAGAATACTAATTCTTTTTTGGAGAGATGGAGAGGGAGAGTGATAGGGAGAAGAGAGAAAACAAACAATATTTTAATGGATGCATTGTGAATAGTGGTTCAGTACATTTACCTAACATTTTTCACAAAGGCAAACTAGCTTTTTCTTTGCCGAAGCTGGTGTAGGCTAGTTTTGGTGTCTTAATTAAGTAAAATGGCTTCAAAGGCTTGTTTTGCTATGCTGATAAACTTGCTCTTATTTTTTTAATAAAGATGAAAAATTTGACTTATTGGTTTATTTTCATCTTTATTTAAAAAAAATTAATTTCAATCATAATTTTTTACTTTTTAGATTCCTCCCCTCATAACGATGCAATAATCCTCCAAAAATTAACGATAAACTGACAAATACAAAAAAAAATTGTATAAAGACAAAACAATAATTCACTTGGCTTATTAGCCAAACGGAATATCACCGTTATACTGTGCATGCGGAAATCTCGGCTGGAAGCCTGGATTCCTGGAATTCAGCCGTGTGTCTCCAGGTTCAGCTCTCGTCCAGTGTAGGCTATGGTCCAGTCCGGTCCAGTTCGGCATTTGCAGGCTTTTTCGGACCCAAAATAATGATCGAAACTGTTCATCTTTTAGAATTTGTTGAGAACATCGGCCCCACAATAAAATATGTTGACCGAATACCTTTTGCTATAATTTTGAAATAATTAAGCTTGAAAAAAGGTGCACAACACTAGATTACAACTCATTTAGCACATTTACCTTATGTCTAATGCATTTAAAAATCATATCAAACGGAATCTGATTAACATGATTTTTTATGTGGCCAATGTTGTCAATAAGCTCTAAAAATTGAACGGTTCTGATCATTGCTTTAACCTTGGGAAAGGACCGAACTGAATCGTAGTCCACACTAGACGGGATTCATCCCCGCCCCACCACCACCTCTGCAACAAACGAACAAACAGACATCAGGGAAATTACGTCTTCTCCCTCCCTCTCTCTCTCTGTCTCTCTCTCTCTCGTGAAGTTGAACGACGTCGACGATGATGGTGCTGTGCGATGCTGAGAGTTCAAGATCCCAATATCGATCGATTCGTCTTGCCCCGTCGATCGATATTGGTAAAGAAAATTCTTGTGCCCTCTAAGACATCCAGCTTTTCCTCGTTTAAGGAAGGTGTAATCTTAAATCTGCCCTCAAGCTCTTAGTACCTACTGTCAGTGCATTTGTTATTATCAATCCCCTATAATTTTTGGTCTGAGGTTTTACTTTGTGGGGCTTGGTTTGGGTATGCCCTGCTAATCTGGATGCTTTACTTCAAATGTGTTGTGATTACAAATTCAAATCTGGATGCTTTTCTTTTTTGCTTTGGGTTTCTTGTGGTTCCTTTGGTTGGCGTATTTGTTTCTCTCTGTGTTTGGGTGGTGAGTGGGGTAGTGTATTAGGTTGGGGGCTTCTTTTGTGGTGGCTTGCTGTCTGATTCTGGTTTTCCTTTTGTTTTGGGCTTCTTTTGGTTTCTTTGGTTGGGGGTGTTTGTTTCTCTCTGTGTTTGGGTGGTCACTGGTCAGTGGGGTTGTATCTTTGGTTGGGGTCTATTTTGGCTTCCTGTTCCTAGCAGATCCATTTGTGGCTTTTATTTGGGGTGCATCTGCCCTTACCGGATCTGTTTGCTGCCTCCTTTTGTGCTGTTGCTGCTTCTGGGCTTGGAGTCTCACGTTCTCCAGGTTCATCCATGATGGTTTCTGTTTATAGTGCTGACAGTTCTGGACTTGGAGCTCTGTCTCTCCAGGTTCAGCACTTCATCTGTTGCTGCTGTTTTGGCTGGTGGACTATTTTGGTTGCTCTTTCAACTCCTAAATCTCGGGAGGTTGAGAGAATAGATTATTTATGTACTCTTTGGAGGGCGAAGAGTTGTTCTGTTGCTGTTTCTGGGCTTGGAGTTCCTTTGTTTTCAGGCCCAGAGCCTCTGAATTTGGAAACTAATTTCTTCTAAGTTCATCCCTTTTGCTGATTTTGCTGCTGTTTGTTTCTGGACTTGGAGCTTTGTGTCTCCACTCTCCAGGTTCAGCCTTGAATCTGGGGCTGCTGTTTCATGTTAGGTACATTGTTGGCTGATGTTATTTGAGTTGCTCTTTCAACTCCTAAATTTAGGGGGGCTGAGAGTTCCTTCTTTTCTCTTGTTTTGGATGAAGGCACTGATACCAGTGCTGGTGCTTTCTGCCTCAACTTGTGGGCATTATGACGCGGTTATACACAGCTTTTCTTAGTAATTGTTTGAGTCCCACTTACTTCTATTGCCTGCAATCCTTTAATCATGTTCATGATCAGTATTCCACTTCAAATCCCCTTCTCTATGAACTCGATGATCATTGTTTAAATAACTTCTGTTCCTCCGATTGCAGTCACATGCGGATTTCAATGAAGATCAAGTCAATGCTTTTCTTTGTGATGTTATGACTCATGATCTCTGTGACACGATGACACCTTCTTCTATTAATGTCGTTGCCTTGTAAGTGTGGACTATAAGTAATTGCTTGCTTGCGGTCTGGAAACAGATAAGGGGGAAGTACATCAGTCCATGATCATCTTCTTCTTGTTTATGGTTGTTTCTATACTTCTGGTTCAAACATAGTTTTCCCTGTCTTGTTGGGGAGTTCTTGTTTTGTCCTTGTTTCCTAGAGTATGCCATCACTGCTTTTATGAAACACCTAACATGGAAGATTTTTATGTTATCCACAGTTTGTCCAAGGAAGATGCACTTGATACTACAGAATGTCAAGAAAGTATTAAAGGTTGCTATCACTTTGTGTTGCTTGACATAGCCATCTTTTTCATGCTCTTTTTTTTTTCCAAATTGCTACGATGACATATTATGGTGTTCTCAATTTGCAGCCAGATGGTCACATTCTTTTGCTAGATTATGCAATAAAAGATTATGCTCAAGTGTCCAAAATCTATACCTATTACAGCTTATTAATACTTGTTTCCCGCACTTTTTCTGCACACACTAGAGAGTAGAGAGAGATAGAATTGTTGTACTCACAAATTCTTTTTCACTTCTACAGCACACACTAGAGAGTAGATAGTGATAGAATTGTTGTACTCACAAATTCTTTTTTCACTTCTACACGTAATTTTTATTTTTTCCTGCTGGATGAGTTGGACTTCAGATACCCGTGGCTATGTCTCATCATGGGCAATAAAATCGAGAGCCTCTTTTGTATTCGACATCTGAAATCAAATAATAGATTCAGGCCCAATGTTTGCTGTAGCATTTTGTGGACATTTTTTCCTTGTGTACCTTGGGTGTTACAGTTTGTAGTGTCTTCACTGATGCCTCTTAAAACAAAAGAAGAAAAAATAACTTGTACTAATCAATAGAGCAAGTAGCTACATCACCACTGGGGCATGACACTGCTACATAGATTTTCTTGTTACTATTTTCTTTTCCTTTATCATGTTATCCTTGTGGACGTATTCCGGTTGTAAACTTTTTGTACATGCACTGGGAAGTTGATAAATTTTGATGGACATGTTTGACTTATAAATGTTCCATTACTGCACCTGCGACCTCTCTGATAGTTGGAACTTGGAACTCAGAATGAGTGTTACCAAACGACAGCAAAAACATATTGGCAAATGAATTTTTCTCCCATGTAAACCATGGTAGCTTGATCGATTTAATAGGATGGATGCGAAAGAACATAGTGATCCCTATACACTTCAAAGATCTTTTATTTGGACGGTCTCTTAGTAACTTTTATGTTCACAATTGCAAAATCTTTAGTACAGTTGAAGATCTATGTCAATGTCAAATAAATATATAATGGTTATTATCCATATCTTTCATAACCTTTAAATGATTCCTGACAAAGTATGGGTGTCGTGTTTTTTTTTTTTTTTTTTCCGTTTGAAAAATGTCATAGTTTTACATCTGATTCTCTAATGGATGCCTCTTGTTTTTTTGGATCAGGACCTATACAAGGCGATGGATATGAGCCACATTCAGCCAATTTGCTTGTGTTGTTCCTCAATGAAATTTTGGGTGCTTTGACGGACCAGGTACGACAGCGAACTCCTCAACGGTATCATGTAATGTAACATATATTTCTACGCCCATTAGTCTTCGACTCCTAACTTGGCCCTTTGCCATTTTCAGAGGCTATCTCAATACTTCAAAGCATTATGCAATCAACATAACTCAAAAGAATTTATACTGATTTCAACATTGAGGAGATGGACCGTCGCTAGCGGATTCTACACTGGAGTCAAGTGGAAATCATTTGTTCATGCACACAAGCTATCAAACCTACCACACATTAGTGCTCAATCCTAATGTACACGTAGAATTACATAACATGGTGTTTGATGCGAACAAGTGCAAACGCGTCTACTCTTGGTAATGATATCATTATGTGAGGACTGTGAACTTCTACCTAATGAATGCATGTATAAAAATTGATCAGCCTTCATTTCGTAGCAAACAAGTGCAAACGCGTTTACTCGGCATGCGATTCGTGCGGGGCACGTAGCCCGACACTGGTCACCCCAAACAGACATCATTGTGTAAGGCTTTTGCCTATTTACTCACAACAAGGCTAGCGTGCTCTATTTTGTGCTATATAAGTTTTGGTTCATAAGAAATAACGTGTACAAAAGTGAACATAGCTTTCTATGCGGACATGAAGATGTTAGGGCCGGGGTTGTGTTCATGGAAAAACAGATTCAGTTTGGATGATCGGAATCTTCAGTAGGAATAGAAATGTGATTATTAAGAATCAAATTCTTAAGAATTTTATTGAGTGAGAATAAGAATATGATTACTACGAATGAAATTCCTAGGAATACAACACCTTAAGTAATTTCATTTCAGTATTTGGATTAATTCAGTAATTTTATGCAGGAATCAATTATTTTAAAAATTTATCAAAGTTAATATTTTCTTTTTTAATTGATTGAGCCAGGAATCTAATGCTGTATTTGGATGAGTTTTTGAGAAAATTTTAAATTTTTTTATGAGAGTAATGGTTAGAAGTAGGGGTATAAATGAATTTTGGCATTTGCCCTTATATCGTGCTAAAGCCCCAGTCTTATATTTTGAGGTTCCTACATTTTGATTTGCTATGACAGGAAGTATTACGGAAGTAGATAGGAAAAATATTTGGGATCACATTGGAAGCTAAATTCCCCGTTTTGGAAAGTAGATTCACAACATTTCAGATCGTGCAACCAAATCATAATTTCCTAGGCCAGGGTATTGGCGTTGGTAACTTAGGATTCTCATGATTTCATTTCTTTTCGAGCGATAACCTTTGATCAGATTCTAAAAAAACCCATGATGTTATTAGTTGCAATGTTTTTCGAGCCCCAAGATTGCATAATTTATGTTTAACTACTCGCTCCATCCCAAATTGCTCACCTTTTTGGGGAATTGTGCATTTTACACTTAAAAAATAATTTGTTAGCATGTTTTTCTTTCCCAAAATTTTTTACACCAATTTAAAGATCTTATTGAGAAAAAATGGTGTAATTATTTTTCAAAAAAATTCTCATACATAATTTTTTGCTTGCAAAATGAACGGTGCCCCCAAAAACAGCGAGCAATTTAGGACAGAGGGAGTTCCATTTTTTTGTTGTATTTTGTAAGTGATTGACTAGTTTCACCTTTTAACTCCATAAACTAGAGTCATAATGTCAGTTAACCGGTTAATCTTAGGTCTTTCTGTGAAGCCATAAACTTTAAATATACATAATTTTTTGCTTGCAAAATGCACAGTTCCCCAAAAAGGGAGAGCAATTTGGGCCGGAGGGAGTACCATTTTTTTTGTTGTATTTTGTAAGTGATTGAATAGTTTCACCTTTGTTAGCTCCAATAAGCGGTGCTATATTTTGGTTGGCAATTCCATTGACAAAACATATTTTCCTTTGTATTCCATTCTTTATCGAGTTGTAATTTGTTTTAATATTGTCTAAGGGTAGTGAGCCTGTATAGAATTAGAGTGGAAGGAATCATTATTTGTAATTAACAATGAGTGTTACTATAAGCTAAACTAGAACGGATTGATCGGGATATCAATCGGATATCCATCGGAAGCTCTTGTCTAAAAAAGAAGGAATTTGGGACTGGTCAGATTGTTTTGTGATGGGCATGGCTCGGTTTGTGATGTGGTGTATCTCTAATATAAATAGAAGATTTTGTTGGAAGCCAGGGTAAGGACGTGGAGTATAGCAGTCAATACACATATTGGAGCGGCAATTAAAGAACCGAGAAACATGTCTGCTTTGGGTCTTGGAGTTCAAGTGATTCTCATGGATCAGTGACCAACCTAATCACTCCAAGAAGTTTTTGCAAACTCATATTCGATCTCATGAGTAAACTTTCAGTGGATTTCTAAAAGTATCCGGAAGGGTCGAGGATTCGAGGCGGCGGCAATCAAGCACGGGGTACGGTAAACGAGGATTCGACTATCGTTCTTGAGTCAATTGTGAGGATTCTCAATTGCGTAGTAAGTTCGATTGTAACCGTACAATGTTTTTCTATAGTGTTTGATTCCTTCCCGTGGTTTTTTATCCATCTAGGGTTTTCCACATATATTCGGTGTTCATCGTTCATTCTTCATTTCTATTATTGCTTGATTACACTGTTGGTAGCAAAATAGAAATTTCAAGTGGTATTAGAGTCAGGAAGTCATGGGTTTGAGTCGCGGGAGCGTCATCGTGAGAGAGGGATTGTTGGGCCCGAAATGCCCCCATGAATTTGGTTACACAATGGTACTCCCTGCAACCACTCTAAAAACAGACTGCGGGTGTGATGTCGAATGCCATAAAAAACTTAATTAAAACCCTTCCTACCACCAATTGATTTTAGGAGAGATGATGAAAAAGTGGTCCGTCAATTGGTATCAGAGCGGGTCGCTCATAACTCTGTAGGAATCTTTCCTGAGTGGCGATGAACATAGATATGAATATGAACCATCCTTCGAATCGTATACCGATATTGGATAGTGAGAACTTCGATTATTGGAAGTCTCGGATTAAAGCAAAAATGAGCTCTGCAGACGAGGAAATATGGAACTCATGTGTGAGAGGGTAAAAGCTCGCTACAAAGATCGTAGATGAGGAAATAGTTACGAAACTTACTTCTGAAATATCAAAAAAGGAGAAGGCAGAGCTATAAACAAATAATCGAGCCTTAGATATTCTATTTAGTGCTGTGGATGTGACTGAGCACCGAAAAATAGCAAATTGTGAGATTGCGAAGGAAGCATGGGATATTTTAGTCATATGCAATGAAGGAACATATGTGGTCAAACAGTCCAAACTGCAAAGGCTTACTACAAAGTTGGAGATGATCATAATGGTGAGGATGAGACATTCAATCAATTTTACTCAAAGTTGATCTCCATCGTCAACAGTTGAGTTGCGAAGCCCTGGGTGAGCCTTTCCCTTCTTTTAGAGTCATTTAAAAAATTTTGAGATCTTTGCCTGATCATTTTAAAACAAAAGTTACTATGATTCAAGGAAAACAAAATCTTTCAGAAAAATCTGTTGAAGAGAATGTTGGTCTTCTTCAAACATACGAGGCAGATATGTTGCAATCTGAATCTCATAAATCAAAAATAAAACCTTCGACTAAGTAGATTGCTTTTAAAAGTTCTCAAATTGATGAGACAAACTCAGATTGCAGTAGTGAGGATGAGTATGATACTGAAGCCGTGGACATATTTCTTCAAAGTTTAAAAGAGTTTTTTAAAAAGAAAGCCATAAAAAATGATTCTAAGAGTAAAAAGAATAATTGTGATGGCAAAGAAGAGTTTCTAGTGGTAAAGAGCAAAATGGAGGTAAAGGACCACCGTCAAGGCTTAAATGTTCAGAGTGTCACGGCTATGGACATCTTGCTCATGAGTGCGTCAACATGGCAAAAAGGAAGATGAATTTTAAGGCAAATATAACATGGGATGACAGTGATTCTGACAAGTCTGAGGGAGAGCATAAAGACAAGACAAATCTCATTGTTTTTGGAGCATCCTTGCATTCACGTTCGAGTGATCATGAGTCCTCAGATGATAGTGAGGATGGAGAAACAGAGGAGGATGAGGGCATACATGAATTAAAGGATAAGTATAACCAGCTGTATGAGGAAAGTGTGAAAATGGCTGAGACCAATCCCAAGCTTGTAAAAAAATATAAGAAGTCTAACTTGGAGCTAGCAGCTGTGAGCATACAAGTAGAAGAACTACAAGGGTCTTTGAGCACTCTTACTATTGAAGGAGATAAACTTATAAAGGAGGTTGGGATTCTCAAAGAGAAGAACAAAGTCCGATCCGATGAGAATATCCAATCTGTAAGTAAAATTAACGATTTGCAAGTTGCATTGACCAGTGCTAACGATCTTTTTGAGCGTTTAAATACAGGTTCAAAGAAGTTGGACGGTCTTCTTGATAGTCAAAGGTCAATGAATAACCGGTCAGGACTTGGATTTCATAGATCTTCTTCCTCTAAACACCTCGGAAGTAAAGTGTATGCTTCCTCAATTCTATTTGATGCTTATGAAATAGAAAAGGCCAGGGAGAAATGGAAAAATCTTTATGCAACACCCGTACGTTCATTTTGCCTTCATGTAAGTATGCAGACAACACCTTTTTCTTTCATTTTTGTTGCTCTTCTATGTCAAAAAATTACTCGTAGTGAAGCGGGCCACAATCTGCATTCAAGTCGGTCGATCTCCTGCAATGGAATTAATATGTTAACAACAGCAGGTAATGAACGCTATAAAAAGTGAAGACTTTTAATAGTATGAGCTAATTCATCGTTCAGCGTGTACTACATATTACAACATTTTTCACACGCCGTGAAGACGTTTTTTTTTTTTTTTGTAGTGCTTTCATTTTAGTTGCTCTTAAAAAAATTACTCGCAGTGAAGCGGGCCACAATCTGGATAGGATCAACTAGCACGTTAGTTTTCAATTGAATAGTATTTTCTTCCTTAACCTCTAACCAGGTTTTTTGCTGTACTCAATTGCTCCAAATTTGAAACATCGAAGAGACCTGTGCACTTCCCAAAAAAGTACTATCAGAAATCCGACCTTACAAAAAGACGCGAAATATTGATTCAGAGAACTGTTCTATATATGTAGTTCCCCTTGACCTTTTTATAGGATAGTGATATCATTTTTGGAATAACAAAACAAAATTAAACATATCACTAATAATCCAATTGCTGTCGTTGATTGGGTATCTTGAGTGAAGCTTAAATTAGTGGAAACGAGAAAATACATGGGTGGCATTCACGAGATTGCCGGTATCAAAAATTGTTTGTACCTCCATTACCTTGAATTTCTAACCCGCAAGATTGTACAAAGGTATCTTCCCGGAAAGTGGCGCATAGGACATGCGGCTGAAAATGCACCGGAACAAAGACAGGTTTTCGGTACAGAAGATTTGAGTTCAGTGTTATGTAAATCTATACTGCAAGCAAGGAGGGTGTTCACACCTAACATACAAATTTACCATTTTCTCCATTCCTTTTCTCAATACCCAGAACTCCCACCTCCTCCACCTCTTCTTGTCCAACCGCCACCATGACCTCCACCTCCACCACCACCACCTACCACCATCTCTACCTCCAACTTTGGATAACACCAGCCATTATGGCTATAATCGCTTACTTTTATAGCCATAAATCATCTTCCAGTGAAAGGCTGGAATAATCGTAAATTTGTACAATTATGGATTGTTTGAAATTGTAAATTTGGAGATGGTTACTTGTTCGGAATTAAAATTCTGTATGATTATTCGGAACCTGAAATCGAGATGATTATTGATTGTTCGATATTTTTTTTAGGAAATGGTATAATAGTTCATTGATAGGAAACACAGATACATAAAATAATCACCTAAAGATATCATTCATCATTAATCAAAAGACTAGAAAGCCACAAAGGAGCGTAGCATTCCAAGGTACAAACACCCAGACCACTTACTACCTCTAAAAGCCAAAGATTGGACTGGCCCCATCGCAATCCTAAACACAATAGAAAACTCACCCTAATAAAAAAAAAAAACTTGAGATAACCTCCTCATTGATCTGATTCATCATTGGACCGCCACAACCGCTGCCTTCCTATGCACAGAACCATAACCTCCTCTACGATCAGAATCTAAACGTGAGAGAGTTGAGAGGCAGTTTGAGCGGTGCGGATTTTAGAACTTGAGATAAACTGATAATAAACCATAGGGAAACGTAAATTAACAATTATTACAGGTATTTTGTCTTTTTGAAAAGTTGGATTCAACCTACAAAAATCCAGTGGGTTCATCGGATGAAAACAGGAATAATAAGAGAAGTCCCAATCTCACAATGTGTAGCAGAAGAGTGAGTATTTGTCAAATTAAGTTGAATTTGTTGATACTACTAAATTGACACCACTTGGAACAAGGTATCGGTGCCCTTGTGAATCTCATCAGCCTCGTAAATCAGATCAATTGCCCAGGTCTTTACCACTGTGTTATCACATGGTTTTATTAGGATCTCCACTTCATCACCGCCTTGTAATTCCAATCCTGCGTAACCCTGTGGTATATACATAAGCCACACATGATCTACATCGGTGAGATTGACGAGAAAAGGGAATACAAAAACTCTCTTTTTGATTTTATTGCAGATCACCTCTCGAATAAAAAAGCTGTAGTATTTGTAAGTTACTACTCGAGAACCCTTGATTAATATGCGTAGAATCCAACCCAACATTTTCTGCTTCATAGAAGGAGAAGGCGGCACCTTAAAAGATACATTTGGCCCTCTACCATCATGGTACGGGAACCAAATTGGAATCTCCCCATCCCCTGCTGGAACAAGAATATCAACAGGATACTGAAGTTCAGAGAGCCCCTGTACCAATAGATCATGAATTAGTCAGAGAACAAACATCTTCTTCTCAAGATTTGGCCTAAAAATTTTCAGACATACGAATTTTTCTTCAATGCCCCACAGTGGTATTGGCCATGGATGCCCCGTAAATATGAGCCAGCCTTTAGATTGAAAAATGAATAAATCTCAGCCATTAAATCAAAACCACTTGAAAAAACACAGTGGTTTTATATGATGTTTTCACCAAAAGTTACAACTTTACTTACCACACAAACTGATTTTACCACACTCAGGAGCGACTCCATTTAGGAGAGTATGGTGTCAAGTGAAGCCACTCAACCAAAAATTCTCAACATTAAGGCTCCGTTTGTTTGGGCGTAAAATATTTTTCTGATAAAATGTTTTACCTATTATTCGGTGTTTGGTTGTGTAAAAAATGAGAAAAATATTTTACATGTAAAATATTTTTTCATTAATTGGATGAAAATGACTAACACTTAAATCTTCCGTTAGTTATTTTCTGAAATGAACCCATTACCTTATATTGCAATTCTCATTGCTTAGTTTCCTTGATAGTCAGTCTTGATTCAGGTTCAATTTCAATATTTTCAGATCTCTCCACCATTTAAGCCCATTCTCTCTCTACACTATTTTGTCCATTTCTGAAAATATTTTTCAAGTGCCAATCAAATATCGAAAAATAAAAGTTTGAAGTTTGTTTTACTGAAAAAAAAAACATTTTACATGGAAAACTTTTTATGTCGCAAAACATTTTACATTGAAACAAACGGAGCCTAAATGAGTAAAATGTTTTCCCACTTTTTAGATCTACCACTAGTTGACACCACTACAAGAAAACTATTGAACTCATCCATTTTGGTAATTGATTTTGCACCCCACTTTTTGATAGCCACACTCCCATACGTGTATCATAGTGTTCAAAATACACATGACAGAAACACTAAAAGCAAATAATATTAGAGTGTAGTTATCAAAAAATGGAGTGTCAAAATCATTATCCTTATATTTTTCAGAAGTGTATCAGCTTCCACGTGATCACCATAAATGTAAAAAATGCTACTATTAGTTGAAGCCCACGAAAACTACTCATGGGTGTTTAGGCTAGCTCATGCGCACCTCAAGTAATCTCTTTCTCTGTCTGGTCAAAGGCAGATCCACACCGAGACTAGAAAATTCACAAGAAATTATTAAATTAGCTTTCGTCTATTGTGCGTAGAGCAAACACACCAACCAACCGGACTAACCCTTGGGGCTTAATCCTATGAAGATACTGAAAGCCATTTGATTATTTATTTATTTTTTGTATATTTTCCACTTCTACGTATTCTACTAAATTAGATTTTATTAGTAATTATTTTTGTTTTTTATTTTGTTTTTATAGTACTGGGTAATTGAGAAGTGCAGATTATTAAATGACTCCGCAGAACAAAATTTCCATTAGTAATGAAAAATTAGATTTGATTAGTGATTAAGAAGTGCACATTCATTTGTCTATGCACTACATATGTTATGACTTTACAAAAAAAATTATTGAACTAACGCCACTGATAAAAATTCCTGGAGTCGCCACTGGCCACTCTTACTATGAGTGGGATTGAACCAATGGTTGAGATTAATAAAGGAAGAGCCAACGGTTTAGGAAAAATAGGGGCATGGATGCCTCCAAACCAGACTGGACCATCATAGCCGGATCCCATACATACTGATACAAAAGGACTTTGGCTTACTAAATCTAAGACATTACAATGGCACTTGGAAGATGAATGAAAATCAAGGATTATAGCGATAGTATAGCTGTACTGAAAACCATGATTTTACCTTCTTATGGAATTATTATGTAATCCAATGTGTGAGAGAGACAGAGAGTACCTTACTCTTGGGGAGTTGTTTTAAGAGACTAGTTAAATAATTGTTCTCAGCTAATTTATTGGATTCCGAATAGTCCACCCTCCTCCGCCCTAGCTGATCCAATTCAAGTGGTAGGCTTTCTAATGATGGGCAACGCACTGCAAACACATAATTACATCTTGGAAGCTTTGGAAGAGATCGGAGCTTTGCACAATTATTCAAGTGGATCCAACCCAAGCGAAGAATGTTACTGATACTATCTGGTATGGTGCAGACATTATTTTCCTCAACATTCAGAGTCACCAAAGAGTCCAAATCCCCAATTTCACTAGGAAGATGCGAGAGCTTGTTTTTTCCCACAAGCAAATGATTCAAGCAAGTAAGGTTACAGATACTATCCGGCAAGATACTCAACTTGTTTTGGGAAAGATCCAGAGTCTGTAATGAGATTAGATTCCCTATTTCGTCAGGTAGATATGACAAGTGGCAGTCTTTCAGATTTAATTCGGTTAAGCAACTGGAGGCCTGGGCAGGGGCGAGTGGAAACCCAATAGAACTCACACCCTTTGTTGGCAATGTCCAAGACGAGAAGAATAAGCCCCATAATTTATGCAGCGGTCCGTTAAATACAGCTAAGTTTCCTAGCTTGGAACAACCAGAGAGATCAAGACATTTTAGAGATTTCAACATCCAAATGCCAGAGGGAAGCTTCCGAAGTTTTGTACAGTTTTTCATATCCAAGATAACAAGTTTGTTCAGACATCTAATAGACTCGTCAACCTCCACCAAACTTTTGCAATCATTAAGCAACAATTCCTCAAGAGAGTAGAGTCCAGAGAAGTCAGGGGTTTTGGTTAGGAAATGGCAGTGACTGAGGTAAAGGAACTTTAGTTTGTCCAGAATCTGTCCAAAAGAATTGGAGGAAAGTTAATTTCCACACAATATACTGTGCGATACATGTCGGATAGAGAAAGAAAAGAGGATGTACCATGTTTCCATTCCAAACTTTTTTTAGGCTGCTATAACGCAAATCGAGAGCAACTAGCTTCTCCATAGAAAAATTCCACGGTATACAATCCAAAGGGAAGCCTTTCCAGCTTAGCCATAATAGCCTTCTAGAAATATGTTCATAACCACCAGTTAGGTGAACGTAATCGAGATGAAGGAGCCACAAGTTGTTCATCTTTTCAAATCCCTTAGCATTAACTTGGACAACTTTTGGATCATTAAAGTTTAGAAGGTGGCCTTCAACTACTTTAGTTCCCTAATAAGAAAACCCATTGCATAACAAGGGGAAATGAAGTACTTTGGGTTAGAAAGCATAAAATAAAGCCAGGAATACTCATTTAAATTGAGACTTGAAATTAAGAATTTGCATAAGCATATGTGGCATTACTGTAGACAACAATAATTAGACATGAACAGTTTATAAAAAGATCATGCTCTGTGGTCCTCACCATGCCATCTCCTTGAACCTCAAAGACATGCTCACCATACCACATTTTGTCCATCTTTTCAAATGGCTTTGCATTCACTTGTGCATCTATAGCATTTAGGAGGAGGCCTTTCACTGCTTCAGTTCCCTGATATGAAAACCCAGTTCATAATGAGAGAAGAAACAAGTACCTCGGCGAGAAAACAAAATTTAAAGCTGGGAATAATCATGTCATATAAATTAGTAAATGGGCACGAGTGCATGTAGCATTATTGCAGTAATGAAGCATCAACAATTGATTAAAATTTGAATGCATATGGCTCTCACCGTGCCATCTCTCAAAACTTCAAGGACATCGTCAAGATACCACAATCGACTATGCTTCCCTGGATCCTCCAGAGATTCTTGCCTGACGATTTCTCTACCCATGTCTCTAATCATATCATGCATCACAATATGGCCATGATAGTTGTATGTTAGGAGACAACGATCAGCTAGTTTCCAAATCCCATCTTCTACGAAAATGTTGTAGCCTTTCAATATTTTTACTATAAAATCTCGACCTAATCCAACAAAAAAACATGCTATATCTAGGAACAACTTCTTCAATTGCTCGCTTAGCGATTCGAAACTTATCTTAAGACTTATGTTAAGTTTTCCCTGAACATCATCATCAAGAATTTTTCTTAATTTCACTATTGCACTTTCCCATTGAGGTATGCTCTCGCCACGGAAACAGGAACCCAAAACTTCAAGAGCTAATGGAAGCCCTCCAGCATAATGCCCAATTTGGCGTGAAAGGTCCAAATGGTCTTCTGGAGGATGGACTTCCTTAAAGGCATGCCAGCTAAAGAGCTCAAGGGATTCGTCCTTATCCAATTTCTCTGGCCCATATATCTCATTCTCACCCAATTCGAGGATTTTTAGCGAAGCCTTATCTCTTGTTGTTATGATGATTCTACTTCCAGGAGTGAAGGAATCTCGATCTATGGCTAGTGCCTCCAATTGTTGGACATTATCCACATCATCCAGAACAAGAAGAACCTTTTTTCGACCGAAAGCTATCTTCTTTATAACCTCGATGCCTTCATGAAAATTACTTACTTCGTGACTTCTTTTTAACATAGCCAAAAGAAGTTTCTTTTGTAACTCATCCAAACCATTCGGTCGCTGCGAAGTTTCTCTGACATTCGCAAGAAAACCACTACGTTCAAACTTGTGTTGGATGAGATTATATAGCCTTTTTGCAATTGTAGTCTTGCCAATTCCACCCATGCCCCATATGGCAACAATGCGAACACAATTGGATTCCATGTTCAGCAACACATTGAGTTTTGCAACACGAAGCTCTAGTCCAACTTCGTGGTATGGAACATTTAGATGTGTTGGATTTACTTTTTCTCTGACATCTTTAATGATCATCTTAATTAACTCAGCTTCATCTCTGCCAATTTGTGTATCAATTAACATAAAAAAAAATTAAGAATAAGTACTCATTAAACCTAGAATTAGCAGTATGAATTTTTTTAAGATTAATAAACCTTCTAACAGTATGAAAATTCCACCCGCACCTCCAAATGTGTGGATTACTGTGTGTACTGGTGCTGTTTTAAGGTCATTTTCTTATAAATATCAAAAGGGTCAAAGAAAATACCCGTTGGCCTCATTCAGCAAATGCCGACCTGATAAATTCGCAGCTTCAGTAAGAGCTGCCCTCCACTTTTCCACCTTGCCATCTGATCCCTCTTCGAAACGCTTTTCATGCTTGGCAAATGCATCTTGAAGAACCCCTGTCTGCTTCCGCACGTCGGATGGAACAACATCATAAAAGATGGGCACAACAATTTGTTTCAAAGTCTCCCTGCAATCCATGATCCTCACAAGTTCATCAAGGCACCACCTCGACCCAGCATAGTATTTTGAGAACACTATTAAAGACACTTTGGAACCCTCAATAGCTTTCAATAGTCCATCGCTAATATATTCTCCTCTTTCGAGCTCCTTGTCGTCCCTGAATGTGCGAAAACCATTGTCCTCTAAAGCAGCAAGCAGATGACTGGTAAAGTTTTTTCGAGTATCGGTACCTTTGAAACTCACGAAGACGTGGTATACCCATTGCGGTGGGATGGGTATGGAAGAGGAAGAACATCCTTTTGCCCGCCAGGCATCCATATTTATGCACACAACACAGAGATTTGTTTTTTATAGATCCACACTGCACGAATTGAGATTTTGTGAACTTCAGCCTGACCAAAATTCTAACCAGAGCAACAATAGATGAAATGGTTTACTTTCCGTTGATTATGCTCGATGATTACAACAGAGAAAGAGTCCCAATATATATACTAGATAAAATTGACATTTGATTGGCTAACAAGAAACACAAATCACTCTAATTGGTCAATCCATATTCACATGGATTGAGCACTGGTTCCAATATAACAAGGAACAATTTTGTTTGCAAGCACTTGTTCTCTAATAGAATGATGGTCAATTTCGAGATGCTTGGTTCTTGCAAGAAAGACAAGATTATGGTTGTCAGCTATTTGAACATTGGTTCCAATATAATACAAAGGAACAGTTTATTTGAATTCCAATATAATAAGGAACAATTTTATTTGCAAGCACTTGTTCTCGCATGAAAAGGCAAAGATTAGAAGCCAAGCAATGGCCGAACAGCTATCACATCATAGAACACGAGGAGTCTCTCGTAGGAAAGCCTACCTTCCGTTATGCTGTCCACGTCTTTGATTAGGGATGGACATGCTGGCTCTTTGTACGTTTCTTTATATTTATAAATGGTAATTGTTATCATTTTGGCAAAAAAAAAAAAACACGAGGAGTCACAGGAACATGAAGTTCAGAAAGTAACCACTGAATCCAAGCCAAGTATGTAGCTGTGAGTCATAACTCTATATTTAGCTTCAGTGGATGACAGAGCCACTATTGGATGTTTCTTAGCACACCAAGAGACAAGATTATGACCAAGATAAACACCAAAGCCAGTAGTGGAACTTGCATACACACCATTCGTAACTTCATAAAAAGAATGCATAACTAATACTATAAAAATGCATAGCTAACTAGCCAAGTACCATAAACAAAACAAAAAATTATGCATACCATGAAAAAAAAAATTTGTGTATCATCCTCCAAAAACTATGAGTGGTAAGGACCATATACTACCAAGATACTAAACAAAAGATTAGGAAATTCACCCCAATCGCCACAAGGGAGGTTAGCATTCTCAGGTACAAACACCCAGACCACTAATACCTCTAAAAGCCAAAGACTGAATTGCCCCAATCGTTGTCCTGCACACAAGAGAAAACTCACCCTGATAAAAAACCTAACACCCTGAAACAGTGAGGCCGCCAAGCCAATTGATCTGATTCATCATTGGACCGCCGCCATTGCTGCTTTCCTTCGCCATAGAAGCATTAACCTCCACCACAATGAGAATCTAAACTGGCGCCAAACTCTCAAATTTGACATCGAGAGAGAAAATACTCACCGAAAAGATTTATTTAAAGTGATTGAAAATTAAGGAGAAAGAAAAACACCCATCAAGGGTAATGCCCTCCCCTCTCACTGCCGTTATAAATGTGGTGAAAACCCGGGGGAGGGAGAGGGGTAAAGAAGAGAGGCGGCTAGGGATTTTTTTTAGAGAGATGCTCTGGGTTAGAGTGAGAGAGAAATCGAAATTGCTTTTCTCATGTATAAGGGCTTACTCGTTTTGATCGCTCGATTAAATCTGGACAATAGTTGATTGTTTAGAGTTGTACATCCAGATTAGATGTGGCAAACAGGCGGGTCTGGATGGGTTGAAAAGGGTCACAAGTCAAAATGGGTCAACTAAACCCAAACTTGACCCGACCCGTTTTCTTATATATACGCAAACCGACCAAAAACCATTGCCAAAAAAACACAGCCGGAAATGGGATCATCACCACCACTGGAGTCCCCATGCCATGACTTGCTCGATTGGTTAGTCAATTAGCGCTAATGAAGAACGTGATCTTAAGTCTTAACTATGGTAGTAGTATTCTTGTATTGCCTAAATACTGTTATTTCTGTGTGGAATTAACTAACATAAATAAAAGAAGGTGAAGTTGCAGAAAAAATGCTACAGATACGAATGGAGGGATACAAATTCCGCTGCATAAGTGTTCGATATTGTCCGATGAGTGTGAGTCTTGTGTGGGGATGGAAACCAGGCCGGGTGGATATTTTTGGGGATTTGTACCACAAAAATTATGAAACCCGACAAGTCATTGACATAAGATATTAAGAGTTGGGAAAATAGGGTGTGAAAACCATGGAAGGCACAACAAGTCGTTGACGTAAAGCCGCATTCGCCTCCCTGCAGTTCACAATTAATGTCCAATTTTAGTCTTCAAACAATTTAATAACTAATACCTGCATAATCGGACCACCTTAAAAATTTCATAGCAATTTCTTGCAACCCTACAAAGCATCGTAGTACGAGCAACCTCTTCTGAACATTATAAAATTAATGCATTAACTACCTTGCAAAAAAAGGTTCGGTTCGTATCTATGAAATGGACTCCAGATTGGGTCAATATAAGCTAATAGTACAGGAGTTGTGAGTTGGCTTACAACATCATCCCCAGGTCAAAATTTCACTCGATTACGTAATATTCCATTGTAGTCTACTTCTTAATGAACAATTCCAAGATTAACTAAATAGTTTTGCACAATTTCTGTTATTGGGAGAACAAAAAATAAGGAGATTATATAGACCAAAATAAAGCCATGAGACATTTAGGTAAGCGGTTGCTTTCAAATTTTGGAATATATTAATATTACTAGGTGAAGGGCTACGTTGCAGAGCACGTATGTCATGCCCGTTGATTTGTAATTGCACAGAATAAGTTTTGATTTGTTAGTAGCTGGCAAGCAAGTTGAATACATTTAAATATTTACAGAGACTTGAATTCCCAATGAAGAAAAATCCTCCAACACCATTAGACCCAAAAGAACTAAACTCATCTCAACAAGAAAACGTTACTTAGCGTAGTGTTGAAGTGGCCAAAGAAAGAGTCCTGAAAAAGATGTATCAAATTAGTTACAGAACCAAAAGAAAATAGCATAAAAACAAGGAAAGGCAATATTGAAAAATACAAAAATAAGGAGGGAAATGCATACGACTATATATAAGCAACTAATGGATCTGCTAGAATATTTTTATGAAAACTAGCAAAATTGGTGTTAAGATAACAATGACATAGGCAAAATGGTTACCACTTTAAAAATGATATAAGACTGTTGACTTGAAGCCTCAAGAACTTCACATAATCTATAATTTCGTCTAGCATGGCAGCCCTATCCGTCTGCAAAAAGGTTCAATGGATCAATGCTAGTTTCGTGTAAAGTCTATTGCAATTCATTTACTTGAGCTACAGCTGTAAAAAGTGAGTAGCTAAAAACAAGTAAGCTACAATGTATCACGCATAATTCATAATCAAAGGAGAGATCAAATTGGCAAATATCTGAATTTTCACATCTTGGACGTTCAATATGCACGAGTATTTAAAAAGACGCAATTGGTAAAGCAATGTTAGCATATACCGACTCACACTTGGACAATGTCCCTATTGTCAACTTCGAAAGCCAACACCAGTGTCCCAACATAATGTTACGTTCCAACCTTGGTGCTTTCCGTTCCTAATAAACCTTTCATAAACTTTAGCACAACCACAATCATGCCAGAACAATGTCACAAATTACAATCCCAAGCTTTAATAGCAGCAATTAATATCCGCAAACTGGCACTCTAAACACAAGGCTTTCAGTTCCTAATACTATACTTGTTACGTCCTTGAATTTTAATTTATTTTAATAATTAATTTGGCCATTTTTTAATTGGGTGTTATAGTTGGGTCCCAATTAATTATTTTTGCGTGGACCATAGGTACAATTGTCATAATTACTATTACATGTGTATAAGCTTAATTAACCATAGTAATTTAGTTTTGACCCTAGTTAGAATATTAGATATTTTGATAAACTAGATTGCTATAATTGTGGGTGTTTGTTATTAGTGGGAACTACCAAAGGCTATAGTTATAAGCCGAGTAGGGTTTCTATTAGGTTGGACGTATCGTTCTGAGGAAGGAAAAGGGGCGCAGCTTCGAGAGTTTTATTTGGAGAGAATGTCGAAAGGAAAGAGCAGCGCAGTCAAAGGTTTCGAATTCGCCCTTGATCGTCTTCAATCGTGGTAAGTCTTGAACTAATCTTATTGTTTCACTTCTCAGAGTTCGGTTCAGTAGCAAGTTATTTGGCTGAAAATTATTATAATTTAATTTGGTGGGTGCTGGCTTGAGAGAGAGAGAGAGAGTGGCGGAGGGAGTGTGCACGGTTGTGACGTGCGGCTGTGCATGTGTGGACAAGGTTCACACAGATGAAGTTAGGAATGGAGACCTCCTGGTGTGGTGTGGTGTATGCACGTGGTTCGGGTGCATGGAGATGAGATTTGTAGGTTAGTGGATACTGATGGGTTGGAGTGAAAAGAATAAGGTTTAATAATTTGGAGGCCATTGTTGTTATAGTAGTCTAGGATTTGTGGTGGGATTAAGAAATTTAATAGATCTATATTCCTAGTTTGTCTAGTCAATACTAAACTTTGAATAGTTAGTCATTTCGTATTACTCCCTCCGTTCCAATTTGAAGGTCCATCTTTCCTTTTTTGGATGTTTCAAATTGATTGTCCACTTTCCAAAATTAACAACAATAAGTATCCCATTTTCCCTTTTTGCCCTCCTTCAAATTCAATCATTGGTTTTGTAGCTTTTAATTTGAATTCAAATTTGAATTCCTCCGCCAAGTTTGCTCCCATATTACTATACATTGGAGCCAATTTTGGCTCCTGACATCATCTCGGGATACAGAAAGATTTAAATTGATACCAATTTAAATTGGTTAAAATGTTTCTATAAAAAATTTAAGGGGCAAAAATGGAAATTTTAAATTCTATGCATGTAATAATTGAGTTCTCTTAAAAAGTTGGAATCCCGAAGTGGGACTCTCAAATTGGAACGGAGGGAGTATCCTTTTGTTCAGGTTAACTTCATTTCGCGTTGTTCGGTTATAGTACTTCTGGACTCAGGTGAGTGGTTAAGCATGTTACGTATTTGTGAACTTTCCCGTATCCCTTAAATTATTGTTTTAGAAAATTAATGATTGAAATTGGGAACATATATTTGTTTTATTTGGTTCTTGAAAATGGCATGCGGATTGGCGAAACCATTTGTTGATCGAATAATCTTTTGGTGAGAACTTTGTGGATATTGATGGGAACATTTATTTTGGAAGTCCAGGGAAATTAATCCTCTGTGTGTGGGTGACTCTGGCCATTAGGGAAGAGACCGGATTAGGCCGGTGACCCTAATGCTCAACGGTTGTTATTGACCGGATCGATCTTAGGGAAAAGTTCCACGAGCTGCCTACTTGTGGTGACTCTAAGTTCCGATATTGGATCCAATTTTGAGATATTTATTCACTGGCACTTGACACTATTGATTTTGGTTGTGGTTCCCCATTGTTGTTGGAGATTGGATTGAGAACACCATTAAGACTTATCGGATGAATCGTTAATTGGATTAATGGATTATTTTGTTGTTCACCACATATGCCAAATTATGTTGACATGGTAAATTATTTTGATCCCTATTTCAGAACCTTATTCTAATATACATGCTTCGCCATTCACTGAGCTCGTCGGCTAACAGATTTATTCCAACTTCTTTTTCAGGCAAGTTGGGCAATTAGGAGGACTCTAGTGGTATCTCGGGGATTTAGTTTGGTTGACCTCCTTAGGGTGTCTCGTCATATTTTTATTTTATTAATCGCTTCCGCATTTGAAACATTGTCAGTTATTGAATTCTTTTTATTATTGGTGGATCACTTGGTATTATTTGGTTCGTGGGATGTTTGTGCCCCATGCTTTTTGTTGAACTTAAATGGTTGGAGTTGTTTTTAATAAATAAAAAAAAAGGTGGTTGGCTGTTTAGTAGTTCTTTGCTTTGGAATTTGATTAAATTTCTTTTTAGGCTGCGTGTTCCATGGGTTAGTTTCATGGTTCACGGCCAATCACTTACCATTTTGGGGTGTGACAATTGTGGTATCAAAGCCAGGTTTGAAAAAAAAAATGTTTTGCATTCATTTTGTATCATGTTCATTTAGTGGAGGTCCGAGTCCCCAGAGTCCTATTGCCATTTGTGAGAGCATTTGTTATTTGATGTGTATCGGTACCCACATAGTATTATGGAGATAGTTGTAGAGACCCGTAAAATTTTTAATTATTGAAATCTTTATTAATTGGCTAATTAGAAAAAAAATGGTTTAATTAGTGATTATTTGAATTAGGGATTGAAATGAGGGAATTGAATCTTGAGGGAGTGGGTGTGTGATTAAAAGATATAGGAGTATATATAGGGTGGGTGTGTGTGTAGGAGATTATATATCTCCCCTCCTCCCTCTCTCTACCGTCCTCTCTCTCTCTCTACCGAAAATTTGTCTCTCTCCTCTCCTCTCACTCAAAACTCCTCCAAGACCTCAAGAACCTCAAAGATCAACCACCCTTCGGCCCTCCAATCGCGTTCTCGAGCTTGAAATTTCGTGGGTCAAGCTTGGAGGAAAATTCTTGGTCGATTTCGGAGCTTTGGAGGTCTCGGGCTCGCTTGGGCTTTGACCAATCGCTTGGGTCTAGTCCGAATCACTTGAGGTAGGGATTTCTTACTCTCTCTATGTGTTTATGGGTTGATTATGTGCCTTGATCGTGCTGTGGTTCATCGTTGTTGTTGGAATTTCGTTGTTGAAAAGCTGAAAATCTGCAGAAAAACTCTGTGGGATTGATACCCTCAAAAGGGGTATCGATACCCCATTCTCCTCTGGACCAGATTCTGGCCAGGGATTGATACCTCTGTCCGGGGTATCAATACTCCCTTTTTGTTCCGGACAGATTTGGTTCATTTGTTTATTTTTGTGCTCGTTTGAACCTCGAACACTTCAAACATCGTTTGATAAGCTTCAAATTACTTCCAAACTTGATTGTTTGTACCTCGAAAAATTCATTGACCAATCGAGCTCTTTAGGCTCTTGCCGTAGCTTATAAAGTGTAAAATTAAACGATTACGATACCCGTACATTATTTGCGCTTTTAATTGATTGAAGCGGATATTGTGGCATGTCTCATTGATTGATAAAGACTTGTGAAGGTTTAGAACATGACGCGATGATTAGCGAATTGAGAAATGGACCGTGGAGTCGTTATTAAAGATCATAAGCTATAAGGTATGACGTGGGCGTTTAGCTGGTCGATTGGGGTTTGCCTAGTGGTTCGGAAGAGAATAGGGTAACTCATATCTTCGTGCTTCATTTTGATTGATTATCCTAAGTTCATTGGTATTTGTTCTATAGATTCTCGTTTAGAACCTAGCGGGTGGCAAGTCGGGGAGTTGTTGTGGGATTGGGACGTGACGTAGGGCGTCGTGATGGACTTTAAGGGATAACGTGAACCTAAGGTATTTAATAATGTATAAAAGGACATGTTTGTGAGTGTGTAATACATTGAATGATGATGAATGATAGACTATGACCTCGGGAAAATGTGTGAGCTTATGTGTTAATTGATTTATGACATAGTTGATTTTTTGTAATGAAATGGGATATGAATGACTGTCAGAGGTTACGGACACAACGAAAACTTGACACTACGGGTATCACCACTCGGTGGTGAGACGACCAGAATTGACACTACAGGTATCACCATGGACATTCGGTGAGACGATCGGAACCACGCAAATGAACGGGTATCACCATGGACATTCGGTGAGATGACCGGAAACGAGCGATACATGCGAAATGTAGAGACCCGTAAATTTTTTTTAATTTATTGCAATGTTTATTAATTGGTTAATTAGGAGAATCCGATTTATTTGGTGGTTATTTGATTTGGGGTTAGAATGAGGGAATTGAAACTTGAGGGAGTGGGTGTGTGATTAAAGGATATAAGAGTATATATAGGGTGTGTGTGTGTGTAGGAGATTATATATCTCCTCTCCTTTCTCTCTCTACCGTCCCTCTCTCCCTCTCTCCACCGAAAAATCCCTCTCTCTCCCCCTCTCACTCAAAAACTCCTCCAAGACCACAAGAACCTCAAAGATCAACCATCCTTCGGCCTTCCAATCGCGTTCTTGAGCTCAAAATTTCGTGGGTCAAGCTTGGAGGGAAGTCTTGGCCAATTTCAGAGCTATGGAAGTCTAGAAATCACTTGGACTTCAATCAATCGCTTGGGTTTCGTTCAAACCACTTGAGGTAGGGATTTCTTACTCTCTCTATGTGTTTATGGGTTGATTATGTGCCTTGATCGTGCTGTGGTTCGTCGTTGTTGTTGGGATTTCGTTGTTGAAAAGCTGAAAATCTGCAGAAAAGTTCCGTGGGATTGATACCCTCAAAAGGGGTATCGATACCCCTCTCTTCTCTGGACCAGATTCGGGCCAGGGATTGATACCTCCGTCCGAGGTATCAATACCCCCTTTTTGTTTCGGACAGATTTGGGTCATTTGTTTATTTTCATGCCCATTTGAATCTCGAACACTTCTAACATCTTTGAATTGGCTTCAAATCACTTTCAAACTTAATTGTTCGTACCACGAGAGATTCATTGAACAACCGATCTCTTTGGTCCCTCGTCGTTGCTTGGAAAGGGGTAGAAATATATAATTAGGATATTCGTACTTTATTTATGCCTTTGGTTGATTGGAATAGATGTCGTGGCATGTCTAAATGATCGATATAGATTTGTTAAATGTTATAACATGACGTGATGGTTGGCGAGTTGAGAAGTGTACTATGGAGGTGTTATTGAGTATCTTAGGCCATAAAGTATATCGTAAGGTGCATAGTTGGTCGCTAGGGGTTTGCCTGGTGGTCTGGAAGAGAATAGAGTAACCCGTATCCTCGTGCCTTGTCTCGTTGATCTTTCTAGATTCCCTTGGCATCCGATCTATAAAATTCTCGTTAGAACCTAGCGGGTGGCGTGTCGTAGAGTCATTTTGGGTTCGGTACGTGACATGGGGCGTCGTGATAGACTTTGAGGGTTAACGTGAACCTAAGGTATTTAATAATGTACAAAAGGACATGTTTGTGAGTTTATAATACATTGAATGATGTTGAATGAAAGACTGTGACCTCGGAATGTGATATGGGCATATGGGGCCCTAATACCCAGAATGTGAAATGGATGTACGGGGTCACGAGCACCCGGAATGTAATATGGGCATATGGGGCCCTAAGACCCAGAATGTGACATGGATATAGGGGTTTACGATTACCCGGAATGTATTGTGGGTATATGGGGCCCTAAGACCCGGAATGTTCTTTTTAAATTCACTATTTGATGTGTTAATGGAGAATAAGGTACTTGGACTCACGTTGGAGATCTTTGAGCTACTTGGTTTTTGGAAAAATTTATGAAAAGAGACTTGATATAAAATGGTAAGAAATGAGGAGATAAACAATGGCGTTTATTTTGAGAAGTCTTAAAATGGTTTGAGAAACTGTCGTGGGGTATTTAGATTGATATGTGCTCAATGCGGCTCCTAGCTGATGTATGAATGAATAAGGATACCTTTAAGACGTATTGAATTCTGTAGTCGTAGTCTATTGGCTCTTTATGGTGCATCTTTGTATCTCTTACTCATTTATTGGAAAATCCTCTATTCTCATTGCACGTTTCATCTTATTTACATATAGCTTGAGTATAGAAATTTCTACTGGGCTAGTGTAGCTCAACAAAATCCTTCTTTTCAGGTCTCAATGCTGGACAGTAGATTGCATGCTGTGGGCAATGCGATTTGCCCGAAGATGCTGCCGGTTCGCGGGAGCGCTTTTGAAGCTGGACGACAAGCACTCGCGAAAATACAGAGTCGCCACTTGGGTTTGAAGGTCCGACACCCAAGGAACCGTATTTCGAAGCACTTGCCGCGCTGTTTGATTTGAAAAAGTTAAGGAACCAGTCCGTCATAACCATATCTGGGTTCGGGAGCCAGGTTACGAGAGGGGAAGGGTTTTATGGCACCCCTCTCGCCCAATCCGGAGATCGGTCTCTACTTAGGCATTTGCGAAAGATGTTTGTTTGCGATTCTGTTTGATTAATCAGTTTTTAGCCAATTAGGGCGGGGAAACAGTTTAATGGGGATTAAAACTGTAACATGTTTGCAGGATGTGATAGATAGCATGGATGAGCAGTTAGTATAGGATGAGAACAGACTGCTGTGGGAGTTTAAACAAACTGGGGAGCCCCTGTTTTGGAGTGACGTGCGCAGGAAGAAACCAACATGCACTGAACAAGTCACTACATGTTGTTTACTCCTGCGCGCATAATTCCAAGACAAGCACGCGCCGGTGAGCTTAAAACCCACAGCTCTTATTCTCAAACCTTCTGGGCTCTGGAAGGACCAGTGCACACCCAGGACAAACCACGCAGTTTATATAGCAGCATAATATTCAGTTTAAAGGCTTAAGAGCCCGAAATTGACAAAACACCCCATAAACAGTGTGGGGACAGAATAACAGCCTAAATCTAAGTTACTCGTGCAAGGCCAGTCACTGGTCGGAGCAGACTATCGCGCGATGGAGTCACACTGTCGCGCGATGGACTGAGTCTGTCGCGCGATGGTGCGCCCTGGCGCAGGATGGTTGCGCCCTGGCGCGGACAGACCAGTGCTTGGTTCACATCTTCTGGGTTCTGGGACAGATCCAGAACGATCCCAAGGGTATTCCAAAACAGAAAACATGCAAATCAACTATAAAGCTAACAGTTTATACTAAGGAAAACAATAAACTGGTTTTTAACATGCTTGCAGTGATCCATACGTAAATAAAGCACAAAACAGCAAGACACCAATCCCCACGAGAACCGTCGCGCGATGATCGAAATCGTCGCGCGAGAGAGTGGCTCCATCGCGCGCTGGTTCTTGCCATGACGGTTTTTGAAACCTCGCCAGCTTTAGGACCAGGACTGGTATTGATTACAGCCTTGGCCCTGCCAGCCCCCCTCAGGGATCAGAACAAAGAGCAGAGCAAAGGTAAGCTATACCTTTGGCTTCGGGTTTGAAAGAGTATTTGAGCTTTTGATGTTTGAAGTTGATTGAGGTGTTTGGAAAGATTGAGGAATGTGAAATTGGATGAAAAAGCACTAGAGCTTGTGCTAGTCTTTTTGAATTTTTGGAACCCTTTGAATGGATGAGCAAAGGGGGTATATATAGGGAGAGGGGGCAAATCTGGTTGGAAACAGAGGCCTTCAGCCAGTCCACGAGGCCTGCTGAGAGTTGTATGGGTGGCCAACTGTCCTCCATCAGTAAGGTCGGTGGTAGGTTGGACCGTCGCGCGACGGAGTGAGACTGTCGCGCGATGGTGCGCCCTGGCGCACTGTCGCGCGATGGAGTGAAACCCTCGCGCGATGGTGCGCCCGGGCGCGGGATAGTTGCGCCCTGGCGCGGACCAGCAAGGTTTTTGGTTTTTGAAGTGGCTTAGGCTAGGTTAGGTTCAAGGGTTTTGCAAACACTCAAAGCTCAAACACGCTATCATTCCCGGGGTGTTCTTGATCCATTTCATCATCGGGGAATCAAAAACCGTAAGTAAATTAATCTGGAAGCCCAGATTGGGGTGTCTACAGTAGCCCTTCTTTGACGGCACTTGAAGCACCATCGACTTGGTACAAGTAACGTCAAAGAATTCTAGACACCCCTCAAGGCAATCCAGAGCAAAGCATACTAGCAAAGTAGACAAGTAAACTTAAGGAACCTGATCGGTGGAATGGACTGGCTGTCCATTGCCGGGGATGGAAGTAGAAGTGGACGAGCGAATCGCCGCTTGTTGATCGAAGTTGGACAGGGCTGGCTGTCGTTGCAGACTTTGGACGGGACAGGCCGTCATTGCTGGGGATCAAGCTATCCTCGGCACGAAGTATTCCAACAGACACGGGTAGGTCGTGTCAGGTAGGTTGAATTCCATCTGTTGGGAATCAGAGCCAATCTCCTTATCAAAGACCATCCGAGACAGAGCAATAAGCCTGCTGGAAGATGCGCATGAAGCTAGACTGATGTAGAAATAGTCGTTTGGGGCAGGCCGAGGCGGACTCTCCTGGGGAACAACTAGTTGCAGAAGGATGGACCATTGAACAAACTATCGGACGATAATCTGATCGTCGTTGTGGATTGTATGAACGATATGGCTAAATACCGTTGATGGATTTGACAGGACCGGCTGTCGTGGAAGCGGACGGAGAGATCAATGAGCTGAGTGATCAAACCACTGAGGAATTTGACAGGATGGGAGGATCATCAGTATAAATGATCGAGCCGTTGAAGTCTGGATGGGAGGATCATCAGTATAAATGACCAAGCCGTTGCAGACAGGATGGGACAATCATCAGTATAAATGATCGAGCCATTGAGAAATGGACAGAACCGGCTGTCGTTGATTTGAGACGGGCAGATCAGTGTGCAGAATGATCGAGCCGTTGAGAAATGGACAGGACCGGCTGTCGTTGATTTGAGACGGGCGGATCAGTGTGCAGAATGATCGAGCCATTGAGAAATTGACAGGACCGGCTGTCGTTGATTCGGGACGGGCAGATCAGTGTGCAGAATGATCGAGCCGTTGAGAAATGGACAGGACCGGCTGTCGTTGATTTGGATCGGGCTGATCATGCTTCAGGATGAACATGCCGATGTGGATTGAGTTGATTTTTGATCCCCCAAAGTGCATTCTAAATGCTAGCAGAGTGGGACAGCGAGGTTGTGTGCTTGACCGTTACCATGGCAAATGAAATAAGGAAAGTGGCGTGTGGCATTCCCCCATACTTGCACTATCCCACAGAAGTGATTCCGGCATAGAATTTTCCTGCTTTAAACATTTGATATACAATATGCAATGATATGTATACAATATGAAAATGCAGACGCAAGTTAAGGGCGGCTCCTAAGAGGACAACGATGCTTAAGGACTACCACTAAGCCCCAGTACTTTACTGTCTTTTGCCCTGGAGATGCGCATCTAGACAGATCGATATTGAGTGGGCTGGTGTGCCCAGTTGACATGTAGCAGTGTGGCGTTGGGCCTGCATGCCCTTTCTTCGATGCTTGGGTGGATAAGCCCCAGAGATATGCTTTGTTTGGCCTTGGGCTGACGTGCCCCTGCTGTCTCAAGAGAGTCCACAGTTTGTGGATTACAAATGCAAGAGTAGCAATGTAAAAATTGCATTTTTCAGTTTATTGACATATAAATCATGCGCTAATATCTCATTTGCATTGACAAGCGAACTGAGTCGATACAGACACACATATATGTACAGACATGCCTAGCTCGAACGAAAAGGGGGAAATAGCCCCAGGGAACAATGCGAACCCTTAGACACATGGAATACAATGAAATTTTGGGCATTAATGTGCCAAAACTCACAATAGTCCTTTAGACAGATGAAACTGACACTTGTAAGGTCAAACATATGTACGATGACCTGGATGAACTGAGAAAAGCATCTCGACATGACAATGGATTGAAATCTAGAAAAATGCCATAAAGATGGACATAAGACGCAAATGAAGACACATATAGGCCCGGACTGAAACCACACCCCCGTGCAGTCACATTAGGTCTACACGGTATGACCAAACCTGGCAAGAAGCCCCTTGAACAGGACTCGAAGGCAGTAGCTGACTGCTATCGATTGCTGTACGAATTGAATAAGCGCACGCAGGGTTGAGACCAACGCACATAACTATGAACAAGTGCGCGTGAACCTCAGACTAGCAAACATGACTGCAAAGCTACTGCAACTGCTCACACCAGACTTCGCTGAACTTAGAATAAACTGTGAGCCGTTAGGCCTCGCCAGCATTTCGTTCTATTTTTTATGCTTAAATTCTTTTAAGGCTTTATGCTCAGCTTTGAAATTGAAGAAGTAGTTTGCAGTAAAATTGAAAGACAAAAGGTTTCCCCCTTTTAGACGCCTCCCATGCAGCTTGATCTTGGAACCTCTTCGACCTTTGATGTGTACCAAACGTCAACCATGGATCCAATTGATAGATTGTGACCGAGTCTCAAGGAGAGACTGCCTACGTATCCCAAGCTAGGGAATCAGGTCAAAACGTAGTTCAGGCTAAGGTTCACTCGAGTATTTACCTCACCTTTTACGCTCTAACTTTTGCCTAGAACCGCCACTTTGGGTTTTCGGTCTAGCGAGCTTTCAAATATCGCCTTTACTTTTGCCTAAACCGCCTTCATAGGTTTCGGTCTAGCAGGCTGCTCTAACTTTTGCTTGGAACTGCCCACTGATGGGGTTTTCAGTCCAACGAGCTTCTCTCAGGGAAAAGGCTTCTGAATTGATCCATGTTGACCAAGGTATTTGAATTTATTGCCGCCGAGGTCAATGAAATGGCCGCACCCTTAGATGAAATGGATGCAAGGTCCAAAGTGTTTCAGTTGACATGCCTCGCTCCAAGCCAATTTTGAACTTTTGAACTTGTGCTTGGCAGAACGTCGTTCCTGCAAATTTGAGGATGGTATGAGGTGCAAGACCTTCTGAGCTTTGTTTTGTATGGTTTGGTGCCTGGTAGCAGGGGGATTTGATGTTCTTTTATCTCAGGGTCAACGTTAGGCATGTCATTTGAGAGACCCTGCCAAGACATTGATGAACTCTTTGAGCCTGTCTGACTGGACACAATGCTCCCCTGGGGACGGCTTTGAACCAAATTTGAACCATTGGGAGGTTGTCCTTGTCTTTCAAGTTTATGTGAAAACTATTATTTCAATTAATAGGCTGAGCATGCCTTTTGTCTTCCCTTTCGGCGAGGGAACACATTTCCTTGGGGATGATCCCATCGAAATCTATCCCTTCGTCGTCAGGGTTGACACAATTTATTCAAAAGTCAGCAAAGTACTTAGAAGCAAGATAGTGCATAAAGAACGCCCCTCGGGGTTGCCAAGTACAGCAGACTCTAAACTTGAAACAAAAGCTACGACGTGGAGGGCCAAGAGGCACAACCTCCGACTCAGAGCTAGACTTAGACAAACGCAAATGACTCTGTGTCAAACTCAGACAAAACGCCAATGCAAACTAGACGCGGTTTGAAAATGCAATATTTAAAAAGCTACCCATAGCTTCCACAAAAAGAGGTAGGATCCAGCGGGTGTTAAGCCCAAGCAACAGCACTTCGGCTTCCTTAGCTTCTTCGACCAAACCTACTCGGTGCTCCTTTGATCAATGGACCTCAGCCAGTCAGTCTTCTCCTTTGTAAGCCCCTCATTACTGTCAATCCAGGTGTCGGCAGAGAAAACCTCAATTGCCCAACCTACAGCCATCATGTTAACCTCCGGTTCAGACGGGATGGATATGATGGGTTTGGGTTGATTTGCTGGGACGATGTAGTGGCTAGGGTTGAATATGGTGGAGCTCGGGTTGATTTGAGTGGAGGTGATAGATATCTGACCAACCAGAGGGTCAGAGTCGTGTTGAGGCAAGGAGTTGTAAATGACGTTAGGCTTTGGTGGAACATGAACCGTGCCATTGTCAATGAGATCTTGAATCTCATGTCGAAGACGGTAGCATGCGTCAGTGGGATGGCCAGGCATTTGGTGGAAGGCACAAAAGAGGTGAGGCTTGTAACCAGAAGGCAAGACTTTTGGCGGAGAAGTTGCGGTCAAGGGTTTGAGATGCCCAGACTTGACGAGTTTTTCCATCACTGCGGACAGAGGTGCCTCAAAGATAGAGAAACTTCGAGGCTGGGTTCGGGCCCGATAGCTTTGAGGATTCAAGGTGGAACCTTTGCTTGCTTTGCAACTGCGCTGCGTCGTACTATCAATAGGATGAACTCTTTTGCCTTTAGGGTTGAGTTCATTACTAAGCATGTCTTCCCCTTTGGCAATGGTTTTGACAAAGGAATCAACATCCTCCTTCGAGTGAGTCCTAGCCTCATGGAATTCAACCAGGTCGTTGAACATGTCTCCTGAGCATAGTTTGATTTTGACCACTGGAGAGTGGTAGGCTTGAGAAGGTTCTCTGGCTTGCCCCATATCCGGCTGCGGGGTTGTAGAGGTAACGAGGCCAACGAGTCCCTGGACCATAATCATCTGTTTGTCCATCTTGTGACCCAATTCCTCTATAGCTTTCCTGAGCTCAGCCAGCTCCATTTGTATTGCCATTTCTGATTTGATGAACGAGGCAGGTGATATGACCTTGGAAATGAAGGTGTAACAGCCCCGGCAGACTAACCCAAGTAGGTTTGGCTCTTCCTTTCAGTGAGATGGCCTTTAGCTTTGGACAGCAAAGTAAACGAGAACTCAGTGAGGTTCCTGCAGCAAATAGAATGCAATGCACATGTTGCCGCCATCGGTGTCCTCCTAGACTCTACAACTACAAACGAGTCTGTCTCATGATGTTCGGACGCTGCCAAAATCCTCAGAAATCTTTTCTAGGGTGTATCCTTTGAATAGATCGACTAACACTAAGAGATGTCAAAACAGTCTAAGTCTTTGACTATTCCGTTCTCGAAGTTTCAACTTTGAACTTGGAACAACTCGGTATAGATGACATGGCACCTTAACTTTGAACGCCGCGGTGTATAGTGACTTCGCACTTCAACCTGGGTAGTGCCAGTGACACACCATCCATACTTTGTGGTTCCTTATTTTCGATTGAAACTTCAATCAGGCATGAGCCAAGGACTTAAAAAGGTTTGATTTCCCAAAGTCTCGCTGATCTAAGGACTTTGAAAATTGATAACGTGCACCATCGAGATGCACGACTCTTCATCGGGCCTAGCAGCGTCCTAATAAGCATAAGACAGACTCGAAAGAGAGACAACCTAGAAGCCGCCCTAAACATGCTTCTACGCAAAATAGTATGTATATACAAAAACAGAGACGAGTTTGCCTCACGAATTTCAGACGTTGCCAGAATCCTCAGAATTCTTTTCGGCCATGTGTCCCTGAGTAGGTCGTCAGATCCTAAAAGATGTCAAAATAGACTAAATCTTCGACTAGTCCCATTTGAAGGTTCAACTTTGAATTTGGAACAACTCGGTGGTGATGACATGACACCTTAACCTTGAACACGGCGGTGTATAGTGACTTCGCACTTCAACCTGGGTAGTGCCAGTGACACGGCATCACTACTTTTGTTGTTCCATATTTTCGGTTGAATTCTTAACCGGGCATGAGCCAAGGATGTAGTAAATTTTGATTTCTCAAAGTCTCATGGAGCTAAGGACTTCGCGATTGATAACGAACATTCGACAGAATGAACGACTCCTCATCGGGTCCAACAACGTCTTAGACTGCGCAAGACAAACTCGAAAGAAAGAACTACTCTAAGCATGCTCCTATGCAAAAATAATGTATGTACAGTACATGCGATAGGGAAAGCAGTAACACGTAGACAGTATAGGGGTTAGATGCAAGTAATCTTACCCTGTAGGTACCTGTCCTAGTTTGGAGAGTTCTAGTGCTTTGTATATGCAAAGGCTGGTTTTGGCTTGAAATAGGTTCCTCGGACTAGAGCCAAAGATATACCTCCCGCTGCCCGCGTAACCGCAGAGCAACAGTCAAACGGTAGAATGACTCATCATCGTCGAAGGTTGTTGGTCATTCGGGGTCCCCGGGCTCCGGTAAACCGTGCCGGCTTGCCAAAACGATCCAACGAGGCTTATCCCACATCGATGCATATGAAGAATGCTAAAAATTGATTAATGGAATAGAATCGCAAATTCGCAAATGCCTTTTTCAAATTTGGCTCTCTTTATTGATCAACACTTAGAAGAAACTACACAAGAGAACAATCGAAAAAGCCCCAGGCAGGATGGCCGGACACGAGGTCCTGTTAAATCACCAATCCTTTCTTTAGCAGCGCGAAGCTCACTATTTTGACAGGCTTTCGTGGGATTGTTCTCAAGCGTATTAAAATCTAAGTATAGATTAATATTGATTTGTTCCCCAGCAGAGTTGCCACTGTGGGCAATGCGATTTGCCCGAAGATGCTGCCGGTTCGCGGGAGCGCTTTTGAAGCTGGACGACAAGCACTCGCGAAAATACAGAGTCGCCACTTGGGTTTGAAGGTCCGACACCCAAGGAACCGTATTTCGAAGCACTTGCCGCGCTGTTTGATTTGAAAAAGTTAAGGAACCAGTCCGTCATAACCATATCTGGGTTCGGGAGCCAGGTTACGAGAGGGGAAGGGTTTTATGGCACCCCTCTCGCCCAATCCGGAGATCGGTCTCTACTTAGGCATTTGCGAAAGATGTTTGTTTGCGATTCTGTTTGATTAATCAGTTTTTAGCCAATTAGGGCGGGGAAACAGTTTAATGGGGATTAAAACTGTAACATGTTTGCAGGATGTGATAGATAGCATGGATGAGCAGTTAGTATAGGATGAGAACAGACTGCTGTGGGAGTTTAAACAAACTGGGGAGCCCCTGTTTTGGAGTGACGTGCGCAGGAAGAAACCAACATGCACTGAACAAGTCACTACATGTTGTTTACTCCTGCGCGCATAATTCCAAGACAAGCACGCGCCGGTGAGCTTAAAACCCACAGCTCTTATTCTCAAACCTTCTGGGCTCTGGAAGGACCAGTGCACACCCAGGACAAACCACGCAGTTTATATAGCAGCATAATATTCAGTTTAAAGGCTTAAGAGCCCGAAATTGACAAAACACCCCATAAACAGTGTGGGGACAGAATAACAGCCTAAATCTAAGTTACTCGTGCAAGGCCAGTCACTGGTCGGAGCAGACTATCGCGCGATGGAGTCACACTGTCGCGCGATGGTGCGCCCTGGCGCGCGATGGTGCGCCCTGGCGCACTGTCGCGCGATGGACTGAGTCTGTCGCGCGATGGTGCGCCCTGGCGCAGGATGGTTGCGCCCTGGCGCGGACAGACCAGTGCTTGGTTCACATCTTCTGGGTTCTGGGACAGATCCAGAACGATCCCAAGGGTATTCCAAAACAGAAAACATGCAAATCAACTATAAAGCTAACAGTTTATACTAAGGAAAACAATAAACTGGTTTTTAACATGCTTGCAGTGATCCATACGTAAATAAAGCACAAAACAGCAAGACACCAATCCCCACGAGAACCGTCGCGCGATGATCGAAATCGTCGCGCGAGAGAGTGGCTCCATCGCGCGCTGGTTCTTGCCATGACGGTTTTTGAAACCTCGCCAGCTTTAGGACCAGGACTGGTATTGATTACAGCCTTGGCCCTGCCAGCCCCCCTCAGGGATCAGAACAAAGAGCAGAGCAAAGGTAAGCTATACCTTTGGCTTCGGGTTTGAAAGAGTATTTGAGCTTTTGATGTTTGAAGTTGATTGAGGTGTTTGGAAAGATTGAGGAATGTGAAATTGGATGAAAAAGCACTAGAGCTTGTGCTAGTCTTTTTGAATTTTTGGAACCCTTTGAATGGATGAGCAAAGGGGGTATATATAGGGAGAGGGGGCAAATCTGGTTGGAAACAGAGGCCTTCAGCCAGTCCACGAGGCCTGCTGAGAGTTGTATGGGTGGCCAACTGTCCTCCATCAGTAAGGTCGGTGGTAGGTTGGACCGTCGCGCGACGGAGTGAGACTGTCGCGCGATGGTGCGCCCTGGCGCACTGTCGCGCGATGGAGTGAAACCCTCGCGCGATGGTGCGCCCGGGCGCGGGATAGTTGCGCCCTGGCGCGGACCAGCAAGGTTTTTGGTTTTTGAAGTGGCTTAGGCTAGGTTAGGTTCAAGGGTTTTGCAAACACTCAAAGCTCAAACACGCTATCATTCCCGGGGTGTTCTTGATCCATTTCATCATCGGGGAATCAAAAACCGTAAGTAAATTAATCTGGAAGCCCAGATTGGGGTGTCTACACATGCTATAGTGTGATTGGACATGAAGATTTTCGAAAGCTAATTTGACTTAGTTGCTCTCTCTCTCTTCCATGTAATAGACTTACTTTTGGTTAAAGATGACTTTGTATCTAATTCACTTTTGAGTTATCTTTTGGCTTAAGTTTGTAATTTTCCAAACACTTGTGCTTATGTTTAAGCTAATTTGGGCCGTGGTGCCAAAGTTGTTATTCTTTAAACTTCGGAGCTTGGTTTGTAAGTTAAACAGGTGGGAAATCATTTTGGGTATTATCTACCGTATGCGAGGATCTTTTATCGAAATGAGATATTATATTATGTTGAAAATCGAGGGCGTGACACGAAAACCTTGGATGTTATGATATGAGATTATCGGAAAAAGAAAGAAAGATTGGTTCTTTACTAAATTGAATTGTTCGAAAGGGAAAGTTTTATGGAAAAAGGGTTTGATGATGAACAAGGTGAAAACGGGAAAGATTGTGGTATCATACGAGAAACGATGAGATGATTGAGGATTGGTTAATGGTTGATATAGACTGATGTGAGTTTTTTTAATGTTGCTTGTTTGATGTGAGAATAGCTAGGAATATTTATAAGGAGTCTAGAATGTTGTAGTCATGGTCCGATTGTTCTTGGTGGTTAATCTTTGTTCCTCGTGATCGCTTATTGACACTCATTCACTCTTGGTTCGTACATCATCGCATGTTCATATAGCTTGAGTATAGAAATTTCTACTGGGCTAGTGTAGCTCAACAAAATCCTTCTTTTCAGGTTTAAATGCAAAGCAGTAGATTGCATGCTATGGTGTGATTGGACATGAAGATTTTTGGAAGCTAATCTGACTTAGTTACTCTCTCATCTATGTAATAGACTCACTTTTGAGTTATCTTTTGACTTAAGTTTGTAATTTTCCAAACGCTCGAGCTTGTGTTTAAGCTAATTTGGGCCGTGATGCTAAGGTTGTAATTCTTTAAACTTCGGAACTTGGTTTGTAAATTAAATAGGTGGGAAATCATTTTGGGTATTATTTACCTTATGCGAGGATCTTTTATCAAAATGAGATATTAAATTATGTTGAAAATCGAGGGCGTGACAATAGTAGTTATTAGGTGGGAACATTATTTTTCTGTAGACTTTAGATAGGGTGTTGGAGGAGAATGTAGAATATGTGATTTTATTTGTTATTTGGATTTATTGCCCTTATTTTACAAGTACGTTGGTCATGGAATGTAGTTGGAGTATGATATTGAATCTTAAGAAGTATTGGTGGTAGTACAATTGGAAATTGACTTGAAGAATGTAACTTTGAGGATTGCTTCAATTTGGTATTGACGATGGGCTAGCTTAATTGTGTGAGGGTGTGCCAAGAGTTTCTTACTAATAGTACTTGGTACATCCCGGATAGTCTTGAATTGTTGTTGTTTGATCGGTCCTTTGTCCTGGTGGTTGAGATCCTAGTAGAGACTTGGCTATATTATATTATGAGAGGTCAATAATTATGCTTGTTTGAGGGACTACCCTATGAATTCCTTGATGGTTATTAGGTGAATACCCTATGAACTCGTTGATGGTTAGGATTCCTGTGTTTCATCATTTCAATCGGGCTAGAAGAAAAAAAAATGACTAGGTGGGTATAGAGCGGGAGTAGTTGATTCTTCAAGTTGTGGGTTTGTCTAATTGTAGTAGTAGTAGTTCAGTTTTGAGAGCTTGCCAATGGAAAGGTTTTGGAGAGGTTACGACCGCTTATTTGGTAATGATCACGCAATGGGCTATGGCTATATCAAGATGTAAGTACTTCGGTTTGTAAAATTATATGGAGGGTTGATTGTCAATAGAGTAAAGTTATGGAGTGCACCGGTGGTGATTTGAGAGTTAATGCATTATGGTATCGCTGTAGTGAAATTATGGGAAGGTTAGAAAGAGAAAATTTGTATGGGTAAACCTACAAGATTAGACTTGTTGTTGTGTCGTTGGTGTAAATATGGAGTATTATTGACTTGATAGTTGATAGTTTTGAAGTTCTTAAGCTATTCTTGCTAAGGATTTAAACTCTTACTTTTGGGGCTAATTTACCAACGTGGTTTTAAGATGACAAGAGGAAATTATAATGCAAGTTTCAGTGGTATTAAATTTTTTGGGTTAGTGCATGGAGTTGGTCTTCAAGTCGCAAAGTGAATTATATGCGTTATTTGGAAAGTGAAACTAGCGGCTAGTTAGTTCAATTTTTAGTTTGAAGACACCATGGAGTTTGGGTATTAATAAAGGCCGTAGATATGTGTATAATGACCCATGAAATTTTTGGATGATTCAGTGGAGTAAAATCTTGTTTATACTTCAGCAATATTATTGTTAGCCGTCTTGAACTTTGGTTGAGGTGAACAGATTAGATTGTATTTATTGACTAATTTTACTCTTGCCACCATTGTTGATTATGTGAAATAGATATGAAATATGGGAGCCTTGGTTGTTACCTAAAATTTTAATCTGGATTTGATAATTTGTTTGGACTTTCGTGGAGAATTATTTGAGAATGGTTCAATGAAGCTGTTTGGCCAGTCTGGTCAACATAGGACTTGTGATACTGTAATAAATATCAAAAGCTTCGAGGTCTAAGGAGTTCATTAGTAGACTTTGGGTTCTTGTGAGTAATGGGATTAAAGTGGTTCATTGTTGAGGATCAATCCTTAGAGCTTGGCTTACTTGGTTTGAGCTGCTGTTATTCTGATTCTTCCCTCGGCTACTAGTTCTAACCATGATTGATTAGTTGGTAGAATATCTTATTTGTTAGTTTTAAGTTAGTTCCTTTTAGGTGAAATGGGAGTATTATATCAGGGAGATTTTTGTGGAAGTATTCCTGTTGGTTCGTAGCTACGGATGGTAGTAAGACGTCATGAAGACTAATATGTATTTTGAAAACTTGACTATTATGGAGTTGGATGGGAAAGGAAAATTTGATAGCTACAAATGGAATATTCAGCCTTGACGTATCACTTTAGTAAAAAAAATAGGAGAGAAGATTTTGGGGATCGATGATGTAGGTAGTTTATAGATTTAGTTTGTTTAGGTTAGTAGTTTTTGTGATAGCCATAAAAGTTTGTTGCAACAAATATCATTGATTGGTCATTTGAGTGAATTTAGTATGCTCAGCTTGAGTGTGGTTATTGTCTCTGAAAACTAAGAATTGGATTTCCGTATGTGATTTGGTACAGTATGATTGGTGCTTTATTAGGTGTTCAACAGGATAGGAGAATGCACTATTGTTTAAAATATTAATTTTGGAGTTTGGAGAGTTGTTATACTGATGTCAGATTTTATGTGGATTAATGAGATGAACCAATGAGATTTTGGATTTTTAGAAGACATTATGCTTTTGATTGCAATAATCCTTTTGTTTGAGTTGTTATACTGATGTTAGATTAGATGCACTTGGATGGACTAATATTAGACATAATGAGGTAGTAACTATTAATGGTTGGAAATTTTTAAAGTTCTTGGATATTCGAGATTTCAATCTTATGGAGGCATGATTCTTTTCAGAGTTCCGAATATTTTTTTATTTATTGAGAATTTATGTTAGGTTTTAAAATCTCATATGGAGAACATGGGTTCTTGTTGATATTTGTAAAATTCTTGAATTTGATGTGCTATTGAAGTGTAGAATTGTTTAATGTTGGGAATACATGTAGTTCATATGAGACTTTGTATCCATGTTGCGCATTTAACATCTAGAGAAAAGGAAAAATGCTTACTTGAGGAATTAAGGTTAATTTGAGATGCAAAAATTATGACTCTTGCACTTTGAGATTTTATATTGGGAGATTTAAAGAATAGTCCTCAAGTTCAATTGTTTGGAAGTTTTCATCCAGCACTTTTTGAACAGTTATATTTTCATCCTTTTAGATGATGAATTACCTATATTACCCTTTTAATATGGATATTCATATGTAGGTGTATATTTCCTTCCTAAACTAGTGGGATTCTAATAATTGTAGTTACCTAAAATCATGGGTTGATTAATGGATAGAAATGGAGGGAATTTTTAATTTTTAATTTTCAATTTTTAAAATCTTTAATGGATATATTTTAAAACATTCTCTCTCCTTAATTTTGTGAATTTTTGAATTCTTAGTTTTCATGAATTTTCGTAAATTGGTCGTATTATGTTATAAACTTACGTGAATATGGTTCGATGGCCAATTTCACAAAAATTCATTATTTATTTAAAAAATATGAACACACAATGTTTTATTCATGAAAACACATGAATAAATTAATTGAAAAAACATGAAAACACGAATAAATTAATTGAAAAATATTTTTAAAAAAAACATGACTACACTATGTATTTAATCGACCATGAAAAACATGAATAAATTAACCAGCCATACTTTTCACGAATACACTATATTTTATTTATGAAAAAACAACAATATGAAAAATACACCATGTTTGAAACGGAAAACACCATGAAATGAAATACACCATATAAAATTTTTACCACAACAATATCAAAAATTATTCATGAAAACACAACAATATAAAAAATACACCATTTTGAAACGAAAAATGCCATGAAATGAAATACAATATGTAAAACTTTTACCACAACAATATCAAAAATTATTTGAAAAAAGGAAGTAAAGGGGAGTGGAAAAGTGTAGGGGCATGGAAAAGTATCCACTGGAGTTCCTCGAGCAAATCCTAGCCATGCCGTTGTACTCTTCCCTTGCTGGAACCGACGGCGGCTCATCTCAATCTGCGGCTTCTCCGCTCAACTTCACTGCCGGAATGGGCCTCTAGCATCTGTTTATTCTGTTGGGCTTGAGCATCTGTTTATTCTCCCCATGCCCCTAATGCCGCTGCCGATTCGAGTATTGCTGCCGATCCATGCGCCACCGATCGCCATGATCTATTCCTTTCTTCAATCTGCCTCTGGCTGGATGTTCCGCCAACAATGTCGTCGTTCGTCTCACCAGCGTCCCATCACCTACATTGCATCTGTATCTCTATCAATGGAGAGAGGCGAGAGAGAGAGAGAGGATGTGAGGGACGGATATGGCCGGCGACCTCGCCGGTGGTGATGGGGCCAGCGTGGGTGTTCGAAGGGAGGAGAGAGAGGGGTTAGGCATGTAGAAATTTCAGAACCAGAGGGTTTGGTTGCCGTTCATGGTGGAAGGCTGTAAATATGGGCCGGGGATTACGGGAATATGGGTTGCCGTAAATATGGCTTTAAATATGGGTTGCTGTGAATTAGGGAATTTGGTTTCTAGGATTGGTATCTATAATAATAATGGTTAGGACCAAGAATTTAAGATTTCATCCCAAAAAACTGCGCTACTATATATATATATATATATATATAAAAGAGGGTAGTTCAGGAATTATTTTAAAATGGGGATGCAATTATAACTGTTCAAAAAGTGTCGGATGAATACTTACTTGGGATGGAGTTTAAGGATGAATATTTAAAAACTCCTTTTATATTCTTATGCTTTGTGAAGGTCACTCGTGTTAATGAGGAGTTCATGTGTATTTGAAGTTTATTGAATGTTTGGAACTTGGATAATTAATTAGGAATCATGCGGATGATGTTTGTATATGAATTATCCCATTCGGTGAGATAGGTTGAGATGATTGCGCTCAGGTTATGTTGGTCTAGATCTTGGTGGTGCACCTAGGGAAAACAAGCTGGGCTTGGCGAGCTACTCAGTGAAAGACCGGAAATTGTTGGGGTGGTACACCGTACCCGATTACCCCGGTGCAAGGGTGGCGCTTGTACCCGATTACCCCGATTCATGGGGTGGTGCTTGTACCCGATTACCCTTGGTTTGTAAGGGTGGTGCTTGTACCCGATTACCCCGGTTCATGGGGTGGTACTTGTACGCGGCTACCCTCGGTAAGATATTAGAGTTAGCGTATGGTTATGACATTGGGGTGAACCGAGGAATGTTGGAAATTTAACCTTAACACATGCAATAAAAGCATAAACCTTGCATGAAAAAGCCAAGCCCCCATCAAACATTGAAAGCGTTGACCAAACAAAATAAAATAAAATAAACTCTTTCTTTCCGCAAAACCCTAAAGCAATGTATCTTTTGAAAATAAATAAATAAATAACATAAGGATATATTTTTCACAAAAGCTAACAAGTTTCTTGTGCCTGAATGATGTTTCACCAATCATAACTCCACATAATCAAATCATATAACTTCATACCCATAAGTCTCTAGAACAACATATTCTTTAGTGCCAAAATAAGTTACATAACTCCTAGTTTTACTGTTCAAAAATAATAAAATGACTTTTTGGTACCATTATCAAACTACCAAAGACATCGTATCAAATCCAGCCTTATGGCCTTACATGTTTCTAGACATATGCTAACAAAATAACAGCACAAAACGACTCCATGAAGCCACAACTGCCACCTGAAAAAGTTTAAACAATCTATTCACAAAGATAAAGCTCATGGACCGGATGGCTTTAATTCAGCTTTTTTTCTTGATAACTGGGATATAGTTTTTGGAGGATTTTGTTGCTGGTCTGTTGTCTTTTTTTGCTTCTGGTTCAATGCCAAGAGGATGGAACTCTACTGCAGTAGCATTGGTACCTAAGATTTCTGCTCCTAACTCCATTAAGGACTACATAACTATAGCCTGTTGTTACACCATATACAAATGCATAACCAAGATTTTGGCTACCTTCATTAAAGGTAGTTCTATTTTGGACAACATTTTATTCATGCAAGAACTTGTGAGACGCTATCACAGGGATCAAGGATCTCCAAGAAGTGCCATTAAGCTAGATGTGATGAAGGCTTATGATTGTGTTGTGGATTGGAGGTTCTTATTTGATGTTATGCAGATAATGGAGTTCCCTGTTCAATTCATTAGTTTGGTCAGAGCTTGTGTTACTACCCCAAGGTTCTCTATTCTTATAAATGGAGAGTTGGAAGGGTTTTTTCACGGGAAAAGGGGATTTTGACAAGGGGACCCTGTCACACCCCAAAAATGAGAAGTGACCCGCCGTGAACCATGAGGCTAATCCATGGAACACGCAGCCTGAATAAATCAAGGTAACCGAAAATCAAATGATCACTTTTTCGTTATTAATCAAATCAAAAGCCAAATGTGTCTCATCATAAACATGAGGCACAACCATCCCATGAACCAACAATATCCAATGATCCAACAATAATAAAAAAGAGTTTGTTATCTAGCAATTGTTTCGAATGCGGAAGCGATTTTTAAAATAAAACTAAAGTGAGACACCCTAAGGAGGTCAACCAAAATAAATCCCCGAGATGCCGCCAGAGTCCTTATGTAGAAACCCGTATTTAATCCAATTGATTTTAACGTTTATAAATGGAGAAATATGGAATAATTGTGTTTATGTGATTTTGGGCTAAAGTGTTAGAATTGATTGTGGAATGATACAATGTGTAATTAGCATATTATTGGGTATATATAGGAGGGTGAGAGAGTAGGAGATTATTTTCTCCCTCACTCCCTCACCGGCTCTCTCTCTTTCTCTCGGTCTCTCTCCCTCTCTCTTGCTCTCTCTCCAAATTTCTCTCAAAACCCACCAAAATAACCTTCAAACCTTCATCCTCTATGTGTAAGGTGGTCCGTACCATGTTGGTTTGAGCTCGGAGGAGTCGTATTTCGTTCGAATCAAGGTTTTCAAAAAGCTAGGGCTCGTATCTTTGTGGGTTTCATTCTTCGACCTCGAGGTAGGGATTCTACCTCTCAATATATGTGATAGAAGTGTTTTCTAGCCTTAAATCGTGTCTTTGGTTGTTGTGGTTGTTGTTGTTGTTGGAATCGCCGAAATCTGCAGAAAATCTGGGCGAACACCCATTTGTATCGATACTGCTCTGCTCAGTATCGATACAGGAAGCTCTGGAACGCTCTTAGCTACTGTTGTATCGATAATGATTAAATCAGTATCGAGTATAGTATCGATAATGATTAAATCAGTATCGATACAATACTCTCTAGACCATTTTTAGCCCCTGTTGTATAGATACTGAAATTCGCAGTATCCATACAACAGTACCTTAGCCCAGCCTTTGTTCTTTGTTTCGAGCTTCATTGTTTTGGCTCCCGATCATTTCTAACTTGTTCCAAATATCATCAAATCACTCCATAATATTGTTAATCTTATTCCTTGAGTTCGTTGTGTATCCTTTGCATCCCTTGCCTTTGTTCGATAAATTTTGATATCGATTAACGCATGAACTTCGCTTGAATTGAATTGAATCGAAATGACACCTTATGTGAGTACGAGATTCTTGGACATTTACCGACACAGCGAGAACATTCGGGGCCCATCGACGGGTGGGTGTCTGGCAAGGGATATCAGGGTCCCATAATTAGCCTGGCAGGAGCTTATGCTCATATTGAACACTCAAGGCCTAACCTTCCAGGTGGGTGCTTGGCAGGGGATATCGGGGTCCCATAATTAGCCTGGCAGGAGCTTCAGCTCATGACACATAACACGAGGTGACATTGGACACATGGGAAATTGATATGATTGGAGGTTGAGGTGTTTACCAAATTTCGTATCGAGTATATTGGATTGTTAAACCTTGGTTATTGCTTATCGTGCGGTCTATATCCCATTCTTGCCTGGTGATCGTTCTTGCATTTCTCTTGCATATAATGTTAGCGTAGAATTTTCTACTGGGCTAGTGTAGCTCAAACCTATTATCATTTTCAGGTACCAACGCAGGACAATAGCATGCATGCTCAGAGTGCTTGGATATGATCTTTATTTTGAAAGCTAACGATTGAAGAGTTACTTAAACATCTTTGTAAATCTCTTTTGAAGATGTATTAGTAACTTGATCTGTAAATCTTTTGACGATGGAATATTGTAATGCTTAACTCTTGAATATTCAGTACTTATATTAATTTGGGCCTTGGAGCCAAAGGTGTAATATTTTGGGAATTCCACATTAATTTGGTTATCGTACGGATTATGGCGAAGTTTTATCTATGAAAATCATTTATATTTGTGATAAAAATCGAGGGCGTGACACCTTAACTCCCCAACTTGCCTGAAAATGAAGTTGAAATAAATCCGTCAACTGACGAGCTCAGTGAATAGCAAGTATGTATAATAAATAAAGTTGAAAGCGGGGATTAAAATAATTTACCATTAAATCATAATTTGGCATATGAGGTGTCCAGCAGAATAATAAATTAATCAATAAAACCTTTAACCAATGAACATTCTTAGTGGTGATCACAACAACAACTCCATCAACAATGGGGAACCACAATCAAATAGTACCATGGCCAAAATAAATCTCAACAAAATTGGATCCAATATCGAACTTAGAGTCACCAGGGTTGGCAGCCCGTGGTACTTTTCCCTAAGACAATCCAGCGAAAGAAAGCCGTTGAGCATTAGGGTCACCAGCCTAACACGGTCTTTTCCCCAATGGCCAGGGTCACCAACATGAGAAGGAATAAGTTCCCTGGACTTCCGAAATAAATGTTCCTATTAATATCCACCAAGTTCTCACCAAAAAGAATATTAACAATTGATCTCAGAAAATTCATCGCATGCCAATTTATGGAACAACTTATAAACAGTTTTGAGTCTCCGAATAACATTCATATAAATTTCTGAAGAAAATACTTTAAAGGGACACAGGGATCTTTTGAAAATATGTAACATACTTAACTACTCACCTGATTCCAAAAGTAATGCAATCGAACAACGCAAAACGAGTCTAGCCTGAATAAAGAATCATAGAAATATAATTATCACTAACTGGGTCAATATATCAATAGCAAAGAAAGACCACCTAAAAGAATGTTTTACTAACCTAGACTAATTACCCAAATTACTAGACAACTAGCAACCCAAATGTAGAAACCCGTATTTAATCCAATTAACTTTAATGTTTATAAATGAGAAAAATGGGAAGTAAGATGTGTTTTTATGATTTGGGGTTAAAGTGTTTGAATTGATTGTGGAAGGGTGCAAGTGTAATTAGCATATTTATGGGTATATATAGGAGGGTGAGAAAGCATTGAATCATTTTTCTCCCCATCCTCTCACCGGCTCTCTCTCTCTATCTCTCGGCTCTCTCCCTCTCTCTTGCTCCCTCTCCAAATTTCTCTCAAAACCCACCAAAATAACCTTCAAATCTTCATCCTTTACGCGTAAGGTGGTCCGTACCACGTTGGTTTGAGCTCGGAGGAGTCGTATTTCGTTCGAATCAAGGTTTTCGGAAAGCTAGGGCTCGTATTTTTGTGGGTTTCGTCCTTCGACCTCGAGGTAGGGATTCTACCTCTCAATATATGTGATAGAAGTGTTCTCCTTGCTTAAATCGTGCCTTTGGTTGTTGTTGTTGTTGTTGGAATCGCTGAAATCTGCAGAAAATCTGAACGAACAGCCGTTTTGTATCGATACTGAATTAGTTAGTATCGATACACGATTCTCTGGAACGCCCTTAGCTACTGTTGTATCGATACTGATTTAATCAGTATCGATACAATACTCTCTGGACCGTTTTTAGCCCCTGATGTATAGATACTGAAATTCGCGGTATCCATACAACAGTAGCTTAGCCCAGCTATTGTTCTTTGCTTCAAGCTCCATTGTTTTGGCTTCCGATCATTTCTAACTTGTTCTACCAGCTATTGTTCTTTGCTTCAAGCTCCATTGTTTTGGCTTCCGATCATTTCTAACTTGTTCTAGACATCACCAAATCACTCCATAGTATTGTTAATCTTATTCCTTGAGTTCGTTGTGTGTCTTTTACATCCCTTGTCCTTATTCGATAAATTTGATATCGATTAACGCATGAACTGCGCTTGAATTGAATTGAATTGAAATGACACCTTATGTGAGTACGAGATTCTTGGACATTTATCGACACAACGATGAACATTCGGGGCCCATCGACGGGTGGGTGCCTGGCAGGGGATATCAGGGTCCCATAATTAGCCTGGCAGGAGCTAATGCTCATATTGAATATTCAAGGCCCAACCTTCTACGGGTGGGTGCTTGGCAGGGGATATCGGGGTCCCATAATTAGCCCGGCAGGAGCTTCGGCTCATGACACATGACGCGAAGTGACATTGGACACAGGGAAAGTTGAAATGATTGAAGGTTGAGGCGTTTACCAGATTTCGTATCGAGTATATTGGATTGTTAAACCTTGGTTATTGCTTATCGTATGGTCTATATCCCGTTCTTGCCTGGTGATCGTTCTTGCATCTCTCTTGCATATAATGTTAGCGTAGAATTTCCTACTGGGCTAGTGTAGCTCAAACCTATTATCATTTTCAGGTACCAACACAGGACAATAGCATGCATGCTCAAAGTGCTTGGATGTGATCTTTATTTTGAAAGCTAACGATTGAAGAGTTACTTAGGCATCTTTGTAAATCTCTTTTGAAGATGTATTAGTAACTTGATCTGTAAATCTTTTGACTATGGAATATTGAAATCCTTAACTCTCGAATATTCGGTACTTATGTTAATTTGGGCCTCGGAGCCAAAGATGTTAAATCTTGGGATTGCTACATTATTTTGGGTTATCGTATGGATCATGGCGAGGTTTATTTATGGAAATCATTTATACTTATGTTGAAAATTGAGGGCATGACAACTTGGTATCAGAGCGTGCGTTTAGAACACCTAGAGACCGTGGGGAGACTTTTCGTCTCATGGGTTCAAAACTTTGCAAATCTTTTAATGGCTTGTGCATGCTTGTGTGACTAACATTCATATGACTACGTGGCATTGCATTTTTGATATCGTAGAGTGGTGTGGAGTTGTTATAAACCCGTGTTGGGAATTTGGAGACTTAGACCCCATTATTTTTTTGACGTTGTGATTAATAGTTTTTCTTTCTTATATCGTGTAGTAAGATGCCTCCGAAATCGCGTGCAAAACGGGGTGTGGCAGGCAACCGGGGAGGTCGTGGTCGTGGTCGAGGCCATGGGGCGCCGTTAGAGGATGAGGTTAGTCAGCATGGGGAGAACCCAGGTAGGAATCCGGGGGCTGGGGCCGGTAGGGGCGCAGGAGTGCCACCCAATCAGACTCAATTTGTGAGGGACCTCGTCGCAGCACTTACGGCTGCAAATCTAATAAACCAAGCTCCTAGAGAGAATGTCGAGGATCGGGCCATGGTAGCGATGCGAGAGTTTAGCCGTAGGAATCCTCCGACGTTTGATGGGACCAGTAGCGACCCTCTGGTAGCTGACCACTGGTTAGCTCAAATTTGAAAACTCTTTAGAGCTCTTAATATCACCGAAGACAACATCAGAGTGGGTATTGTGGCCGTTCAGCTAATTGGGGAGGCCGGCGAATGGTGGGAATCCGTCTTAGAAAGTAGGAAGGATGCGAGGAGGGCGGTAAGGACCGCGGCTCAGGCAGACGAACCAGACGTTGAGAATTTGATGTGGGCCGAATTTGAAATGCTCTTTGAGGAGCAGCACTTTCCGGAAACCTCTCGTGAGAATATGAGAGATCAATTCGAGAAGTTGGAACAGGGTAATATGACAGTCTCAGAGTATGTGCAAAAGTTTCAGTCTTTGTCTCGTTTTGCTCCGGAATTGGTGGCAACGGAGGAGAGGAAGTGTCGACGGTTTGAGAAAGGGCTACACAACACCGTGAGAAGAATGGTGATGGTCCAGCGTAAGATGAAGTTCTCTGAAGTTGTGGAGTGTGCAAGGAGTATCGAATATCCAAAGGAGGCGCAACGAAATATGAAGGCTTGGGAACCAAGGCAACCAGTGGGAAGTTTGAGTTCTTCTTCGGGTACTTTTGGGAGTCAAGGACGGAAGAGACAAAGGGAACCATCTCAGCAACCATCCAATCAATCCAACTTTAGGGTGTCTTCTTCTTCTGGGACTCGAGGTGTTTTGTCTAGACCTCCGCCTGTGTGCTACAAGTGTAATCAACCTGGACACATTCGTTCTCGGTGTCCACACCTCGAGGAGGCTTGTTATGTTTGCGGTAAAACGGATCATTTTGCAAGGAATTGTCCTCAAGGATCGGGAGTGCGTAGCGAGTCGGGTTCCATGCAGCAGCCGGGAGTAGGGTATAATGCGGGCCGACAATTTAGGGGTACTCAGAGGCAGCAGTAGCCTCACTTTCGCCAGGCTACGTCGGTTCAGAGTTCCGGGGTTGATAAAGGAGCGAGTTCTTCCGCGCCTACTCAGAGTTCTGGTCAGAGGGGAGGTTTTGTACAAGGTCAGAGTACCCAAGGGCGTGTGTTCAACGTCAACTCGAATGCTTCACCTATTGTTTCACAGGCTCCAGAGGCATCTGTTGTGAGGGGTACATTTCTTTTATTCAACTCCTTCGCTAAAGTCCTCTTTGATTCTGGAGCATCGCATTCATTCATTGCTGCATCGTTTGTGTGTGCTTTGGAATTGGAAACGGAGAGTCTTAGTCCTCCTTTATTTGTTGAGACACCTCTAGGGGGTAGAGCACCTCTTGATCGTATTGTCGAGATTGCGAGTTGATAATTCGTGACCGTCGTTTTGTATTCGACTTTATCGTACTTGATATGTCGGGGTTTGACCTCATTTTGGGGATGGATTGGTTGTCTACGTTTCATGCCACGATCGATTGTTTCAAGCGTCGTGTTCGTATATGTTCGCCTGAGGGTGTTTGTTTTGAATTTCATGGGGAACGTCGAGAACCGTTTGAACCATATCTGTGTGGGTCTCGTGAAAGGGAGTCAGTTTATGCTATGTTGGCAAGCTTAACGTTAGATGAGGATTTGTCGACACGTGGGGATTTACCCTTAGTAGTTTGCGAATTTCCCGATGTTTTTCCTGAAGAGTTACCTGGTCTACCTCCTGAAAGAAAGATTGAATTCGTTATTGATTTACTACCCGGTACTGCTCCTATCTTTATACCTCCGTATCGTTTCGCTCCCGCCGAATTGAGAGAGTTAAAGACTCAGTTGCAAGAATTGGAGAACTTGGGCTTCATTCGTCCGAGTACGTCACCGTGGGGAGCACCAGCTCTTTTCGCGCAAAAGAAGGATGGTTCACTCCGCTTGTGTATCGATTATCGTAAGCTAAATCGAGTCACCATTAAGAACAAGTATCCCATGCCTAGAATCGATGATTTGTTTGATCAACTTCGGGGTGCGACTTGCTTTTCCAAAATTGACTTGAGGTCTGGTTATCACCAGTTGAGAGTTCGGAGGGAGGATATTCCTAAGACCGCTTTTCGTACTCGCTATGGTCATTACGAATTTGTTGTGATGCCATTCGGTTTGACGAACGCTCCAGCTACTTTCATGGACCTAATGAATCGAATTTTCCGTGCTTATCTTGATCGTTTTGTCGTTGTCTTTGTGGACGATATCTTGATCTATTCGCCTACGGAGGAAGAACATCAATCTCATCTTACCATTGTTCTTGAACTCTTGAGAGAGCACCAATTGTATGCCAAACTTAGTAAGTGTGAGTTTTGGTTAACCGAAGTCAAATTCTTGGGTCACGTGGTTTCGAAGGGTGGCGTGTCTGTCGATCCGGGGAAGATAGAGTCGATTATGAATTGGCAGCGACCGAAAAACGTGTTTGAAATCCGTAGTTTCTTGGGTTTGGCCGGATACTACCGCCGTTTCGTTCTTGACTTCTCTCGTCTAGCGGCACCGATGACTAGATTAACGCGTAAGGGGACTCGTTTCGTTTGGAGTGACTCATGTGAAGCGTCCTTTGAGGAATTGAAGAAGAGGTTGACTACCGCGCCAGTTTTAATTGTGCCCGAACGTGGAGTCGGCTACTCCGTGTATTGTGATGCGTCCAAGGAAGGATTGGGGTGCGTGTTGATGCAAGCGGGGCGAGTAGTAGCGTATGGGTCGCGACAGTTAAAAACTCACGAGCGGAATTACCCTACACATGATCTAGAACTTGCGGCCGTCGTTTTTGCCTTGAAAAGTTGGCGTCATTATTTGTACGGTGAAATATTTGAAGTCTATTCCGACCACAAAAGCTTAAAATATCTGTTTTCTCAAAAGGAACTTAACCTTCGACAACGTCGTTGGATGGAGCATTTGGAGGATTATGATTTTGAATTGCAATACCACCCGGGGAAAGCAAACGTCGTGGCGGATACGTTGAGTAGGAAACCGATACACTTAGCGAGTTTAGCAATCCACGAGTGGAAAATGATGAACGACTTGGGCTTTTGCGCGTCGCATTTCGAGGAAGTTCAGGAAGGGATTACGCTATGCAACTTGACCGTGCAATCAACCTTATCAACGCGAGTGATTGAGGCTCAACAACATGATGAGGAAGCGGGGAATCTTCGTACTAAATTCCTTAGTGGAAACGCTCAAGAGGGGTGGATGATTCATGCTGATCAAAGCTTGCGCTATCAAGGAAAGTTGTTCGTACCCGTTTCGTGTCGGGAAGAAATCTTGCGGGAGTTTCACCATTCACCGTTAGCCGTCCATCCAGGGGGGACAAAAATGTATCATGACTTACGTAGACAATTTTGGTGGTCCGGAATGAAGAGGGACGTTGTGATTTTCGTATCCAAGTGTCTTACGTGCCAACAAGTTAAAGCCGAACATCAAAGACCTGCGGGAGAGTTACAACCATTGCCTGTGGCCGAGTGGAAGTGGGAGAACGTGACAATGGACTTCGTTACAGGTTTACCGAGGTCACCGAGGGGGCATGATGCTATTTGGGTAATCGTGGATCGCTTAACCAAAACCGCACATTTCTTGCCTATTCAGGTTACCGATTCCGTTGATACGCTTAGCCGTTTGTATATTCGGGAGATTATCCGACTTCATGGGATTCCCGTATCCATCGTGTCCGATCGAGATCCTAGATTTACGGCACGTTTTTGGCAGAGTTTGCAAGCCGCTTTGGGCACCAATCTTTTGTTTAGTACCGCGTATCATCCTCAAACCGATGGGCAATCCGAGAGAACGATTCAGATTTTGGAAGATATGCTTCGAGCTTGTGTCTTGGATTTTCGGGGTAGTTGGGAGGATCATTTACCGTTAGTAGAATTCGCGTACAATAATAGTTATCAATCAAGTATCGAGATGGCACCGTATGAGGCCTTGTATGGGAGACCGTGCCGATCGCCTGTGTGTTGGACCGAATTAGGGGAGGCTACGTTAGTAGGGCCGGATATGATTAAGGAGACCTCCGAGAGTATAAAAGCTATTCGCCAGCATCTTAAGAAAGCACAAGAAAGAACAACCGAACAAGTCAAGGTGATTCGCCAAAGACTATTGACTGCCCAAAGTAGACAAAAGAACTATGCTGATCGTCATCGTCGCTCGTTGTCGTTTGAAGAAGGGGACCACGTATTCCTTAAAGTATCGCCTCGTAGGGGTTTGTCGCGTTTTGGGAAGAAAGGGAAGCTTTCGCCTCGTTATATCGGGCCATTTGATATCATTGAGAAGATTGGGGAGGTCGCGTATCGTTTGGCTTTACCACCAAGGCTATCGGGTGTACATAATGTGTTCCACGTGTCTATGTTGAGAAAATACGAACTGGATCCATCGCACGTGTTAGAGTGGTCCGAACTTGAGTTGGAGGCCGATGTGTCTTATGGAGAGGAACCGATACGTATCCTAGATTCGCGCGATCAAGTACTAAGGGGTAAGACGATACCGTTAGTGCGAGTCTTGTGGAGTAATCAGGGTAGAGAAGAGTCGACATGGGAAAGGGAGGACGAAGTCAGAGAGAAGTATCCACACTTATTTCCGGAATGAACAAATGTGAGTGTTTCGTATTTAAGTATTATGATATATGACTTGTTGCATAATATTGATGTCTATGATTGTTGCATGCATGTATGATGTGTGTGTTAGCTAGCCTTGGCTTGAAAAATTTCGAGGACGAAATTTCTTTAAGGAGGGTAGAATGTAGAAACCCGTATTTAATCCAATTAACTTTAATGTTTATAAATGAGAAAAATGGGAAGTAAGATGTGTTTTTATGATTTGGGGTTAAAGTGTTTGAATTGATTGTGGAAGGGTGCAAGTGTAATTAGCATATTTATGGGTATATATAAGAGGGTGAGAAAGCATTGAATCATTTTTCTCCCCACCCTCTCACCGGCTCTCTCTCTATCTCTCAGCTCTCTCCCTCTCTCTTGCTCCCTCTCCAAATTTCTCTCAAAACCCACCAAAATAACCTTCAAATCTTCATCCTTTACGCGTAAGGTGGTCCGTACCACGTTGGTTTGAGCTCGGAGGAGTCGTATTTCGTTCGAATCAAGGTTTTCGGAAAGCTAGGGCTCGTATTTTTGTGGGTTTCGTCCTTCGACCTCGAGGTAGGGATTCTACCTCTCAATATATGTGATAGAAGTGTTCTCCTTGCTTAAATCGTGCCTTTGGTTGTTGTTGTTGTTGTTGGAATCGCTGAAATCTGCAGAAAATCTGAACGAACAGCCGTTTGTATCGATACTGAATTAGTCAATTCAGTATCGATACACGATTCTCTGGAACGCCCGTAGCTACTGTTGTATCGATACTGATTTAATCAGTATCGATACAATACTCTCTGGACCGTTTTTAGCCCCTGATGTATAGATACTGAAATTCGCAGTATCCATACAACAGTAGCTTAGCCCAGCTATTGTTCTTTGCTTCAAGCTCCATTGTTTTGGCTTCCGATCATTTCTAACTTGTTCTAGACATCACCAAATCACTCCATAGTATTGTTAATCTTATTCCTTGAGTTCGTTGTGTGTCTTTTACATCCCTTGTCCTTATTCGATAAATTTGATATCGATTAACGCATGAACTTCGCTTGAATTGAATTGAATTGAAATGACACCTTATGTGAGTACGAGATTCTTGGACATTTATCGACACAACGATGAACATTCGGGGCCCATCGACGGGTGGGTGCCTGGCAGGGGATATCAGGGTCCCATAATTAGCCTGGCAGGAGCTAATGCTCATATTGAATATTCAAGGCCCAACCTTCTACGGGTGGGTGCTTGGCAGGGGATATCGGGGTCCCATAATTAGCCCGGCAGGAGCTTCGGCTCATGACACATGACGCGAAGTGACATTGGACACAGGGAAAGTTGAAATGATTGAAGGTTGAGGCGTTTACCAGATTTCGTATCGAGTATATTGGATTGTTAAACCTTGGTTATTGCTTATCGTATGGTCTATATCCCGTTCTTGCCTGGTGATCGTTCTTGCATCTCTCTTGCATATAATGTTAGCGTAGAATTTCCTACTGGGCTAGTGTAGCTCAAACCTATTATCATTTTCAGGTACCAACACAGGACAATAGCATGCATGCTCAGAGTGCTTGGATGTGATCTTTATTTTGAAAGCTAATGATTGAAGAGTTACTTAGGCATCTTTGTAAATCTCTTTTGAAGATGTATTAGTAACTTGATCTGTAAATCTTTTGACTATGGAATATTGAAATCCTTAGAGCATCTCCAATCCAATACTCTATTTGAGAGTATCAAAATATTCTATTTTATTCATAAAGTGATTTTAGAGGAAATTACTACTCCTATTTACTCCAATCACAAAGCCTCTATTTTTCCCTCTAAAATCACTTTACAAAAAAAATCCTTTTTTTATACTCTCATAAGGATATGGTTGGTATAAAAATTTAGTAAACAAAGCTTATAAGGACAAAAACAGCTTTTAAAAAGGTGAATAGTATTATGGAGATCATCCTCTATATTTTCTCTTACCCTCTAAATATAGAGGATCAAAATCCAATACTTCCAAATGGAGGACGGTTAAGAGGATGGGTTGGAATGCTTTGATACTCTCAAATAGAGATATAGAGTATGGGTAGGAGATGCTCTTAACTCTCGAATATTCGGTACTTATGTTAATTTGGGCCTCGGAGCTAAAGATGTTAAATCTTGGGATTGCTACATTATTTTGGGTTATCGTATGGATCATGGCGAGGTTTATTTATGGAAATCATTTATACTTATGTTGAAAATTGAGGGCGTGACACAAAACTCTAATTTACTATGCCCACATGAGCAACCAAAATCCACCCACAAACTCCAAGAGCAAAACTATGATACCACCTGTTTCTCTTCCAAAAATCAGCTTTGTCCAAACCTAAACTATGTAGATACCACACGTACGCACAACATTAAATCAAAGCCCAATGTCGTTTGATTCCTTCCAAGTGCCAAAACCCATCTGTTCGTTTCCAATACACATAATCCCTACATTTGCATAAGGTAAAACTTGATTCCGGATGCACCAAATTAAATCACCACTTTACTTCACAGGCATGCACGACCACTCTCTCTCTCTCTCTTTCTCTCATACACACACACAATTAAACCAGCCCCTCTATGAATGGTATACTGATCTCAAATTAGTAAACAACCAAGAATTTTACCGAAACTTACCATGTTGGAAGACGAGTACGAAGACGACTCTGATACCCTTATGCGGCCTCTGCTCTCTCCGGCGTCTTATCTCCAATGTTAACCCTAATGAACTTGTGATTACTCAACCAAGTGAAACCCTTTTAAACTACCCACTAATAACCAGTAACCACGCACACCCTCTTAGTTAAATAGAATTTGGATGGATAAATAGTAAAACAAATTTATTTATAATCCAATCCATCCTAATATAAAAATTTAGAATTACCATTTAGTACCACTATTTTACCCACAATCAATCTCATACTCCAAAGGTTACAATTGTGTCAACAATACCCATACACGCTCAAAATAAATAATTGTGACCTATCCATAACACCTAATTATAAGGAAAATATAATTAATTAAATATATAAAAATGCTAGGCCGTAACAGACCCAATATCCCCTTTTCTGTTCTTACTCATCCTGGAAGCTTTCTTTGCTTTGTTACAATTTAGGATCTCCCAAGGAGGTTTCTCTTTCTCACTTAGTGTTTGCTCACGATATGTTCATAATCTATGGGGCTGACTCTCCTGCTTTTACTACTATTGATGGTTTGTTGAAGGATTTTCACTTCTTTTCTGGCTGCAGCCAAATTTTAACAAGAGTGCTTGTTTTTTTTGCGGGGTAAGTGCAAATTTGAAAGAGGTTTTGAGATCCATCCTGAATGTCCTTGAGGAAAGTCTTCATGTTAAGTATTTAGGGGTTCCTTTAATTTCCACAAAACTAATGATGTGTTTGGATGAGTTTTTGAGAAATTGTTGAAAATTTTTTGGAGTTATTAGTGGAGAGAGAAATGAGAGTAATGATTGGAAGCAGGGATAATGAGTGGAGAGATATATAGAGAAAAATGAGAATAATGATTGGAGATATGTGTAATGAGTGGAGAGTAATGATTGAAAGTAGGGGTAATAAGTTGCTGTCTTTTGAGGGGAGAGCTCAGTTGATCAATTCTGTTCAGCATTCAGGTTTATTGGTCTTCCATACATATTCTTCCTAAGAAAACTATGAAAGAAATTGAAAGCCTTCTTAGTGCTTTTCTTTGGAAAGGTTTGGAGTTGAAATCCTCTAGAGTTAAGGTTGTTTGGGCTGCTGTCTTTATCCCTAAAAAGGAAGGTGGTTTGGGTTTTAAGAGGCTCATTGAATAGAACAAGGCTTCAATGTAAGACACGTGTGGGCTATCTGCAAAAAGGAGGATATCCTATGGTTAAATGGATTCACTCTTATGTAATAAAGAATCGGTGTATCTGGTCTCTGGATCTCCCTCAAGATTCATCTTCGACACTGAGGAATATCTTTGGATTGCAAAGGGATGGTCAAAGATTTATTCAAAATAGGATTGGGAATAGCTGTAACACTTTCTTATGGTTAGATAATTGGCATTCCCTTGGCCCTTTGTACCTTAAGTATGGGGATCGGGTGGCTTTCAATTTAGGAAGATCCCTAAATGTGAAATTAAGTTAGGTCTATAGTTCATAATGGGGGATGGAGATGGCCTAGGAACAGAAATGTTGTCATTAAAGAAATCATGGATAATACTGCTCCTCTTTTGATTCCCCATGGAGATAGAGACGACACACTTATCTGGATTTTGTCTGCTACTGGCAACTACTCTTCCAAGTCAGCACAGGAAGCTGTGCGTTCCAAAGCCCCTATTCTTGGGAGGCTCTCTACCAAGGATAGGTTGCATAACTGGCAGTGTTCTAAAACTCGGTATTCCTCACCAAGTACTCGCTCCAAGGTGCCTGGCTGAGGGGACTACTACTCGGTGGGCATTACTCGCCGACTAACGCCGAGTACTCGCTCCAAGGTGCCTAGCCGAGCAAGTAGCGAGTTTTAAAACAGTGATAACTGGGGGGGTTGTAAATTATCGTAACTGTGTACTATGTTGTGGGGGAGTGGAATCTCATTCCCATTTTGTTTTTCGACTGCCCTTTCTCTTTTTTTGTTTGGTTACAGGTTAGCGCTTGTTGTGGTCTTCCAGCCCATGCTTGGGATCTCAATTCAGAAGTGTGGGGTTCTCTACATAGCAAGGGAAATTCTATGAGGTTTGCATTGTTTAAACTCTATTTCGTAGCGTCTGTTTCTTAGTTGCACAAAGTGGAAGCGGGGGCGGGAGCGTGGGAGTGAGGGAATACAATTGTACAATCCAATCCAATTACAAACTCAGTTTTGTCAAGCAAAAAAAATTCGGAAGACAAGAGTACACGTTTTGCAATTAGAGAGTAATGCAGACCTTGTTGCAGCTCGGAACAACTACTTGCAAAGCCCTCATCATTTCTGATATTCTTTCTCTAAGCAACTGGAAAAGAGAAGTAGACCAATAAATGCAAAGCAGTGAATTTTACCCAGAGAAACAACAGCAGAATGCAGAGAAAAAACCAAGTGAGGCCGGATGTCAGCCAGATAGCCCACCCTCACTTTCATGAAACTCAACTCAATTCACCCTTTCAGCTATGTTGTAAGGATCTGTTGCTTGTCCAGGTCGGGCTCCCTTGGGCAGATGCCTGGTGGCTGTGGCACAGAAATTGTTGTACTAGGAGCTGGTTGTCCAGGAAAAGCCTACAAAAGAATAAATGACCAACCCTTTTTTCCTACCTCAAAACTACATATCCTGAAGCGACAAGTCATATTTTATTATGATCCGAATCCCCCAACAAGCAAAGATTGAGCTAAAAATTAAGAAATTGGAAAAAAAGAAGAAGAAGAAGAAGAAGAATAGACTCTATAAAAGAAACAGAATAAGCACTATCAAAGTTGACAAGCCTCAAAGTATTGCAAACTGTCCAAGAAGATTATAATCTAGATTTTTTTTTTACATAAATACATTAGTTATGAACAAACATTGCATCGGTTTTAAGTAAGTTCACTGATATAAACGAGGGATTCAACCGTGGCATTGCATTTTTCGATTAACTTAAAAACAAACAAACTGAAGTCAATAAACACGCTTTCTTTAAATGAATGTATGATAGGAGAAGTAGGGCCAGAAGCAGAAGACTATGCAAAATCGTTGGAGATTTGTGCCAACATACCTCAAAGCAGATATTACCACTCTCATCAGTCTGCTTAACTTGAGGGAATGGGGGAAGAAAAAGAAGCCGCTACAAAAAGAGCCAGCGTTATCTAGTAACTCCCAACAATTCAAATTAGTGCTCGAAGAATTAAAGCAACCGATGTGAGGCTTAACATTCTCTGGTCCATGAGTCAAGGCTACCAAGCATCCATAGATAGCCAAGAAGTAGGAGGAAATTAACAGCAAAGCTAATTAAGTTACATATCTGTAGTAATTTTGATAGATGAAAGACCCATACAAATCTCTAAATATGGTTTTTGTTTCTAGTAAGTGGAAAATATAAGGCAAAAAAACCCTCAAAACTAAATACTAGCAAGAAAAATATTGGGAATAGAGAAATAAAAAAGGCTTTGACACATCATCAAATTCTTGCCTGGTACTAGGCTCACCCAACCAGTGATTTAAAAATCGCGACTAGGCGTGAGGTGACCCTATATTGCCTCAGAGGTGTGAGGCGAGGCGAGGTTGCATAAGGCGAATGACTAGTCGTGACTCGTAAGCTCGACTAGGCACCAAAACCCTACACCAAGCCTTCATTGGCCCTCGTTGGCGCCTGTACATTTGAAACCCTTCAAAACATAACACCCATCCACCGCCACCGTCAAGCCTCATCAGAGATCGAGACCCTTTGAAAACCAAACACCCATCCACCGCCGACCACTTTCCACCCTTGCCGTCCAACGGAAAATGATTTCTGACAACCGACGAACTTCAGTGATGTAATATGTAGTAAGGGTATTTATGTCTTTTGTATAGGTGTTGCAGTCCGTTCATTGGGTAGCTTTTATCATTTTGAACAATTATCTATCAAGAGTATAGTCTCTTTTGTATCCCTTTTGGGAGTCTCTCCCTACATTATCTATGGGTTGCATCATTTGGTATCAAAGTGCCTAGGCTCGATCCCAACCATTCATCACACCGGAATCCTCACCGGCAAACCTACCCTCGCCGGAACCCTAAAATGGCGCCAGAAACCTTGGCGGAATCTTGCCGGAGACACTATTTCACTCGAAATTTCCAGATCTGAACAACCCACTACTCTAAACATAAATTTTGACCCTTAAAATCCACAGTTTTTGGAGCTGTTATTCCTATATCGGACAACCAAAATCGTTTCGAAGCTCAACCCATACTTTTCCAGCCATTTCAGCGCTCAAAAGGGATCGATCTGCTTGTTTCAGACTCGACCTAGGTTGTTCCAGCCAAATTCAGTGCTTGTTTTGCTGTTTCTACACTCGTTTTGTGTTTTCGAGCTTGACCCATCCATTTTTATGCTCGAAACATTGATTCAGACCTAGATCTACCATTTTTGGCACTTGAAACAGTGATTTCATGCTTGTTTTCACTGTTCAACACTCGAAACATTCATTTGGGCTCGAATCAGCTGATTAGTTCTCTTTCAGCCTTCGAGTGGTAAGTGTCTCCGAACTGCTCTTTGGGCATTCAAATCTGTGTTTTTGGTTTGATTCTAGCCGGGTTTGTCTTGTTTGTTGCTATTTGATTCGATTTCTTGCGGTTTGTTGTTGGGATGTCACTATTTGAGTCGATTGATTGTGATTTGAGGTTGTTCGTGTACTGAGTTGACTGGGTTTTCATTATTTGGGGTTGATTTGCTGGATAGAAGATGAGGCCGAGGTAGAGGCTTTGTGGTGAATAATGGTGAAGATAATGATTTTGGCAACCAAAACCATGAGATTGAAGAGTTGAAACAACAGGTTGCTACCCTAACGGCGATGGTGAAAAGCATGCATGTATCGTGTGCGGGTAGTGGAGGGTCCGAGGACTCTCATAGTCACTTTGACAACCCATTTGGTGATCCGAATTGGTGTAGGCCACCTTCCACTCACTCTCCTTATAGGTGGGAGAGGAAGATTAAGATTGAACTTCCCGAGTTCAATGGAAATCTTAACCCGGATGAGGTCGTTGATTGCATGAATACCATTGAAAGAGTGTTTGATTACGGAATGACTCCGAGGAGGAGAAGGTGAAATTAGTGGTTATCCGTCTCATAGGAAGGGCTTCAGCTTGGTGGGAGCAAGGAACTAGGCTACAAAGAGCAAAGTGAAAGATTGGAGAATGGGAGAAAATGAAGAAGAAACTCAATGAGCAATTCTTGCCTTTCAACTACATGCAAAACCTCTATAAGAATTTGCATAATCTCAAACAAGTTGAAAGTGTTGATGAGTACACTGAGGCTTTCCATCAATTTGTTGCTAGACTTGAATTGAATGAAAGTGAAAGATCAAATGGTTGCAAGGTACATTAGCGCGTTGACAATCATGTCCTTGCTATGCAACTTGGTGGATGGTTTTGGAAGCTTACAATCGGACCTTGGTGGCCAAAAAGCAAGAAAAGATGAAGTTTTTGAGATCCAAGCCACAATATCAAGGCAATTCCAAGCCTGGGCAGCCCTTTTTACTCTTATTCTAGGGGTGGTTCTTGCTCTAGTGGTGGCCAAGGTGCTTCTTCCGAGGTTAGTACTCAAAACCCACCGAATAAGGCTTCAACACCTGCTCAAAATCAGCCTCAATTTTTGGGGACTCGAAATCAATTCCAAAGACGAGGTTTCAAGTGCTTCAAGTGTGGGGAACTAGGTCACAAGTCTTCGGATTGCCGTAAGGCTTCCGGAGGTCATTACAAGGCACTCTTCATTGAGGAAGTAACGGAGCAAGATTGTGAGGATGATATTCCCGTTTATGACAAAGACATATGTGAAGATATTGGGGTGATAATTAGGAGGACGAAGGCTATGCTTTGATGATCAAGAAAACTCTCTTCACTCCTAAGGATGTTAGTAATGAAGATTGGTTGCGTACCAACATCTTTTACACCACTTGCAATGTTGGAGGTAGAGTTTGCAACATGATTATTGATAGTGGAAGTTGTGAGAATGTAGTCTCTCAAGAGGCGGTGGACAAGTTACAACTCAAAGTAGAGGAGCATCCCCATCCTGATACCCTTTTTTGGTTCAAGAAGGGCAATGAAATCAAGGTGACTAAAAGGTGCTTGGTATCTTTCTCCATTCGACAAAAGTATTTTGATGAAGCTTGGTGCGATGTGGTTCCAATGGATGCTTGTCATATACTACTTGGTCATCCATAACAATATGATAAGCATTCCATCCATGATAGAAAGAAGAAGCGACAATTCACTTTGTTACCTATGAAGGAGAAGGTGACTACAAAGCCTCTTCCAACAACGTTGGTTGCTTCTAAAGGATTTCTCAAGGAAAGTCATGAAACTGGGTATGTTCTAATGTTGGTTCCTATGGTGGATATGGGTGTGTAGGATGTTCCCGAGGCGATTTCTAAACTTTGAAGGAGTATGTTGATGTATTTCCTCAAAAGTTGCCTCCCTCCTTTGCGAGATATTCAACATTGTATCGACTTGGTATCCGGGGCGCCTCTTCAGAACAAGCCCTCATATAGAATGTCTCCAAGAGAGAGGGAAGATGTTCAAAGGCAAGTTAAGGATCTTCTAGAGAAAGACTACACAAGGGCAAGCCTTAGCCCTTATGCGGTGCCGTCTCTTTTGACTCTGAAGAAGGATGGTTCATAGAGGATGTGTGTGGATAGTAGAGCTATCAACAAGGTCACTATCAAGTACTGTTTTCCCATTCCGAGGCTAGATATGTTGGATCGCCATGCCGTTTCAAAGGTCTTCTCAAAGATTGATTTAAGTGGTTATCATCAAATTCGAGTTCGCCCAAGAGATGAATGGAAAATAGCTTTGAATGGCTTGTGATGCCTTTCAGTCTTACCAATGCTCCAAGCACTTTGATGCATGTAATGACTCAAATGCTTCAACCTCTCTTAGGTATATGTGTAGTTGTGTACTTTGATGATATCTTGGTGTATAGTCAGTGTTTTGAATATCACTCATCCCACCTACAAGTGTTCATGAAGTAAGGAGTTTTCATGGGTCAGCTACTTTCTAACGGAGGTTCATTGCCAACTTTAGTAGTATCACGGCTCCTCTTACCAATTGCCTCAAGTAAAGGGTATTCATATGGTCCCAAGAAGCCACCGCGAGTTTCAAATTGTTGAAGTCCAAGCTTACAAAACTCCAATCTTGGCCTTACCCGACTTTGACAAAACTTTTGAACTTGATTGTGATGCTTCGGGAGTAGGAATTGGCGGAGCCCTAAGCCAAGGTAATCATTCTCTAGCGAGAAGTTGAACGGTGCTAAACTCAAGTACTCTACTTATGACTTGAAATTCTATGCCATTGTCCAAGCCATCAAGCATTGGAGTTACTACCTTGCTTACAAGGAATTTGTTCTCAACACCGATCATGAAGCTCTTAAGTACATTTTGTCTTGGGGCTTCCTCCTACGTGAAGGCAGAGTGATTCTATCATGGTGGTAGTGGATTGGCTCTTCATACCTTGTAAGAAGACTATGGATGCGACTAACATAGCCAATCTTTATTTCAAGGAGGTCTACAAGTTGCATGGCGTCCCTACTTCTATTGTCTCCAATAGAGATGTTAAACGCAAGTACTCTACTTATGACTTGAAATTCTATGTCATTGTCCAAGCCATCAAGCATTGGAGTTACTACCTTGCCTACAAGGAATTTGTTCTCAACACCGATCATGAAGATCTTAAGTACATCAAGAGCCCACAACAACCTCAATAAACAGCATGCCAAGTGGGTGGCTTATCTACAACAATTCACATTCTCTTTGAGGCACAAGTTGGGGATTCTCAATAAAGTGGCCGATGGTTTGAGTAGACGAGTGGCTCTTTTGGTGGAAATGAAGAACAATGTTGTTGGGTTTGAAGAATTTCACACTTTCTATGCCAAAGATCCTTACTTTAGTAAGATAATTGATGCTTTGAAAAGGGGAGATAAGGTTACCAATCCATGTTTCATGTTGTGCGTCCCTACATGCTCTTTAAGGGAGCAATTGTTGGCCGAAAGTCACAAGTTGGGTCATTTTGGCAAGGATAAGACTCTAGCGTTGCTTCAAGATACATATTATTGACCGGGAATGAGTAAAGATGTGGGGGGCTATGTGCAAAAGTGCCAAACATGCCAATGGAGTAAGGGGACAGCCACTAATGCGGGGTTGTATTTGCCTTTACCAGTGCCGGAAAGTCCTTGGAAATGCGTGGGTATGGATTTTGTCTTGGGGCTTCCTCCTATTCGAAGGCAGAGTGATTCTATCATGGTAGTAGTGGATCGGTTCTTAACAATGGCTCATTTCATACCTTGTAAGAAGACTATGGATGCGACTAACATTGCCAATCTCTATTTCAATGAGGTCTACAAGTTGCATGGCATCCCTACTTCAATTGTCTCCAATAGAGATGCTAAGTTCCTTGCCAACTTTTGGAGGACCTTGTGGAGGAAGATTGGCGCCAACTTATGCTTTAGTACTTCCTTTCATCCTCAAACCATTGGTCAAACGGAAGTGGTAAACTGAAGTCTTGGGAATTTGTTGCGATGCTTAGGTGGTGAACATCTAAAAAGTTGGGATGGAATTCTTCCCTTGGCAGAGGTTGTTTACAATTCTTCTCTAAACCGCACCATCCACATTTCCCCATTTGAAGCGGTTTAAGGGTTGAAACCTTCTAGTGTGGTTGACCTTGTTCTTTTGCCAACCCCTAAGAAGGGACACTCCAAGGCGGAAGATATGGCTATGTTTATGAAGAATATTCACTCTCAAGTTAAGCTCAACATTGAGAAGTCTAATGCAAAAGGGTAGTTTTGTTCAAAGAAGGGGATCTTGTTTGGGTTATTTTGAGCAAAGATAGGCATCCTCACGATGGTTACATAAAGTTGAACGATCGAAAGTGGGTCCTTGTGAAATCTTGCGCAAGGTAAATGACAATGCTTATCAAGTCCACTTACCTACTCATTTGAGCGTCTCCAACACATTCAATGTGCAAAATTTGGTGCCCAATTTGCCGAAGGATACTACCCTAAGTTGAGGACAAGTTTCTTTTTAGTTGGGGAGTATGATGTAGTATGTAGTAAGGGTATTTATGTCTTTTGCATTGGGTCTATATATAGGTGTTGAAGTCCTTTCATTTGGTAGCTTTTGGTTTTGTTTGTTTGAGAGTTCAGTTTAGTTTAGTTTTGGTAGCGGGTGGAGAGAAAAATAGAATAATGATTGAAGATAGGGGTAATGATTGGAGAGAGCTAGAGAGAGATGAGAAAGTAATAATTAGAAAAAGAAGTAGGGTAATGATTGAAAACAAAACTAAAACTAAATCCTTAACCGAACAAAGCCTTTATCATTTTGAATAATTATCTATCAAGAGCTTAGTCACTTTTGTATCCCTTTTGGGAGTTTCTCTCTACATTATCTATGGGTATTTGGGTTTGCATCATTCAGTTGTGCTCCAACTTGCCTGGGTCCTTCTGATTCCACTCAAAATCAACTGGGTCAAGATCAAAAACTAGTTTGAAGAAGGTTTTGAGTGCATTGAGGGCTAGGTGGTTGTGATTTAGGGTCAGAGAGGTCAAAAATAGGTAGATCTAATGAAAAATAACAATTTTTACCCTGTTTAAAGTTTTAAAAATTATATTTTGACCCCATAAAATTATATTTTGCAATATGGTGTAGTGAATATGATGTTATGAGTGAATATTGCTCATTTGTGTGTGTGTATATATATATACATATATATAAAACAATGCTCGTCTCGCTTTGCGCCTAGTCGCCTCGTCTTTTACAGGCTTTGTCTCCTCACCATCGCCTCGCGCTTTTCAATCACTGCACCCTATAACTTGAGTGGTGAGACACAAGACACGGAGGAATATAAGACATAAAAATCTAAAGAGGTCTACGACTGCGACCATTACATCAAAGCCATTACCCACATGACCACATCATCTTTACAACCCAAGTCATTACAACCACCCAGATCACCCAATGAAAACCAAAATGCCCAAATCATTATCCTACCATGGAATCACGCAATGCCTTCCACAAAACATCCATTACTATCCTTCTACCACCAAATATATCTCAAACACTATGTCCACTTCCCCAACCACTAAACTTTTAATAACTCACACAAAGGATTCGCTGTTGCTACCACCAACAGTGATCGATAACTCCATCAATCTGTCTCTATCATGATAAGTCCGTAGAAGTTCTGACGGCAATTACTATCATAATTCACAACACCCTTTGGCCTTTTTCAAATTGCTAGATAACTACAAAAAAATGATTATACAGATATAGAAAATTGAAGTACAAGACAGCATACATCCATTTTCACATATTTTAGTGCATGAATTGAAAGTTACCTTTGCTTTCTAGCCCAAACTAACCACCTAAACAACACCACAAACATCATAGGAGACAGCTTTAATACCTACTAATGAAGCCATGTTGAGCAAACCTAACCAATCAAATGGAATTAGGAGAAAGGATGTGTACCTCATAATGAAAAGGAGAACTGACACAAATTCTAGAAGCATCAACTGTCACCTATTGTAAGAAAACTACTCACTTTGCTGCCTCCAAGAATGGGTCAACCTTATGACAGGTTTAAATGCAACAGTAAAGTAAGTTTCGATGAACTCTACCATGAAGTACTTCAGTTTGTCAAACTTGTAATGCTCCTTTGCTTTTATCGTATAATGACTAGAGGTAACCTAATATACAATATAGTTTGCACCAATAGTTGTATCATGTACTAAAAATATAAGAATTGAGATACACGAGTAATTGAAGAGTAACTGAAAATCAAAAGACATGGAAGGAAAATTTTTTCCAACGATTAAAAAAAAAACTTTAAATAAAAAACCTAGTACATGGGTGCGTGATATGTAAATGCTTAAACTGAGAAGCATTAACAAAAAGTTATGAAAATTATGAGGAGGAGGGGGAAGAAAAAGAAGAAACCAATAAAAAAAGAGACAGCATTACCTAGTACCTCTCACAACTTCAAATTAGTGCTCCAAGAATTACACCAACTGAAGTGAGATTAATGAAATATACAATATAGTTTGCACCAATAGCTATATCCTGTACTAAAAACATTAGAATCGAGATACATGAGTAACTGAAAAACATAAGACATGGAAGGAAAAGTTTCTTCGAGGATTAATAAAAAACTTAAAATAAAAAATCAGTTACATTGAGCCAGAAAAAAAAAAAAGAGAGATCATTACGAACTATCTCATAAGTTTAGATTAGTGCTCCAGGAAATACACCAACTGAAGTGAGATCAACAAAATATACAATATAGTTTGCACCAATAGCTATATCCTATACTACAAACATTAGAATTGAGATACACAAGTAACTGAAACATAGAAGACTTGGAAGGAACAGTCTATTAAAAAAAACTTAAAATAAAAAACCCGGTACATTGTTGCGTGACAAGTAAATGTTTAAACAGAAAAGCATTAACAGAAAGTTATTTAATTATAAAGGGGAGGGGGGAAGAAAAAGAAGCCACCAGAAAAAAGAGCCAGCATTATCTAGTATCTCCTACAAATTCAAATTAGTGCTCCAAGAATTACACCAACCGACGTGAGATCAATAAAATATACAATATATTTTGAACCAATAGCTAAATCTTGTACTAAAAATATGGGAATTGAGCTATACGAAATTACGAATAACTAAAAAACATAAGACAGACCAAGATAAAGATTAATCAAGGAACTTAGATATAATCAAGGAACTTAGATATACCCAAGGGCTAGTCAGCCATACAGACAATTCCATCTGAAATAGAACGAAACATGTGCAATTATAAACCAGATTAAGAAACCTAGATTCACCCCTCATCGAAGGACAAAACTCAAAGATCTACGTTGGGGAGTTTGTGTGGTGGAAGGAGGAATAGGAAAAAAGATAGACTGCAAAAAAAAGGTGCAAGAAGAAGAACAACAACAATCTAGTTACAACCAGCAATCAACACAATCAAAATCCAAAAAAAGATAAACGAATGTCACATGAAGACAAAGAAAATGGAAACGACAAGGACTAAGATGAAGGCAAAGACTACAAAGAAAGCCATTAATGAATTCATCAAACTCCAAATAGGAGAAGGAAAAGGAGGATACAAATAGACTAACAAAAGAAAGAATAGAAGAACATAAACAACCAGCACTCTAGAAGTATAAGACAAACAAGAGGAAAGTCCACTTTCACCCCCTGTGGTTATCGCCATGTGCGGATACCCCCCTTGTGGTTTAAAACTGACCACATAACCTACCTGTGGTTTTGAAAATGTGCGGATAGACCCCCTGTCGTCATGTTTTCCATCCATTTTAACGGAGGTGTATCTCACACATCTCTAGAATGTAATCTGAGTCGTTCATAATGTATTAAATAAAGAATAGAGTATCTCTGTAAAAAATCATCTCGATCGGGCATCAATAACCCAGTGATCTAATTTTTTGTAAATTCAAATTTGAAATTTTAACTTCATAACAAAATCGATTTGACCATGAGCTTTTCATTTTTTGATTGACTTGAATTTTGGCATAGGCGTAGTACTCGTCAAAATTTACAATATCAACGGTTTGGATTTAATTTTTGTTATGCAGGATGGTGTGGTTAGATTTAAAAAAGAAGAAGAATCAAGGGACGTGATGGGGGTATAACGGTCTTTTAATATTGTGTCCGTTAAAATGGATGGAAAACATGACGGCAGGGGGTCTATGCGCACATTTTCAAAACCACAGGTAGGTTATGTGGTCAGTTTTAAACCACAAGGGGGGTATCCGCACATGGCGATAACCACAGGGGGTGAAAATGAACTTTCCTCAGACAAACAACGAAAAAAAAAGAGTCCTAGAAGAATAAGACGAAAAAACAAGAAGTAACTATCAAGGTACAATCAGAAATTTATAGGTAACCAAACTGGAAAAAAAAATTAGAGGGTAACACGAAGAATACAACGTAGATAGGGACGAATAAGGCGGCAAAGAAGAAGATGAGTCTTAGAAGAATAAGACGAACAAGAAGTAACAATTAAGATACAATCAAAATTTATAAGTAACCAAACTGGAAAAAAAAATAGAGGGTAACACGAAGAAGACAACGTAGATAGGGACGAATAAGGCAGCAAAGAAGAAGATGATGATGACTAACAAGAATAATACGAGGAATATGACGAATTCACAAAAAAATGAAACTTAAAGAAGAAGAGAAGAAGAAGAAGACTAACAAGAATAATACAACAAATCCACAAAATAATGAAACTCAAAGAAGAAGAAGACTGAAAGGCAAAACAGAACAAGAACTAGCACTCCATAAATTTCAAATTGAAAGAAAAATACAGAGTTTAAGAAAATGGAGAACGACAAGGAGGCAAAAAATAGTCCAAAATTCACCACAATCCATACATGTTCAAAATTGATAAAAATGGAGGAGGGGGAAAACAAAGAAACAAAATAAAGGAGGAGGAGGAGGAGGAGGAGAAGCAAAGGAGAACAAAAGAACCAAAAAGAATACTCAAAAAACAAAGGAGAAGTGAAAGTGTAAGAACATAAACAAATGGCAAAATTGTAGCTTAAGAAGATAGGAAAAAAATAAATTGAAGAAACCAAATACCGAAGCGAAGATGAAGCAAGCCATAACTAATCAATTCGGGAAAAAAAACAGAGCATAGGAATCAACTAGCAATCCATAATAAGTAAAAATAGTGTACACGAACAACGCAAAGAAGATAAAAATGACGAGGATTACAAGTTCAGAAATAGTGAAACTTGAAGAAGAAAAACAAACAAATAAATATAAAAAATATGGCTTAAGAAGAAAGACTAATAGGCCGGGAAAAAAGATAGAAACCAAGGTGAGGAATAAATTATGAAATTCAAGAAAAAGAAGAAGTCCATAGTAAGTAATCCAACTCGTTAAAAAAAGGGAGATTTAGTAATAGGTCCACTATAGACATTTCATAAGCCCACAAGTCCACCTAATAGTTTCGTAAAGCCACAAGTCCACACAGCCTAAACCCCAAGGTACCCTATAAAAGTGCCTAAAACCTTAAACCCTATGAAAGTGCATAAACCACTAAAAGCCTATAATAGGAAAGTGCATCCTAAAACCCTAGGGTACCCTACCGTATTATAGGAAAGTGCACACTAAAATTTTATGCAAGTGCCTAAACCTTAGGGTACCCTAAAATGGACTTGAGGCCGTACAAAATTAATAGGTGAACTTGTCAACTTATGAAGTTCACATAATGAACCTAAGACTATTCTTTTTTTTTTAAAGAAAATAGAGTTACAGATTTTAGAGTATTCAAGAGGAGGAAAAAATAGTTCAAAAATTGCAATCAAGAAAGATTAGAGTGTTATAAGAGAAAAAGAAAAAGAAGCAGAGCTCAACAAAAAGGAAACAAAAGGATTGGGAAGAAGAAGAATAAGAATAAGCAGCAACAATCTGGATACAACTAGAAAAAATATAGCGTAAAAAGAAAAGAAGCAAATCGACTGGGATAAAATAAAAATAAAAAAAATCAGAGAGCACAAGCAGAAGGAGTGTTAGTCTATAAATAGTCAAACTCAGGAAGAGAATTATATAGCATATCACGAAGAAGACCAAGAAGAATAAAAGAGTACAAAGACAACGAATCCATAAACTCAAAGAAGAAGAACTAGAGTGGAGTAGAAGAAGAAGGAACAGGGATGGCATTCGGGGCGGATATTGGCACATCTGTACCCGATCCCCGAAACTAAAATTCTAACCGAATCCGCCCCGATAACCGTTCGGGGAGGGGAGGAATAAACCAAACTGAACCAAACGGGGTTCAAGTAATCCCTAAACTGAATGGGTACCCGAATTTGAGAAGAAAACTTCATTTGTAAAGCTAAACTAATTTCTGTTTCGAGCAGATTTTTCTTGTGCTATCTACAGCCATTTTTGAACAGCCATGCAACAAAAATCAAAGATAAATACAGAGAGAGAACACACAGATCTCAAATCGGCCACATAGAGAGAGACGAACAGAGAGAGAGAGAGAAACTAGCAACAATGAGATCAGCCTTGGAGAGTTTCAACGAAGAGAAACTAGCAACGATGAGATCTGCCTTGGAGAGTGTCGACTGAGAGATAGAGGGAGACGAAGACAATCAAGAGAGAGAGAGAGAAACCTAAATCGCCCATCGCAACTGTCTCTGGAAAGTGCCAGAGTGGAAACAAGAGGAGTGGGGATATGAATTAAGGCAGAAACCCTAAACTCACAAATATTATGTTTGTATATATATATGGGGTATTTTTGTAATTAACTTGTTTCGGTTCAATTCAGTTTGGGTAACGGTTCGGTTATCAGCTGAACCATAACCGAACTGAACTCGTTCGGTTATCTCTCATCCTCCACCATACCCGCACCCATGGGGAATTTTTCGGTTATGGTTCAAGAAAAAAAATCGGTTACAGTTCGGGTACCCATAAGTTCGGTTCACTTTGCCATCCCTAGGAAGGAATCAAAAAGACAACGAAAAAATAAAGAACTCAAAGAAGAACTGAGTGAAGTAGAAGAGAAGGAAAGAAAAAGACAACGAAAAAACAAAAAAGCAGTCTAGAAAAAATCAACAATACATACCCAATCAATCTATGAAAAAGAAATAAAGTGTTACACGAAGAGGACAAAGACGAGGAAAACAATGAAGAGACAAGAATTCAAACAAAGCTGAAATAATTGGCAAAATAAAAATAAATACAGCATAAGAACAAAGATGATGGCCTCGAAGGAATAACTTGATTGCAATTACATTACAAAACTCTAATGACTATCAAGATTTACTTTAAGCAACACACTACCTATGATGGTAAAACCAAGCAATTCGTTGAATTTTTTTTTTTTAAATTGGGAGCAATTAGTTGAATAGAGGATTTCATGACATGTTAATGTCTCTATTATATAAGGAAACACATCTTCTGCATAATTTAGCATATTCTCTAGCTACTGACCAGATTAAAAACTAAGCCTTTCCAAATTTAAGTGTTGGCACAACCTTGATACTGATATATCCCTATAATGGTTCTTGAATGACGTTCACTTTAACCACAATATAAAGTTGGTTGGTATGGTCTAATGACAATACAGTACGGTATCTACTCACCGATCACCTCATCACCCTCTTTCATCCCCTACTTCAGTATGTTGTTGAATTTAGTGATCGACCCCACGAATCTTGTACTTGAAATGCAGTGAAGCTCTTTTATATTGCTAGAATTGATACTATACTTAACCCGTTCGTTATAAATGTTTGGGTAACATATGCTTTGCACCCCAAACGTAAAATATCGTACCCATCTCCAGGGACAAGACTAAGTGAAGCTGAATTGAATTAGAACAGAATGAACCTGCATACCTGCCTAGTCGCTTTACTCTGTTCCATCAATAAAAAGTATGAGATGATGACCTCTTTACCTGTAAAGTCAAATGATATGATTTTGTAAACAAGTGAAAGCACGTTATTCCTTCCATCAAAGTTGATGGACTAGTGATTAACTAACTAGCACAAACAAAACAAGTTATCTAAGCATTAGAAGAAAGAACTTATGCACCGATTCTGTTGCGTAAGGAGTTGAGTTAGAGACCATATCACCAAAAAGCGTCCGGCATAGATTAAAAGTAATTGTCAACCAGGCAAAATTATCTCGAAGTTTCTATTTTTCCTTGTTATTAGCGCGGGGTTGTAAAAGATTTGATTAGAATTTCATCATTTACTTTAACTCACATAGCAAAGTGGTCAAAACTGTAACTGCTTGGTTTGAACACCTACCCATCTACCAGAACGGCTATACGATTCTCATAGTTTCAGAGGAAAAAGTATTCCTAAGTGTCCATAGGTGATGAGTTTCAGAGAAGGCAAAAATTTATCGCAACAGACTACGTACTTCCTATTGAATCACTTTGTCACACAAGTGAAGAAGAGTGCCTCTTCCACTATCGAGCTTGGTTTTATACATGGATCACGTGATCAAGTTCTGATATGCAGTAAAGTTTTGCTGAAACCTGAAAGTAGTTGAGAAAACTTGGGCATGTTTGTAACTCATTTCAAGGCAGACTTAAAAATCAAGAAACAGCCAACTTTTGTAAAAATTCTAATCAAACTGGTAAGCATATTGACCAAGTGAAATATCAATCGTAAGGCACCAGGGATTGAAGAAAGAAATACACTTAACGAGAGGTATGCCTTTGCACAAAAGCCAATTACAGCAGAGAGGATTGGAGCTAGAACTTTTATATTAGGTTTAGACTTATTAAGTGAGCCAACAACAGTGACCTACAAAAAAAAGACATGGGGGATATCAGGGTGATAATTGAAAACCAAACTACAGTTAGCTCATAGAAATTCCTGGATATAACTTAACTAACCAGACCAATGATGGCAGAGACAAGGAACTTCACCCAATCGATTGGAGATAAACTCAGATTTTTCTTTTCAGGCTGCATAAGGAGACAGTATAAACAATACATCTTAGCATAATATAGTCAAGAGAAAGGGAGAGAGAACAAAACTACTTTGGAAAAGGAGGCTAGAGAAGTTTGAACTGACAAAGGGAAGCAAATGAACTAACAAGAACTATGTCCATATCAGCCATTGGAATCTTTTTGAAATGCCTCACATATATTCCTCTACCCGATTCTTTTTTGGATTTGGCCCGCCTGCAGAGTTGTTGATATGTTTAACGTCAATGAACTGTTTTCCAATATCTTTGGCACATTAGGACAAGTGAACATGGATTAGAAGCAATCAAAGTCATTTGTGTGTAGTTAAGAACAATTATAAAACATGCAAGGTAGCATAAGTAAAATTTCCCTCTAATGCAATTAATCTGCCCTCAAAATGTCATCAGGTTCCTTCATTGAAGAAGCCAACTCTACCAGCACAAAGAAACTAAGAAACTCGAAAAGAGGAATGCTTGAACTATTTTGAGATAATATTCTGTGCAAATATGATGGTCCTAATCAATCTCAAATAAGTGTGATGGTCCTAAACAATACCTAGAATCATACTTCAAGATATAAGAGGAAACATCATCTACCTGTAAACAACAATGATTCTTTCAAACGTTGGTTCTTGGATACTGATCTTGCTCTGATGCTATGGGCGATACTGATCTTGCTCTGATGCTATGGGCAACCAACAAGAATGTTAAAAACTGGTACTAGCAGTGACCTATTCTGGGCAGCCAACTTAAATAAAATGAAGACCCATGGAAGGTTTCAACACCCAACTTTCAAGTATTTCAACAATACCTTGAAAAAAGAGATAACCTGAGTTTCATGTTTTCTATACGGATACGTTCAATAAATAGGTCATCTTGCTCTATGTCAGTGATAATTTCATCGGGTTCCTGTGCATCTTTTCCAAATCGTGCCTATGACTTTCTTTATAAAAGATGTCTGAGCCTGAAAAGGAAAAGAAAGCCACGCACTTGTGAAATAGTTTTGAAGCTTGGATGTACTCACATCATGAATCAAACTCGCTAATCTGGCAGCTTAACCAATCCAGGAACATAACTGGCATTCCTTTAGACAAAGCTATACTATCCGTACTGCTAACCATTAAGAAAACATGATGGAAATTTTCAAAGGTTATTACAGTTCCTGATAACCAATAAGAAAACATAATGGAAATTTCTGAAGGTTATTACCATGAAAAAGGTGACATTTCATGGGTTTTAGTTGTTCTAGACAATAGTGATTCATGTAATTAATGAGGACCTTAAAGTCTTCACTCCAATAATTTCCCAAAGAATGAAATTGGCTGATATTCTGATGATACTTGGTATAGATATCATCATGGGAGAAGTTGATCATCGAAATGATTATTAGTACAACAAAAGTACAAGCTATCACAAAATCATGAACCATGTACAATTTATTGCTTACCCTGTCATCCTCAAAAAGCATCTCCATAAACATGCAAGGATTGTATTTATTTTCTGTTTGAAAAAGTAGCTGGTTGTATGATGGAAGTCCAAAGCCCCTTCTGAAGATTACATACTGCAAGTAAATGCGGATCAAAATAAATTAGGTTTGCAATAGAATGCATGACGGAAAAATAAAAATAATTTTAAGAATTTTTGTGTCATTGTATATTCAATAGAACTTTATCTACTAGACATTTGTTGTTGAATCATTAAAGAATTAAACCAACATTTATAGGCCATGTTCATAGCTCTACTCAACTTTACGAAGCTTTTCCCAGCTACTACTTTAGTTTGAAATTGCAAAATGTCAAATGCATGTAACGGTTGAACCTAAAAATACTCCCCCTGAAATCTGTGTCATATCACGTGGAAATTAGAGACAGGATGATTCATCTTGCAAACTCCAGATATGTGGTAAGCGACATGTACATCAAATAGTAGAAGTAAACTACTTGATTCAAGATGCACAAAAGAACATGTAAGTAGTGAATAAATAGACCCACAGTACATACACTAAACAAAGTATTCACTACAACTATGGCAGAAAAAGTGCCCACATTTCTCATGCCAAATGTGAATCAAGAGAGAACAACATTTTTCAATGGTACATTTAGAAAGTAACTAGCATAACTCAACTACCAATCAACCTGCAATCTTCTAAGATTTCTACTTTATCAGCAAAGACTGGCAGATTTTCATGGGGATGCTTCATAAAATACTTCTGCAAAAGCTTTTTGTCAATCTACATTCAGAAAAGACAAAATGTTGGATCATCATATGTGAAAAGTATTCTAAATCTGAAGCACTATGAAAAATCTCTACACGTGCCATGCGTGTCCATACAGGCATGCTACACTGAGAAGTGTATACCTAGATAAATCTACTCTGCTACATACCTTAGATTCACCAACTTTGATAGGAAGAGTAAGCAGCTATTGGGCAGCAGCTGGAAGATTAATTTCTTCGTCAGTTGTCATCTTGAAATTGCACTTGTCCATTTTCTACATGAAAAAAGCAATGAAAAAATGAGAACCTCATAAACCAAGATATTGTCTCAAAAAAGTACAGAACCTCATAAACCAAGATAATTGTCTCTTGATAATGTTTATCTGGAAAATCCCTGTCTGCTTAATCCAAAATGCGCTGCAGCCCAAAACTTTGCAAAAGCGGATTGGAGCATTAGATTGTATCCACTTCAGAGTTAAATCACTCTGATTTGTTCTGTTACAACACAAGAACATCTGCTACTATCGGGCATGATTGTTGCAGCTACCAATGCTCCTACCAGACATAACTTTATTCCTCAGTAGTTAATGATGCCAATTTCACACTTGTTTTTAATGTCCTTAACCAAGAGAGAGAGATTGAGTATGCTCAACGTAAATTGCCCTCCCAGCCAAGATGAGACACTGAATAGTGATCTATTTGCAATGACGTGGAAATCAAATGGTACAAAACGCCCCCACTCTACAACAGCTCAACCCCCAAAATAACCAACTTTCTGCAAGTGTTGGTCAAAATCCAGAAACTTCTCCTAGGACTGACAAATTCAGAATCGCAGGAAAGTGAGAGACCATGGCATAAGCATGCACAAGAAGAAAACCACATGTTGACCTACCATCTACCATTTCGACAAGACTATTGGTTGGGTTGTACAAGCCAATTACTTAATTCCATTTTGGGTCGCATGAGCTGACACATAGTTTTAGCTGTCATCGCTGCAACACAAGTCAGGGAAAACCAAGTACTAGTGAATTCCAGTCCATCAGGCAATGCTGCATTCCAAGTCCCTTGCCCAGGCCAACAAATTTCTTTGAGCAGAATTTAGGGCTGCTTTCAGCATAAATCAATGATAAAGATGCACTCTAGAATGCCAGAGTATAGCAATTGCCACTACAGGCATTGGCCCAAAATTCTGTTTCCACACCATATCAACCAGTATATTTATCTGAAAAGGCTCCAAAGATCCCCATGTACTCCCAACCTTCATTTTGACCTGCAAAGGAACTGGAAGACAAAGTACGATAATTTAAAGAAATAAGGCTACAAAAGAGACAAGCATGATACGGATGCACAAAAATGCTATAGCATATTAGCATTCCCTAGCATCCAAAAGATCCCAAACAATCTCTGGGAAAAATGAACCCGCAACAAGGAGAAGACAGCAAGAAATACATTAGTCGATTTCAGAACTCATACCAAGAAGCGACGCAGCTCTCTCCATGCTCATTTGAAGCAACCACCCAGCTTCCTTTATGACGGAAGGATCTGATTCCGGTACAGCGGTACTAATTCATCATGTACCTGGAAAGCAAACGTGAACATCATCTGTTACATTTATGCCAGAAAAAGATCCCCTCTCAAGCTTCGGTGACTGGAATAAAATAGAATCAGTAAGGACAGGGCAAGTGCTTAAAATAAGACACATAAATGACAAAGACAGACGATATAGCATTTCTTTCCAATTAGAGGAACATGTTTGAGTAAGTTATATTGGATTAGTTATCCAGGGTGAGGGATCAATGAGCTTGACAAAAAGGCTAAGTTGCCTCATTTCTATGAGAAGTCCAGAAAGCCAATGACTCCTATTATGGCTGAATCAATCTAAGACGCCACCCTAGTTCACAGACACATAAATGACAAAGATAGATGATATAGCATTTCTTTCCAATTAGAGGAACATGTTTGAGTAAGTTATATTGGATTAGTTATCCAGGGTGAGGGATCAATGAGCTTGACAAAAAGGCTAAGTTGCCTCATTTCTATGAGAAGTCCAGAAAGCCAATGACTCCTATTATGGCTGAATCAATCTAAGACGCCACCCGAGTTCACTCAAAAACCATGCATCACTGCCAGATAGTATGATGGCTAGCCCTCCAAAACAACCACAGATTTATCCATGTAGCATACATAGCAAAATGCCCTATCCAGAGCTGTGTCCGGTTTCCTCTGCACTGATGCTACTTCTAGGCCTCCCGTGAATTTCTGAAGATTGGGGAAAAGGGAGTGGAAGCCTCTGTTATGAAGAACTACAATTGATCTTTAGCATACAAAAAAACTTCGCAAATATGTTAAGACTAAGAAAAGCAGGTAGGAATGGTGTGTGCCAATTCCACAATGGCCACAGCTCACCCTACATATATTTGAATGAGAAGTCAACAGAACGTGGGAAATACATCATAACTTTTAGAACACATTGCATACTATATAAGCACCCTGTCCCGGGCAAGATTCTTCTTGTCAATGCTGTGCTATTTAGCAGTCCATTTTAGGAAAAGCAGACAGCGAGGAATACTTCCTCAAATAAACAAAAAAATAATTTGAAGCGCCCAAAAAGTTACCTGCAAAAGGATTCTGCATTGGCCCCTAAGCATGTGAAATTTTGCTGTAACTGTTGCCGGATCGGAATCGTCGACTTCTACAACAATCCGAGCATGTATATTGATCATTGCAATTTTGATGATGTCAGCAGCAGATTCCTAGAAAGAAGCAATCGCATACTTAACTTTTTCTTCTCCCACTTTAAAAACAAAATTCTCCACCCCAGTCCTCCACAACCCCCGTCCACGCAAAAACAATAACAAAAAACACTACTTGACAAATAGAATTGACAGCTTGTCTCTGAGCTTTAGACCTTTCTTTACTGTTTCCAAGTTTAATTTTTGCTAGGAAACGATTTCTTCCTTTAAGAGTCTTCACATATCTGCAGAAGCACAAGATCGATATATAATAGATCATTTGGCCAATAAACAAGCAAATGATTCCAAAATTACAAGATGCATAGGAGAGACATGATAGATATATCAAGACAAAAACAAGATAAATTCTCATGAAGTTTTTATGGAGAAAAGAACTAAAAGAACGTAGCATACAGAACAGAAAAATGTCAAGCATGACCTTGAAGAAAGAGATGTATCAACAACTGACTAAACAGAACTGGTATTTGCAAGGACCAATTCAAAATTTCTTAAGCTCACACTCAGAATGCTCCTATAATTTTTGCATTATATTTGCAGAAAAACTCGGACAACAAATGAAGAGAAACCAGCAAAATATTAACTTAACCCTTTTTGAAGGCAAGATGTGACAGCTTCCTGAAGCCAAGAAACAACACCAGGAAAACACCTTGTAAATTCTGAATTTTCTCAGTTGTGTCATCTAAACTGCAGTTCAGTTGTTCGGAAAGGGTATTAGGAACCATTCCATACAGGATTCCGTAAACTAATCTTTTCGTTTGATCTCGTTCTTGGGAGGTAACAATAGATTCCACTTTCTCAATCCATTTCGCTGCTATCATGGTGAAGATATCACCATGGCTTTTACTGAGAAGTTCGTTTAGCGCATTGTATTTGGAAAAGTGAGCCATTAGTCTCAGTTCTATTTGAAAATTATCTGCGGCTAATAGCAACCAATTATCCTGCAAAAACATTTGAGGAAGCTAAATGAACCACCACAAGGCAATTGCTGAGCCTTAAATACATATGTATTAGTACCATATATAGCTTCAACTCACAATTGGAGAATCACGTTACCTCAGTAGGGACAAAAAAGTCACAAGCATTTATGCAATAACGATCTACATTTGAATCATCTCCATCTTTGTCATTTTCAAATTCAACCTTGTGCTCTACACACTGATACATAATTCATTACAATAGATATTAGTTTCTACTAGCACAAGAAGGAAAATGAAGGGGATAAAAAACAAACCTGAAGATTAGATTCCTCCATTGAAAGCCGTCCAGCTGCTGTTGATGTTTGGAGCCAATGGCCATGAAGCATGTATTTCTGTGTCCTAATTGAAAGCCTAGCGAGCGAACAAATTGAACCCAACGTACAGTTTAGTAGCTTTGGAAAAGATCGGTGCTCTTTTATGACCAGAATACTGGGATGCTCAAGCCTGAAACCAAAACAAATACTTTTTGGTGCAAGAATGTATAAAGGGGGCGAAAGGAGAAACGGGCACCAAGTGCAATGAAATATCAAGCTGCACACTGATATCAATTACTTTCAAAGCAATATGGAATGTCCAAGCTCCAGAATTACACAAATATTTACACTAAATATTGAACACAAAGGGGGTTTTCGGCTATGATCTCAGCAGCACAATAAAGCACACAAATTTATTATATAACGTTTTCAAATTGTCATGAACCATCCTAAGCTATTGATTTCACAAATTCCAAAGTTACAGCAGATCCAAACAAATTTTAGCAAAATATATGCACAGACAATCTTTTGAAGATCCAACATGAGCACTCTAGAGAAATATTTCCCAAGAAACAGCACATCCTGTATTACTATCTATTTTCTTTGAGTTCACATAAAAACTGCTGAAATTAGGTAAATCCATTCTGCAAGAGAAAAATATGCACAAGGTCCTTCACCAGTTCACTTCACAGTATTTAGCCATTTAGACAGAGAACAGAATAAATAAATGGTTTTCCGCAATACCGCAACAAGTCCAAACAGTGCTTGTCGGTGCTTGGGTGTTGTTTTGCTCTATTGGACCCTTCAGGTATGGGCAGCATCAGGCGCCCATAAAGGACATTTGCAATATCTGGAACCAAATACAAAGAAAACGTCATACCAGCCGGTCTGTCAGCTTCCTTCTCAAGATACCTTAGTTTTCTCCCTAACACTGGACGCGCCTGAAGGCATCACTCCATGTCAACACCGATTCCCCACACCTCCATGTCTGCAAGAATGTTCACCTGAATAAACATGTACACACTTCATAGTCATAACACACTTACATTAATTCTTTAAAGCATAAAGGAAATGACAAGAATAATTACACAACTCCATAGGCTCATACATGATGCCACACTTTCAAGAATGAAACAAGTTTGAAAGATTTAAAAGAAAATTGCCTGGACTTAATTTTAACTCAAAGATGGGTTTTCTCTCGCATTTCACTCAAAATATTGCAGGCCTTCAGTGATGCAAAAACCGAACACAAATGGGTTTCTTCCAAGAAAGTATGTCCTTTAAATTTCGAATGAATATCAGTGAAAAAAATGAAAGATATCAAAAAGTTCGATGACATTTAATTGATAAGAAGGATATCCTTAGATTCCGACAACAAGAAAGCATTGTCTAGAGCATATCCTCTAGAGATAAACAGTGATACCAGTGGTCCATAGACTCCATACACATACGTTTCACTCAAGATACTTCAGTTCGACCATCTTTTCTTTGCTCAAAGTTTAAAGGAAAACCTCAAATAAAGGCGTACAAGAACAAGATACATTATTTAGAGCAGGTGACCTGAGAATTCTCACCAGTGGGATCTCAATGCTAAGAAGGGCTTCAACTAGTTCTTCAGAAATTAGCAATTTCCAGAGAACAGAATATAAGGCTCCGGTTTGCGCAACTCTGCAGCAGCGCGCAGCTATGCGCATCTGATTTTTCGATCTACGACTCCGACTAGCAGCCACCGCAGCCTCACTGGATAACCTTTTCTTAACTTCCTGTGTTAGCAGTTTCAACTTCATCAACCAACCCAAATCATGACAAGTTTTTAAATGCTTTGTCAGAAATAGTCATGTTTTGGTTGCATCTCAAAGATGCAACATTATTCAAACGGAATTTCCCTTAACCTAAGACAATTACGTCGACCAAAAGCGATATCGTAGTTGACAAATAATGCAACTCACCTTTTCCGGATTGGGGTTGGAGCTTCTCTCCTCGTCAGGCCACAGGATCCATGCTACAATGCACATGTCGAGTCCACCCGTACGAAAACCAGGGACAACACATAGTATGAGCTGTCAACAAGTTCAAGACCCAAAGTTTTCACAGCAAGATTCAGGCTACCTAATCTCTGAATGGAAACACCAGGAACTTTAAACACCTGAATCTGAACTTATAAGTTCCAAGTAAACTTTTTCACATCTTTTCTCCCCATGATCATTACAAATCCTATTCCATCTTTGCTTTGCAAGTTCAAACCGATGCTTTGGTGCCAAAACATCATCACCATCGCCAGAAATAATCATGGACAAGTTAAGAAACAGTGAAACTTGAAGAAGCAAAACAAACAACAACATAACATAACCCATCTAGTCCCCAATCATTGGGGGTATGGGCGGGGGATGATTGGAGACAGACCTAACCTTTGGCAATATATGCACAAAGTGGCTGCTCTCAGAGTACCACTGAAACAGTGGCCCCCCTAAACCTCCAAGAACCGAGGAGCTACAGGGACGTTTTGTTCTAGAACCATGCCCCCAAATCAAAGCCAAATGGCATCAGAGAGGGTAGGCCTTAAGACCCAAATTAATTTATGTGCACATTACCATGCTTCCTTCATAAAGAAGCAAAACAAACAAATAAATATAAAAAATATGGCTTAAGAAGAAAGACTAATAGGCTAGGAAAAAAAATAGAAACCAAGATGAAGAATAAATTATGAAATTCATGAAAAAGAAGAAGTCCATAGTAAGTAATCCAACTCATAAAAAAAAAGGGAGATTTAGTGATAGGTCCACTATAGACATTTCATAAGCCCACAAGTCCACCTAATAGTTTCGTAAAGCCACAAGTCCACACAGCCTAAACCCTATGGTACCCTATAAAAAAGTGCCTAAAACCTTAAACCCTATGAAAATGCATAAACCACTAAAACCCTATAATAGGAAAGTGCAACCTAAAACCCTATAATAGTGCCTAAACCCTAGGGTACCCTACGCTAGGGTAATCTACCCCACCCTAGGGTACCTTGTTCTATTATAGGAAAGTGCACCCTAAAATTTTGTGCAAGTGCCTAAACCCCAAGGTACCCTAAAATAGACTTGAGACCGTAAAAAATTAATAGGTGGACTTGTCGACTTATGAAGTTCACACATAATGAACCTAAGATTTTTTTTTTTTTTTAAGAAAATAGAGTTACAGATTTTAGAGTATTCAAGAGGAGGAAAAAAATAGTCCAAAAACTGCCATCAAGAAAGATTAGAGTGTTATAAGAGAAGAAGAAATAGAAGCAGAGCTCAAGAAGAAGGAAACAAAAGGATTGGGAAGAGGAAGAAGAAGAAGAAGAAGCAGCACCAATCCGGATACAACTAGAAAAAATAGAGTGTAAAAAGAAAAGAAGAAAATCGACTGGGATAAAAAAAATAGAGAGCACAAGCAGAAGGAGTGTTAGTCTATAAATAGTCAAACTCAGGAAGAGAACAATATAGCATATCACGAAGAAGACGAAGAAGAATAAGAGAGTACAAAGACAACGAATCCATAAACTCAAAGAAGAAGAAGAACTAGAATGGAGTAGAAGAAGGAGAGAAAAAGACAACGAAAAAATAAAGAACTCAAAGAAGAAGAACTGGAGTGAAGTAGAAGGGAAGGAGAGAAAAAGACAACGGAAAAACAAAGTAGTCTAGAAAAAATCAACAATACAAAACCAATCAATCTATGAAAAAGAAATAAAGTGTTACACGAAGAGGACAAAGAAAAGGAAAACAATGACGAGACAAGAATTCAAACAAAGCTGAAATAATTGGCAAAATAAAAACAGATGCAGCATAAGAACAAAGGTGATGGCCTTGAAGGAATAACTTGATTGCAATTACTTTACAAAACTCCATTGACTATCGAGATTTACTTTAATCAACACACTACCTATGATGGTAAAACCAAGCAATTCGTTGAATTTTTTTTTTTTTAAAATCTGGAGCAATTAGTTGAATAGAGGATTTCATGACATGTTAATGTCTCTATTATGTAAGGAAACACATCTTCTGCATAATTTAGCATATTCTCTAGCTAATGCCCAAATTAAAAACTAAGCCTTTCCAAATTTAAGTGTTGGCACAACCTTGATACTGATAGATCCCTATCATGGTTCTTGAATGACGTTCACTTTAACCACAATATAAAGTTGGTTGGCATAGTTTAACGACAATATAGTACAGAATCTACTTACCGATCACCCTCTTTCATCCCCAACTTCAATACGTTGTTGAATTTCGTGACTGATCCCACGAATCATGTACTTGAAATGCAGTGAAACTCTTTTCTATTGCTAGAATTGATACTATACTTCACACGTTCGTAATAAATGTTTGGGTAACATACGCGTTGCACCCCAAACGTAAAATATTGTATCCGTCTCCAGGGACAAGAAGCTGAATTGAATTAGAACAGAATGAACCTGCATACCTGCCTAGTCACTTTACTCTGTTCCATCAATATAAAGTATGAGAAGATGACCTCTTTTACCTGCAAAGTCAAATGATATGATTTTGTAAACAAGTGAAAGCACGTTATTCCTTCCATCAAAGTTGATGGACTAGTGATTAACTAACTGGCACAAACAAAGCAAGTTATCTAATAACCCATTAGAAGAAAGAACTTAGGCACGGATTCTGTTGCGTAAGGAGTTGAGTTAGAGACCATATCACCAAAAACCGTCCTGTATAGATTAAAAGTAATTGTCAATCAGGCAAAATTATCTCAAAGGTTCTATTTTTCCTTGTTATTAGCGTAGGGTTGTAAAAGATCTTATTAGAATTTCGTCATTTACTTTAACTCACATAACAAAGTGGTCAAAAACTATAACTACTCGGTTTGAACACCTACCCATCTACCGGAACGGCTATACAATTCTCATAGTTTCAGAGGAAAAAGTATTCCTAAGTGTCCATAGAAGATTAGTTTCAAAGAAGGCAAAAATTTATCGCAACAGACTACGTACTTCCTATTGAATCACTTCATCACACAAGTGAAGAAGAGTACCTCTTCCACTATCGAGCTGGCTTTCATACATGGATCGTGTGATCAAGTTCTGATATGCAATAAAGTTTTGCTAAAACCTGAAAGTAGTTGAGAAAACTTGGGCATGTTCGTAACTCATTTCAAGGCAGACTTAAAAAATCAAGAAACAGCCAACTTTTGTAAAAAATCTAATCAAAACTGGTAAGCATATTAACCTAGTGAAATATATATCGTAAGGCACCAGGGATTGAAGAAAGAAATACACTTACCGAGAGGTATGCCCTTTGCACAAAAGCCAATTACAGCAGAGAGGATTGGAGCTAGAACTTTTATATTAGGTTTAGACTTATTAAGTGAGCCAACAACAGTGACTTGTAAAAAAAAGACATGGTGGATATCAAGGTGATGATTGGAAACCAAACTGCAGTTAGCTCATAGAAATTCCTGGATATAACTTAACTGACCAGACCAATGATGGCAGAGACAAGGAACTTCATCCAATCCATTGGAGATAAACTCAGATTTTTCTTTTCAGGCTGCATAAGGAGACAGTATAAACAATACGTCTTAGCCATAATATCGGCAAGAGAGAGGGAGAGAGAACAAAACTACTTTAGAAAAGGAGGCTGAGAAGTTTGAACTAACAGAGGGAAGCAAATGAACTAACAAGAACTATGTCCATATCAGCCATTGGAATCTTTTTTAAATGCCTCACATATATTCTCTATCCGATTCTTTTTTTAATTTGGCCCGCCTGCAGAGTTGTTGGTATGTTTAATGTCAATGAACTGTTTTCCAATATCTTTGGAACATTAGGATTAGCGAACATGGATTAGAAGCAATCAAAGTCATTTGTGTGTAGTTAAGAAACAGTTATAAAACATGCGAGGTAGCATAAGTAAAATTGCTCTCTACTGCAATTAATCTGCCCTCAAAATGTCAGCAGGTTCGTTCATTGAAGAAGCCAAGTCTACCAACACAAAGAAACTAAGAAACTCAAAAAGAGGAATGCTTGAACTATTTTGAGAGAATATTCTGTGCAAATATGATGGTCCTAATCAATCTCAAAATAAGTATGATGGTCCTAAACAATACCTAGAATCATACTTCAAGATATAAAAGGAAACATCATCTTCCTGTAAACAACAATGATTCTTTCAAACATTGGTTCTTGGATAATGATCTTGCTCTGATGCTATGGGCAACCAACAAGAATGTTAAAAACTGGTACTAGCAGTGACCGATTCTGGGCGGCCAACTTAAATAAAACAAAGACCCATGGAAGATTTCAACACCCAACTGTCAAGTATTTCAACAATATCTCGAAAAATGAGATAACCTGAGTTTCATGTTTTGTATACGGATACGTTCAACAAATAGGTCATCTTGCTCTGTGTCAGTGATAATTTCATTGGGTTCCTGTGCAACTTTCCCAAATCGTGCATACGACTTTCTTTATAAAAGACGTCTGAGCCTAAAAAGGAAAAGAAAGCGATGCACTTGTGAATTAGTTTTGAAGCTTGGACGTACTCACATCATGAATCAAACTCGCTAATCTGGCAACTTAACCAATCCAGGAACATAACTGGCATTCCTTTAGACAAAGCTATACTATCTGTACAGCTAACCATTAAGAAAACATAATGGAAATTTCAGAAGGTTATTATAGTTCCTGATAACCATTAAGAAAACATAGTGGAAATTTCAGAAGGTTATTACCATGAAAAAGGTGACATTTCATGGGTTTTAGTTGTTCAAGGCAATAGTGATTCATGTAAATAATGAGGACCTTAAAGTCTTCACTCCAATAATTTCCCAAAGAATGAAATTGGCTGATATTCTGACGATACTTGGTATAGATATCATCATGGGAGAAGTTGATCATTGAAATGATTATTAGTACATCAAAAGTACAAGCTATCACAAAATCAAGAACCGCAAACAATTTATTGCTTACCTTGTCATCCTCAAAAAGCATCTCCATAAACATGCAAGGATTGTATTTATTTTCTGTTTGAAAAAGTAGCCGGTTGATGATGAAGTCCAAAGCCCCTTCTGAAGATTACGTACTGCAAGGAAATGCGGATCTAAATTAGGTTTGCAATAGAATGCATGACGGAAAAATGAACATAATTTTAAGAATTCTTGTGTCATTGTATATTCAATAGAACTTTATCTTCTAGACATTTGTTGTTGAATCATTAATGGCTCAAAACAACATTTAGAAGCCATGTTCATAGCTCTACTCAACTTTATAAAGTTTCTCCTAGCTACTACTTTAGTTTGAAATCGCAAAATGTCGAATGCATGTAATGGTTGAACCTAAAAATATTCCCCCTGAAATCTGTGTCATATCACGTGGAAACTAGAGACATGATGATTCATGCTGCAAACTCCAGATATGTGGTAAGCGACATGTACATCAAATAGTAGAAGTAAACTACTTGATTCAAGACGCACAAAAGAATGTGTAAGTAGTGAAAAAATAGACCCACAGTACAGAAACTACACAAAGTATTCAATACAACTATGGCAGAAAAAGTGCCCAAATTCCACATGCCACACCTGAATCAAAGAGAGAACAACAGATTTCAATGGTACAGTTAGAAAGTTTCTAGCATAACTCAACTACCAATCAACCTGCAATCTTCTAAGATTTAAAGCACTACCCTATCAGCACAGACTGGAAGATTTTCATGAGGATGCTTCATAAAATACTTCTGCAAAAGCTTTTTGTCAATCTACATTCAGAAAAGACAAAATGTTGGATCATCATATGTGAAAAGCATTCTAAATCAAAGCAATATGAAAAAAAAAATCTCTACATGTGCCATGCATGTCCATACAGGCATGCTACACTAAGAAGTGCATGCCTAGATAAATCTACTCTGCTACATACCTTAGATTCACCAACTTTGATAGGAAGAGTAAGCAGCTATTGGGCAGCAGCTGCAAGATTAATTTCTTCGTCAATTGTGATCTTGAAATTGCACTCCATTTTCTACATGAAAGAAGCAATGAAAAAATGAGAACCTCATAAACCAAGATAATTGTCTCAAAAAAGTACAGAACCTCATAAACCAAGATAACTGTCCCTTGATAATGCTTATCTGGAAAATCCTTGTCTGCTTATCCAAAATGCGCTGCATCTATTTGCAATCCAAAACTTTGCAAAAGCAGATTGGAGCATTAGACTGTATCCACTTCAGGGTTAAATCACTCTAATTTGTTCTATTACAACACAAGAACATCTGCTACTATCCGGCAGGATTGTTGCAGCTACCAATGGTCCTACCAGACATAAGTTTATTCCTCAGTAGTTAATGATGCCAATTTCACTCTTGTTTTTAATGTCCTTACCCAAGAGAAAGAGATTGAGTATGCTCAATGTAAATTGCCCTCCCAGCCAAGATGAGACATTGAATAGCGATCTATTTGCAATGATGTGGAAATCAAACAGTACGAAACACCCCCACTCAACAACAGCTCAACCCCCAAAATAACCAGCTTTCTGCAAGTGTTGGTCAAAGTCCAGAAACTTCTCCCAGGACTGACAAATTCAGAATCGCAGGAAAGTGACATACCATGGCATCAGCATGCACAAGAAGAAAACCACATGTTGACCAACCATCTACCATTTTGACAAGACTAATGGTTGGGTTGTACAAGCCAATTACTTAATTCCATTATGGGTTGCATGAGCCGACACATTGTTTCAGTTGTCATCGCTGCAACAGAAGTCGGGGAAAACCAAGTACTAGTGAATTCCAGTCCATCAGGCAATGCTGCTTTCCAAGTCCCTTGCCCAGCTTAACAAATTTCTTTGAGCAGAATATAGGGCTGCTTTCAGCATAAATCAATGATAAAGATGCACTCTAGAATGCCAGAGTATAGCATATAGCAATGGCCACTACAGGCATTGGCCCAAAATTCTGTTGCCACACCATATCAACCAGTATATTTATCTGAAAAGCTCACACCCCCTAAGAATTTGGGACTGTAACTCCCTTGTTCATTTTGTTCAGCCAGGAAAGGCTCGAAAGATCTCCATGCTCTTCCAACCTTCATTTTGACCCGCAAAGGAACTTGTAGAGACCCGTGTTTAATTTTAAATTTATTTTGATTGATGTTGGTACGTGAAATAATAATTAGATAATTTTGTGCGCAATGAATTTTATTTTATATATGTAGATGTATGTTTGGTCGTGTCAGCCTGAGTTCGTGAACCATTGGACGAGAGTGTTGGGGGACCCGCGGTGGGTAACTTTTATGAGTAGTTACTATTTATTCTTATAGCTCATGGGGTATTAGTGTAGCTACATATTGAATTCTAGGACTTGAGGGAGTGCTTAAGATAGTCAAGGGGGTGTAGTATAATAACTACACTTTAAATCAGAAAATGGGATCAGAGAGGGTGCCGACCCCCATTTTCTTTCTTTTTCCTGCGTTTCTCTCTCTGTTTTCTCTCACTCAACAAACCCTAGACTTCAATCCCAAAATCGAAGGTCAAGACTCGAGAATCTCGCAACACGTCAAGAAGAAAACGTGATCTACGGACAGAGGGCTATGCATCTATACGAACCAAATCTCGATCAGCGAACTTTGGAGTTCCTAGCAAATTCGGAGGTTTTCATTTTTGAGGTAGGATTCTTGCTAAATGCTTAAATATGGGAACGTATAGTAAGATGTGCTCTAAATTCGTGATATGGTGTGTTTTTCCCAAAATTTTAGAGAGCTCTAAGTGTATATGCTATATGTACCTCATATATAGATATATCTTGGGTATATAGGTTTTTTATGATTTTGCTGGTTGTTACCAGATTATGCAATTTTTACTATGTCGTACTTGCTAAGAGTGTAGTGTGCTGGAGTATATGATCATGTAGTATGTTGTTCAATTTTACATGCTTACGAGGGGTGCGATATAATGACAAAAAAAAAATGAGTAAAAACAATTTTTGTAATTAGACACAAACTTAATAATGATTGAACTTATATTTGCTCCCTTAATTGCTTCATTATATATATTGCGACGATGACAGTTTTCACTAATTTTTAATTGGCCGGATTCGAGATTATGACTAGATTGTACAATCTAGTCATAATCTGGATGATTTGGAATTGGTACTTGTTATTTGGGCTAGTGAGCCACGTATTGGAGGTTGACTTGACCATTTTGTACTTGTTGTGTAGCCGGAAGCATGTGGATAATGAGTTTATCCGTCGGTGTATAGTTCGTAAACCCGCGCGGGATAAGGTGTTCCATAGGCCTTTGGGTTAATAGCCCATAAATTTGGATGATTTGGGGACCTGATCAGTCGCCTAGGATTGGTACACAACTTGTTAATTTGGACCTTGGTCTTACGTGTTCTTATATTCTCCTACTTGACTAAATAATTTAACGTGTTTTCTGTTTGAAGGATTTTGGATATATGAGATGAGATGAGTTTACGTGGTTTGATTATTATATGAGATGAGATGAGTTTACGTGATTTGATTATAACTTGGTATTTGGGAATTGGATTTTCATCGTATCGTACCGTATCGGATTGTTTTATTATTTATTTACTTTGGTTTGATATTTGAGAAGGAAATGTTAGGTATTACATTCAATGTTTTTTTTGGGATCATTAAAATGCGCTTTCTCTTAGGATATTGTGTATACTCGCAAATTGATGTAATCGAGAAGAAGTAGACAAGAACAAATTATTTTGTGTATTGTGCATTTTGCTTGTGTTCTCTTATCTTCGCCTTTAGCACGTTTCCTATTGAGTGTCGACTCACGTTGTATAATCCAACCTTTTTCAGGTAAGGCGGTGGATCCGAAGACATGATAGTGTTTGATTTGTTATATTTTTTTTAGAGCTTAGTTGATATACTTGCATGTATTCCATTAATTTGATAGTAAGATTTTGGAAGTCCTGTGACTTGGTATTCTTTTGGGTTGTAATAAATTTAATCACATCTTTTGACTCTCTCAAAAAACTTGAAACGTGAATACGCTTATAGGTAACTTTTCTATTGTTGGAGAGGTGGGAAGCCTCATTGGTCTTTATGGTAAAACTTCCAGGTTTTCTTTTTATTGGTGTTGACCATTTTGAAAAAAGCCCTTGAAACAAACATTCAGTTCCAATTTTTTTTTTATAAGAATCATGTCATCTTTAGGCACAATCTGAGTTGGTATTATGGCATTTGATCTAGGCCTTTGCATAAAAATATTCTTTTATCATTATATGGAGTTTTTTTTTTAGAACTCACGTGCTCGGATCGTGCGAGAGCGGGGCGTGACAGAACTTGAAGACAAAGTAAGATAATTTAAAGAAATAAGGCTACAAAAGAGACAAGCATGATACGGATACACAAAAATGGTATAGCAGATTAGCATTCCCTAACATCCAATAGATCTCAAACAATCGCTGGGGAAAATGAACTTGCAACAAGGAGAAGACAGCAAGAAATCCATAAGTCGATTTCAGAACTCATACCGAGAAGCGACGCAGCTTTCTCCATGCTCATTTGAAGCAACCACCCAGCTTCCTTTATGACGGAAGGATCTGCTTCCGGTACTAATTTATCATGCACCTGGAAAGCAAACGTGAACATCATCTGTTACATTTATGCCAGAAAAAGATCCCCTCTCAAGCTTCGGTGACTGGAATAAAATAGAATCAGTAAGGACAGGGCAAGTGCTTAAAATAAGACACATAAATGACAAAGACAGACGATATAGCATTTCTTTCCAATTAGAGGAACATGTTTGAGTAAGTTGTATTGGATTAGTTATCCAGGGTGAGGGATCAATGAGCTTGACAAAAAGGCTAAGTTGCCTCATTTCTATGAGAAGTCCAGAAAGCCAATGACTCCTATTATGGCTGAATCAATCTAAGACGCCACCCTAGTTCACTCAAAAACCATGCATCACTGCCAGATAGTATGATGGCTAGCCCTCCAAAACAACCACAGATTTATCCATGTAGCATACATAGCAAAATGCCCTATCCAGAGCTGTATCCGGTTTCCTCCACGCTGCTGCTACTTCTAGGCCTCCCGTGAATTTCTGAAGATTGGGGAAAGGGGAGTGGAAGCCACTGTTATGAAGAACTACAATTGATCTTTAGCATACAACAAAACTTCGCAAATTTGTTAAGACTAAGAAAAGCAGGCATGAATGGTGTGCCAATTCCATGATGGCCACAGCTCACCCTACATATATTTGAATGAGAAGTCAACAGAACATGGAAATACTTAATAACTTTTAGAACTCGTTGCATACTATAGAAGCACCCTGTCCCGGGCAAGATTCTTCTTGTCAATGCTGTGCTATTTAGCAGTCCATTTTAGGAAAAGCAGACAGCGAGGAATACTTCCTCAAATAAACAAAGAAATAACTTGAAGCACTCAAAAAGTTACCTGCAAAAGGATTCTGCAGTGGCCCTAAGCATGTGAAATTTTCCTGCAACTGTTGCCGGATCGGAATCGTCAACTTCTCCAACAATCAAAGAGCACATATTGATCATTCCAATTTTGATGATGTCAGCAGCAGATCCCTGGAAAGAAGCAATCGCATACTTAACTTTTTCTTCTCCCACTTTAAAAACAAAATCCTCCACCCCAGTCCTCCACAACCCCCGTTCATGCATAAACAATAACAAAAAACACTACCTGACAAATAGAATTGACAGCTTGTCTCTGAGCTTTAGACCTTTCTTTACTGTTTCCAAGTTTAATTTTTGCTAGGAAACGATTTCTTCCTTTAAGAGTCTTCACATATCTGCAGAAGCACAAGATCGATATACAATAGTAGATCATTTGGCCAATAAACAAGCAAATGATTCCAAAATTACAAGATGCATAGGAGAAAGATGACAGATATATCGAGACAAAAACAAGATAAATTCTCATGAAGTTTTTATGGAGAAAAGAACTGAAAGAACGTAGCATACAGAACAGAAAAATGTCAAAACATGACCTTGAAGAAAGAGATGTATCAACAACTGACTAAACAGAACTGGTATTTGCAAGGGCCAATTCAAAATTTCTTACGCTCACACTCAGAATGCTCCTATAATTTTTGCATTATATTTGCAGAATAACTTGGACAACAAATGAATAGAAACCAGCAAAATATTAACTTAACCCTTTTTGACGACAAGATGTGACAGCTTCCTGAAGCCAAGAAGCAACACCAGGAAAGCACCTTTTAAAATTCTGATTTTTCTCAGTAGCGTCGTCTAAACTGCCGTTCAGTTGTTCGGAAAGGGTATTAGGACCCATTCCATACAGCATGCTGTAAACTAATCTTTTGGTTTGATCTCGTTCGTGGGAGGTAACAATAGATTCCTCTTTCTCAGTCCATTTCACTGCTATCATGGTGAAGATATCACCATGGCTTTTACTGAGAAGTTCGATTAGCGCAGTGTCTTTGGAAAAGTGAGCCATTAGTCTCAGTTCTATTTGAGAATAATCTGCGGCTAATAGCAACCAATTATCCTGCAAAAACATTTGAGGAAGCTAAATGAACCACAAGGCAATTGCTGAGCCTTAAATACATATGTATTAGTACCATATATTGTAGCTTCAACTCACAATTGGAGAATCACGTTACCTCAGTAGGGACAAAAAAGTCACGAGCATTTATACAATAACGATCTACATTTGAATCATCTCCATCTTTGTCATTTTCGAATTCAACCATGTGCTCCACACACTGATACATAATTCATTACACTAGATATTAGTTCTGCTAGCACAAGAAGGAAAATGAAGGGAATAAAGAACAAAATGTGAAGATTAGATTCCTCCATTGGAAGTCGTCCAGTTGCTGTTTGATGTTTGGAGCCAATGGCCATGAAGCATGTATTTCTGTGTCCTAATTGAAAGCCTAGCGAGCGAACAAATTGATCCCAAGGTACAGTTTAGTAGCTTTGCCAACGATCGGTGCTCTTTTATGACCAGAATACTGGGATGCTCATGCCTGAAACCAAAACAAATTCTTTTTGGTACAAGAATGTATAAATGGGGTGAAAGGAGAAACAGGCACCAAGTGCAATGAAATATCAAGCTGCACACTAATATCAATTACTTTCAAAGCAATATGGAATGTTCAAGCTCCAGAATTACATAAATATTTACACTAAATATTGAACACAAAGGGGGTTTTCGGCTATGATCTCAGCAGCAAAATAAAGCACACAAATTTATTATATAACATTTTCAAATTGTCATGAACCATCCTAAGCTATTGATTTCACAAATTCCAAAGTTACAGCAGATCCAAACAAATTTTAGCAAAATATATGCACAGACATTCTTTTGAAGATCCAATATGAGCGCTCTAGAGAAATATTTCCTAAGAAATAGCACATCATAGATTACTATCTATTTTCTTTGAGTTCACAAAAAACCTGCTGAAATTATGTAAATCCATTCTGCAAGAGAAAAATATGGACAAGGTCCTTCACCAGTTCACTTCACAGGATTTAGCAATCGAGACAAAGAACAGAATAATAAATGGTTTTCCGCAATATCTCAACAAGTCCAAACAGTGCTTGTCGGTGCTTGGGTGTTGTTTTGCTCGATTGGACCCTTCAGGTATGGGCAGCATCAGGCGCCCACAAAGGACATTTGCAATATCTGGCGCCAAAACAAAGAAAATGTCATACCAGCCGGTCTGTCAGCTTCCTTCTCAAGAAACCTCAGTTTTCTCCCTCACACTGGACACGCCTGAAGGCATCCCTCCATGTCAACACCGATTCCCCACACCTCCATGTCCGCAAGAATGTTCACCTGAATAAACATGTAAACACTTCACATTCATAATGCACTTACATTAATTCTTTAAAGCATAAAGGAAATGACAAGAATAATTACACAACTCCATAGGCTCATACATGATGCCGCACTTTCAAGAATGAAACAAGTTTGAAAGATTTAAAAGAAAATTGCCTGGACTTAATTTTAACTCAAAGATGGGTTTTCTCTCGCATTCCACTCAAAATATTGCAGGCCTTCAGTGATGCAAAAACCGAACACAAAAGGGTTTCTCCCAAGAAAGTATGTCTTTTAAATTTCGAAAGAATATCAGTGAAAAAAATGAAAGATATCAGAAACTTCGGTGACATTTAATTGATAAGACGGATATCCTTAGATTCCGACAACAAGAAAGCATTCTCTAGAGCATATCCTCTAGAGATAAACAGTGATACCAGTGGTCCATAGACTCCATACACATACGTTTCACTCAAGATACTTCAGTTCGACCATCTTTTCTTTGGTCAAAGTTTGAAGGAAAACCTCAAATAAAGGTGTACAAGAACAAGATACATTATTTAGAGCAGGTGACCTTAGAATTCTCACCAGTGGGATCTCAATGCTAAGAAGGGCTTCAACTAGTTCTTCAGAAATTAGCAATTTCCAGAGAACAGAATATAAAGCTCGGGTTTGTGCAACTCTGCAGCAGCGCACAGTTATGCGCATCTGATTTTTCTATCTACGACTCCGACTAGCAGCCGCCGCAGCCTCACTGGATAACCTTTTCTTAACTTCCAGTGTTAGCAGTTTCAACTTCATCAACCAACCCAAATCATGACAAGTTTTTAAATGCTTCGTCAGAAATAGTCATGTTTTGGTTGCATCTCAAAGATGCAACATTATCCAAACGGAATTTCCCTTACCATAGACAATTACGTCGACCAAAAGCAATATCATAGTTGATAATTAATGCAACTCACCTTTTCCGGATTGGGGTTGGAGCTTCTCTCCTCGTCAGGCCACAGGATCCATGCTACAATGCACATGTCGAGTCCATCCCATACGAAAACCAGGGACAACACATAGTATGAGCTGTCAACAAGTTCAAGACCCAAAGTTTTCACAGCAAGATTCAGGCTACCAAATCTCTGAATGGAAACACCAGGAACTTTAAACACCTGAATCTGAACTTATAAGTTCCAAGTAAACTTTTTCACATCTTTTCTCCCCATGATCATTACAATCCTTTTCCATCTTTGCTTTGCAAGTTCAAACCGATGCTTTGGTGCCAAAACATCATCACCATCGCCAGAAATAATCATGGACAAGTTAAGAAACAGTGAAACTTGAAGAAGAAAAACAAACAAATAATATAAAAAATATGGCTTAAGAAGAAAGACTAATAGGCTAGGAGAAAAATAGAAACCAAGATGAAGAATAAATTATGAAATTCAGGAAAAAGAAGAAGTCCATAGAAAGTTATCCAACTCGTAAAATAAAGGGAGATTTAGTGATAGGTCCACTATAGACATTTCATAAGCCCACAAGTCCACCTAATAGTTTCGTAAAGCCAAAAGTCCACACAACCTAAACCCTAGGGTACCCTATAAAAGTGCATAAAACCTTAAACCCTATGAAAGTGCATAAACCTCTAAAACCCTATAATAGGAAAGTGCACCCTAAAACCCTATAAAAGTGCCTAAACCCTAGGGTACCCTACGCTAGGGTAATCTACCCCACCCTAGGGTACCCTGCTCTATTATAGGAAAGTGCACCCTAAAATTTTGTGCAAGTGCCTAAACCCCAGGGTACCCTAAAATGGACTTGAGACCGTACAAAATTAATAGGTGGACTTGTTGACTTATGAAGTTCACGCATAATGAACCTAAGACTTTATTTTTATTTTTTTTAAGAAAATAGAGTTACAAATTTTAGAGTGTTCAGGACGAGGAAAAAATAGTCCAAAAACTGCCATCAAGAAAGATTAGAGTGTTATAAGAGAAGAAGAAAAAGAAGCAGAGCTCAAGAAGAAGGAAACAAAAGGATTGGGAAGACGAAGAAGAAGAAGAAGAAGAAGCAGCAACAATCCGGATACAACTAGAAAAAATAGAGTGTAAAAAGAAAAGAAGCAAATCGACTGGGAGAAAAAAAAATAGAGAGCACAAGCAGAAGGAGTGTTGGTCTATAAATAGTCAAACTCAAGAAGAGAACAATATAGCATGTCACGAAGAAGACGAAGAAGAATAAGAGAGTACAAAGACAACGAATCCATAAACTCAAAGAAGAAGAAGGACTAGAGTGGAGTAGAAGAAGGAGAGAACAAGACAACGAAAAAATAAAAAACTCAAAGAAGAAGAACTAGAGTGAAGTAGAAGAGAAGGAAAGAAAAAGACAACGGAAAAACAAAGAAGTAGTCTAGAAAAAATCAACAATATAAAACCAATCAATCTATGAAAAAGAAATAAAGTGTTACACGAAGAGGACAAAGAAAAGGAAAACAATGACGAGACAAGAATTCAAACAAAGCTGAAATAATTGGCAAAATAAAAACAGATGCAGCATAAGAATAAAGGTGATGGCCTCAAAGGAATAACTTGATTGCAATTACTTTACAAAACTCCATTGACTATCAAGATTTACTTTATCAACACACTACCTATGATGGTAAAACCAAGCAATTCGTTGAATTTTTTTTTTTTTTTAAATCGGGAGCAATTAGTTGAATAGAGGATTTCATGACATGTTAATGTCTCTATTATGTAAGGAAACACATCTTCTGCATAATTTAGCATATTCTCTAGCTAATGCCCAGATTAAAAACTAAGCCTTTCCAAATTTAAGTGTTGGCACAACCTTGATACTGATAGATCCCTATCATGGTTCTTGAATGACATTCACTTTAACCACAATATAAAATTGGTTGCCATCGTTTAACAACAATATAGTACGGAATCTACTCACCGATCACCCTCTTTCATCCCCAACTTCAATACGTTGTTGAATTTCGTGATTGATCCCACGAATCTTGTACTTGAAATGCAGTGAAGCTCTTTTCTATTGATAGAATTGATACTATACTTCACACGTTTGTTATAAATGTTTGGGTAACATATGCGTTGCACCCCAAACATAAAATATCGTATCCGTCCCCAGGGACAAGACTAAGTGAAGCTGAATTGAATTAGAACAGAATGAACCTGCATACCTGCCTAGTCACTTTACTCTGTTCCATCAATATAAAGAATGAGATGATGACCTCTTTTACCTGCAAAGTCAAATGATATGATTTTGTAAACAAGTGAAAGCACGTTATTCCTTCCATCAAAGTTAATGGACTAGTGATTAACTAACTGGCACAAACAAAGCAAGTTATCTAATAACCCATTAGAAGAAAGAACTTAGGCACGGATTTTGTTGCGTAACGAGTTGAGTTATAGACCATATCACCAAAAAGCGTCCTGTACAGATTAAAAGTAATCGTCAATCAGGCAAAATTATCTCAAAGGTTCTATTTTTCCTTGTTATTAGTGTAGGGTTGTAAAAGATCTTATTAGAATTTCATCATTTACTTTAACTCACATAGCAAAGTGGTCAAAAACTATGACTACTCGGTTTGAACACCTACCCATCTACCGGAACGGCTATACAATTCTCATAGTTTCAGAGGAAAAAGTATTCCTAAGTGTCCATAGAAGATTAGTTTCAGAGAAGGCAAAAATTTATCGCAACAGACTATGTACTTCCTATTGAATCACTTCATCACACAAGTGAAGAAGAGTGCCTCTTCCACTATCGAGCTGGCTTTCATACATGGATCGCGTGATCAAGTTCTGATATGCAGTAAAGTTTTGCTAAAACCTGAAAGTAGTTGAGAAAACTTGGGCATGTTCGTAACTCATTTCAAGGCAGACTTAAAAATCAAGAAACAGCCAACTTTTGTAAAAATCTAATCAAAACTGGTGAGCATATTGACCTAGTGAAATATATATCGTAAGGCACCAGGGATTGAAGAAAGAAATACACTTAACGAGAGGTATGCCCTTTGCACAAAAGCCAATTACAGCAGAGAGGATTGGAGCTAGAACTTTTATATTAGGTTTAGACTTATTAAGTGAGCCAACAACAGTGACCTGTAAAAAAAAGACATGGTGGATATCACAAGGTGATGATTGAAAACCAAACTGCAGTTAGCTAATAGAAATTCCTGGATATAACTTAACTGACCAGACCAATGATGGCAGAGACAAGAAACTTCACCAAATCCATTGGAGATAAACTCAGATTTTTCTTTTAAGGCTGCATAAGGACACGGTAAAAACAATACGTCTTAGCATAATATAGGCAAGAGAGAGGGAGAGAGAACAAAACTACTTTGGAAAAGGAGGCTAGAGAAGTTTGAACTAACAGAGGGAAGCAAATGAACTAACAAGAAATATGTCCATATTAGCCACTGGAATCTTTTTGAAATGCCTCACATATATTCCTCTATCCGATTCTTTTTTTAATTTGGCCCGCCTGCAGAGTTGTTGGTATGTTTAATGTCAATGAACTGTTTTCCAATATCTTTGGAACATTAGGATTAGCGAACATGGATTAGAAGCAATCAAAGTCATTTGTGTGTAGTTAAGAAACCGTTATCAAACATTCGAGGTAGCATAAGTAAAATTGCTCTCTAATGCAATTAATTTGCCCTCAAAATGTCAGCAGGTTTGTTCTTTGAAGAAGCCAACTCTACCAACACAAAGAAACTAAGAAACTCGAAAAGAGGAATGCTTGAACTATTTTGAGATAATATTCTGTGCAAATATGATGGTCCTAATCAATCTCAAAATAAGTATGATGGTCCTAAACAATACCTAGAATCATACTTCAAGATATAAAAGGAAACATCATCTTCCTGTAAACAACAATGATTCTTTCAAACGTTGGTTCTTGGATAATGATCTTGCTCTGATGCTATGGGCAACCAACAAGAATGTTAAAAACTGGTACTAGCAGTGAGTCAGTGACCGATTCTGGGCAGCCAACTTAAATAAAACAAAGACCCATGGAAGGTTTCAACACCCAACTGTCAAGTATTTCAACAATATCTTGAAAAATGAGATAACCTGAGTTTCATGTTTTCTATACGAATACGTTCAACAAATAGGTCATCTTGCTCTATGTCAGTGATAATTTCATTGGGTTCCTATGCATCTTTCCCAAATCGTGCATACGACTTTCTTTATAAAAGACGTCTGAGCCTCAAAAGGAAAAGAAAGCCATGCACTTGTGAATTAGTTTTGAATCTTGGATGTACTCACATCATGAATCAAACTCGCTAATCTAGCAACTTAACCAATCCAGGAACATAACTGGCATTCCTTTAGACAAAGCTATACTATCTGTACAGCTAACCATTAAGAAAACATAATGGAAAATTCCGAAGGTTATTATAGTTCCTGATAACCATTAAGAAAACATAGTGGAAATTTCCGAAGGTTATTACCATGAAAAAGGTGACATTTCATGGGTTTTAGTTGTTCTAGCCAATAGTGATTCATGTAATTAATGAGGACCTTAAAGTCTTCACTCCAATAATTTCCCAAAGAACAAAATTGGCTGATATTCTGACGATACTTGGTATAGATATCATTATGGGAGAAGTTGATCATTGAAATGATTATTAGTACATCAAAAGTACAAGCTATCACAAAATCAAGAACCGCAAACAATTTATTGCATACCTTGTCATCCTCAAAAAGCATCTCCATAAACATGCAAGGATTGTATTTATTTTCTGTTTGAAAAAGTAGCCAGTTGTATGATGAAGTCCGAAGCCCCTTCTGAAGATTACGTATTGCAAGTAAATGCAGATCTAAATTAGGTTTGCAATAGAATGCATGACAGAAAAATGAACATAATTTTAAGAATTCTTGTGTCATTGTATATTCAATAGAACTTCATCTTCTAGACATTTGTTGTTGAATCATTAATGGCACAAAACAACATTTAGAAGCCATGTTCATATCTCTACTCAACTTTATAAAGTTTTTCCCAGCTACTATTTTAGTTTGAAATCGCAAAATGTCGAATGCATGTAATGGTTGAACCTAAAAATATTCCCCCTGAAATCTGTGTCATATCACGTGGAAACTAGAGACAGGATGATTCATGTTGCAAACTCCAGATGTTTGGTAAGCGACATGTACATCAAATAGTAGAAGTAAACTACTTGATTCAAGATGCACAAAAGAACACGTAAGTAGTGAATAAATAGACCCACAGTACAGAACTAAACAAAGTATTCAATACAACTATGGCAGAAAAAGTGCCCACATTTCACATGCCACACCTGAATCAAGAGAGAACAACAGATTTCAATGGTACAGTTAGAAAGTTTCTAGCATAACTCAACTACCAATCAACCTGCAATCTTCTAAGATTTAAAGCACTACCCTATAAGCAAAGACTGGAAGATTTTCATGAGGATGCTTCATAAAATACTTCTGCAAAAGCTTTTTGTCAATCTACATTCAGAAAAGACAAAATGTTGGATCATCATATGTGAAAAGCATTCTAAATCCAAAGCAATATGAAAAAAAAATCTCTACATGTGCCATGCGTGTCCGTGCAGGCATGCTACACTAAGAAGTGTATACCTAGATAAATCTACTCTGCTACATACCTTAGATTCACCAACTTTGATAGGAAGAGTAAGCAGCAATTGGCCTGCAGCTACAAGATTAATTTCTTCGTCAGTTGTCATCTTGAAATTGCACTTGTCCATTTTCTACATGAAAGAAGCAATGAAAAAATGAGAACCTCATAAACCAAGATAATTGTCTCAAAAAAGTACAGAACCTCATAAATCAAGATAATTGTCCCTTGATAATGCTTATCTGGAAAATCCTTGTCTGCTTTTCCAAAATGAGCTGCATCTATTTGTAATCCAAAACTTTGCAAAAGTGGATTGGAGCATTAGACTGTATCCACTTCAGGGTTAAATCACTCTGATTTGTTCTGTTACAACACAAGAAAATCTGCTACTATCGGGCATGATTGTTGCAGCTACCAATGCTCCTACCAGACATAAGTTTATTCCTCAGTAGTTAATGATGCCAATTTCACACTTGTTTTTAATGTCCTTACCCAAGAGAAAGAGATTGAGTATGCTCAATGTAAATTGCCCTCCCAGCCAAGATGAGACATTGAATAGCGATCTATTTGCAATGATGTGGAAATCAAACAGTACGAAACACCCCCACTCAACAACACCTTAACCCCCAAAATAACCAGCTTTCTACAAGTGTTGGTCAAAATCCAGAAACTTCTCCCAGGACTGACAAATTCAGAATTGCAGGAAAGTGACATACCATGGCATCAGCATGCACAAGAAGAAAACCACATATTGACCAACCATCTACCATTTTGACAAGACTAATGGTTGGGCTGTACAAGCCAATTACTTAATTCCATTATGGGTTGCATGAGCCGACACATTGTTTCAGTTGTCATCGCTGCAACAAAAGTCGGGGAAAACCAAGTACTAGTGAATTCCAGTCCATCAGGCAATGCTGCTTTCCAAGTCCCTTGCCCAGCTCAACAAATTTCTTTGAGCAGAATATAGGGCTGCTTTCAGCATAAATCAATGATAAAGATGCACTCTAGAATGCCAGAGTATAGCATATAGCAATTGCCACTACAGGCATTGGCCCAAAATTCTGTTTCCACACCATATCAACAAGTGTATTTATCTGAAAAGCTCACACCCCCTAAGAATTTGGGACTGTAACTCCCTTGTTCATTTTGTTCAACCAGGAAAGGCTCCAAAGATCTCCATGCTCTCCCAACCTTCATTTTGAACCGCAAAGGAACTGGAAGACAAAGTAAGATAATTTAAAGAAATAAGGCTACAAAAGAGACAAGCATGATACGGATACACAAAAATGGTATAGCATATTAGCATTCCCTAACATCCAAAAGATCTCAAACAATCGCTGGGGAAAATGAACTCGCAACAAGGAGAAGACAGCAAGAAATCCATAAGTCGATTTCAGAACTCATACCGAGAAGCGACGCAGCTTTCTCCATGCTCATTTGAAGCAACCACCCAGCTTCCTTTATGACGGAAGGATCTGCTTCCGGTACTAATTTATCATGCACCTGGAAAGCAAACGTGAACATCATCTGTTACATTTATGCTAGAAAAGGATCCCCTCTCAACCTTCGGGTGACTGGAATAGAATAGAATCATTATGGACCGGGCAAGTGCTTAAAATAAGACACATAAATGACAAAGACAGATGATATAGCATTTCTTTCCAATTAGAGGAACATGTTTGAGTAAGTTATATTGGAGTAGTTATCCAGGGTGAGGGATCAATGAGCTTGACAAAAAGGCTAAGTTGCCTCATTTCTATGAGAAGTCCAGAAAGCCAATGACTCCTATTATGGCTGAATCAATCTAAGACGCCACCCTAGTTCACTCAAAAACCATGCATCACTGCCAGATAGTATGATGGCTAGCCCTCCAAAACAACCACAGATTTATCCATGTAGCTTACATAGCAAAATGCCCTATCCAGAGCTGTATCCAGTTTCCTCCACACTGCTGCTACTTCAAAGGCCTCCCGTGAATTTCTGACGATTGGGGAAAGGGGAGTGGAAGCCACTGTTATGAAGAACTACAATTGATCTTTAGCATACAACAAAACTTCGCAAATTTGTTAAGACTAAGAAAAGCAGGCATGAATGGTGTGCCAATTCCATGATGGCCACAGCTCACCCTACATATATTTGAATGAGAAGTCAACACAACATGGGAAATACTTCATAACTTTTAGAACTCATTGCATACTATAGAAGCACCCTGTCCCGGGCAAGATTCTTCTTGTCAATGCTGTGCTATTTAGCAGTCCATTTTAGGAAAAGCAGACAGCGAGGAATACTTCCTCAAATAAACAAAGAAATAACTTGAAGCACTCAAAAAGTTACCTGCAAAAGGATTCTGCAGTGGTCCCTAAGCATGTGAAATTTTGCTGCAACTGTTGCCGGATCGGAATCGTCAACTTCTCCAACAATCAGAGAATGTATATTGATCATTGCAATTTTAATGATGTCAGCAGCAGATCCCTGGAAAGAAGCAATCGCATACTTAACTTTTTCTTCTCCCACTTTAAAAACAAAATCCTCCACCCCAGTCCTCCACAACCCCCATCCATGCATAAACAATAACAAAAAACACTACGTGACAAATAGAATTGAAGCTTGTCTCTGAGCTTTAGACCTTTCTTTACTGCTTCCAAGTTTAATTTTTGCTAGGAAACGATTTCTTCCTTTAAGAGTCTTCACATATCAGCAGAAGCACAAGATCGATATATAATAGATCATTTGGCCAATAAACAAGCAAATGATTCCAAAATTACAAGATGCATAGGAGAAAGATGACAGATATATCAAGATAAAAACAAGATAAATTCTCATGAAGTTTTTATGGAGAAATGAACTGAAAGAACGTAGCATACAGAACAGAAAAATGTCAAAACATGACCTTGAAGAAAGAGATGTATCAACAACTGACTAAACAGAACTGGTATTTGCAAGGGCCAATTCAAAATTTCTTAAGCTCACACTCAGAATGCTCCTATAATTTTTGCATTATATTTGCAGAATAACTTGGACAACAAATGAATAGAAACCAGCAAAATATTAACTTAACCCTTTTTGACGACAAGATGTGACAGCTTCCTGAAGCCAAGAAGCAACACCAGGAAAGCACCTTTTAAAATTCTGAATTTTCTCAGTAGCGTCATCTAAACTGCCGTTCAGTTGTTCGGAAAGGGTATTAGGACCCATTCCGTACAGGATGCCGTAAACTAATCTTTTGCTTTGATCTCCTTCTTGGGAGGTAACAATAGATTCCTCTTTCTCAGTCCATTTCACTGCTATCATGGTGAAGATATCACCATGGCTTTTACTGAGAAGTTCGATTAGCGCAGTGTCTTTGGAAAAGTGAGCCATTAGTCTCAGTTCTATTTGAGAATAATCTGCAGCTAATAGCAACCAATTTTCCTGCAAAAACATTTGAGGAAGCTAAATGAACCACAAGGCAATTTCTGAGCCTTAAATACATATGTATTAGTACCATATATTGTAGCTTCAACTCACAATTGGAGAATCACGTTACCTCAGTAGGGACAAAAAAGTCACAAGCATTTATACAATAACGATCTACATTTGAATCATCTCCATCTTTGTCATTTTCGAATTCAACTATGTGCTCCACACACTGATACATAATTCATTACACTAGATATTAGTTTCTACTAGCACAAGAAGGAACATGAAGGGAATAAAGAACAAAACGTGAAGATTAGATTCCTCCATTGGAAGTCGTCCAGTTGCTGTTTGATGTTTGGAGCCAATGGCCATGAAGCATGTATTTCTGTGTCCTAATTGAAAGCCTAGCGAGCGAACAAATTGATCCCAAGGTACAGTTTAGTAGCTTTGCCAAAGATAGGTGCTCTTTTATGACCGGAATACTGGGATGCTCATGCCTGAAACCAAAACAAATTCTTTTTGGTACAAGAATGTATAAAGGGGGCGAAAGGAGAAAAAGGCACCACGTGCAATGAAATATCAAGCTGCACATTAATATCAATTACTTTCAAAGCGATATGGAATGTCCAAGCTCCAGAATTACATAAATATTTACAGTAAATATTGAACACGAAGGGGGTTTTTGGCTATGATCTCAGCAGCAAAATAAAGCACACAAATTTATTATATAACATTTTCAAATTGTCATGAACCATCCCAAGCTATTGATTTCACAAATTCCAAAGTTACAGCAGATCCAAACAAATTTTAGCAAAATATATGCACAGACATTCTTTTGAAGATCCAACATGAGCACTCTTGAGAAATATTTCCTAAGAAATAGCACATCATATATTACTATCTATTTTCTTTGAGTTCACAAAAAACCTGCTGAAATTATGTAAATCCATTCTGCAAGAGAAAAATATGCACAAGGTCCTTCACCAGTTCACTTCACAGGATTTAGCAATCGAGACAAAGAACAGAATAATAAATGGTTTTCCGCAATACCTCAACAAGTCCAAACAGTGCTTGTCGGTGCTTGGGCGTTGTTTTGCTCGATTGGACCCTTCAGGTATGGGCAGCATCAGGCACCCACAAAGGACATTTGCAATATCTGGCGCCAAATACTAAGAAAACGTCATACCAGCCGGTCTGTCAGCTTCCTTCTCAAGAAACCTCAGTTTTCTCCCTCACACTGGACACGCCTGAAGGCATCCCTCCATGTCAACACCGATTCCCCACACCTCCATGTCGGCAAGAATGTTCACCTGAATAAACATGTAAACACTTCACATTCATAACACACTTACATTAATTCTTTAAAGCATAAAGGAAATGACAAGAATAATTACACAACTCCATAGGCTCATACATGATGCCACACTTTCAAGAATGAAACAAGTTTGAAAGATTTAAAAGAAAATTGCCTGGACTTAATTTTAACACAAAGATGCGTTTTCTCTAGCATTCCACTCAAAATGGCCTTCAGTGATGCAAAAACAGAACACAATAGGGTTTCTCCCAATAAAGTATGTCTTTTAAATTTCGAATGAAGATCAGTGAAAAAAATGAAACATAACAGAAAGTTTGATGTCATTTAATTGATAAGAGGGGTATCATTAGTTTCCGACAACAAGAAAGCATTCTCTAGAGCATATCCTCTAGAGATAAACGGTGATACCAGTGGTCCATAGACTCCATACACATACGTTTCACTCAAGATACTTCAGTTCGACCATCTATTCTTTGCTCAAAGATTAAAGGAAAACCTCAAATAAAGGTGTTCAAGAACAAGATACATTATTTAGAACAGGTGACCTGAGAATTCTCACCAGTGGGATCTCAATGCTAAGAAAGGCTTCAACTAGTTCTTCAGAAATTAGCAATTTCCAGGGAACAGAATATAAGGCTTGGGTTTGCGCAACTCTGCGGCAGCAACCATTATGCGCAGCTATGCACATCTGATTTTTCTATCTACCACTCCGACTAGCAGCCGCTGCAGCCTCACTGGATAAACTTTTCTTAACTTCCTGTGCTAGTAGTTTCAACTTCATCAACCAACCCAAATCATGACAAGTTTTTAAATGCTTCGTCAGAAATAGTCATGTTTTGGTTGCGTCTCAAAGATGCAACATTATCTAAACGGAATTTCCCTTAACCTAAGACAATTACGTCGACCAAAAGCAATATCATAGTTGATAATTAAAGCAACTCACCTTTTCCAGATTGGGGTAGGAGCTTCTCTCCTCGTCAGGCCACAGGATCCATGCTACAATGCACATGTCGAGTCCATCCTGTACGAAAACCAGGGACAACACATAGTATGAGCTGTCAACAAGTTCACGACCCAAAGTTTTCACAGCAAGATTCAGGCTACCTAATCTCTGAATGGAAACACCAGGAACTTTAAACACCTGAATCTAACTTTTAAGTTCCAAGTAAACTTTTTCACATCTTTTCTCCCCATGATCATTACAATCCTGTTCCATCTTTGCATTGCAAGCTCAAACCGATGCTTTGGTGCCAAAACATCATCACCATCACCAGAAATAGTCATGGACAAGGTATCATTCCTTCTCTTAAACCAAAATAGATCCTTAGGAAGATTGACAAAGTACACTGAAGAATTTTCCCAAAAGATTGCTATGCCGTGTATTTCAAAAGGGACACCGGAATTCCCCTTCGGTCTTTTGCTAAAGTGAATACCGAAATAGAATTCTTGGGCTGTATCCCAAAGATCAAGAAAGGAATCAAATCCACCAGAAGTATTGACAGCACTTACAGGACCTTTGTCAGAAGCATTTTCCTTACTAACAAAACATGCAATTTCTGTGTCATGCCGCTCCTGCTCAACACGTTCATGATATTCGTCAAATGTCCTGTTTTCATTACCAGTTATAAGTAAAGGACCAGAGGAGGAGATGACTTCATTAGCAATATGGTAAACAGTAGTATTTTTCTCATCTAGAATAACAGGCCCTTCAACAGCTGCAGGATTTTTGGCACTGAAGTTAGTCTGCATGGTAGCAGCTGATTTTGCTTCATCTGTTTAAACATAGGGAAGCTCTTTGCATTCCAATTGCTTTGGTTCCTTCCTACCATTTGTTCCTTCTATCTGCCTATCTTTAGTATTATCTAATCTTTTTGGGACCAAGAAATACATTTTGATGAAACTCATTTGTTCCAGCCATAGCTGCAATTCGTGAGGTTGCCTATAATAAAGTCAAAATTACAGCTGCTTACATGACTAAAGACTAAAACTCACTCAGTCAACATATTCTAAGTTAGATTCTTTCAGTTAAAACAAGTAGCTGTAAACAGAAAGATACAAATGCAGACAAGAAATCATAAAATTTGGTCAGGTAGTACATGCATATACTATAGAGAATAAATTGAGATACTTAATAATTCAGTCATATCTAAGGAGCATGCCTTAAGTACCAACAAGTAGGAAAACTATATAACGATAGGATGATCAAGAAGTCTAAGGAGAATGCCTTTTAACTCATAGGTGCTGCTTTCCAATACATTGACTGAAATTCAAGAAGTTTTGTGGCTGAAAACTGAAGTAATATTCTCTCATCAGTTTCCCCAGTGAAACTCATCATGAACAAAGCTTACTTAGTCTAGTAGAATACAGGGGACTAATTTTTGTCCTCGTCATCTGTTCTCAAGACTATTACAGTGCTACAAAACTACTATAGCGCAACAAAACTAAGCCCTTCTCTCAAAATATCTTATATCTCATGCAGTACAAAACATCACAAAACAGGCAAACAACAAATGTTGATCACAAAATCACGAAACAGGCAAAGAACAAGTGTTGATCAAATTACGTGAGTTCGCAAAATAGCTTGCAAATCTGGCTTGGTAGAACCCTTCTCTTTCATCTCAACAGAGGCCACGACCGACTCCACCGGTAACTCATCACAATTATTCCTACCCCCCTTCCCCGACCCCACAAGTGCCTCCAAAACCTTCGAAATCCAACCCGACCGGTGAAACCCTAATCCGGTCCGATAACCTCCTCCCGGCGACATCGACAGCTTCCTCGTGCTTGGCGACGGCTCCTTCCCGCAGTGGCGACGGCTGCCGGTACCTCGACGGCACCACTATCGCCGCCTCCCTCGACATCCATAGGTTCTCTTCCTTAGCCAAAACAAGGATCGGAACCATGCACTTCGACGGCACTGGCGACGACGAGCGCTTAAGTTTTCCGGCCGCCAGCAATGGATCTCCCTAAACAGCCGCCGAGCACGAGGAAACTAATCTATGAAAATAAAATCCACAACATATTTCCCTAACACTACCTGCAATCCATATACTAATTACCCAAGAAATAAAGCTGGACAAGAACATCCAAGCCCGATGAGTTAATAACGTCTACCTTGAGTAATGACGAGAATAGTCATTCGGGCTTCAAAGGGCCTTAGTCCAGAACTGAAAAGGGGCTAAAGTTTTTGCTCTCTCTGTTTGCATCATCCTGAAATAGAAAAGAAACCAAAAAAGAATGAAACGGAAATTTTCCTCAACGAAAAACAAAAACAGAAACACATAATAAGCACAAACGTGATACATCGTTGCGTGACAGCCGATAGGTTAATGCCGCATGAACATAACGTTAAAAACAGTAATAAAATAAAGAAGAAGAAGATGAAGAAGAAGAAGAAGCCCATATATGAATTATATATACACGCACACTCCGTGACCTAAGTCGCTAACTGTAGTGAAAACATGAGTAATCGACACATATAAGAAACTAAAAACTAAAACTATAGACATGCTTTGTATGAGAAATCAATGAAAGTAGATGCACTCATCGCTGGAAGCAATTCCATCAGATACAGACAAAACAAAATTCGAAGAATCTAGAGAGAGAGAGAGAGAGAGAGAGAGAGAGTGGCTTGCTAGAGGAATCGCAAAGAGGCGTCAAGAGAGAGGAGTGGGAGCGTCGACATTGCAGGGAGCGAGAGTTTTGCAATTTGAAAAAGAAACGGCGGGAGGGAGAGAGAGAGAGAGAGAGGGGCTAGAAGAGAGGGAGAGAGACGTTGCGATTAAGATACACGCAGAGATTCTGTGGATCGTGTGGAAATCCCAAATTAGCTAGAGAGAAAGAGAGAGAGAGAGAGAGAGAGAGAGAGAGACGTTGCGATTAGATACGAGAGATCCCGTGAATCGTGTGGAAATCCCAAATTAGTTGCAAAGTTTACGTTAGACTTGTCACTTAAGTAACCATACTCCTAATAAATGAGCGTCCATTTCAAATTGTCACCGACTCAAGCCTTGCTTGTTTCACCTTAACAGTTTGTTTGTTTTTTTAGCTTGTTTTTTTTGTTTTTATTCAATTTTTCTTACATTTTAGGTAACATCATAGTTTTGAGTGGAAAAACTGACTCAAAACTCACATTTGGGTATAAAAAAATATTTGGATAAAAGTTATAAAATACCTTTTTTTCTTTCTATCTCTCTCCACTAATTACATTAAAAATAACTTTCAAAAATGAGAATCAAACAAGGAGACGGAGCAAAAATTTGACTATAAACTAGCCAGATGGTTCCGGGGACATTTAAAAGAACATCTCATAATTTCCAATCAAATTTGATGATCTGAGCAGCTCAATATGATCAGAACGTAATTTTAAAGGTACTTGATAGAAATTAGCATAAAAATATCCAGGGAAAGGCTTGATCTGAGCAATTTTTAGTTCAGGTTTTATGAACGGTCCAATTAAAAACACCTCAAAACAAGCACATTTCGGTTTTTTTTTTTGCCAATTTCTCGCGAAATACCTTTAAAATCACATTCTGCACACATTGAGCGGCTTAGATCATCAAAATTTGATCGGAAACTCTGAGATTGAGATTTATGGTGTTTTTTAAGATGTTTTTTTAGATGTCCCTTAAACCGCTCCGGTAAACTAGCAAATGCGAAAATTTTAAATGAGGAAAAACCCAAAAAAATTAAGTGAAACACCCCCGTCATGTGTTATATTTCTTTATACTATTGGATATCCGGGCCAGCTTGCATACACCTTTATTAATTTTAGAGTCCTAAAGTTAACAGCCAAGCAAACCGTTTAATAACCCTAAGGTTTGGAATATTTGGCCTCCATGAAATTCATCTCAAAACCCTTGGGATTGTCATTTACTTTTGTTCCAAATGAACAGTACGCACCCCGGGTTCCTTTTCTATTAACTAGCTTTGTTCTCGTTCAATACACGGGATAAAATATCTGTCTGGTTCCGCTACAAAACATCGAGCTTGCACAAAATTTATCGTTTGTCACTTTGTCTCGTGCATCGAACAGAAACAACGCTAGTTTACTTAAGCGTCAAGTAGTTATAGATCCGAGTAGGATTTTCCTGACGTTCGAATAGTGTATTTTCTAAAATTCTAATCTACTTTTTATAACTGTGTAACTGTGTTGCCATTCAAAAAAAACTGTAACCACGAATTCCAAGGGTTATTTTTTCTTAATAACCTTTATCAAGTTTTTTTTTTTTGTCTGTATTTGAAAAAAAAAATTCCCTCTTTTGATAGTTTTGTGTTGATTTTTCTATGAATTATTGGCTTGTTTCAATAAGAGAATTCAAAAAAATAAAATAAAAAAGCACCCTCTAGTGGCCCTAACGTTTACTATGCTATCCTTCGTGGAATTCGAACGTGCGATCTCATAGAAAATAATGGCTTATTAATTTTCTCGTCCAATAATCATCGATATCATCAAATTTTCATGATACGTGCTATATATCTTAAACACTTTGCGGTAAACTCGGTTCACATTTGTAAATTTATCTTAATGTCTCGATAAATCTTATGATACGTTGTGAGATACGCAAGAAATAGCAAAATTATATAGTTGAAGAGCAAACTTATGTATCGTCAAAGTTTCTTCCCACTATAACTCAACTCTCCACTAAAAATCATTCTCTTTCTTACAAAAATTATTCAATACTCTCGGAGTACCACGTGGCATGTCCTACGTGGTGCTTCCGGCCAATAATTTATCGCTACCCAAGCTAAGTGGGTCAACCCTTGTCCCCGTAAAATTTCCCGCTACTTGATTGGTTGGAGCACTACGTGAACATGCCACATGATAGTCCGGGCCTATTGAATAATGACTTCCCACCACAACTCAAATTTTCCAATAAAAATCCTTCTCTTTCCATGGTACTCTGTTCTTCCAACACATTTTCTTCACTTCCCTAATTTTCACCCTCTTCTCCACCTATTCTATATCCCAAACTCAAACTAATCCTTTTTTCTTCTTCAACGTTTAGCTCGCCTAGTAATAAACCTTTTTTCAAGTTCCAACCAATCCTTTTTTCTGTCCACTAGTCTTTCCAGCACTAAATGGAGTCTTTATATGAGAAATCCTCTAGCAATTGTAGATCAAAATGTAATCTCACCAATGAACAACGCCAAGCAATTTTCATGCTCTTTTGGTACCAATTGAATGTGAAAAATCATGAGGGGATTTTATTAGTAGTGAGGTTGATACATTGTTCTCTGTCCATCCAAAAACAGTTAGTCGAATTTGGCAACAAGAGAAGTATTGCTAATGGGTCCATGGTTGACGTGTCCTCGAAATTGCACATTGCATATCGTAGTTACGCGGTCAGATCATAGATTCCAAACCCTAGATACTTTCTTCCATTATTCCCAAGCCTTTTTAATTAAATTGCTCTTTAGTTTAATTAGCTATTCAAACTAATCCAATCAAATCAAACTTTCTTTTTCCGAATTAATCTGAAAGTTACTCGAATTTAGTGTGACGTAGCAATACTGTCTTTGAGGATCGATACATGGACTTAGCCACTATTCTTTGAATATTTGTTAATTCACATTGATATTTTTTTTCTTAAACTATCTTTTCTAGGGTGGTTGTTAAGGGGACAACATGCGTGTTGGGCCAATCTAGGCCGTCCATATTCGGCAATGAATAGCTCCATCTTGATCAAATAGTTCTCAACCATCCATTGATGTTCTGAGATGTAATTTGAGCCGTCAAATATTGCCGAGCATGGACAACCTGAATTGGCTCAATACGCATGTTGTTTCAAAGGGACAAAACACACCCGAGTTCCTTTTCTATCAACTAGACAAAATATTTGTGAGGCTCTGCTACAAAATGTTGAGCATTGTTTGTCTGTGCATCGAACATGAAAGCAAACAATGTTAGTTGCAAATAAGAAACAGAAAATCCATGCAACAATCAATACCAATGCACAACGCCAAACCCTAGCAAAACTAAAGTTGCACTGCAGCTCTCTCTCCCTCTCAGACTCCCATCCCTTCGGGAAAAAAAAACAAAAAAACAAAACAACCATGGCAGAAGAGGTGCAGAGCACTCCTACGGCACCAACAAGAAGAAGCAGACGCGGTGGGGCGCTGGCTTTTCAGCTCCGCCTGATTCCTACAACAGCGTCCTGCCGCTCGGGGCGCAAGAGATTGCTGCCCGTATCGTCAACACCGCCGAAGCCAAGCGTCCTAGGGTTGATAATAACGCGGTGAAGGTCGGGGTGGGTGTTTCGATACCAATGATTTCAACAACAGTTTGTTCTCTTTTCTGGAATTATAGTGTTTTCAAATCGGATATGTACCGTGTAAATATTGTGTACAATTAAAAGAGTTATGCCAAATAACACCCGATAACTCTGTTTCGAATATGAAAAAAGAAGTTTTTATGATGAAAATTTCTATACGAAAAGGATAAGGGGTGGGACACCTATAGTTTTTCGCAGAGGTATAGCCAAGAATCTATACAAGTTGGGGTAGCTTTTAAACATATTTCAACCAACCAAAAAATATAGTACGACTTAGCCGCAATGATATAATAGAAATTGAAAAAAGGATCGTGCTAAGAATTAAAAAACCTAACATAGTTATTAAGAAAGTAACTAGAATATAAACACCGACGAATTGTTTGAATTGTCTCAATGGATCAAGTTTAAGAGCAATTCACTGCGTAATATTTAGCAATTTTTATTATTATATATATATATATAACGCATAGCCCATGGTTTCAGCACTTTTGAATTTTGGACAATATGCATTAGAGAGTTTCAAATAGTATGTGGCCACTATTTTTTGCATTAGACACCATTGTTCATTATGTGAAATAAAAAGTTGAGAATGAAATGATATTTGAAATGTCTTAAAGTGATTAAAATTAAGTTTATTAAATACAACTAATAAGACAAAATTTAAATTTAAATAACAAATCAGTGGGGCCGTGCTTCCGCTTGTCCTATACTCCCTCCGTCACTAATTTTCGAAGGACACTTTATGAATCATAGGATGTATATCCCGTACCATAGGTTTGTAACAACTGTGTCCGTAATTGATTGGTGCTTTAACTTTTTTGTTACGTTGTTTCCGATTTAGATTGATGGAATAATCTTTTTAACGGAACTTCCATGAACAGAAGTTTACCGTTTACGGAGTTGAATCGAGTGTGTATACGTTCCAGCTTTGGACAGTCCAGCTTCAAATAAAACTTTTCTGAAAAATAGAACTCTTCCCCAGAAAAGTTTTATTTAAATTCGGACCGTCCAAAGTCGAAACGGACAGCCCAAATCGCGCGTCTCCGTTAATGTCTTATTCACTGCTGCTCCGTGAATTAGACAATGTCTAGATTGACTGTATTCTGCTTATACTTGGTATCTGTTTGTATGTATGGAGATGTGGATATGTGTGTATCCATTTATTAGAGCACCTCAAACCCAACTCTCGGAAGTGGAGTCTTAATTACATTTAACTTTGAAATGTGCTTATAGGTAAACTTACCAGTCGTCAAAATTGGAGAAAATTTCTTTTATATCCCTTCGACTTTAATCAAAAATTCATTTTGGTTCTTCATCTTTTAATTTCGGCATAAAAATACTTCGACTTTCAAAATTTTTTCAATCTGGTCCTGTTGAAGGAATCCGTTTTCTTTTTGGACGGAAAAAATGACATTGACTTCTTTTGAGGGGCATTATTGTCCTTTCCCCTCGTCCCTTACCCTAGATCCATTGGAGGGAATCAAAACCCACGTTCAGATCAAAAAAAAAAAATCAAAATCCACGTTACCCACTTGTAAACCAAAAACAAAACCCCAAAAATTTCAAAACCCAACAAACCCAATCCCAGAAACTCAAAAACACAACCGTAGGTGAGACGATCGCGTGGGAGACGCAGCATTTCGGGTTGAAGAATGTCGGCGGATGGAAGAACCGTAGGTGAGATTACTTTTTGGGTTTCGATTTTGGTCATTTTTAGTCTTGAAATCTGGAAAAAAAAATGATTTTTTGGTCCTGATGTTCGATTTCTGGTTGAAGAATGTCAACGCAACATTCTTGGTCTTGATACACGATTTATGGTCGAAGAATGTCAACGCAACATTGTTGGTCTTGATGTACGGAAAAAAATGATTTTTCTGTCTATTTAGGGTTTCGATTTTGGTCATTTTTCACTAAAATAGAAACTGTGTTGAAGAGGTACATAAGTCAATAAGATGCTTATTTTTACTTAGTTCGGACAAATAAGCTAAAGTGACTTATTTTTTGTCTTTAATCAAATTTTTTTCGTATCACTTGGCTTATTGTCAATTTTTTTGGGGATTATTGCATTCTCATGACAAGAGGAATCTAAAAAGTAAAAAATTTTGACCGAAATCCAATTTTTTTTGAATAAAGACGAAAAAATTGGCTTATTGAAATTTTTTCGTCTTTATTCAAAAAAAATTGGATTTCGGTCAAAATTTTTTACTTTTTAGATTCTTCTTGTTGTGAGAATGCAATAATCCCCAAAAAATTGACAATAAGCCAAGTGATACGAAAAAAATTTGAATAAGGACAAAAAATAAGCCACTTTGGCTTATTTGTCCGAACACATTTGTCTTTTTGAAAAAAATTATGAGTTTCGATCCAAATTTTTTACTTTTTCGATTCCTCTTGTCGAGAAGAATTAATAAGTCACAAAAGTTTCACATAAAATTAACAAATAAAAAAGAGTGAATAAAAACAAAAAAAAAAATAAGACAAAATGACTTCTAATTTGAAGGGGGACCATTTTTATGAACAGAGGGACCATTTTTATACGCAGGGGGGGACCATTTTTGGTACACAAGTGGATACGTGGGTTTTGATTCTCTCCAATGGACCTATGGTGAGGGAGGAGAGAGGGAGGAGGGAAAAGGACAATAATGCCCCTCAAAAGGAGTCAACGTCATTTTTTCCATCCAAAAAGAAAACGGATTCCTTCAGCAGGACCACATTGAAAAAAATTGGAAAGTCGAAGGATTTTTATGCCGAAATTAAAAGGTGAAGGACCAAAATAAATTTTTAAACAAAGTCGAAGGGATATAAAAGAAATTTTCCCTCAAAATTGCAACCCATACTGTACTTATATCTCAATCTCAATTTTCCAGAGATTCAATGATTCTCCCACTTTCCCCAAAAAATTTACGAAACAATTCTCCCCAAAAACTAGAATTTGATTTTGTTAGCACATAATATTTCGTAATGTTATTATTTGAATGGTTTGTCTATATCTTTTTTATGTTGGCCTTATTTAAAGAGAAAGTTAGATTATAATTGAAAGTTCAATGTAATTCCCTCGTTAATACCTGTTTCTTATGGCTTCCAGTTCCGGGAAACAAGCAAAAAGATTTATATAGCATCTAGCAACATAGGCGTGATTATCGGGAAAAGTGGCAAGACTATCAAGTATCTTCAGCTTCAATCTGGAGCTAAGATTCAAGTAACACGGGATTTGGAATGTGACCCTTATTCTCCAACTAGGCCGGTTGAGCTTATGGGTACATCAGATCAAATAGCCAAAGCTGAGCAATTGATACAGGATGTTCTTGCTGAGGTAATGCATGTGGTGCTGTTTTAAGTTAAACCTGGGAATCTCTTACTTCCTGGTTTACTTGGGTAAGTTTTGTATTGGAACCAAGTTAATGCAACTGTTCTTCACTGACTCTGCTGGTTTAATTTTTGGGACAGGCTGAATCAGGGGGTTCTGAAATAGTTTCTCGCAGGGTAACTCCGGGGCAGCCTGGTTATGATAGATTTCTAATGCAAATCCCAAGTAACAAGGTAATTGGAATTCATGTGGTTGACTCATTAACCTTGGTGGCACAAATTCCCAGCGTGGAAAACAATTGATACCTAGTTTCTGTTTTCAGATTGGTCTGTTGATTGGAAAGTTTGGTGAGACCATAAAAAGTATCCAAGTCAGGACAGGAGCTCGTATTCAGGTCTTGCGAATGCTACATATTGTTCTCTCTGCTTCATTCTTTTTCTTTTATTTAGATTCTTGGTCGTGTGGTTTCTTTGCCTAACTTCCCTAGTGTTTGATTTAGCATTGGCAGTCCTCTCTCTTTCTTTTCTGTTTTTCCTCTTCACGAAAAAAGTTGTGCTTGGGTTCCAAATTTGACATCGTAGTGTTATGCTTCCTGACTGCTGTTTGTGAAATTCAACCAGATTCTTGGTCCGTGCCCGGGTGACACATCAGAAGAGAGGACAGTAAGAATAGAGGGGGGACAAGTGAACAGATTGAGGCAGCAAAAGAGTTGGTCAGTGAGGTATGTTGGATAGGCCCGGAGGGAGTCGGAGATGGGACTACAGAACGGGCTATTGGATCTCATGCTTCAAGTGTGGAGCCTTCTCACACGCGGGAGGGGACAGATGTTTGCTGTTTGCTGCCTTTGTCTCGGAGGTCCCTCGTAATTGGAGAGAGGGTGATTATACGGTGTCGCATTTTCCAGATGGGTCCGCCAGCGTGAGATTGGGAGCACAGGGGGGGATAAGGTTATGTCCTCGTGCTTTGTTTGCCCAGGTTCGAGAAGAGCATAAAGCTATATAAAGAAAACTAGAATCCATACGAGATCTGTCAATCAATTATTAAGAAGTAGAGAGAAGAACAAGATAGAGAGAGAGTTGTATTTCTCATTTCTGATTTATCTCGATCATTTGATTACAAGCTAAGCACTTCTATTTTATACCTGAGAAGAGACAACCAACCTACAGCTGGCAGAAGCTAATCTCCTAATTACATATTACACTACTAACAACAAGTAATTGCACATTGCACATTTGCCCCTTAATGATTCTTACTTACACACCCCTGCAAACTCAAGGGGGTATTGACCACCATGAGTTTGGACTTCAAATATTGAAACCGAGCAACAGACAACGGCTTAGTGAAAATATCTGCGATTTGATCCAAGGACCCAACATGCTGTATCAAAATCTGTTTGGACACAACCTTTTCTCTGACAAAATGGTAGTCAACCTCCACATGCTTTGTCCTGGCATGAAAGATAGGATTGGAAGCAAGAGCAATGGCTGACAAGTTGTCACACTTGACAATATGAGGAAGAGTAGGGGATAGAGATAAATCAAGAAGAAGCTGCTGTATCCAGGAAACATCAGCAGCTGTATTTGCCAATGCCTTGTATTCGGCTTCCGTGGATGATCTAGCTACTGTTGGTTGTTTCTTGGCACACCAGGAAATCAAATTAGAGCCAAGAAACACACAAAACCCTGTGGTGGATCGTCTGTCCAGATGGTCACCAGCCCAATCAGCATCTGTGAAGGCAGTGACACTCAAAGGACCAGGCACAAACTGCAACCCTTGATGCAAACTCCCTTTAATATAACGTAGAATTCTCTTCACAGCAATAAAGTCACTCTGTTTGGGAGCATGCATATGCTGGCAAGCAAGATTGACAGCAAAGGAAAGCTCAGGTCTGGTCAATGTAAGATACTAGAGAGAACCAACAATACCTCTGTACCAATGCTGATCAGAGAAAGGTATATCTTGTTCCAGAATAGCAGGTTTGGTTGAACAAGGAGATGGACTTGGTCTACAATCGAACATGCCAGCCTTGACCAACAAATCAGTTGCATACTTGGTTTGAGAAAGAAGAATCCCATTATTATTGGTCAATACTTCAATACCCAAGAAATAACTAAGAAAACCAAGATCTTTCATAACAAATTTGGAACTCAGTACTTTGATCAATTCAGTGATATAGACAGTGTTACTTCCTGTGATTAAGATGTCATCTACATACACAAAGACTACTGTTATGGCTTTTTCATTCTTCTGAGTGAATAAGGAAGCATCAGCTTTGCTATTGATAAATCCCTGAGCAAGCAGAAACCCAGAAAACATAGCAAACTAGGCCCTTGGGGCCTGTCGTAAACCATAAAGAGCTTTTTCAAGCTTACACACATAGTGATGATAATCTGGATTTTTGTAACCCAATGGTTGTTTCATGTATACATCTTCTTCTAAAACACCATGTAGAAAAGCATTAGTCACATCTAACTGTCGGATAGTCCACTGAAAATGAACAGCCAAGCTAAGCACTACTCGAACAGTAGGTTGTTTAATGACAGGACTAAAAGTTTCAGAAAAATCTAACCCTTCAGTCTGTTGATTGCCATTAGCAACTAGCCGAGCTTTATAACGAGCGACACTACCATCTGAATTTCTCTTTATCTTGTAGATCCACTGGCAACCAATAATGTTGTCATGAGATGGAGGAGAAACAAGGGTCCAAGTCCCCTGTTTGACTAAGGCCTGATATTCTTCAGCCATGGCCTGCTGCCAAGCTGAATAATGAACAGCTTCAGAGTAATGTTTAGGTTCAGTTTGTGGCAAAGAAGGTACATCACCAACAGCCACCATACTAAAAGGAATTTTAGGTTTGAAAATACCAAGCTTAGACCTGGTGGTCATAGAATGAGAAGGAGGATGGTGAGTAGAAGAGGAGGGAATAGAAACAGAAGGAGGAGAAGACACAGGAGAACTAGAAGTGATTAGAGGAGAACCCATTAAAGGTGGAGACTGAGATTCAGAAATAGCAGGAACAGAAGCAGGTATAACAGGAAGCACTGATGTAGAAACCAAAGGAGTAGTAGAATAGGTGTCTAAGGTTGTAGGAAAAGAGACAGAAACTGGAATGAGTATATCATCAAATGTGGTAAGAGGTACAGAAAACTTGGATATAACAGAAGAATAAGAGGAAGAAGAAGAAGGCACAAGAGAAGAGTAGGGAAACTCATCCTCAACAAATCGAACATGGCGAGAAATATACACCTTGTTAGTGCTAGGATCATAGCATCTATACCCCTTAGTATTGGCACAATATCCAAGAAAAACACAAGGTTTGGATTTTGGACAAAGTTTATTATCATTATATGGTTTAAGCCAAGGATAGCAACAACATCCAAAAGCTTTAAGAGACTGATAGTGAGGAGGAGTTTTGTAGAGCATAGTATAAGGAACTTGAAACTTAAGAGAAGAGTGGGGCATCCTGTTAGCTAAATAGACTGCAGTAGTCAAGGCTTCAAGCCAAAATAGAGTTGGTAAACCAGCTTGAAGAAGAAGAGTAATACAAGTTTCCATAAGATGTCTATGTTTTCTTTCTACTGTACCATTTTGTTCAGGTGTATGAGGACAAGAAGTTTGATGCAACACTCCACTAGAAAGAAACAAGTGAAGAAGAAAATTGTTGATAAACTGATGGAAACAGTGTATAACTACACAAAATTGTACCGTTTTCTTTTGAATTGACTAGAGAAATATCTGATGCATATTTTTTAAACAAAAATGATACTCACACAACAATCCAAACATAACAACTTACACAACCTCTCACATGCATGTGGGCTCCACACACACTACTATGTGTGGGCCCCACATGTATGTGAGAGGTTGTGTAAGTTGTTGTGTTCGAATCGTTGTGTAAGTAGCATTATCCTTTTTTAAAATGTGGTTAGCGCCACCACTGGACTCCCAATGCCTTGACTGGCTCGATTGGCTAGTCAAAATCAAATAGCGTTGATGAAGATCGTGCTCTTAAACATAGCAGGAGCTTTGTATATTGTATTGTCCAAATACTGTTATTCGTGTGTGGAATTAACTAACATAAATAAGAGAAGGCGAAGTTGTTGAAAAAAAATCAAAAATGCTAAAGATATAGACGGAGGATCACAAATTCGGTCGCATAAGTGTTCGAAAATGTTCGATGTGTGTGAGTCTCATGTAGTGATTGCAACGGGCAGGCCGGGTGGATATTTTTTGAGTTTTGTACCGTAATAATTATGAAACACCAAACAATTACAAATGCCATGAAACATGAACACAATCTGTAAAAACGTAAAGCATTTAAGATGATGGTAAGATCCATGGAAGGGCATATCAAGTCATTGTCCTAAAGCCGTATTCGCCTCCCTTCATTTAGATTCTGATGGTCGAATACCACTCGAATTCAACGCAAGTGCAATGAAATCCCTGGTAGATTAGTAGATAGTTGTCTAGTACCGAGGGCAATACTTCTTGATGTGAAATAGTCCATATCCTTCTTAAAAAATAAAAAATTATTTTTAATTTTCATGCTTAAAAATAATGTGCTAACAAAAATAAATTTTCATATTTTTTTTTTTTGGCATTGTTTAAAAGATCTATATTGTTTTTTTTAAACTTCAATAAATTTATTATTTTTAAACTTGAAAATTACAAAAAAGAAAATACTTATTTTAAAATAAGTACTTTTTTGATATCCGCTTGTATATTCATTTTTCTGTAGAAAAGACCACCTGAAAGACTTTCAAGGGTCAACTGGAGATATAGACAAAAAGAAAGCACTACTTCAAATATCAGTACAAAGGGTCCCCCACAAAATGGAGAGAGAAAGGAAAATGAAAGAGGTGGGAGAATGTTTCAATCTGAGCCGTCCAATATACTTTTGAACAGTCCGAATGTGTTGTTTGGGCACCACGTTAGTCGGGTGACGTGGTACCCACCCGAAACCCAAAAATTTCTCCACAAGATGAAATTCTATGGACATAGTTCCTTTAAAGTTTAAACCTACAAACTTGGGTCACTAGTTTGACAGCAACCACTCTACAGTACCGACCAGAAACAAACAAATCGCTTGTGACAGTAACCACACTACAGTACCGACCAGAAACAAACAAATCGGAGCTACCACATCGACCAAAGGAATTTACTCCTACTTCACTACGCAGCCAGCACTAATTCATGGTCCAGGGAAATTGTCTCTGAGGGATTTCCAACTTTGTTTTTAATAATAGGATGTGCGGGCTAGCTTGTTCACATCTCGAATAATTTTAAGAACCTGAACCTTACACTAGCTAAAAGTTTTTGATTTAAATCAAGCGTGGATTATGTTCTTCAGTGCACACCTAAACAGAAGAACGAAATAGACCAAGAACTGAAAGATTTGAAATTCACTGAGGGTCCGTTTGAATAGAGTGAAAGTGCTAGAAAATGCAAGAAAGAGAAAATACTGACACTTTTTTGGTGTTTGATTACCATGAAAATACAAAAAAGTGTAAAAAAATGAATTTTCTTGTACAACTCATTAAAGCATGAGTACATAGCTTATGTAAAGGTGAGCCAACGCGTTTTAACCCAATAATCGATGTCATCAAAATTCTACGTGTTACCTATCCTATACATAACTTTTTAAGAATAAAATGTGAGTATCCCAATACTCTACAAAAAGATTAATAGATAGTGCTCGTTACATACCTCGTTTTGCAGCTATACCTTCACTCAGATGGCATACCTTCTTTGGAAAAAGATTTCTACTCCAGTACTATACCAATATTCTTGACTGTAGCAGCATTCTTCATGCAATTGAGTTTTGCCAATGTAGGTACGCCATCTGATTTCTCATAACTCAGGGTGTCCAGATCAACTAGGAGTGTCATGTGTTATACGTTGCGAATTTAACTCTTGAATATGTGATGGGCTGTATGTTAGGCACCCAAAGTGGTGGGATATTAGGTTTTTTGTATTTAACTTGGTAGTCGACTCAATAGACCGACTAATTGAGAAATTGATTCTATCGTCCACTAGCCTATATAACACGTGGATTAAAAGCACGCGGATAGAAGTCATACACGATTTGAACAACATGGTTTTGAATTGTTGGAGTGATTGTTAGCCAAAAAGGTTGCCAAATTCACGTCAGGATATGGTTCCTTTTATTCGCATCTGCATTTAATTTTTAATTTGTGCGAGGAAGTAAATACAAGACGAGTGAATTCTCCCTTCTACCGTGGTTTTTGTTTAATTTTCGATCATATACAATCTTTGGTTGCCACGTCATTAGGGTAATGGGGGCCAATTTTTTTTAATGAATTTTGAATTTTTAGATTGTGAGTTATAGGTATTGGATTATGATTAGAATTAGAATAAGTGAAAGTGTTTTTTTTGGATAGGGAATAAGTGAAAGTGTTTGAATATATAGAATAGATTTTCAATTGAGCAGTGTCTATGGTTATAATCTTAAGTATAAATTAAGATGCTTTTTTCATTGCCTCGAGTTTGCTAATCTATATAACATGGGAGGGTAGTAATTTTTTGAAAATGCTTCAGATAAGTATTCTTTTCAGATGCAGATTTCGTTGACTGCAAATTAAACAAGAATCTATTATGAAAATGTAAAAGCTTTTCTACATCTGTTCTAAAATTAGGTCTCATCACTCAATTTCAAGAATGCATTCTAGCATAATTTATTCTAAAATTTCTTTCAAACCCCAAAAATAGGAAATAAGAAATAGAAAATGGGAAAATGGGAAAATTTGACTTATGCAAACACGTCACTGCTGTTACATGAGTCTGTTCGTTTGATGATATTCATAGTGAAGACATGTATAGGCCCTGTTGCAGCTAATTTTTTTCCTCTAATGCTACTAGTACCGACGGGTTGTATACCGATTCTAAACAGGCGATCCTGCGACTACGGGTTCTACACGGATGATCCGAGCTGTTCAATAATTTAAAGTTTTCATCGATTTGAATTTATGGTTTCGACAGATGCTCATCTTCAATCAAATAAACAGGCCATAAAAGTTCCTGTGTTTATGAACCTACTGATGAAAACAGATTTTGTGTTTCGGGAAAGGAAACTTTTATTGGGTTAGAAAACACCATAATCATGAAGACTAAATTATCAAAAATTCTAGCAACACTACTTCTTTTCACAACTTCAGAAATAACTGTGCCCGAAACTGTTGGATGCACGTGGACATGTAGCATTCCTCCTAAATCAATGACTTGAGGAAGTTTAGGCTGGGTCCTTTTTTAATTAGTTATCAATGTATTAGAGGTAAAGTTGCTTCATTGTGACCTGGAGGTCACGGGTTTGAGTCACAGAAACAGTCTCTTTGCTTGCAGGAGTAAGGCTGTGTATATCAACTCTTCCTTAGACCTCACAATGACCGGAGTCTCATGCACTGTCCTTTAGTATACTACTAAGTTGTCCTTTTTGCAGAAGAAAACGCAAACACCAATGCGAGGAAAGTGGGAATGAGAAGGATCAAACCTAGCCCGCTGCGGCCTCCAATGGCAGATCAGCCAAAGCACCAGAGGGCCGGCCCCGGGGTAAGCCCCGCAAGCCCTCGGTCTTGGGCAACCCTCCGGATTGGGGCAGCCAAAAAAAAATATATATTTAAGTTAGATTATAAATTATAAAATGTTTCTTATTGTAGCATAATACTTGGCTTGGTCTAGTGGCAGCGGGCATTGACAAATAACCAATGCCTACCTGGTTCGAATCCCCAGCGCTCTTGTTCTTTTGTTTCCTCTATTATTTTGAGATCCGCTGTTTCCATTTTTTTGTTTGCCTATTCTGATTCTACCCCTTTTTTTCCTTCCCAACAATAATAATCTATAAGTAGTATATTCTTAAATTTGATTTTAAAAAAAAAGTCATAGTTAAAAATTTAAAATAAATTTTTATTTTTTATCTTCGAACTACTATTTTGCAAGAGAGATTAAAGAGATTAACTATAATATCAACTGAAAATGAAGCATAGCTAACACAATATTTTTGGGCTTTTTTAACTTCTTATGCTTTTCAAGAAAGATCATTCTTCTCACATCTATCAACTAAAAAGTCCGAAACAACCAAAAATTATCGGAACGAGTCCCGAGTTCTTATATACATAAGTAAAGTACGATGACTCAATTGAGAAAATTGTTTCAAAAAATGGTAGGAGAAGTTATTTTCATTAAATCGAATCGTGCTAATCATAAAGCACTCTAAACGGGATTTACATACAAATGTTTGGTTTGTTTTTTTTTTTTTTTGATGTTATTCAAGCTAAAAAACAATGTAATTTTGATTTTTTTGATTTGTATTTTTTAAAATTTTGTGTAACTTAATAGTAAGTGGGCAACAAAGTATAAGGTTGGGCTAGGGCAACCTAAATATCGGGGCCGGCACTGCCAGAGGCCACCGCCACGTAACACGACTGAAAATGGCGTTAGCACCACCACTGGACTCCCCATGCCGTGACTGGCTCGATTGGCTAGTCAAATAGCGCTAATGAAGATCGTGCTCTTAACATTAGTGGGAGTAGTTTGCATTGTACCGTCCAAATACTGTTATTTGTGTGTGGAATTAACTAACATAAACAAAAGAAGGCGAAGTTGTAGGGAAAAATGCTAAAGATACAGACGGGGTCACAAATTTGGTCGCATAAGTGTTCGAAAATGTTCGATGCATGTTAGTCTCATGTAGTGATTGCAACGGGCAGGGCGGGTGGACATTTTTGTAGTTATGTATCGCAATAATTATGAAACACGAAGCAATTACAAATGTCATGATACATGAACACAATCAGTAAAAATGTACTAAAACATTTAAGATGATGTTAAGGGTTAGAAAAATAGAGTGAGAAGGGCACATATCGCACATCAAGTCGTTGTCTTAAAGCCGTATTCACCTTTCTTCATGTAGATTCTGATGGTCAAATACCAATATTGCAACGTAGGTGCAATTGAATCCTTGGGTAGTAGTTGTGTTACTTGTGTAGTACCGAGGGTACGTAATACTTCTTGATGTGAAATAATCCATAACATTCTTAAAAAATAAGTATTTATTTTCAATTTTCAAGCTTAAAAATAAAGTTCTTAAGAAAATATATTTTATATATTTTTTTTGCATCGTTAAAAAGATCTCATCGAGATCTTTCAAACAATATCCAAATTACATATTTTTATATTTTAATAAACTCATTATTTTTAATCTTAAAAATTATTAAAAATATTTATTTAAAAATAAGTACTTTTTTTGAGATCCTGGAACGGAGCTTGTATACTCATTTTAAAAAATACTACACGCACAACCGTTGTATTAGTTCTGCAACTAATTCTAGCCATCGCGATGTATTTTGGATGGTCCAAATTAAAAATAATCTATTATCGGTCATAAATCATTTATGACCGTTCATAAATGAAATAAATCTTGACCATTAATTACTGCCATGGATAATCAAAGATTGGTTGTGTAAAACATTTTGCACGACGGTTGTGATTATTTTTTATTTATTTTTCTGTGGAAAAGACCTCCTGAAAGACTTACAAGGGTCAACTGGAGATATAGACAAAAAGAAAGCACCTACAAGGCTTGGGTTGTGACAGTGACCACACTACAGTACCGATCAGAAACTTTACAAATCGGAGCTACCACATCTACCAAAGGAATTACTCCTACTTCGCTACGGAGCCAGGCACAAATTCATGGTTCAGGGAGCTTGTCTCTGAGAGATTTCTCACTTTTGTTTTCATATTCGGATGTTCTCACTTTTGTTTTCATATTCGGATGTGCAGGCTAATTTATTCGCATGTCGAATGATTTTAAGGACCTGAACTTAACACTAGGTAAAAGCTTGTTTATAAATGTTGGAGGAAAATGCTAGGAAAAGATTATTATTTCTACTTTCGGGGCAAGTTCGCTCACAAAATATTTAACACAACAATTGACACTCAATCTCAGCCCTTGCTTTGGACGGCTGAGATTAGATCCCAGTTCTCAACTCATGTGCTCCAAACTCAGACGCCGACCTCTGCGCTCGCTCTCTCTCTCTCAACGTCGACCTCTGCCCGTTCAGAGATCCGGCGACCAATAGAAGCCCTAAACACCGAAGAACGAACAAACGAAACTTTTATTCTCAGCGTCCAAACCGGCCTTGAAAGCTTTTCCGGCGAGGTAATTTAAAGCAGATACTTCAAGCCATTAACAGAGGAAAACGAGACCAACAGTTGTATATGTACTTAACTTGTGCATCTTTATTAGAGATGAAATAGTTCAAATCCAGATTTCGATAGCGTCTCGATTTGTAGAAGATAAAAAATATATAAAAACTCGAATGTAACATTTTATTACGACACAATTTTTAAATGCACTCAAACATTTTTTTTTTTTTTTTGAGAAATTAGAAGATCTCATTGACTTCTACTAATTAGCAGCAAAAAATTGTGAATTTTTATTTTGAAAAAATGAATTGCTTTTTAAGTTTTCATATTGCTGGACAATATTTATGGGAGTGAACCATATTGAAAGTAAATATAGCATATTATTGGTAAATGAAATGTCTCAACTAGCCTCAAGGGTTTGTCCGATTGATTAGTGAGTTTGCTCTCCACAATTGACCAGGTTTTAATTCTAGGGGTAAGAACACAAGAAATAAATTTCTTTCGGGGATTAGTTGAGGTTCGCGTAAGCTAGCTCAAACACCTCTTGACCGTCGGAAAAAAAGTCCCAGCTTTTCACATGCTCAGAGGTACAACAAACGCTTTACAAACAGCTTGCGCAGACCCATTTTGGACCTGATTCGGGTCCCATAAAAATGATCGGAGCCGTTCATTTTGTTCAAAAAAAATTTTAAAGCCAAATTCTGAAGCAAAGTTGAATGATTCATAAATATCCTTACCGATATCGGATTGAGATGATTTTTTAAGTCCAAATTCTGAAGCAAAGTTGCATGATTCATAAACATCCTTACCGCTATCGAATTGAGATGATTTTTTACAAGGATCCTAAAAAATAAATTTAGAATAAAATAAGCAGTTCTGATCATTTTTATGGGACCCGAATTCGATCCAAAATGGATCTGTGCAAGCGGTTTGTACAGCTTTTGCTGTACTCGTATCATTTCTGTCACATGCTCCTAAAGGGAGTGCTGTGTGATTTCAAAACATTATTTTGGGTGTGCAATGTGATTCCACTCGAATAGAGGGGGATATTTGTGAACTTCACCCAAAAAAAAGAATTGAGGCCTAAAAAACTCAAGTTGAGGAAACAGTCGGAGCCCTAAACGACAATCAGTGGTCGAAGGAGAAGGAGAAGGAGGAGGAGAAAAACACGATGCCAAAACGAGTGAGCGCGGGTCGGAATCGGAACGAGTCGCTGTTGACTCGGTCCGTCACCTCGGTCTTCACCTTCGTTCGCTTCGCCGAGTTCGAGATCCTTTTCGTTCTGTTCTTCCTCATCGCTTTCATCGTCTTCAAAGATCTCACAGCCAGGCCCGAGTACAATCAGATCCTCGTGAAGAAGCCGGGCGGCCCTGACTGGTGGCCTTACTAGACAGGTTTACGGAGAAACATGAAGGATTGTCGGATGAAAAAGCATATCTGAAGAACAAAAATCCATGTGAGATTTGGGGGCATTTCTGGGTTTGTAAAATAATTCAAGGATAATACCTGATTACCTTTTTTGTTCTTTTTTTTTTTTTTGTTGCTTGTTAGTTTGGTTTGATAGGTTTTATGGTTGGCATAGCTTCGGATTTGGATCAATTGTATTCTGGGGGTTATGTCCTTCAGATGTTGTATTTCTCGTTTGGGCTTTCAAACGAATTCGTTCTTGTTACGGAAAAACATTCGTACTAATAAGAAAAATGAAGGATTCGATGAAGATTTACCTTTGTCGGTGTCGAGCAGATCTATGTACTTCCCTAATCGTTGTGGTTGCCCCAAAATAAAAAGTGGTTTACAACAAACTTTGAACTATTTCCCTTTCTGCTTGTAGTTGGAGTTTTGCCTAAACTTACGTCCGGACCTACTGGTTTCGTTTTCCTCACATATAACTAGGGTATCTTAACCTAGGTCACGTAATAATTCTTCGGTAAAACTCTGCCCTCCTTTCCATTCTTGCTCTGCACGAATTTAAGTAGTTTATGATGTTTTCAATGGGCGGTTCGTTGTTCTCGCACGCGCTACCCTAAGAAACAAAATTCGGGTGCGGGTGCGCAAAAGTGTCTTTGGAAAACATCCCAAACTACTAAAATTGGTGAGAGCGAGGATTTGAGAGCGTGAGCGTAAGGCAAGGAATGGGAGCAGGAGCGAGGGCATTCTCAAGGATTATGTGACTAGGGTTCCAGCGCTGGAGGTTCGAACCTGAAAGCTTCAGGTACATTTTACAGCTGTAAGCCGGCTCTGTTTTGAACCCTTTCTCCGCTCTATAAAATTATAGATTGGACACACAACTGCGCGGACACTCACATCCATAGTAGGCCCACCCTACAAATGAATATGTAGGTTTAGGCCTTAAAGTGAATGTGAGTGAGAGCCCAAGTGTGTGTGCTTGTGCCGTCAGCATTGCTGTGATAATATCAGCTCACAACTTGATATTTAACTACTGGCCCCTGTATTTATTCTAGGACAATGTTTTTTGTTTGATCAATAGGACAATGTTTTTTGTTTGATCAATAGGACAATGTTTAGATGCATGCTGGTAAAACTTGATAAACCCAGATGGCAATGAGTAATTGTTTCAGATGTAGTGATAACTAAATTGCTGGTCTTGTCTTATTTGAAATCCTATCAAGTGTTATTTGTCTCAGCATGTGTGCAGAAAGCTGGGAAAGAAGTACTTTTTTGTCTTCTTTCCAATTGCAAGGCCCAGGCTGATCCTCTCCAATTTTCATCCACCCGGCTCCTGCAGTCTTGTCTTATGCGTGTTCCTGTGTATTTTCGGCCATCGAAGCAAGTGAGAATCTTGAGATATGAAGATTTTACACGTTTCAAAGGCAAAAAAGGCAATGCAACACCGTTACAGGCATTTTCAGTTATAGAGGGTTTGAACTCTTGGACCTAACTAATCTGTAAGAACTGGGGGTGTCTATCTTTTGAAGTGGACCAAACTAGTCCATAGAAAGTGGGGTTCACATCTCCGCTTGTGGACATCGGTCTATGTTTCAGTTGCTTTGTGCAAGCAACAGACAGATACACAGTTAATGTTGGTGTGAAAGTGGAGCTGTTAAATTATTTGCATTCATTTTTTACTTGGAAAAGGTTTAGCTAGGGTTTAATTCAGACGTGATTTGGGTGAAATTTATCGGTGGACCTGGAAGTGTAGATTCATTTCGAGGAAACTTAGAATCTGACATGTGTATGTTTCCTCCACCTACTCTCAGCTGTCACATTGAAGAAAGGAGCTTTTACTCATGAGATTCAATTATTGTTGAAAGTGAGGTGGCCTGTTTGATCAGTTGCAGCTAGAAGGTGATGGCGCTTGAAAGTGCCTGCTTTAATGCTCGTTCAACAACCAGATTGAAGAGAGTTATTATTTATGACTGAAGACACTCATTGCCAGAATGGAGTAATATCTCTCCACAAATTATTGGGGGGAGAGAGAGAGAGAGAGAGAGGGTTGTAATGATTGTCAGTCATATTATTAGATTTTGAGGAGGTAAAATCAACTATCTATGACTGAAAGGTCATTAATTTTTTTCAGGACAGTTGCTCAGTTTGATCGGCCAGTTTTTTCTTGTTGACAGGTGATAGAGGGAGTAGTGACAGTTGTGCAAATTTAACAGTACAATTTGCCATAACTGGTTTGATTCTGGAGTGTTTTAGTGCTTTGGGGAAATGGTGGTGGTGGTTTGGGCAATGGATGGCAGGACCACAAACCACCGTAGCGTATGTGCTGATCTTGTTCTGTCCCGGCCAAAAAGGAAACCAGAAGGAAACCCACGTGAGCTTTGACAGATTGAATTACACTGATGTGTTTGATAGGAAGGGAGCTTAAATTGCTTAGATACTAATGAGTTTAATCTCCTAAGTGACAATACTGGCCTTTTTATCTGCCTCTGTTGTTAGTGGTTTGCACAGGTCTCTTCAAGGTTTAGGGAATACTGAAGCTTGTTGATATTTCCTCACCGAGCTCTCTGAAACAGCGATCTCGGGTTTTAATTTTGTTAAGGTATGGTCGTCGTGCTTACACTATTACCTTCTTGCTAAACATGTTTATCAACTGCTTGTATCATTATTCTGGTCTTTTTAAGTTCAGTACCTATTGTGTTGGTGTTAGTTTCCTCATATTATGATTCATCTCGGTCTGTGTCTTTTCGGCATCGCTTGCACTGTTTTGGTTCCCTCATATAATGGATGTATTAGCTTTTGAAACTTAAATTATGCAGCATCCAGTGCTGAATAGAGAAGTTTGGTAGCACAATCTGTAGAGGGTATCTGAATTTTCTTTTATGAGATTCCTCTAGCAATGGACTGGACCTCAAAAACTCCATCAGAGTGGGACTGGGAGAATCTTTGTATGTCTAGTGGAAGGACAATTGAAATTCCAAAACATGTACAACTTTCAAGCCATGAGATTGAGGGAGAGGGAGCTGGAAATGAATTTCTTTATTCGTCGGTGGATTCTTCATTAAAGGAAGGAGTGGAAACTTTCAGCACTGTTGATGGGTTGCCTATAGATTGTTGTCAGAAGGTAGTATTTTCTGAAAATTTTCCGGCATTGGGGGATTCTATAAGCAGTGGTGGTCCAATGATTGGTTTGAAGCTTGGCAGGCGGACATATTTTGAGGACATGTGTGCTGCTGCTAGCTCATCGAAGACCGCTGCACCTATTTCCATAATTCCTACATCAAGTGCTGCTACAGCAAGGAGTTCTAGGGTGTCTAACCATGGTGCACAGGCCTCGCATTGCCAAGTTGAGGGATGCCACCTTGACCTCAAGTCAGCTAAAGAGTACCACCGTCGACATAGAATTTGCGAAAGCCATTCCAAAAGTCCAAGGGTCATTGTAGCCGGGGTGGAGCGCAGGTTTTGCCAGCAGTGCAGCAGGCAAGTTCTTCTTGTGGAACTGTTACTTGAATTTTATTTGTTAGTAATTAACATAGCCCATCCACTATTTTTCCTAAGAGCACCTCCACTGTCTTGGCAAATCCCTTGCTGTAGCCAAAAATTCGACAGAAATGAGCAAAAGTGCAGCTTCAGTAGGGAAAATCCCTTGCAAAAAATTTTCCAGAGCTATTTCTTGTACCAAATTTGGCTTCAAGTTTTGGTTTTGGCAAGCTTGCCACGTTAGTTAATGGTTGTTAGTCAAAGGTAGAGTGGATGTTAGCTTGCAAAATACTAGCATTCACCAATCGAGCAGAGATGCTGCTGTACATTTCAAATGCCACTTTTGTTTTGTTTTTGTTTTCGACACTGTAGTAGGCAAAATAAGGTTGTGGGCCTTGTGGCTATGGCAAAGTGGCAATGGCCACTGGAGATGCTCCAAGTCATCAATATCTGGAAGGTTTTTTTTTTTTTTTTCCCCCCTTTGAGGATGTTGACATATTTACTTGGTTAGCAATATAAAGGTTCCATAACCTGTCGGAATTTGATGATAAGAAGCGGAGCTGTCGTAGGCGGCTCTCTGATCACAATGCACGACGCCGCAGGCCACGTCAGGAGGCAATCCAGTTCAACTCCATGAGAGCTTCATCATTAAACGGTGAGTTTTTGACTCTCAAAATTTCTAACACTTTTTTCATATTGAACACCTGCACATGCATATTTATCTTGCTCTATACCCATCATTTTTACGTGGGGAAATTGTGTTTTACACCTTGCATATCTATTTGTTTATTTACGGATATGTGGTTAGCATGTTCCTTGTTTCTCTCGTAGTTTTTAATTGTTGCTGAACATTGTACTTGCTCTTTTAGAAGCACTTCCATACTCTTAATAATCAATTTGACAAGCATAATTGGCCTTATTTCCAACAATTTGACACGCATAATGTTCACATGTCATTTCCCTTTGTTTTTTGGACCTGAACAGATGGGAGACACCAGATGAACCGTCTGTTAAACAGGGTCCCCTCTCCTGTTTCACCCCGCACATGGCAAAATGGTTGCAACTTTAAGATTGAACAATCCAGAGATTCCCTGAGTAGACCTGCAAAACACGCAGGCATGTATAGGGAGACTTATTTGTCCAGTGATAAGCTGCCCAATTACTCTTCTATGGAATGCCTTGATTCAGAGATCTATTCTTTCCAGAGCACAACACCTCGGGTCTTTAATCACGGTAGGTTTTCTTTTCTTAGTTAGATGTGTACTGGACTAATTATAAGAATTTTTTCTATGTGACATTATAAGTGCAAGTAGAATTTATACACATCAAATGTGCATGTGCATTGCTTCAACAATGAAAGACTAGTTTTTGGACATCATCTCACACACAGAAATCACATGAAATCAGAACTAACACATCTCATTGGATGGAAAAAAGATAATCATAGTGAAAACACAAGGCTGGAGTTACTTTTTCTTTGGCCCTGACTTGGGGTTGGACTTGTGTTTGCACTCTGAATAGGAGTGGTCTTATTGGATTTGGATTATGAAACTTCAATTTCCATGTCAACCACGAGTTTAGGAGCACATTTTATTACGTTTGCACTCTGAATAGGAGTGGTCTTATTGGATTGTTGTTGTAATTCAGTTGCCCACAACTTCCTCAGAGGTTAGAAATATGTGCCTTCGGAACAACATATAGTCTAACCACTTCTTGAAAGAATAGAGTTTCTCTGTAGTCATTTCTGAGGTCTTGAAATGAGCCATCTAAGAGGAAAAAAATCAACCAACAAAATAGATTTTAGACCCCTTGTTGTCGGAGGCTGGCCCAAAACAATATCTATACTAACTTTGATTCGTCAAATGATGTGGTAGAGGCCTTCATTATGTCATTGCCATTTGGAAACTGACATGTGGCCCCTATCAAATTGCAACACAGATCTTGTCTTTCTTTTTTTTTTTTTGATAAGCAGCACAGATCTTGTCTTAGAGCTGACCCGTAAGTCCCTTTCTTCCACCAAATCCCTTTGAATCAAGTAATACCAAGGAACGGAGTATTCTAGCAAGAAACAACAGCTAGACCCAAATCTAATTCACCAATATGTGCTAGTTTCCAAATCCAAGAGGAGTAGCTGAATTTGTTTGCCACTATCTTTAAATATAAGGAAAAAGCATTGTTGCCAGCCTTTTTGCGCATACAACCGCTAAAATATCAGTAGTCTCCAAACCTTCACAGCCCTAGTTGGTTTGGAGCTCTCAGCTCAATGCAGGGGTCCTCTATAGAAAACTACATTTTCTTCTGCAAAAGTCTCCTTGCTCTGCAGATCAGCCTCCTTGTATCTAAATATGAGACTTTTCCAGCAAAAGACCCCTCCTCCAGGAAAATACTCTATAGCACCCAAAAATGTTTCATAAGTTACTAAACAACCTAAATACCCAAAGCACACACAATACGCTTAGTGGCTTTCTCTAGCCATCAGAACAAGAAATGACAGTAAAACACTCCCCACGGCCCATGGGGTTGGAACGTGGCATAGTGTCAAGGATTGGGACTTTGGGGTTTGCTCCCTTCTAGGTCTCAAGTTCGAAACCTACTATGTGCTACAAACTTTTGTGGGGTCGGTCCATAAGGGGCTTTGTCCTGGTTGTAACTTGGCCCCCGCTAGTAAACTAGTAGTATTGGTCCCCCAGAGATTAGCCGAGGTGCGCATAGCTGGCCCAGTCACCCTGTGTTATCGTAAAATATAAAGAAAAAGACAGAAATAATCACTTTGGTAGCTTTTATCACATTGACATGGTTTGCATGTAGCAGTAGAAAGCTAGTAATATCTTTACTAACTTACGAAATGGTTCAGGAAAAGTTAGCAGAGCTTCAACCCCATAAAATCAGTAAAGTACCTTTGTTCAATAGTAACCGAGTCGAGTTCACTTTTGATCGAGCTTGATTCATGGATACTCGAGCTTGACAGTAGTAGGGTTTCAGCTTGACTCCTTTTGTAATCAAATTGGTACACATGATTTTCAAACGAGCCATGCTTCAAGTTGTAAGCAACTTGATTTGTTTGCAATTTAAGTAATCCTCTTTTTGCACTTACAACTGTGGCGCCCCATTTTTGTCTCTGGGTCAAAACCTTGGAAAAAAAAGGTGTGGTTCTTGTAACCAAGTCTTTCCCTTCTCTTGTTGCATACATTTTTGTCCACAATTTAGTACTTATTGCATGATTGAGGGGGAAATGAGCTTAAAACAACATGAAGAGACACAAAATGAAAAAGGAAAATTGTTCTAGTATGAGAAATTAATAAGCTCACCTAGAGGTCAATTAGTTCTGGCTGCCCCAGCCCGTGTTGCTGTCTTATGTTGATTAATTTTTTTTACAGATTTAGCGCCGTCTGCCGGTCGTTGTAACTTGGATGTAGCATCAGATCTTCGTCATGCTCACTCTCTTCTGTCAACCAATTCCTGGGGTTCGAATGAGCCTGAACCCACTTCACTGGGGCAGTTCATTCAGGTAAACCAAAGAAGTGGATCCCAGCCAATGATACATGCAGAGCCACAAAATGCGGCACTGGCTTCATCACAACACATGAGACTGGAGGAACCAACTGCTGTGTCCCATCTGCATTCATTGGATTTGCATAGTAACGGGAATAACCAGTTCCAAGAGTTTCAGTTCTTCAAAACACCTTATGAGTCTGGCTGCTTCTATACTAATCAGATCAACTGATATTTTGGGCAAATCCAGCCCTTCCAGTGTCTAAAGGTGCTTGTTATGGTCAGTGAACCCCTCTTTCTATTCATCCTCAGAAACTTCCATCCCAAATGCAAAATAAAACATATATTAATTGCATTGGAAGTGTTCCTAATCTCATATTATAATGTATGCATCTGTGAGTTTTTATTGCATTTACGCATGTTGTGAGTGGACGGTCCTCCAAGTTACCATTTGTAGCTTGACTTCAAAGTGCGTGGGAATACTAATTGGGCATTATTTGGTAAATGTCTTGGATCTGAAACAAATTTACTTGAATGTTAACTTGAATCATCGCGCATGCTAGTTTTATGAATATGACAATGACGGTGGAAATCTGTTGAACAGGTGGCCACATTGTTATGGTTATCTGATGAATCAGGCATTTTGCATGAACTGAGAAATTGTATCATATTGCAATGAAGAATATTGGTAGTAAAAAATTTCTAGAAGTATGGCATGTTGATGCGCTTTTCTTTATCCACCTAAATGACATACGTTTTTCCCTGGCTTTGTTATCAAAGGACGTAACATAGACTTTGTCATGATTTTAGAGATGTCAAACTCGAGATCACTTGTCCATCTATTGGGACGCCTCTACGCTATATCCAAGAAATTTGGCGATTTAGAGAGTCTATTTGGCACACGTCTTAATGCCCCCAGCACGTGCGGTTCGGTCGGTGTGGGGGTTATAGTGAGATAAGAAGCTCTAGAGACAAGACATGGACTCGAAGACCTGGCCCATGAGACTGCCATGTCCTTGCTATTAGAATTTTGAAGGCATCCAACCCTGAACTGATTATCCATAGGTGGAGAGATCCTAGACTACGCAGAACTAGCTTGGGTGGCCACAGGCACCGCAACTATCACCTCCACCACAGTGAGTCCCTCCACCACCAAGAGTGGCACAATGAAGGCGGTTCCTCACTTCGTTCATAGCATGTGCTTGAACATCCAATCCTTTGAGGCACAGTGAGCGTGTCACCCCCACCACCTCCACTGCGAGAGGCCCAACTCTTCCTCAGCCAGGCCTGGGAGACCTGTAGAATCAGAAGATTTCGAATATACAGATATCGGACAAATGTGTATAGAACTTATCTTTTTTCACATTTCTAACTAAAGACAGTTTGATACGTTTAGAGGTAGCGTCGATATGTATCTCTGATCGTGTCTTATGTTTACGTATATATTTTGTGATCACTGCACTATCCATTATGAGATATGCAATATTTTTTTCGTTATTAGAACATGTTACATAGTTAGAAGATGCGAAATTCTATACCATCAACATATGCAATACATGATGAAATTTTATATCGGGTGTAACTATTGTTTCAAGTTATAAATGTATCTTCTGATGCCCTATACCTTAGAAGCACCGACCCTTAACAGGTGACGTATCCATATCTGACATGTGTTAGATACTGACACTCCTCGAACATGTGTCCAATACTCATTTTTTGTGCTTAATCAGAAAATAAAATTTTCAATTTGGACACATGTTCGACACTCTTCTTGCAATGTGTCTGACACTTCTTTGTTGTCTAGGAGAGAAGAAATAAATACGTGATCCTTCCTAGATACTCGCTAACATGTGAATTATCAAAAATTGTGGAATTTGACATTTGAGTAAGAAATATACAAGGTTGGAAAACATCATAATTGTTGCGACCACTCATAAATTAACTTAAAATACTTGGAGAATTTTTATTAAAGATTTCTTGAGAAATCCTAGCCATGCCATTGCCCTATATTTTAAGCATTTCTGAGTTCAATATCAATCAAGATTCTCCGTAAGTTAATGTATGTTATTTGTTACGTATTTAAGTTGGGAGGAAAACTTATGGGGATAGTATACTGATACACATGTTTGTATATACATCTATATATATATGAAGATATTTGTATCCTACCCCACATGTTGGTCTCCTGAATTTTATGTGTCTATATCCGTGTACATGGCCTTATCCGCGCTTCTTAGCCCTATAGGTATCCTGATATGTTTCATTGAATGAAAATTATCGTCCTTCCATGTATCCCGTTTTGACAACCTTGGATGTATTTGTCTTCTTTTTTTGGTATTTCTCTCCATACACAGGTTCTTGTTGCAGTTTTAACCAAGCTGAAAACTAATCAGGCAAATGTTCAGGAGGGGATACAGGTGTTTCAGATTACGGCTATCACCAGTTTTTGCAACTGTTTACTTTCCAGTAGATTACTCTTGGTTGTTTAACGACAAATGTTTTTCCCTTGACATCATGACTTATTTGGACTTGTGAATCTACACAAACCATTTCATTTCAGACAATGTGATTACATTCTTGCTTCATTTATCAGCTTTGGAGTTGCAGGTTGGGTTTTAGCCCAGACGATTCAAGTTGGGACTCTCATTTCCTATCGAAGGAAAGAAAAAAAAAGGATTGGTCCTGAGAACTGTCGTGAAAAGGATCGGTCCTGACAAATGTCGGAATTATGGAGGTATATATACACATACATGTGTGTATACACGGATATGTATATGTGGGTAATGTTGTTGCACTCTCTTTATTCACTTGCACTATATGTTTTGGCTTTTATGTAAAAGAACTATTCTAGCGACACAGACCTTTTTAACACAGATTTTATAAAGACTTTTTATGGGGCCACTTTTGAGTCCCCACATAAATGATCCAATCCATTAATTAATTTTAAAATATGTTTTCAAGAGACCCCGTAAAAAATCAGCTCAATAGAATATGTACAAGGGTTTGATCTAATCTTCCAATTTTTCATTCAGAATCCCGATTAGAATTTTGAAAGAAAAGTTATAAAATTAGATCAAGTACTTGCACATATCCTATTGAGCTAATTTTTTACGGGGTCTCTTGAAAAAATATTATAAAATTAATGAATGGGTCAGATTATTTTGTGGGACCCCAGAGTGTGCCCCACAAAACATCTGTGTAAAAAATGTATGTGTCCGAAGTGTTTTCGTATGTGAAATTACAAATTTGTCTTGTCACATGTGGAAAATTGGTTAGGAATGATTAAATTAGAGGTTAGTTTTGAAATTTCACATAGCTTAGGGGAAGAAAAAAAAGAGTATAAGTAGAAAAAAACGAGGGAGTAATTAATTTCACATATATTTATGTGCATGGAAAATTGAGAAAATTAGATAATATTACAGCATTAAAAACAGGGGACAAGCGATGTAAAATGGTGGTACAACAAAATTAAGAAGCAATAAAGAGAAAAACATTGCTCCCTTGAGCCCCTAACAAATGACAAAAATTGAAGAAAATACTGGTCGAAATAAATAATAATACGTTCTTTTGTCTTTTTTTTTTCTTTCTATTTTATGAATTCTGGCTCATTTTCACGAACTTTGATGGAGGGTGTGGAAAGATTTGAAATTTCACAAATCAGCGATTTAGATAAATCTCACTAATGTGAAAAAAAGCCAACAAACTCCGAGTATTTTTTTTACAGTTATTTGATTTAACCGATTAGCTTTGAATTTGGTTAATTTGCTCATCAATATTACATTTTTACTCATTAACAAGAGTGAAACATAGTGGCTTTGTTTAGTTGAGTGTTTAGTTTAGTTTTGGTAGTGGGTGGAGAGAGAAATAGAGTAATGATTGAAGATAAGGGTGATTATTGGAAAGAGATAGAGAGAGATGAGAAAGTAATAATTGGAGAAATAGGGTAATGATTGGAGAAAGAAATAAGGTAATGATTGAAAACTAAACTAAAATTTCACAAACTTCAGCATTTTTCATAAAAATTCAATGAAAAATTAAATATTAGTTGCACTAAAGTAACAAAATAAAGGATAAAATGTAAAATCGAAGATTCAAAGTACATGAACAAATCTTTATCAGAATCATTTTGGTTAGGTGTTAAGCGATTGACTGCGATTTTAACCGAATGCATAAATTTCACTAACTTTTCTACCGGCAAAACCAGTGTACTTTTGGCAATCGAAGTAAAGGGCTAATTCGGATAAAAAAAAAGTGAAGGGCTAATTGCCGAATACGGTACACCAAGAGCTTGTACTATATATTTACATAAGCACAACAGTTTAGAGTATCTCCAACTCATCTCTCACTCTTTCTCCATTTTGGAGACTCAAAAAAATATATTATATTCAAAAGGTAATTTTCGAGAAGGGTAAACTATAGTTAAGCCTCTCTAACTAAAGTTATGATCAAAACGGTCTTTCTATCTATCAGCCCTTACTCTTTTGATCATAACTTTCTGTGTGCTTTGAATCGTGATGTGATTTTGGTGTCATTAGAAAGCTGACTTCAAGACCTCGAAATCAATATATAATTTGCATGTTTTTTATTTTAGACGAAGAAGTTATGACCGTTTGAAGTTATGATCGTTTGAATTTCAGTTAGTTAGAGGGGGTTGAGTGTCAAAAAAAAAATTAGAGGGGGGCAAAATGCACGCAAGGCTTAGTTAGAGGGGGTTAACTATAGTTTACCCTTTGGAGTCAACAAATCCAACTCCAATTCTCCATTTTTTATCTCCAAAACTCCCCCAAATGCTTCCTCCATTTGTTGTTCGATACAGTTTTTTTTTTTCTCATTTCATTAGATGCATTTTTTTTTTCTCCTTTCAACTAATTATTCAAACCAATACAATGATAGGATAGTGTAAATGAGAAAAAATAATATTATGAGTTCAAATGGTTTGAATTTACATTTAATGTTATTCATTTTTTTTTTTTAACTTTTCTGATTTCTCTCGTCGAGAATCAAGAAATCACAAAAATTTGACACAAAACAAACAAATACGAAAAAAATTAAATAAAAACAAAAAATACTAAAAGTTAGGCGGAACGGAGTTAGTCCTAAAAATGCATGAGTATCCTTGAACTCCGTGAAAAAAAAAATCCTTTAACTCAACTTTGGGTCATGCTTCTCCTTAGATGCATGTTTTTTTTTTTTTTCCTCATTTCAACTCATTATTCAAACCAACACAATGATAGGATAGTGTAAATGAGAAAAAATAATATTATGAGTTCAAATGGTTTGAATTTACATTTAATGTTATTTATGTTTTTTTTTTTTACTTTTCTGATTCCTCTCGTTGAGACGAATCAAGAAATCACAAAAATTTAACACAAAACAAACAAATGCGAAAAAATTTAAATAAAAACAAAAAAATACTAAAAGGCAGACGGAACTGAGTTAGTCCTATAAATGCATGAGTATCCTTGAACTCCGTGAAAAAAAAAATCCTTCAACTTAACTTTTGGTCATGCTTCTCCTTAGAGCAACTCCAACAAGCTAGGCATAAGCGGATAAAAAAAAGAAGAAGCTAGGCATTAAGGCAAAAAGGAGAGCATGGAGCTATTTAGCTGTCAAAAGTACTTCAAAAGCTTGTATCTCCAAAAGTACGTAATGATTTTAAGTAAAACAAACAAACTTTTAAACCTGTTTTGGTAAAGGTGAAATAAGGCTCCATTTCCACTAACAAAGCCACACACACACACAAACAAAAAAAAAAAGAATTTACCATCTCATTTTCAGTAACAAAAAATTCTAAAAACTTAACGCATTTTACCAACTGATTTTCACTAACAATTTTTTTTACCAACTCAACAATTTTTTATCTCACATACCCAACAAAAACTTTTTTATTACTAGAAATAATTTGACATTTCTCAACAACTTATTCACTACCGGAAACACCTAACAACGTTTCAATCACAAATAAAAATCTACAAAAATTTTCACTACCTAAAACACCCCTAGTGTTAGTGATTGTCTACTTCAAGATAAAATTATCAAGGATTTTTAACCAAGTTTTCTGTTTTCAAACTTTGTATTGTTTGGTTTCACACACACTCGGAAAAGGCCATCGTATTGTTCTGTTTCAGGAACTAAAATGAAAAAAAAAAAAAATTAATGTGAACAAAATATGATTAGTTGTTGCGGCATCCAAGATTTCAAAAAATTATTCAGTGCTTATGATACATTGCCAGAACAGGGGATAGTGCTGTGCCGGGGGGCACAACACCGTGTTGTGCCTCCATCTCAGTCGTCCGTTTGGCAATCCAACACTCCAGATTTTATTTCGGCAATAAATGACTTAGATGTTACATGGTGGAAATGAGATTTGAATTGTCGGGTTGCTTAACAGATGGTCCGAATGGAAACAACACAGTGCTCCCTCGACACAACACCTCCCCCTGGTTCTACATTGCCACACATGGTCTTTCAGGTCTCCACCATAACACGTTGATGCGGGCCGGGATCGAGAGTAAGTGTGTGAATCCCATATAAATGACACCAAAGATTTTCATATCGGGCTTGAAATAAAAGTTCGAGCCCGATCTCAATTCGGGCCAACACCAGGCCTCCAGGCCCACTCTCATTCTGTTCTGTTCAGTTGCTTTTGTGGAAAAATTATAATCTGAATTTTTTCAAAAAGGAAATCCAACCATTACATGTTTTCGCGGGGGTCAAGAGTAAGTGTATGAATTCCACATGAATTACATATCGGGCTTGAAATTCAAGTTCGGGTCCGGGCCGACACCGGGCCTCCAGGCCCACTCTCATGCTGTTCTGTTGCTTATGTGGAAAAATATATATTCTAATCTGAATTTTTAAAATGGAAATCCAACCGCCTCAATGGGGCAAAAAACGAATCTACCAAGTACCAATTGACCGAAGTTTCCCTTCCCTCTTTTATTACCCCTTTCTTTACAAGTACCTATACATACAGACCGTCGGCATATACATGCATGCATATATATATATATCTATATATATTTGTATAACCTAAAACCCTCTCTCTCCTATTTCTCTCACATCGATTCATCCCCGCGCACACGCTGAATCCAATCAAATCAAATCGGATCCTAAAACCCTTCCCCGCCGAAGAATTTGATTTCTTTTTCCGCTCCGAATTCTCCGTGGTTTCGTTCGAGTACGGTTTAGATTCAGATTCAGATTGGATTGAGGGGGTTTTTTTTTTTCTTTTTCCGGATTGAATTGTTTAATGGAAGAAGCGGGTCAACGGGATCGAATCGCCTCGGCGGCGACGTCGCCCTCCGCCGCCGCCTTTCCCCCCGGTAACGCACCTCTTTTCTCTTCCTATTTTTATGGATGCATGTATGTGTGTATGTATAGATGCGGGGACGCGCAATGCGCGTGCGAATCGTGTTGTGCGAAAGATTTATAGAGGGAAATCTTGAATTGGGATTAATCGAAATCTGGGAGAGAAGAGGGGAGAAAGAAATTTATTTTAGGTAGTTAAAGGGGTAGTTTGGGAAAAAAATTCGTGTATAGATGGTAGTCTCCTATTCTAATTTTGTGTGTTCTATCTGCTAGTATTGTTGTATGTTCTTATCTCTGTAGTCTTTGTTCCAATTCCCCGGTGGGTATTCTCAGAATGGAAATTTTGCGTGGTAAAATGGATGTGCATATCTATGTTTATATGTTTGGGCCTGATTATTTATTTCGGAGGGATCATAGGAGCTCTATTTGGTTTGGTTGACTTGTTGTGACTATTCTCCACCTAGGCATTAGGCCTTGGTCCAATGCCTAAATTAGGCAGCCGACTAGTCAGAGACTAGTCCCCGCCTAGGAGCAAGGGGCCCCTTTTGCCCGACTAGCGCCTAGCGATTTTAGAACATTGATCTACATGGTGGGGGCAAGTGCAGTAACAAAATCTATGGTGTCATGCAATGTATAACAAGCTAAACTCAAAATCCCCATGCATGACATATATACACATCTAGATATATTACATGGATCAAATATTTCACGTGTACCTCTTCTTTCTTGGAAAAAATCAATCATGTGTAATTTGTTGTGTGCAATTCTAGGGATAACATTGAAGAGTTCAATGGATGCATTATGGTCCCAGATTTTGGACCAGGAAAAGTTCCTAGTAGTTATGGAGTTGATTGTAGAATTGCAACCTATAGATCAAGTGAAGTATAGCAGTAGTGAAAAAGGAGTAAAAACAGTCAGGATCTCTTATTATCTACAGTATAACTCAAGAAATGGACTGAATTCAGATCAATGATTTCTTCCTTGGACATTGAGTCTCTCTACCAGTATATTTGGGCATGCATTCAAATATTGCAACGTCTTCTTTGTAAGAAGTGGCACCTATTGCCATTAGAGAGAGAGAGAGAGAGAGAGAGAGAGAGAGAGAGAGAGAGAGAGAGTCTGCAACGTGTTAGGGCTAAGGGATGAGGAGGGGTCAATTTTTAGATGTTGATTCATCAACAGTAAGAGGAAGTTGAGATTGGATGGATAACTGTTTAAGAGGCTGTGTAGATCAGGAGTTACCTAGAACTTAGATTTGAACTATTTTTTTTCTTGATCAGAAGATTTGAACTAGTTTACCCTTACACTAAAACAATATTTAGATAAAATTTGTAACTAGAATAAAGGAATTTACTGCAATAATTTAGGAATAAATAAAAATGACAGACAAAATTTTGGAGACACGAATGCAATTCAAGTTTGAGCAGTCATGTATGAATTCTGGGATACTTTAATTTTGCATTTGTTCCGTCACTGTAGGGTGTATTGGCCATTTTTGATGGCCGGACTATCTCAGCAGATTGGACTATATTGAAATTGTTCCTCCCCGTCCAACATTTGTTAGTGGGGCATGAGCATGGGATTCAATCCAGATCAACTACCAAGATCTTATACGGCGATTTGGCAATCTACGGGGATGGGTTTAGTGGGGATAAAGGCTAGTTGTACTATAATTGGGTTAGTTCTACACCCTATCCACGATGAACAATCAGTCCAATCCTTCGAAAATTGCGCCAAACTTATCATGTTAAGAAACATTGCCATTGAACTTTGGTTGTTGTTTGACCTTTGTTGTTGGTCATAAGTTAAACACTAGCTATGTTTTATTGTATCTTTTTTATCAACCCTCAAAGACCGGTGTAATCGATTTGATAAAACCCTCGACCACTGACAAAGTCGATTGACGTCTAGAGTTGCTGGAAAATTGACTTCTCGGCAGTGTTCTAAACAGCGACTAGGGCGGCGACCCACAGCCAAGCGCCGAGCCCGCCTAGGCGCCACCGAGATTTGGAGAATTATTTTTTTTTAAAACATTTTTGTTAGAAACATGTATCACCGCCACCGCCACAGTCCCCATACGTACAAAGTCAGTCCACCACAGTTACACCGCCAGTCTCACACGCACACACACAGTCACAGAGAGAGAGAGAGAGAGAGAGAGAGAGAGAGAGAGAGAGAGAGAACCAGACGGCGACGATGGGCGACGACCGGCGACGGTGACGGCAACTGGACTGGCTTTAGGGTTTTCAGTTTCGATCGGTTGAGACAAGAGAGAGACTGGAATTAGGGTTTTCAGTTTCAGTAACCATAGCCCCTTAATTTTTAAAATTTACAACGCCGAGCTCCGCCAAGTCTCCCTGGCCGCCAATTGAACCGCCAAGGGTATAATCGCGGCCGAGGCCGCCATTTAGATCATTGATTCTAGGTTCACTACTAGTCCTTGTGAACAACCCTATGCTGTCATATTAGTTTCAAATCTGTAGCTTTCTGTTCATCTGACTTCCAAACAAGAATCTCTTTTAGTTTTTGTTTTAATTATGAGAACTCTTTGAAGTGGGGATCAACATGGTCAAACTCTAATGCCGTAGAAATGTTCTATCCAGTTATGTTTTGAACAAATTCTTATAAGATTCGAGCTACTTCTCTTTATGCTCTCGTAAGTTGTAACATTGATCTATCAATATTTCAAGATAACGGTTATAAAACACGGCCGTCTATCAAAATGACAAAAGGGACCAGTTCATCTGTCACTGGTCCAATCGCCGGATCAACCAGAATCAAACCGCGATGCCATAATTATTTCCTATTTCCTAAACACATGTAAAAATATATACTACCAGAAAATATAGGAAATGAATTGGCCTTGACCTATTTCCTTGATAGCAACTAGTCACTGGTCATTTGGACTATATAAACAAAGGGATATGAACCACAAAGGCAAGTCCTGCCCCAAAGCAAAGCCTTAATGCATATTATGGGCTGCATGATTGCCAATCTACAAATAAAGAAAGGAGTAGAGAATAGAAGAGAGGCCATTTTTTATGTGTTGAACTACAGCTGCAAAGGAGGGAGGAATATTAGCATCTCCATTCATAGCCTAGACGTAGGTTTACATAATCCATGCCTGTGGCCCTCAAACTCAATACTAGCTCATGGATCCACAATTGCATTCCTAGTACTTAAGTTGTGAAGCCATGAGCGAATTGTCGAATTGCATTTCCGACAACAAAATATCGCCATGTATCCTTCAGGTAATGGCATAGCTCATCCCACAATGCAATTGGAATGGAAAGGAAGTGGGTTGCCCTCACAAAGTCTTGAATGAGCGACCTCACTAGGATTAAAAAGCTTGTCCACTGGGCTACTTAGCAATTCATTTAGAATGATTTGAGTTTTATTGTATTTATCATGTGAAAACATTTACTATATTATTTGTTTGATATGTGTAAAATGCTCTATAATGCTCCCACTCTTGTTCCCCATATAAGTTCTCTTGTGCTCCCGCTCTCGCTTTCACATTATATGACTTAGGGCTAGACCACAACTTTGCAATCTAAGTCCACCACAAGCTCTGGTTTCCCTTCTTTCAACCAAAAGACCAGTATCATTGCATATGTCCGAGCCATTGATGCCATCAATTCGACCACATATAGCTATTTTCAGGGTGAGAATTTCCTACAACCGCATATAGCCATTGAAGTTTCAAGCCCTTTGCTTCTGTAAGTTATTGCACAAACAATTATGGGGTTTGAGTTAGAACTTGCACAGTACTAGCTAGTTTAAGAGACCTGCCACTGGTTTGATGGTTTGTCCATTCAGCTATGGCTGTTGGCAGTTTTAATTGAATATTCCAGTTTTGTGAAGATTGGAACTTAGGTCCGTTGACGGGTTAGGTTGACTGGTCTGTTCAAGTTCGTTTTCAATGCATTTGTTTATGATAATTTTCCAACTCATGATCACGAAAGATAGTCGAGAATATTATGTTCTAGAACATGTTGGTCTTTATAAGTTCACATTTGAGGTGCAACTTTTTTACCGGCAACAGCATTTTGAGAGACTATCTATCTGGCATATGAAAGCACGTTATGAGGTATTTGTGCCTGTGTGGAAAGTGGAAGAGGTCTCTCTAGAAACTTCTTTTTGTTTTTCTTATTAGCGGGAGAGGTTTTTTTCCCCCCCTCCAATAGGTGTTGTCTGTGCAAAGAACCAACAAGTTTGTGTACACCACCACCTCTTTTGTTTTAGAGCGACACTCAGAAATTCATGGGTGTTGTTTCCTTTGTGTTTCAGTTCTTCATCCTGTTCGGGGTTATAGTATTAGAAAGAGGTGGTTAAAAGTGCGGACCGTGGCTCATCTTTGTTTTATGTGGTTAGTTTTTGGGGCGAAGGAATTGTTGCTTCTTTGGAAGGTTACGAGTAGCAGACTTTCTTGCTATTATTTGTTGGATGACTAAGAATTTTATCGAGGCTAGGAATACTATGTTCTGTATGGAGTCTTTTCTTCCTTAAAGTTTCTTGCATTTTTGAAAAATATATCGAGGTAAGTGTATGGGTGATGGTTTTGAGCCACATAACCAAATTTGTCACTTGGAATCCTCTATATCAAATGATGTAGCTTGTGTTTGAAGAAGGTAATAAACAAATTTGTCCTTTTTGATCTAGTTTAGTTCCAATGGTGTATTTGTAGTAACCTATGAAGCACTGAGACCTCTAGAGGTTGACGTATTGCAGTGTCGGACACGGGGACACATACCATAATTTAATTTAAATTTTTGAGAGGGACACGGGGGGACACCGATGGGGTCAAAGTGTATTTTTTTTAAAAAAAACTGGGGGTCAAACTGTATTTTTTTAAATTTTTGGGGGTTAAATTGTATTTTTAAAAAAATTCAGGGGTCAAACTGTATATTTTCAATAAGGTTGTATTGAACTTATGGATGTCTTGTTTTGTTTGAAATGGTATTGGAACTATGGATTTTTTGTTTTGTCTACATTTTGCCATTTAAAATTGGGAAAAAATATAAATAAATATACATGTGGCGTGTCCCCTGCCGTGTCCCCATTGTTTTAGAATTCCCGTGTCTGTGTTTGTATCCGTATCCGTGCATCATAGGTAGTAACAATAGTGGATATTATATGTGTACTTGGCTCCATGGTGTGACGTGAATGTTGCCAATTTCATTCCTAATCTTAACTCCTGAGGTTTCAGGTTTGTGGAGACTTGATTTCTAAACAACCACATGCATTCAATCGTATTCACGATTCCATGTGTCATAGTGGATAGCTAACTCCTTTATAGGTTTCTATTTTCATTTGTCAACATCCAATGTGGATTGGTTCCAGTGTATATCCCCATTGTGCCATGTTTGTAAACAGAAATGATAACAGTACGTACAAAAATCTGTACCAGCGCGTACAAACCCTCTTTTGGGTCTCAAAAAAATGATTGAAGCCGCTCATTTGGTTTAGAATACTTTGCTTATGGTCCTTGCAAAAAATGAGCTCAATCCGGTATTGGTGAAGGCATTTACAGAACATCCAACTTTGTTTTAGAATTCATGCTTGAATTCTGGAACAAAGTTGGATGATTTGTAAATGTCCATACCGATACTGGATTGAGCTTCTTTTTTGCAAGGACCATAAAAAATAAGTATTTTAAACAAAATGAGTGACTCCGATCATTTTTTTGAGACCCGAAACAGGCCCAAAAGGGGGTTTGTACGCGCTGGTACAGATATTAAATCTGTACCAGTGGCACCGCTGGTTTGTAAATATTATCAGCTTGTATTTGAGCTGCTGGGAAATTGGTAATATGGATTGTTAGGCGGTATCTTGATCATATGTTGATCTTCTCTTTGACTCAATCCATGTAGTTGCTTTGTGTTTATGGCTGCTAAAGGAATTAATTTTGGAATATATTTTTTGCCAGTAGAGTGTAGACTACTGAATTCAGTTCAAATTAGCCACCATATCTAGAAGAACCATACACTGGGCATCTGACTTGTAATTTTCTTCGCTTGTTCAGAGTTAGGTTTTCTTTTGCACAATAAAAATTGGCTTTAGGTTCATGTTGGGCCAATTTATTTGGAGTCTTAGTGCTTTTTATTTATGGAATATTGGCGGTTAATGTGGGAAAAAACGTATCAGTATCTCTGAAAAGTTTATGTTAATCTATGAATGTGTACTAATATCCGTGAATCGTTTGTTGGAAGTTTGGAACAACTTTTTTGGCATTATGTGTTGGTTATCCGCCTATTGGGCAGTGGTTGGGTTGTTAGCTGATGGGTTAAGTACACCCCCTTTCCTAAGGTTTCTGACTAGTACAGTGACCTCCCTTGAAAAGTGAGCATAATTTCAGGAACAACAGGGGAGGTCAATGTAAGTTACCGTTCTTTTAGTTAGCAATTAAGTGGTTTTGTTTTACTACAGCTACTATCACAGTGGGTCAGTCCAACTCCACAGATTTAGTTGAAGGCATGTGCTCTACTTTTTTGATTAGGTGGGTTCATTCAGTTTGTCTTTGGACGCAGGATACGCTCTGTTTTACCCTTACGACTTCTTGGATTGCACTTCTGGGTAGACTAAGAATGGCATTCTACCACTGAACTCCAGGTTTTCAGTGAAAAGAACGATCTACTTTTGGATTTCCCAGTGCCATCTTGGGATTGAGCTTATTTCCTTGTTTTGGCATCCTGCTAGTATGTCACAGTCTTCACTTTGATGGGACAAACTTCTCAGGAAACCACAGTTGCAAGATATGAAAATGTCCACTCATTATGTTTCTTCTTTTTCTACGAGATTGTTTTACCCTGGTAGAAGATTATGTGATTTGCTACTTTCCTAATACCAAAAAAAGTGAAATGATAGTAATGGTACTTATCTATCGGAATTAATCCGTAGTACTATCATGATGACATCACTGATAGGGCTTTCAGGACTATGCCGTTTTTGGTCAGTTTTGCTCAGTTCGCACCTGCTGGTTGCCCACCCCTCTAACTGCCCCAACCGCACCAGTTTGGAAATTTTCATTTTAATCATGCTTGTGCATGTCTAGTGGTTATAGTACAGTCTTTGGTGTGACTTTTAAGTGTGAGGCTTTGTGCTTTCTGAGTTCTGCCTACGGAGGATGATCTATATTTGGGTTCATTTGCTGATTGCATCATTGTTTTTGAATCTCTCTTACCATGTAACTGATAATTCGTGATTATTGTAGGTGGGAGACCTGTTGAGCCCAACTTGACTGAACAGGTACCTATTTGACAGTCTTTGTTGTGGACCTTGTGGTGATTATGGTTTCTTCTCTTTTCTTTTCCCTGCAGTTTTTTTCTTATTTAATGTGTTACACTATAATTTCATCTCTGATATACAATCAGCCGCTTCCGCACAACAATGAAAGGCTTGTTTCTGTAAATCCTACTCAGGCTGCAGGCATCCCAGGGCCTTCAAAGGATGTCACAGATCAGATAGGATCTGCGTATACAAGTGGAAATATTACCCCCGTCTATCCCCCAGAACAGACATATTTTTATGGAGGTTAGTTCTTGTCATGTTTAGCTAATAGCTACTACCAATTCAAGAGGTAAATGTTTTTAGGTACTTCTTGAAGCGGTGGAACTGAGGCCATGAAATGCATTCCCACAAACTTGCAAATGGTGACTTTAACTATTGTGTTACATTTGTAGAAGTCAACAAAATCTGGCAAAGTGGGGAATCAAAAGGGAACCAAAATTGGATTTCCAAGGATATGTCTCTTTTTGTATTGGCACTTGACCCATAACAGATTGCGAAAATTGAAATTATAGACATCAACCAAGGTGTACAAGTCTGTTGAATTAATTTACACTAACGGGTTTCAAAAAGAAAAGTTTGTAGTTCCATGGATTCTTTAACTGAGGTATCTTGTAATTGGAATTGCAAAACTTGGACTCCCCTAGCTTGGTTCATGATTGGATAAGGAAATGACATTATGGCTTTGTTCGTTTGGCATTTGGGTATTTTAGTTTTGGTAGTGGGTGGAGAGAGAAATAGGGTAATGAATGGAGAGAGGGATAATGAGTGGAGAGAGATAGAAAGAGAAATGAAATTAATAATTGGAAAAATAGAGTAATGATTGGAGAAATATATAGGGTAATGATTGAAAAACAAAGTTAAAACAAAGTATAGATGAGAAACAAACAAGGCCATTGTTTTCCTTACATTCTGCTACTGCGTCCCAATCATAAGGGACATGTATTATCTATTTATCTCTGTTTTGCTATGGTTTCAGGCTATGAAAACAGCACCGGTAATTGGGATGACTATTCTCGCTATGTCAGTGCCAGTGGTATGCAAGTTGTATCGCCGGTGAGTACATGTCCCTTTACATTTAATCTTCCTTTTGCTTTTGATGGAACTCATCAGATGTTTTCTGTTCATGTTTGACCTGGCTTAGGCTATGTACAACGATAATTCATCGATGCTTCGTTATGGCCTTGATAGTCAAATGGCTTATGGACAGTTTTCCCCCATGGCTAGTCCTCTGTCCCCAATAATGGTAGATGGCCAGCTATACTCTCCGCATCAAATCCCAATGTCTCCAAATTATTTTCCGCAGCCAGTTTCTCCTGGTTTGCCACATGTAACTTCATCTCTTCCATCGCAAACTGAACTGGTTGCAGCAGGAAGTAGTGGCCAAGAGGGTCTTGGTGACAATGTTCTTTTTGGGCCAGGATCAGGTTACTTTCTACATTTTGGATCTTTTGGTGGAGGTGGCCTTTCTGGAGAACCCTTGTCAAATATGTCAAGCTCAGAGTCGGGTGGTTATTTGCCTCAGTTGACATCAGCAGGTTATCCCCAACCAATGGGTATACTTGGGCCATATGAGCACAATTTTGGGCAGGTTTGTTTTTCTTTTTTCTTCTTTTTTTCTTTTTAATCTGTAATACGCTTTCATGTGGTGAAGTATGGTTGGTTACGTAATAATGAAAAAAAAATGTATCCCATGTGATTGTACACCAATACAAATTGCTAGGACTAATATATGCCTCATACTAAGAGCATCCACAGTGGAATAATCAAAAGTGGATAATCAAAAGTTGCCGCATCATCTTTTGATTATCCATTTGAGGGGTTTCTAAGGTTAGCAATCTAGAGGTCTACAATAGTACAATCAAAATTGAATAACCAAAACTTGCTACATCACCTTTTCAACTTATAAAAATCTAGAAATTGTGACATAGAAAATAATTTTTTTTAAAATAGTTTTTTCAAACTAATAAAAATAGGTTATTGGAAAAAGAAAAAATAGTTTTATGAAATGATTTAAAAAAAAAAACAGTTTTCGGGAAAAAGTTTTAAAAAATTAGTTTTTGAATAAAAGAAGCTTTTTTTTCAAAAGAACAGTTTTTTGAATAAAAAGTTTTAATAAAAAATTGTTTTTGAAATAAACTGTATTGAAATACACTGCTTTTGCAAAAAAAAATAAAAACTGTTTTTAAAAGTATTTTTCTTAAAAATATGTTGAAAATGGAAGAGAGAGAAGGTTTTTGTGTTATGATGGCGTACTTGATTGAGGAAATGTGGGGACAACTAAATTTGAATATTGGCAAAAGGTTGATAGTTTTGATTATCCAAGGGCCAAAATTTGATAAGTTGCTAAGAGGTTGCTCCGTTGCTAAGTTTGGTTATTCCAATGTGAGCTCTTTTTTGAGCAAATGTTGCTAACCTTAGCAACCTTTTGGTTTTGATTATACCACAGTTGATGCTCTAATATGCTACACTAGTATCAGTTTAGGTAATCCAGCTGTGAAAGTACTCTTTCAACAGAAGGTCCTTGCTGATTTAAATCCTACATGGCTACACCTGCATTGTCCTTCTATAGGGGTGTCTTACTGCCATACAAGACATAGGACATTAACAGTTAACTCAATATATGGGCCCATATCGCGAACACAGACCTTGTTCCAGACTGAGTGGTATAAGAAAAGTTCCCATCAAAGTATAATGAATGCTAAAACGTGCAAATGTTCCCGTAAAAATAGAACGAAGTATAAAATCTTCCCATTTCAGCAGTCTGGAACAAGGTTTTTGTTTGCCATATACTTAACTTCTTTCAAGAAGTTATGGTATAATATCCATAACAGAGCTACAAGTGTTATGATGTTAGTTTGAATGTCCTTGAAGGATGTTTCTATGTCCCAAGGATTTGACTTTGGTACAATAATGATCTTACGATTCCTATCCTGACATTTGTTGCTTCTTTTATAACATTGTAAGCTATGTTACTTCACTATTTCTTTCAACAGATCACTTGATGAGTGTTTCTTCTAGAGTTTATGTACTCAATGATCCTTGTAGTGTGGACCTTAACATGTTATCTTCAATTTCAGATTTCTCAACAGAGACCATTTCACAGCTATGGATCAGTGGAAAGCTCCTTCTCTAGAAACTATAGGCCTGGCAGCTCATATCAGAGCTCAAATTATGGTACTGCATCTACCACTAACTGGGGGGCAAATTATCGGAGCCGATTCGCTTCTGACAAAGGTGGAAGACAAGAAAGAGACCGTGAATCATTTTTTGTGTCGAATGATGCACATGGTACCTCTAGTGATCGTAATCGAGGACCAAGGGCTTCAAAACCAAAGAGCAAGAGCCCTGCTGAAGAGAGCTCAATATCTGCTACTAGCAAAAATGTTGCTTCTGTTTCTGCGGTTCATAATGGTCTCTATAACCAACCTGATTTCGTCACGGACTATGAGAATGCTAAGTTCTTCGTCATAAAGTCTTTCAGTGAAGATAATGTACACAAAAGCATCAAATACAGCGTTTGGGCCAGCACACCGCTTGGAAACAAAAAATTGGAGATTGCTTATGGTGAAGCAAAAGAGATGAAGGGCCAATGTCCAATCTTTCTTTTGTTTTCGGTACATTCCTTGCACTCTGAAGCTCATATGTTCTTTTCATACTAGATATGAATGTCGGAACAAACTACAGTTATTTTGCCAGGTCGAGTTAAATGTACTAAAATCGGCATTTAGGTATACTTATTACTTGCACAATACGAAGGTAATGTCTTTGACGTTTATGTCTTGCTCTTGCTATTAATTAGCTTCTAAAGCACATGTAAGTTTACTACTTGTGGCATCCAGTAGACGTTCTGAAAAGATAGTGGGGGTTGCATTAGTTTCTTTAGTGGATTTGACCATTGTTTTAAGAATGAGAAATGCACAAGTCCGTAGTGCAGAATGTCACTTCCGATGAAATTGTGGAAATAAATATAATTATGAAGGTAGGGGGTTATGGACTCTCTTGCCTATCACTTTGCTTCCGATCCGATACTTGTAGTAAATGTTACCTATTGAGGTCTTCGAACTTGTTAGCGTACAAGGCCTCCTTAAACTTGTATGCAACTGTTTGTAGGTCAATGCAAGTGGACAGTTCTGTGGTGTGGCAGAGATGGTCGGGCCCGTAGATTTCGATAATGATGCAGACTACTGGCAGCAGGATAGGTGGAGTGGACAGTTTCCTGTCCGGTGGCATATAATTAAGGATGTCCCTAATGGTCGATTCCGCCACATACTTCTGGAGAATAATGAAAATAAGCCAGTAACTCATAGCCGAGACTCTCAAGAGGTAAAAGTACAGCATGATTTTTTTCCCTTTTGGAAAGGACATCTGAGATTTTTCTTCGTTTTTCCATGTTTTCATTTTTTTTCCTTTATTGTGTTTTATCTTGCTTTCTTGTTATCTAATTTTGTGATACTGATATGTTACATCCCTAAACATTTTTTTGTGTGCAACATTTTCTGTTTAATTGTTTTCTTCCATTTTGTCCATTAGAACTGTTGGGCATTATGTTGTTTCTCTTTAATGCATGCCAAATTTTCGGTTTCCCTTCCACTTTCGTTATTTATCAGTCTATCCTGAATTTATCATTGTTTCTGTAAGGCTTTTTATGAACGGTACCATAAATCTATCATAAAACTACTGTAAATTGTTGTACCTATTTGTTAAATTTACAGTTACAGCAACATAAATTCTCCATAACAAGACAATATGATAAATTCACCGCAACCTAAATATACAGTGTGTCCGGGAACTATTGCAATACATGATAGATTTATCAAACTAGCCACAACAAAGATTTTTATCTGTTCAGAAAAAAAAAATTCATATTAACGTCAGCAACCATTGCCAAATTTATGATAACTTTATTGTATCTGTATTCCTGAACATTCTTCCATGTATGATAGATCATCAAGTTCCTTATGAAAGAGCAAGTGCACAAGGCTAGGCATAATATAAGTTTAGGTAAACTAGCTAGCCAAAATTCAAGAAACATCCTACATGAGCCTCTTTAAAAGCCCTCTCTATTTTACATAAAGCCTAATATTGCTTCAGAACACCTCGATAGTTTAAGAGAGGCATCTGTTTCATAGCTTTCAAGCTTTTGGAACAAATCCAAATGACAAACAACCATTTCTTAGTGGAAATATGTTTTTAGGCATTTGCCGAGCTCATAACAGGATGATCTTATCTGGTCATTTTGTAGGGTTTGTTGAGAAATTTATCCATGAAAAAAATCATCTTAACCGAACATCTATAGGTATCTAAACAAAAAAGATTACTTTAAAATATAGTGATGTTTGATACCTATTGATATCCAATTAAGATGATTTTTTTGTGTATGAATGATATTCTCCTCAACACCAACGATAAGAACAGTTCGGACCATCTCGTTGTGGGCTTGGTTTACATTCGGCACCGTCTAGGTGAAACAGTATGATGGTTGAAATTATTATATTTTTACTTGATGATTGATAAAAGAGTATTTTAGTGGAGTAGAGTTAAAATAGAGAAACTGATTCAATGTGTGTTCATAAAGTAACTAGCTTAGTAGAAAAGTGGCTTTTGGATTTTGGCTTAAAATTTAGAGAGTTTGGTGTAGATGCTCTAAAGCCCTATATTACTGAGTTCTCCCCTCAAATGCATGTAAGTGAAATTGATATTGTGCATCTCTGTTTACTAATTTGATTGATATTATTCAAAGAAAAACAGAAAAAATAATGAGGTATGTACTTGCAACTCTTCAACATCATCTCAGCTACTCCACGCAATCTTTTTATTAATATTCACAGCATATATACGGATATGTAGAAATTAAATAATAGGACATTCATAAAGTTACAGGATGAAAACTTAACACATGATGTCATTGATGAAAACTTAAGTGAATTTCTGTATTTAGGACTATGGTTTAATTTATCCACTTTCTAACCCCTCCAATCTTGATAAGAAAAGCCGTTTCCAAGGAAAAGATTTCTTTTGTCAAGTCTCATACATGGTTTTGAAAGTTGTACAGTTCGTTGATCATACAAAATCAGTACAAATCGATAGACTACATGACCATCATTCAAAATAAAAGCTACTCATTATTTTAAGCCTAAACCTTGCATATTCGCAATGCCTTCAATATCCAACATGTAAATGTAATTTTCTATATACTTCGAAGATTAAGACCAATTCTTTATGATTAGCAGTTCGATTGGATTTGATTCAGAGGAAGACAATTTCTCTCATGATTTGGTTCATGTTTTGAGTCTTCATGATTTGGTTCATGTTTTGAGTCTTCATGATTTGGTTCATGTTTTGAGTCTTTTGTCTGCTTTGAAAATATCTTGACTTGATGCTTTGAGTTTGTCAAATTCTTCTTCAATCACTTGCCTTGTTTTGTTGTATTTTTTTAAAATTTCTTTTTTTTTTTTTGTGTGTGTGGGAGAGTTCACCTGATTGAACTTTGTTGCTTCACATTGTTACCTTTTTTCAGGTAAAACTGGAGCAGGGTATCGAGATGTTGAAAATCTTCAAGGATCATGAAGCCGAGACTTCCATCTTGGATGATTTCAATTTTTATGATGAACGGGAGAAAGCTTTGCAGGAAAGGAAGGCCAGACAGCAAGCCAGCAGTTCAACTAAGAAAGACGAGGATGCTGATGCTTCTATTAAGCAACTTTCTGAAAACTTAGCTGGAGCCCTGCAGTTGGAAGATGGTGGTGGTAAAGAAGAACCCAGAACCAAGTAGAGTATTGTGCTTGGTCTGGAGTTTGTGCATTACAAGTACTAGTAGGTAGCAAATAGGTTGTAGGAGGGGGGGTATTTCAGGCTTTTTTGAGGTTTCCTCAGCATACTTCCAAGTCATTAACATGTTGCTTCTGCTGGTGGGAGCAATTTTCTGAGGTAGTTTCTAAAAATCTCTCAGACTTTTTTTCTGTCTCGTAGATGGGTCTTTTAATTTGGCGATTGCTGGAAGATTGGGATTTAGGCTTCTTGGTAGGCAGACTCAGGGCTTGCGGCACTTGAAGTGAAGTCTATAGGTGCCTGATGCCAAACAAATTGTACTTTAACCTGCCTGCCTGCTTTCTTCTCTTTTGTGTTTTTTTCTATTTTTTTAGCGAGGTTTTTCTTGTTTCACTTTCGGGTTGAAGGGCATTAACTTTAGAAAGGGAGGATCTGTTGGATTTACCCAATCTGGGTCGTTATTTGACTAATCAGTGCTGCAGAAGCATAGTTATAGAGATTCAACACCACATTATACATTTTCTTCCGAATCTTTGCTTGTGCTCGGCAAAAAGAAAATGTATCCTTTGTGTATTGCGAAACTCATTATGGTATTTGACCAAATTCATGAGGTATCCATTTGCCTCCAAGAAAGCAAAATTTGGAGTTTGTTTTGGACCTGATATTGTTGTGCTTGGCTTGGTGTTTGGTTGTCTCACTGTCTCAGTTGAATAATAGATCAATGTCTAACGACATGTATAACACATCAGTGTCAATCTACCATAATAGAGCACAAGAAATTTGATCAAAGGAATCCAGTCGAATTTTCAAGCGACAGTGTTCGTTGTGCAGGGAATGTGCCGGTGGTAGTATCAAAAGTTGTGGTTGTAACAGTGTAGAGGCATTGATAAAATTCTAGTATTTTGTTAAAACGGTTTTCAACTATTCAACTTTAAAAACTGACTGCTGCTTTCTTTCTAGATAAATTTATTTATTTTATTGACCAAGTAAAACCATACTTCAAAAATAATGGGAGAATATTGTTATAAATGGTTGTGCAGTTCCTTAAATTGATGCAAAGAAGGCTGGAGATTTGTTGTCAATCAGACTCTTGTCTTTCATTTTCTGCGCTATTAATCTTTGGAGCTGGAGGTGGAGGCCGGCTCCCCTTCAGTTTCATAACCTCCGGTGACATTCAGTTAGTCATTTTGTGGGCTCGCACCGATCCTGCAAAGATGAAAATTGAGGTGACAGAGAATTAAGATTTTAATTTAATCAATACTGATAGGTACGCGAGCAAATTATATTTTTGAAATTTCAAGGGCTATTTTTTCTTGATTTGTATTATGTGGAATATCATCTTTTCAATGGTTATTAAGAGACGCACTTTTTCGATTAACTTTGTGGTCAGATATGGTGATATAGATAATCGAACCACATAACTGTTATAGAAATACTTAAATTAAACTTCAAAATTAAATTATGAATACAACTTTAGATGGTGGGGCATGAAGATCTAGGATGAGTACAATGCATACGTATTTGTTTTTTTTTTACTTTTTGAACAGATAGACGGCTTATGTACAGTAGCAGATTATTCAGAAGAAGCTATCAATCAGCATGTCATTCTAATTGAGCTCTAGCGAATTAGGTTTTAGAACGTCCGTCTCAAAGTATGGTAAATCTACGTTCCAAAATGATGTATTGAACAATCAAAAAAGTTTTCCAAAGAAAAATTCGAGAGCAATTGGAACTTTAGCAATAACAATCTATTCTATCGGATGTATGTCTATTACAATATTTTGGTCATAATAAGCAGAAATGTATTCTACTTGAATAATCAGACAGATAATTATACCCTATTCTATTGGATGTATATGTATTTCAAATACAAACTATATGTTATAACGATATAATCTATATGGGCTACCCAAACCGTACCACAATTAAGGGCATGTAGCGAACCTGTTCTTGTTCCTCATTGAGGAACTGTCTTTTGCTAGGACCTTATCGACGAATTAACGATCCGTATTCTAGGTAACATCAGTCTAGAGCGCAGAGAGGATCAGCTAATCTTTTACATCATTTCTTTGGCCAACAAGTTCTTTTTCTAGCTCTTGGTCTACCACTAAGAAGATTGGAATTGCTATTTTTTGAAATAATGAAAGGTTTTTAGTTCCATTAGTGCAGTGGCAAGAAATCAACATGACAGAACATACTCCAAGGCAGGCAAGGATACATCACTGTACAGTGTTACATGGACTCTTCTATTTTCGCCACATCTTCTATCTCCGAAGGATGTGACATCGGTAAGGGTGTGGGATATCTTCCGACACCCTTACCCAATTTAGACATGTGAATCCTCTTATCTTTTCTTATATTTGAAGAAAAGAAGCCTACATTAGCTAGGAAAGAAGCATTTCTAGCCTTTCACTTGAATGATAATTGCAAATTCCATATTTTCCAGAATCTCCGTTCTTTTCATTTTTTCAATTATTTACAATATGTACTTCGAGAATATTGTAAAGCTAAGCATCCAGAATGTGTCCTGAACATCCTATGATCAAAGTTCAGGAAGATTTGTTGCTTGGAAATACTCGAACCCAATACTCGCATCTGAGTCCATGTAACCCAGTGACTTTGCATGTAGACAATGCACGTCTCGTTCTCTACTGAAATGGTATCAGTATTGTAAACATGCATTATGCGGCGAAATCCATTCCTACTGATAGCTCTTACAAGCTTGACACAACACATTTTGAGCACAGCTTTCGAAACTCAGAAACAAACCGCAAATTCATTTACTGGAACATTATTCACGGGATGCGTCTAGCGTGCCTAGCATCCATTTCTCTTCTTTTGCAGTACAATACTAACTAGTTATTGAATTGTTTGACTAGACGGTAAGTAATGTCCCTTAGATAAAATAAAATGCATGTTTCGAGTCAAAATTCTATGCCCATATACCATGCTGTGACTACTAAACAAGGTTGGGGAGTCTTAGATAGGCTTCATCACTGAATAGTAAGATTGGATTAATAGGTTTCATACAGAACATCAAATTGCTCAATGGAAGAAAAAGATTCAAGTAGCCGACCCTAAGTAATTGGAACATAAGACGCGGTTTGGTTTGGTATATAGAACATCAAACTGGAGAATGAAGTATAAGTTCAAGGGGGGAGAGAGAGAGAGAGAGAGAGAGAGAGAGAGAGAGAGGGGGAGAGGGTGCAAAAATACACATAGCAATAAAAATAACTGTGTGAGAGAGAGAGAGGGTGCAAAAATACACATAGCAATAAAATAACTGAAAGAAACAGTACGAGTCTCCAGCTAACTGCTCAACTTAGCTCTGGGCATTCATAGAGTAGATTCAATACATACATACATAATGAACAAGTGCTAAATACTGACAATAATGACATCGTGATTGCAAGATAACTTCGCAAAATTTCTCCTCTTTGGCTGAAAATAAAATGCATCATTTTTCTCCATAATCACATCCAGTATGGATGGACTTACGGAGAAGTAACAGCATCTCAATTCCAACATTGAGTTGCATTCAAATTGGAGCAGGAGCGAAGTCCTTTTGTTTTAGTGTTCACTTTGCAACAAAAAACCGCAACTTCAGAATCAGAAGAATCTGAAGGAGTTAGGCCCTAAAAATGTAATCCTTTGTTGATGGGAGTCGGATAAAAGTCTACGGATTAGGAAGTGTTTTACGATACTGAATCTAAGTTTATGGCACCATATGGTATGGGACGGGTATCGTAGGGTCTTACGGGCATATTCATCTATTAAGTTATTTAACTTCGATGTAATTTTAGACAGGAGTTTCTAAAGCACCAACATATGGCCCATGTTTTCTCCTTCGGTTGTTTTAAGAAAATCGACGGCAGAGTTGAAGAAGAAGTCAGCCGATTTAGGACCTCAGCGGACGCCTCAGAAGCGGATCATCTCTGGTAGTAGAAGGGAAAAGATTCCACAGAACAGTACAAAACCAAATGCAGCTACGACATCAAAGTAAACATGAGCTTTTGAGTATTTCTTTTTCCTGTATTGCTGAAATTCAAAACCTTCTGAAATAGAACACCAAAATGGTTGGATACCTCATCTTGTGCTCCATATAAAGGAATTTCCAAAAGAATCAACTGAATTTTATCGCCCAAAACTATTCTGAGTTTTGTCTACTTTTAAGTACTTCAACATTTAATTGCAACTATTTCATCGCACAACCACCATATCTATACGTATTGAGCCCAATCAGTAACATTAGTCCAAAATGCCCCTCATTAACAGATAACAGAGATGCCAACCAGATAGTCTATTTACGGAGAGGCTAGTTCGAGTAGTGATCTTGCTATGTGGGTTTTCTGCTTTGCCATGTCAGTTGAATCATTATGGATAGAAACTTTAGCATGAAGAGACCTGAACTCGCCAAAATTTGAAAGACTGGAGATGAATGCAGGTTACTCCATGTGTGGAAATTTGGTAGTGATGAGGACAATGGACAGATTCAAACCCATGCAATAGATTTTTTGTACTGCGGTTAATAATGTGAATTTCCTCTCAAATTTGGCAAAGGATAATTGCAAGGGATAATGTGGTTACTAAGGAATCGCTTATTCTGAATAGATAACTGTTTCTAATCAAAATTCAGGTTCTTGTTTCCACCTTAAGGCTCACAGTACAATACCAACTACATAAGCTGAATGCTAAACAAAACGACTCAGTTTTCAACTCCAAATCCAGAATCAAATCTAAAAAAGAACAAAGAAAAGTCCACATTCTTCTTGGCTCAAATCACCATAATAACACAAACTGCAGTTAGCTTGCAATCATTGCGAATTGCTTGACCTCAGACCAATAGAAGGTCCCATGTTCCAAAAATAATAGTATGGAGTTCATTACATCTGTTCATTTTTTCCCTTCTTTTCATTCGTTACATAAACTCCATTCATAAAAAGACCGGACTTTGAGATTTCTGGCGCACAAAAATGCGGACTATAAACCAAGCTAAGTTACTTGTGGCTCTACAAGAAGCAATCTTCTCAGATAATTGGATGTACCGTCTGCACCGCAATCTACATTATGAAAAGTACCATCTCGTATGCCATAAATAGAAAAAGTCTGGATTTTCTCAATGTATTCATCCAGTATATCATGCAGCTTATTAAGTAGGTGTACTTGATATTAATACTGCCCAAAGGTCAAATAGTAAAATGAAAGCAAATTTCCAAACAATAATGTGTTAAAACACCACATAATTCACTTGAAGCATAGTAAGGTAACCAAAGTACAGTACCAATTCAAAGTTGAAAACAGTAGAGATGCTAAGACCATTTTCCACTTACTGAAAACCTCTCATCAAACAAGTATATGAAAGTTTACCCAGTTATCATAGTTCCTGCCCCTTGGTCAGTAAGAATCTCAAGCAGCAACGAATGTGGTAGCCTTCCATCGATGATACTAGCTGTCCTAACCCCTTGCGCAATTGCCCTAACACAACAACTCACCTTGGGAATCATCCCGCCCGCAATCTTCCCTTCATCCACCATCCTCTTCACCCCCTTGATATCAATCTCCTTCACCAAACTCCCTATATCTTCCTTATCCTTCAGAATCCCCGCCACGTCCGTCAACAGGATCAGCTTCTCCGCCCCCAACGCAGCTGCCAGCTCTCCGGCAGCCGTGTCCGCATTGATGTTATACGACTGCCCTTCCTCGTCTGCCGCCACGGATGCAATCACGGGAATATGGTTGGTGTTGATAAGTGGGAAAAGCACAGAGGGGTCGACGGTGGCGATGTCCCCGACGAACCCAAGCTGGGCGGAATTCGGGTTTGGACGGGCAGTGAACAGGCGACCGTCAATGCCGGAGAGGCCGACGGCTGTGGCACCAGCCTTGTTGATTAAGGCGACTAGGTGTTTATTGACTTTTCCAACAAGGACCATTGAGACTATTTCCATGGTGGAGGCATCGGTCACACGGAGGCCGTTGAGGAAGTTTGGCTGGATGTTAAGGCGGGTAAGCCAGTGGTTGATCTCCGGGCCGCCACCATGGACAAAGACGATGCGGAGGCCGACGCAGGAGAGGAGGACAAGGTCCCTGATGACAGAAGACTGGAGGGACTCGGATTTCATGGCGGCGCCTCCGTACTTGACTACAATTGTTTTGCCCCTGAATTTCTGGATAAAAGGCAGGGATTCCGAGTAGATGTTAACTCGGAGCTGGGGTGGGATCGATGAGTCGGATGAGGAGTCTAAAACAGACGGGGATTGGAGGCATAGGGTGATGACTTGGGATTTGTTAATGGTGGTGGGTTTGAAGTTGAGGTTAGGATGAAAATGGTAGTGGTTTAGTGGCCGTCCTAAGGAGGAGTATTTTTTACCTGATGAGGAGAGGGGTAGAACTTTAGCTGCTAGCATCTGCCCTGTCCTTCTGCTGCTGCTGCAACTCGTTTTAGCTGTTGAAGAATAAAATTTGTTAGAAAACTCATTTATTCAGAAAACAGAAGCTGAGAATCCAACTATAGGGACGTTGCCCTTTGGATGGTGAGAAAGAGTGAGATAAGAAAGGAGACTCATTTCTCAACAAATCTCACCATTTTTTGTAAGATTGGGTGAGAGAGGGAAGGATCCAATCGAAACATTTTACTTTTGTACATTTCTCTCCATTTCTCACCAAAATACTCGATCCAAATAACTAATTTGGCTAGAAACCACAACCCTTTCTTTCTTTTTTCATGAAATCACTTCATCCAAAGGGAGTGAGTGTTTGTTTGGTCAATAGAAGCTTAGTTGCAGGAACCTCGAATCCGGGTGAAAAATCCACCTCAGAATCTTGCTCTCGTGCTCCCAATCCAAAGTAAGACTCTCTTAGAAACCTCGCTCCCATCGAGAAAAGAGCTCGCTCCCAACTAGGATAGCTGGTGGGAAAAGTATTTTGCGAAACGGTGCCACCATGGCTTCGTACAAATAAATAGCAATGGGGTAAGTCGGAGTCGGATTTCCCCTCCTCCGTCCCCAATCCCCTAAAACCCCGTTACACCTCCAAACCCGCCCCTATCACCGAAAGCCAATTTTCGGAGCTCCTCATCCCCCCGCCCACCCGATCACCAAAAACCACTCTACCATTCTTTGGCATCAAGATCCCAACTAGGAAAGCACCTGCTTGTTTCGAGACCTATTCAAACTGTTAATCAACCCAGCTGACTCCTCTCTTTTTTTCAATTGTACATGTGAACAAATGGGTATTGAACAAGAAATAGTAGCTCTGGTCATGCATAAAAACTAAAATAAAAAGTTGCAATCCAAATTAGGCGATCTTTTTCCTTGACACAATAGGCTGTCTTCGTTGTTCAGAGAGAGAGAGAGAGAGAGAAGTTACCGGTGGTCGGAGAGGCAGAAGAACTAGTCGGCGTGTGGGAGATGCGCCGTCTTCCCGTCAAACAAAAGGTGAGGAGTGGGAACTGGAAATACAGTACATTGAATAACTATTATAGTAAAAAATACACTAAAGTACAAAAGATTATGGAATTTTAAAACAATTACGGAGGTGTGTCATCTTGACTATCTTGACTGTTCATTTTGACTTTAGACGTCTGCATTTCAATGAAATTTTTTTGCGGCAGATGAGTAAAGTTTCAGTAAAATTCGAACCATTTAATCTTTTGTCTCGAAAAAGTTTAATTAAAATTCGGACTGTGCAATACATTTTGAACGCGCGCGATGGTGCTCTGCAAACCCCTTTTTCACGAAAACATTGGTAGAAAAGATTTTCCCTCGTAAAAAACATGGAAAAGTTGCAACCTAAGGAGTTGTGTGCATAAATATGTAGTGTATGACTTATGCATAAAATGTAGCGTGGGAGCGGAGCGTGGAACATAAATTGAGAGCGAAAACAAAAAGATTCTACCGAAAGATTATGCTGCCTCAACATATTAAGCTTTTTCCACTTCTTCTCACAAAGGTGATCCAAATTGTTCTATGATAGATTATAAATTCCTAAAATGTGTATCAAACATTAACATGACTCAACATCGATTGATTTATAAATAAATTGAGGTTTGTTTTATAAGAGAAAGAAATGAGTGAAGGTATTTTTTTACATAATATATAGGGAAAAATTCAAAATACCCCCAACATTTACACCAAAATTCAATTAGACTTCCAACCTTTTAAAATTTTCAATTTTACTCCCAACGTTATCTTCCGTTAATCAAAACGCCCCCTTCCGTCCGAATGACTGATGGATTTCGTTAAAGGCTCCGTTAAAAATCGTCCTGGTCGAATTTTGATGATCAAGCCGCTCAATGTGTTTAAAACATGATTTTAGAGGTACTAGCAAGAAATCAGCAAAAAAATGACCGGAAAGGGCTTCATCTGAACAATTTTTTATTGAACTATTCAATAAAAAATTGTTCAGATGAAGCTCTTCCCAATCATTTTTTTTGTTGATTTCTCGCGTGTACCCTTAAAATCACATTCTAATCACATTGAGCGATTCGGATCATCAAAATTTGATTGGAAAAGGGGAGGTGCAAAGCAAAATCCGGACGTTCGGACTTGAACAAAATCCGGATCAATCCGCACCTCCCCTTTCCCAATCGAATTTCGATGATCTGAACCGCTCAATGTGTTCAAAACGTGATTTTAAGAAATCAGTAAAGAAAATGAATGAGAAGGGCTTCATTTGAACAATTTTTTATTGAACTATTGAGCGGCTTGGATCATCAAAATTCGATCGGGACAGTATTTAACGGAGCTTTTAACAAAATTTGTTAGTCATTCGGACGGAAGGGGGGGCGTTTTGATTAACGGAAGATAACGTTGGGAGTAAAATTGAAGTTTTTGAAAGATTGAGAGTTTAATTGAATTTTGGTGTAAAGGATTGGGGGTATTTTGAATTTTTCCCTAATATGTATGTCCGCTTTAAATGATTTGTATACATAGTTAACCATGTTCGATTAAATTTGGGTTTTGCTTACATATTCTCCTACTATTTATAGGACCTCAGAGATGAACGGTTTAAATCACTTTTTTGACCTCCGATGAGACCAAAAACTTGGGGAATTTTTAAATATGAGATAAGGGTATGGGAGAGCTTAGCTTCAGATAAAAGAGGTGACCTCTAGCTTTGTTTTTCTTTATTTCCTTCTCTATCTTTTATCCATATCCACTGACTATGCCATTAATTTACCCAAATAAAGAAGAAAAGAGTCTAAGTTAGGGTGAGATCTCCCCGTACCCATTCACATATATATTGCATACTTTGTGATCACAACTGCAAATACACTCCTATCGATCACTCATCTTTCACATATATGTAAAATGAGCCCCACACTTGCGTGAGAGAGTAGTGGCCACGAAGTAGCCAATAGACGTGTTCATTGCTATCAGGGTTCAGTATATTGGGATCTGTATCGTGGATGAGCTATGGTTCCTCTTGTAGTAGCTCCGTTCCTCTCCGCTGAACCTGCAACAAGTTATTAGGGCTTGGGAGCCCAGTAACCCTCTAACGATCAAGTCAGCAACTAGGTGAAGGAAGGTGGATGGGTTAGGGTAGAGAAGGAAGACGTACCTCTTTAGGTGGATATATATTTCCTTTTATAGGCAAAGCCTTATTTGGTCCCCCAAGTAAGCGCGTGTAGGATATGCTTGGGTAACCGTCTCAAGTGACATCAGAAAATGACATATCGGATAAAACAGTTACGAAGCACACAACCATGTCAGCCCTAGCCAATGATTCTCCTGGCATAACCGTTTTGAGTATGTCATGGTGACAACTCGGGGCCTTCTGCCTCAGGCATCGGATACCGAGGGCTCAGGCACGGGGGTGGGCACAAGCTCGACCCCTGGGCCGCTTTGAAGATGGGGGATCGAGACCTATCCTGATGCCACGAATGACATACCGTGGATGTGCCCAGACTCTGGAGTGCTGTACAGGGGGCACCATCCAGCACCGGTCCGTGCGGCTCGATTGGCTGGGCCCGGTGGTACGAGCCTCGGGCGCCAGTCTGAACCCCATTCATTCTTCTGGGCCACTACAGTAGCATTATTTGCTCTGTGATAATTCATCCAAAATAGTGTTCAGGTTCCATTTGAATATTGGGCTACGGACTTTTTACAGTATAACTAGTTTGGCACTACGGGTCGGGAATGAGGCTCGTTATCGTCATGGGCCGGGAAAGCCCATAAAACCGTTAGCTGATTTTAGTAATGGGCTTCGATGGGCCAGGCAAGTCAAACTTCATTCAGAAAGTACAAGGGGTTCTTCCGAGCCGGCCCAGTTTTGTACCTTTCTAGTTTCTACCTGTCTAGGCCCCGCTCATGTCTAACTATACCCCTCTAGGCCCTGTTTTATGTAATCTGTCTAAAATACCCCGCTCGTCTTCATCCCCAATCATCCGGCGACGAACTCCTCCCAAATCCCTTCGCTTCCCAGCTCGGCCTCTCCCTCTCCGACTCAGAGTTCTGAGAAACCACTTACAAAGTCCACTCACTTACATCTCTCAGTCGCAGAGGGTGTCACCGGCGGCGAGAGATCGTTGTTGATGCCGTTGCTGCGGAGATCGCTGACGACACCGAAGAAGTGGACGACGGAGAAATCGACGAGCTGTATGTTGGGATGAAGAAGTCGGCGATGGCGGCAACAAAAGGTTTGGGGAAATCATAACCGTTCACCCCTTGGCCGCACCCCTTGATCGCACAAATCAAGATCTAAACCTTTCACCTTGGCTGGACAAATCCAGACCTGTGACCAGAAGCTTCATCGGTTCATCTATGTCTATTACAAAGTGTTGAGGAGGAGTTTGGGTTTTGTCAAGATATGGGTCATCTTACTTTTCCTTGTGAAGAAGAATATTTTCTCTCTCTAACATCCTTCATCAGATCAATGAAATTGGAGAGTTAATTAATTCAATGCAATAGCTTTTTTTTTTTTTCTTCTCGCTTAGAATTGGAGAGTAGCTATTTGCACCCCGAGAATTCACACCTGCCAAAAGTGTACCGGGGCCGAATTCACACAGCCAAGAAAATTCACCGCCACAAAGACAGACGGAATTGCTGGTGCAAACAGAGAGTAAAGTTTTTTTCTTATCTTAATTCTAAAATCAATCAATCATGTAAGTTTTTTTATTATCTTAATTCTAAAATTCAATCGAATTGATTCGGTCATCATATGTGTTTAAATGTATGTATCAATGGAATTCTATAATTACACCACTTTGTTTTCTTCTGCGTTTGTATTTGTTTGTCTTCAATTTGCCACTGAAAGTAAAGAAGAATTTGGGTGTGAATCCTAATTTGAGGATGTGAAAAGTGTAGATGGGATGTGAATTATGTTGTTTTTGAAGATGTGAATTTTTTATTTGGGTGTGAATTGGCATTTTTGAATGTGTGAATTCTTCATTTTCGGTGCGGATTGTGTCTTTTTTCAAAGATGCAAAGCGTGGTGGTGTGAATAGTGCAAAAAGTGTAAATTCTGAAGGTATAAATTCTGTAAAGAGGTGTAAATTCTTGCAAAAGAGTGAATTCAAAGGGTGTGAATTCTTGCAAAGGGATGTGAATTTTGCAAAAATATGTGAATTCTTGGGGTGTGAATTCTCACATTTTTGCAAAATCCAGATTAAGTGTTTGTTTGTGAATTATTTTAGAGGGGTGTGAATTTTGAATTTAGGGTTGTGAATTTGTGTAATTTGAATGGACATGAATTCTAGAGGTGTGAATAGTACAAAAGGGTGTGAATTCTTAAAAGGGGTGTGAATTTTAGAACGTGTGAATTTGTGGAAGTGCGAATTTTTAAAAGGGCGTGTGAATTCTGTGGGATGTGAAATCTTGAATGTGTGAATTCTATGGGTGGGGTGTGAATTTTGGATGGTGTGAATTCTGTGAGATGTGAATTCTTGGGGTGTGAAATCTTTGGGTGTGGTGTGAATTCGTGAAGGTGTGAATTCTGTGGGGTGTGAATTCTTGAAGGTGTGAATTCTTGGGGTGTGAATTATGTGGGGTGTGATTTATGTGGGTGGGGTGTGAGTACTGGGAGTGTTGAAATAGTGATAAGGGTAAAATAGTAAAAGTATCTTTAAAAAGGGGCTGGACATGATAGCTTTACAAAAAGGAGTTTGCATGGAACTCTATGTAAAAAAAGGGACCGGCCAGGAATTTTCCTGAAAGTACAAGCACAAGTCAAGCCCATGAGTTAGGCCCATTTGTCAATGCTATGCTTGGATGAGTTTTTGATAAATTTTTTATGAGAGTAATGATTGGAAATAGGGATAATGAGTGGAGAGAGATAGAGAGATAAATGAGAATAATGATTGGAGATATGATTAATGAGTGAAAATAGAGGTAATGAGTATTTTTTGAGTTAGAAATTTTTTTTCAAAAAGGAAAACGAACAAGGCATTGACTCTTTTTGTACAACATAAATGCTTATATATAAAATTTATTATCCTTTCGGAAAATATAAATGTCATCCATAGAATCACATTTTTATGCTTAGGCTATGCTGTCACTTTTGCTACATGCTTTTGTGAAATAAAAATAAGCAGTCCATTTGGCCTTTCTGGAATAGATAATGTTGGGGTTAATCTTAGATGGGGTGTAAGACTCTTTGGAAAATAGTGAAAATAATGTTTATGTACTCCTCTGTCTCATAAAGTTGATCTCCTACGCAACTATGGATAATTTTTAAGTTTAAAAATAATGTATTAATCAAAAAAAGATTTTTTTTGGATATATCTCGATGTATTTTTTGCAATATGGATCTTTTTTAATAGATTTTGATGAAAATACATTTTTTTTCAGAAAATACATTATTTTAAATTTGAAAATTGCACGTAATTTTATAAGGGAACAAACTTTATGGGATGAAGTGAGTAATAAGAATTATGGTTTTTTTTTTTTTTTTTTTTGCCAATCTATAAGGGATTTTATTGATCACTACATCAAAGAAACATCGAGAGAAGCTCCCTTATAAATCCAGCTTGAAAAATTCCTTTGCCAAAATGGGGGGACTCCAAAGTATAATTGGCTATTGCATTAGCCACTCTATTAAATTACGAGGAACAAAATGGAAAGAACAAAGATTAAAACGACTAGTAAACCTTTATGGTGAGTTTGGTAACTTTTTTCATTTTTTTTGTTTTTAATAAACTAGAAGTAGAAACAATGTCATGTTTTCATAGAAACAAAAACACTAATAAACATTTATGGTAATATTTGTGTTTCTCAAAAAAATTTTTTTTTTTTTGGAGAAAACAAATTTTTGTAGTTTTCATAATTTACAAAAACTCTAAAATAATTTATGAAAAACAAAATAGTAGAAACTTGTTTCCATACAAGTTTCCTTCATTAGTTTAAAAAAAATAAAACTAAAAACTAAAAACAAAAAGATTACTAAACAGGCCACAAAGACTTCCAAACATGTTTTGACGTGCACGAGCCTTCCCCTGTAACACCACTGTTTGTGCATCACCTTTCACCATGTACAAGCTGAGCAATTCAGTGCGATTCGAAAACCTTCTGCTTCAACCCATTTCTGACAACCCAGAGTATTCCCCACATGATCACAGATAACCAGCCCACACACCCCTTTCGAATTCCCACATCATCAAAAGTGGATGGGACTTTTTAAAAGTGAAAAGCTCCATCCACGTTAATCTTCCAAATTTTATGTTATGGTGACCTCCACTGATCACTGCTTGTTCAATTCACCACCTGAAACATAAATAAATGGCAATCCTAAGGGTTTTGAGGTGAATTTTATAGAAGTCAAATGTTCCAAACCTTAGGGTTACTATACAGTTTGTTCGGTCGTTAATTTTAGGACTCCGAAATTAATTAAAATGTGTGTAAACTGGTTCGGATATCCAATATTATAAAAGAAAAATACAAATGAATCACACGACGGGGTCGGGGTTGTTTCACTTATTTTTTTGGATTTTTTTTGTGTGTTTTTTTTTTGCATTTGTTAGTTTGGAGTTAAATTTTTCTGAATTATTACTTCGTCTCGACGAGAAAGATAAAAAAAAATTTTTTATAATTTTTACCCAAAATGTTTTTGGAATTCTCAAATGTTAGTTTTGAATCAAAATATATTTGTTCAAAATATTCAGATAAAAGTCATTAAAATGGACGCTCATTTAATAAAAGTGAAACAAGGTGAGTCACGCTCATTTATTAGGAGTAGTTACTTAAGTGACAAGTCTAACGTAAACTTTGCAACTAATTTGGGATTTCCACACGATTCACGGGATCTCTCGTATCTAATCGCAACGTCTCTCTCTCTCTCTCTCTAGCTAATTTGGGATTTCCACACGACCCACGGAATCTCTGCGTATATCTCATTCGCAACGTCTCTCTCTCTCCCTCTCTTTGCAATTCCAGCCGCTCTCTCTCTCTCTCTCTCTCTCTCTCCCGCCGTTTCTTTTTCGAATTGCAAAACTCTCTCCCCTACAATGTCGACGCTCCCACTCCTCTGTCTTGACGCCTCTCTGCGATTCCTCTAGCAAGCCATTCTCTCTCTCTCTCTCTCTCTCTCTCTCTCTCTCTCTCTCTTCCCCTCTCTAGATTCTTCGAATTTTGTTTTGTCTGTGTCTGATGGAATTGCTTCGAGCGATGAGTGCATCTACTTTCATTGATTTCTCATACAAAGCATGTCTATAGTTTTAGTTTTTAGTTTCTCATATGTGTCGATTACTCATGTTTTCACTACAGTTAGCGACTTAGGTCACGGAGTGTGCGTGTATATATAATTCATATATGGGCTTCTTCTTCTTCTTCGTCTTCTTCTTCTTCTTCTTCTTCTTCTTCTTTATTTTATTACTGTTTTTAACGCTATGTTCATGCGGCATTAACCTATCGGCTGTCACACAAGCATGTATCACGTTTTTGCTTATTATATGTGTTTCTGTATTTGTTTTTCGTTGAGGAAAATTTCCGTTTCATTCTTTTTTGGTTTCTTTTCTATTTCAGGTTGAAGCAAACAAGGAGAGCAGAAACTGTAGCCCCTTTGCAGTTCTGGACTAAGGCTCTCGTCATTACTCAAGGTAGACGTTATTTACTCATTGGGCTTGGATGTTCTTTTCCAGCTTTATTTTTTTGGGTAATTAGTATATGGATTACAGGTAGTGTTATGGAAATATGTTGTGGATTTTTTATTTCATAGATTAGTTTCCTCATGCTCGGCGGCTGTATAGCGAGATCCATTGCTGGCGGCCGGAAAACTTAAGCGCTCGTCGTCACTAGTGTTGTCGAAGTGCATGGTTCCGATCCTCATTTTGGCTAAGGAAGAGAACCTAAGGACGTCGAGGGAGGCGGCGGCGATAGTGGTGCCGTCGAGGTACCGGCAGCCGTCGCCCACTCAGGAAGGAAGGAGCCGTCGCCAAGCACGAGGAAGCTGTCGATTTCGCCGGGGAGGAGGTTATCGGGCGGTTTTAGGGTTTCGCCGGTCGGGTTGGATTCGGCTAGTAAGAAGAAGATGGTGAGCATAGCTGCTTGGATTTCGAAGGTTTCGGAGGCTCTTGTGGGGTCGGGGAAGGGGAGTAGGAATAATTGGGATGAGTTACCGGTGGAGTGGGTCGCGGCCTCTGCTGAGGTGAAAGAGAAGGGTTTTGCCAAGAACAAGCCAGATTTGCAAGCTATTTTGCGAACTCAGGTAATTTGATCAGCAATTGTTCTTTGCCTGTTTCGTGATTTTGTGATCAACACTTGTTGTTTGCCTGTTTCGTGATGTTAGGTACTGCTTGAGATATAAGATATTTTGAAAGAAGGGCTTGGTTTTGTTGCACTATAGTAGTTTTGTAGCACCGTAATAGTTTTGAGAACAGCTGAGGAGGACAAAAATTAGTCCCCTGCACTCTTCTAGATTAAGTAAGCTTTGTTCATGATGAGGTTCATTGGGGAAACTGATGAGAGAATATTCCTTCAGTTTTCAGCCACAAAACTTCTTGAATTTCAGTCAATGTATTGGAAAGCAGCACCTATGAGTTAAAAGGCATTCTCCTTAGACTTCTTGATCATCCTAGTGTTATTATAGTTTTCCTACTTGTTGGTACTTAAGGCATTCTCCTTAGATATGACTGAACTATTAAGTATCTCATTTTATTCTCTATAGTATATGCAGGTACTACCCGACCAAATGTTATGATTTCTTGTCTGCATTTGTATCCTTTCTGTTTACTGCTACTTGTTTTAACTGAAAGAATCTAACTTAGAATATGTTGACTGGGTGAATTTTAGTCTTTAGTCTCTAGCCCTTACATGTAAGCAGCTGTAACTTTGACTTTATTATAGGCAACCTTACGAATTGCAGCTATGGCCGGAACAAATGAGTTTCATCAAAATATATTTCTTGGTCCCAAAAAGAGTATATAATACTACTAAAGATAGGCGGATAGAGGGAACAAATGGTAGGAAGGAACCAAAGCAATTGGAATGCGAAGAGCTTCCCTATGTTTAAACAGACGAAGCGAAATCAGCTGCTACCATGCAGACTAACTTTGGTGCCGAAAATCCTGCAGCTGTTGAAGGGCCTGTTATTCTAGATGAGAAAAATACTACTGTCAACCATATTGGTAATGCAGTCACCTCCTCCTCTGGTCCTTTACTTATAACTGGTTATGACAACAGGACATTTGACGAATATCATGAACATGTTGAGCAGGAGCGGCATGACGCAGAAATTGCATGTTTTGTTAGTAAGGAAAATGCTTCTGACAAAGGTCCTGTAAGTGCTGTCAATACGTCTGGTGGATTTGATTCCTTTCTTGATCTTTGGGATATAGCCCATGAATTCTATTTTGATGTTCACTTTAGCAAAAGACCAAAGGGGAATTCCAGTGTCCCTTTTGAAATACACGGCATAGAAATCTGTTGGGAAAATTCTCCAGTGTACTATGTCAATCTTCCTAAGGATCTATTTTGGTTTAAGAGAAGGAATGATACCTTGTCCATGACTATTTCTGGTGATGATGTTTTGGCACCAAAGCATCGGTTTGAACTTGCAATGCAAAGATGGAATACGATTGTAATGATCATGGGGAGAAAAGATGTGAAAAAGTTTACTTGGAACTTAAAAGTTCAGATTCAGGTGTTTAAAGTTCCCGCTGTTTCCATTCAGACATTAGGTAGCCTGAATCTTGCTGTGAAAACTTTGGGTCTTGAACTTGTTGACAGCTCATACTATGTGTTGTCCCCGGTTTTCGTATGGGATGGACTCGACATGTGCATTGTAGCATGGATCCTGTGGCCTGACGAGGAGAGAAGCGCCAAATCCAATTTGGAAAAGGTGAGTTGCGTTATTTATCAACTGCGATATTGCTTTCGGTCGACGTAATTGTCTTAGGTTAAGGGAAATTCTGTTTGGATAATGTTGCATCTTTGAGACGCAACCAAAACATGACTATTTCTGATGAAGCATTTAAAAACTTGTCATGATTTGAGTTAGTTGATGAAGTTGTAACTGCTAACATAGGAAGTTAAGAAAAGGTTATCCATTGAGGCTGCAGCGGCTGCTAGTCGGAGTGGTGGATGGAAAAATCAGATGCGCATAGCTGCGCATAGAGTTGCACAAACCTGAGCCTTATATTCTGTTCTCTGGAAATTGCTAATTTCTGAAGAACTCGTTGAAGCCCTTCTTAGCATTGAGATCCCACTGGTGAGAATTCTCAGGTCACCTACTCTAAATAATGTATCTTGTTCTTGTACACCTTTATTTGAGGTTTTCCTTTAAACTTTGAGCAAAGAATAGATGGTTGAACTGAAGTATCTTGAGTGAAACACATGTGTATGGAGTCTATGGACCACTGGTATCACCGTTTATCTCTAGTGGATATGCTCTAGAGGATGCTTTCTTGTTGTCGGAAACTAATGAGATCCCTATTATCAATTAAATAACATTGAACTTTCTGATATGTTTCATTTTTTTCACTGATCTTCATTCGAAGGCATACTTTCTTGGGAGAAACCCTATTGCGTTTGGTTTTTGCATCACTGAAGCCTGCAATATTTTGAGTGGAATGCTAGAGAAAACCTATCTTTGAGTTAAAACTAAGTCCAGGCAATTTTCTTTTGAATCTTTCGAACTTGTTTCATTCTTGAAAGTGCGGCATCATGTATGAGCCTATGGAGTTGTGTAATTATTCTTGTCATTTCCTTTATGCTTTAAAGAATTAATGTAGGTGTGTTATGAATGTGAAGTGTGTACATGTTTATTCAGGTGAACATTCTTGCGGACATGGAGGTGTGGGGAATAGGTGTTGACATGTAGGGATGCCTTTAGGCGGGTCAAGTGTTAGGGAGAAAACTAAGGTATCTTGAGAAGGAAGCTGACAGACTGGCTAGTATGACGTTTTCTTTGTATTTGGCACCAGATATTGCAAATGTCCTTCATGGGCGCCTGATGCTGCCCATACCTGAAGGGTCCAATAGAGCGAAACAACCCCCAAGCACTGACAAGCACTGTTTGGACTTGTTGAGGTATTGCGGAAAAACATTTATTTATTCTTTTCTTTGTCTCGATGGCTAAATCCTGTGAAGTGAACTGGCGAAGGACCTTGTGCATATTTTTCTCTTGCAGAATGGATTTACATAATTTCAGCAGGTTTTTTGTGAACTCAAAGAAAATAGATAGTAATACAGGATGTGCTATTTCTTGGGAAATATTTCTCTAGAGTGCTCATGTTGGATCTTCAATAGAATGTCTGTGCATATATTTTGCTAAAGTTTGTTTGGATCTGCTGTAACTTTGGAATTCGTGAAATCAATAGCTTAGGATGGTTCACGACAATTTGAAAATGTTATATTATAAATTTGTGTGCTTTATTGTGCTGCTGAGATCATAGCTGAAAACCCCCTTTGTGTTCAATAATTAGTGTAAATATTTATGTAATTCTGGAGCTTGGACATTCCATATTGCTTTGAAAGTAATTGATATCAGTGTGCAGCTTGATATTTCATTGCACTTGGTGCCTGTTTCTCCTTTTGCTCCCTTTATACATTCTTGTACCAAAAAGAATTTGTTTTGGTTTCAGGCATGAGCATCCCAGTATTCCGGTCATAAAAGAGCACCGGTGTTTGGCAAAGCTACTAAACTGTACCTTGAGATCAATTTGTTCGCTCGCTAGGCTTTCAATTAGGACACAGAAATACACGCTTGATGGCCATTGGCTCCAAACATCAACAGCAACTGGACGACTTTCAAAGGAGGAATCTAATCTTCAGGTTTTGTCCTTTATCCCTTCATTTTCCTTCTTGTGCTAATAGAAACTAATATCTAGTGTAATGAATTATGTATCAGTGTGTTGAGCACATGGTTGAATTCGAAAATGACAAAGATGGAGATGATTCAAATGTAGATCATTATTGTATAAATGCTCGTGACTTTTTTCTCCCTACTGAGGTAACGTGATTCTCCGATTGTGAGTTGAAGCTACAATATATGGTACTAACAAATATGTATTTAAGGCTCAGCAATTGCTTTGTGGTTCATTTAGCTTCCTCAAATGTTTTTGCAGGATAATTGGTTGCTATTAGCCGCAGATTATTCTCAAATAGAACTGAGACTAATGGCTCACTTTTCCAAAGACACTGAACTAATCAAACTTCTCAGTAAAAGCCATGGTGATATCTTCACCCTGATAGCAGCGAAATGGACTGAGAATGAGGAATCTATTGTTACCTCCCAAGAACGAGATCAAACCAAAAGATTAGTATACGGCATCCTGTATGGAATGGGTCCTAATACCCTTTCCAAACAACTGAACTGCAGTTTAGATGACACTACTGAGAAAATTCAGAATTTTAAAAGGTGTTTTCCTGGTGTTGCTTCTTGGCTTCAGGAAGCTGTCACATCTTGTCGTAAAAAAGGGTTAAGTTAATATTTTGCTGGTTTCTATTCATTTGTTGTCCAAGTTATTCTGCAAATATAATGCAAAAATTATAGGAGCATTCTGAGTGTGAGCTTAAGAAATTTTGAATTGGCCCTTGCAAATACCAGTTCTTTTTTTTTTTTGGTCAAGCGGAAAATAATACCAGTTCTGTTTAGTCAGTTGTTGATACATCTCTTTCTTCAAGGTCATGCTTGACATTTTTCTGTTCTGTATGCTACGTTCTTTCAGTCCTTTTCTCCATAAAAACTTAATGGGAATTTATCTTGTTTTTGTCTTGATATATCTGTCATCTTTCTCCTATGCATCTTGTAATTTTGGAATCATTTGCTTGTTTATTGGCCAAACGATCTATTATTTATTGATCTTGTGCTTCTGCAGATATGTGAAGACCCTTAAAGGAAGAAAGTGTTTCTCGCAAAAATTAAACTTGGAAACAGTAAAGAAAGGTCTAAAGCTCAAAGACAAGCTGTCAATTCTATTTGTCAGGTAGTGTTTTTTGTTATTGTTTATGCGTGGACGGGGGTTGTGGAGGACTGGGTGGAGGATTTTGTTTTTAAAATGGGAGAAGAAAAAGTTAAGTATGCGATTGCTTCTTTCCAGGGATCTGCTGCTGACATCATCAAAATCGCAATGATCAATAATATACATTCTCTGATTGTTGGAGAATCGATGATTCCGATCCGACAAAAGTAAAATTCACATACTTAGGGGCCGCTGCAGAATCCTTTTGCAGGTAACTTTTTGAGTGCTTCAAGTTATTTATTTGAGGAAGCATTCCTCGCTGTCTGCTTTTCCTATAATGAACTATGAAATAGCACAGCATTGACAAGAAGAATCCTGCCCGTGACAGGGTGCTTCTATAGTATGCAATGAGTTCTAAAAGTTATGAAGTATTTCCCATGTTCTGTTGACTTCTCATTCAAATATGTGTAGGGTGAGCTGTGGCCATCATGGAATTGGCACACCATTCGTGCCTGCTTTTCTTAGTCTTAACATATTTGAGAAGTTTTGTTGCATGCTGAAGATCAATCAATTGTAGTTCTTCATAACAGTGGCTTCCACTCCCCTTTCCCCAATCTTCAGAAATTCACAGGAGGCCTCGAAGTAGCAGCAGTGTGGAGGAAACCGGATACAGCTCTGGATAGGGCATTTTGCTATGTATGCTACATGGATAGATCTGTGGTTGTTTTGGAGGGCATGTTGGAGGGCCAGCCTTCATACTATCATGGCAGTGATGCATGGTTTTTGAGTGAACTAGGGTGGCGTCTTAGATTGATTCAGCCATGATAGGAGTCATTGGCTTTCTGGACTTCTCATAGAAATGAGGCAACTTAGCCTTTTTGTCGAGCTCATTGATCCCTCACCTTGGATAACTACTCCAATATAACTTACTCAAACATGTTCCTCTAATTGGAAGGAAATGCTATATCGTTTGTCTTTGTCATTTCTGTGTCTTACTTTAAGCACTTGCCTGGTCCTTACTGATTCTATTCTATTCCAGTCACCTGAAGGTTGAGAGGGGATCTTTTTCTGGCATAAATGTAACAGATGATATTCACGTTTGCTTTCCAGGTACATGATGAATTAGTACTGGAACCAGATCCTTCCGTTATAAAGGAGGCTGAGTGGTTGCTTCAAATGATCATGGAGAGAGCTGCGTCGCTTCTCGGTATGAGTTCTGAAATCGCCTTATGTATTTCTTGCTGTCTTCTCCTTGTTGCTAGTTCATTTTCCCCAGCGATTGTTTGGGATCTTTTGGATGTTTGGGAATGCTAATATGCTATACCATCTTTGTGCATCCGTATCAAGCTTGTCTCTTCTGTAGCCTTATTTCTGTAAATTATCTTACTTTGTCTTCCAGTTCCTTTGTGGGTCAAAATGAAGGTTGGGAGAACATGGTGATCTTTGGAGCCTTTCCTGGCTGAACAAAATGAACAAGGAGTTACGGTCCCAAATTATTAGGGTGTGTGAGCTTTTCAGATAAATATACTGGTTGATATGGTGTGGAAACAGAATTTTGGGCCCATGCCTGTAGTGGCAATTGCTATACTCTGGCATTCTAGAGTGCATCTTTATCATTGATTTATGGTGAAAGCAGCCCTATATTCTGCTCAAAGATATTTGTTGGCCTGGGTAAGGGACTTGGAAAGCAGCATTGCCTGATGGACTGGAATTCACTAGTACTTGGTTTTCCCTGACTTGTGTTGCAGCGATGACAGCTGAAACTATGTGTCGGCTCATGCGACCCGTAATAGAATTAAGTAATTGGCTTGTACAACCCAACCATTAGTCTTGTCAAAATGGTAGATGGTAGGTCAACATATGGTTTTCTTCTTGTGCATGCTGATACCATGGTATGTCACTTTCCTGCGATTCTGAATTTGTCAGTCCTAGGAGAAGTTTCTGGATTTTGACCAACACTTGTAGAAAGCTGGTTATTTTGGGGGTTGAGCTGTTGTAGAGTGGGGGTGTTTTGTACCGTTTGATTTCCACATCATTGCAAATAGATTGCTATTCAATGTCTCATCTTGGCTGGGAGGGCAATTTACGTTGAGCATGCTCAGGTTGTGTTTGGTTGAGAGTTTAGTTTAGTTTAGTTGTGGTAGTTGGTGCAGAGAGAAATTGAGTAATGATTGAAGATAGGGGTAATGATTGGAGAGAGATAGAGAGAGATGAGAAAGTAATAATTGAAAAAATAGGATAATGATTGGAGAAAGAAATAGGGTAATGATTGAAAACTAAACTAAAACTAAAACTAAACGGGTAACCAAACAAAGCCTCAATCTCTTTCTCTTGGTTAAGGACATTAAAAACAAGTATGAAATTGGAATCATTAAGTACTGAGGAATAACCTTATGTCTGGTAGGAGCATTGGTAGCTGCAACAATCATGCCCGATAGTAGCAGTTGTACTTCTGCTGTAACAGAACAAATCAGAGTGATTTAACCCTGAAGTGGATACAGTCTAATGCTCCAATCCGCTTTTGCAAAGTTTTGGACTGCAAATAGATGCAGCGCATTTTGGATTAAGCAGACTGGAATTTTCCAGATAGACATTATCAAGGGACAACTTATGAGGTTCTGTACTTTTTTTCTCTAAAATGTTCTTACCATCCTAGGATTTCAAGCTGGCTATGCAATCTTTGATATCGCTTGGGAAACTGTTAAATTAGGCATGCAGATAAGATGGTACTAGTGTCGTTGGGCCCACAAGAATGGATTAGGAGGAGCGTCTCAAATAACCTACGTCAATCCTGTAGTTGTGGTAGGTGATTTGTTTATCCATGGATTTTTCAGTGTTGATCTACGAGACTTCAGAATTCAGATCTCCATGCTGATAACAAGTTTCAGCCATTTGCTAACCTCAACCTTCTGTTATAATCAAGTTTCAGAAGGTTGTGTCGATGTCATGATTGTGAAGTCGAAGATGGATAGAGAATTCATCAATGCTGTCAATTAATCAGTTGAGATAGCTTGGAGACAGGTATACATTGTTAAAACTGGAAACACTTGTGAATTTCTCTTACATTTGATGTTTCTTCTATTACCATGTTTGTATTGCTTGATCAATCGCCCACCTTCTTTACTTTCTTCGCCTTCTCTCTTTCTCTCCTCTCTCTTAGTTTAGCCAATTTATTATTATTATTTAAGAAAAAAAGGTAAGTGACCTTGTGTCTATTGTTGTATGTGCTTCTTTTCCAACTGTCTAATGCGGTTCGTAATGAGTATTAGCGATGCAACACCTTTAATTTTTCTGTTTCTATTTTTGTCAATTGGGATGATGCTATCAAGACATTACCCCAAGGAGAATGTATACCAGTATCCACTATTTTTCCAACGTCATATACACAACGTTGTTGGCTTAATGTTTGATTCGCAACCTCATATAGGCTGAGGGCTATTTTTTACTAGTCCTCTGGTGAATTTCGGGCTGGTTTCCTATCGCACATCGCTCACTATTTCTCATGTGGGATCAGATTATTATACTGAGAGCTCAAATTCATGTCATAGCATTTATGGTGTCCGCCTTAAGGTTTCTTGTTATTCTTGACATATATATTCAGGTTAACTCTCAGTGCAGTTCTGAATTTTTGTTGGATTAATTTGATATTTTCGTCAATACTTAACTTTATGGAGCCTAGCGGTGTATTAGGTCCTTTTGCGTTGTGGCCTTTTCTTTTTGTACACGGGCATCATTTTCTTAAGGCCTCTTTTTTCAATGCATTATCAATGGGAGAAAATATAACTCAACCATGTTTATTGATCACTGCTGATTTTAAGAATTCTTGATTCCTTGAAGATCTCCCTATTTGAAAATCAAATCAATGTTGTTTCAGCAGTCTTTACGATATTTTAGCAGACGTAAATTGATTATTTAGGATTGTTACTTGTTAGCATGATCCATAATGGTACATGGCCAATAATGTTATATGGAACGGAGTTTTGGGCTACTAACAACATGGGAGACTGTAGCTGAAAGGAGAATGTTTAGATATATGTGGGTAAAATTTTGCAAGGTAGAATGGAAAACGAAAATCTTCGTGGAATCGTAGGGGTAGCACCGATGAAAGATAAGATGAGAGAAAATAGACTAAGGTAGTTTGGACATGTTGTAGATCGGGTAATGGGGTGATTAGGAGGAGTAATGTGGTTATGATAGAGGGCAACACCAAGAGAAGGGGCAGACCAAATTGTCTTTAGAGCCGGTAGTTGAAAGGATCTTGGTTTTTTTAATTATCACTGAACATGATGCTCTTGACAAAGCTCAACGGAGAAATTTGATTCTTGTTGCTGGCACCAATTAATTCGGACTTGAGGCTCGATTTGGTTTGGATTGGTTTGTTTTACTTGTGAGCATGATATCGATGATATTCGGTTTTTAACCAAAACCCTCTAGAAAATCAGAGACACTGAACTGAGGAATTAGGGAGCAAGCATTAGATTACTTCTAGTAGTCGGCATGGGGCTTTCAAGCCCACTTGGATGTTTGGTTTATGTCTAGTTACAGTGCATCTTGTTCCGTTTGTCTTCGAGTTCTTGTAGGAATGGTCAACTAAAGTTATTTGTTCCCAAGGCAGAATTATGTTAGTTTTACATACCTGTAAAAATGTTTGAATTTACACGGCTTTGTGTAGGACTGATGTTGCATGTAAAAAAAAAACACATTTTCCACTTCAGGAGAACCGTCTAATGTTTTTTTGAATTGATAGTTTCATGCTTGAACAGTTCGTGGAAAAATCTTTTCTGACAACACTCTTGAGCCAATTGGTTTTTCGTAGAGCAAAGGTACTTCGCCAACCAAGCTCTTTGTTTGTTCATGTATTCTTTCCAAACAAGAGTGACTCTATATCTGACGGAGGCGGGACTCAATCGCCATTGAGGTTACCCCACTGGTGCTCCCATGAAGCCAAATAAATCTCGATTTCACACGGCGATAACTGTCTAGAGCGTGCGTTTAATATTGCTACAACCTAGACACAGGTACAAAGTATTGTTACCTTCTTCATGCAACTTCCAAGCAGTATAGAATTGCCTTGAAAATTTGCTGCTTTCAAAATTTACTCTTGCAATCTTGATGTGTGTTTGCTTAAATTTGCTTTTAGGTTGAGGACGTTGGCCCTGTTTTGGCTAGTAAGCAACGAAGCCATTTTGGCTAGATCGTACCAAAATATCTCTGCCTTTTAAACATTAGCTTGCTTTGGATTTTAGGCTTTTGGGTAATTTCATGGGTCCTGTGCATACTATCATGTAATATACATGCTTTTTCCAGTTACTTAACTTTCAATGTTTTCCCTTTGTGTCCTATCTCCATATTTTGTTCCTGGCTATTTTGTCTTTTGTGCAGGGTCTTTGTCGTAAAATCAGCTCATCCTCCCTGCCTTTGTTTCTCTTTCCCAACGAATCAGAATCAAATCCTGAATTATTTCGTCCTATGTTTTTTTTTTCTCTCTCTCTCTCTCTCTCACTCTACCTTTAGATTACACTTGTGGGGAAATTCACTATTTGTTTCACATGATCTTCCTCTGCAGATTGTCATGAATCACGCATGCTCGGAATCAGAATCAAATCTTGAAGCAAATCGTTAACTGATTTTCTCTCAATGCCTCGATTTCTCTCTATATCTCTTCCTCACTCTTGCTTTGGACTACACTTGTGGGGTGGAGAAATTTAGCATTTATTTCACATGCTCTTCTTGTGCAGGTTGCCAAGAATCGCGACACCACAAATGGATGAAGAATTAGAATCAAATCCGTTCAGCTGTACGAGAAGGACGAGACTGATGGAAAAAGGGTTGGGAAAAATGAAGTACATTAGGCAAGATATAGAGAACAATTTCAATAAGCAATGAACTGAATTTACAGATTACAACAATTAGAAGGGAAAAATTTTCACATATGGGTTTGTTGTTAGAGTTGTTTTTGTTTTAAATTTCTTTTTTTCCTTTGGCTTTTTCTGTGTCCTGTGATTTGGGTTAGTTTTGATTCTTCAGGGTTTTGTTTGGATTTAAAGGGGATTTCGGATGCTTAAATTGACACAGCTCCTACATTTACGAAACTGCTTCAATCGTTCCAACTGCTTCAGTGAAGGGCATTTTTCAAGTTCTGGTTGGTAAATCAAATATACCACTTTCTTGGATCTGTTGTCAACTTGTTTTCTTATTTTGTTCACTTCAGGTTTTCGGGACTATGTTCGGTTGGTGGGAATTGAGGGAAAAGACGAGGGCAGAATAACAATTGGTGGAAAAGAGAAAGTATCTAAAGCATTTAATTTTATGGTATTTGATTTCGCTAAACAAATACTTATATTTGGTCATCCGAAACCAAAAAAGCTATTTCGTGTTCAATTAACTGCTTGCCCTGTGTAGTTATTAAACTGAATAGAATGCCTTTGTACATTTTTTATTTTCTGATTTTTGATTCGATAGGATAAGTTTAAATTGATTGACTGATCATATGCATATTGTAGTGATTAGTAATTTTTTTTCCCTCTCTGTTGGGTTGGAAATATTAGATGAAAGCTTATTTTGACATTTATCCTTCACTAATAAAGTTTTGGAGATTTTGGTCTTTGATATTAACTTAGATCTCTATTATGATTTGGAAACTTGATAAATTTGTTTGATTACTTTTTTTTTTTTATGGTGGTTTTGAATTCTGATCTATAATTTGCAAGCTTTTCTCTCTCTCCCCCCTCCCCTCGGCAAACAGGAATCAATGGCTATCGAAGAAGACCATGAAAGGAATGGAGTAAAGTGGAGACTAGAGAGGTCCACTAACCTCATCAAAAGCAGCTAACCTCTCCGCTCACAGGTTGTGTGAGAGAGAGAGATCTAGTCCACTAACCTCATCAGAAGCAGCTACCTCTCCGCTTTGGCTATTCACAGGTTGTGTGTGTGGGGGGGAGAGAGAGAGAAAGAGAGAGAGAGAGAGTTCGTGACCGTTGTCAGCGTTTCTTAATTTTAGTCAAGGAGTTGTCAAGAGATCTCATATGGATAGTGTCACGCCCCAAATCCGGGAGCATGACCGGCCGTGTACCATAAAGCAATCATGGGACACGAAGCCTAATTAAAAATAATATTTTAAGAACTCGCAATCAATAAAAAAAAAAAACTACATATTTTATTAAAGCAAAATCTGTGTGACACAAAATCAATGGCTTTGTTTGGTTGAGAGTTTAGTTTAGTTTAGTTTTGATAATGGGTGGAGAGAGAAATAGGGTAATGATTGAAAATAGGGGTAATGATTTGAGAGAGATAGAGAGAAATGAAAAAGTAATAATTGGAGAAATAGGGTAATGATTGAAAAAAGAAATAGGATAATGATTGAAAAACAAAATAAAAACAAAACTAAACATCCAAACGAACATATATTTTTCCAATTTCCAAATTCCACAATGAACTGCCAATTAATAAAAGTGCGGAAGCTAATAATTAAAAGTGCGGAAGCGGTTTGACACAATAAAATAAATAAAAATGCAAACGCCCTAGAGGTCCAAACACAAGGTCCCGACAACGCCACAGAGTCCACTATAATGCTCCATGAACTAACCTGAAAAATAATATGGAATAAATCCGTCAGCTGACGAGCTCAGTGAGTAGTTAAGCATGCTAAGGGTGATAATAAAAAGTGGCATACTTTTGAACGAACGATAATGAGGTTTCCAAAGAAGCGATTTCAAATTAATAAGGGAGATAGATAGTTCATCGAATATTATCAACAAACCAAATAATGAACAAAGGGATCAACAGCTCAACAAATAATATCCATAAGATGAATAATGGATTAACGAATAGCAACAACAATAATCAAATCACCACAATAATTATACCAAACAATGAGTCCAAGAATATCCGAACGATGAACGACAAACAACGTACGATAACAAAAGTCTAAACCGGAGTGGGAACCATATCTTCCAATTACCAAGTACCAAATGCCAAATAATTTCTCAGGGCTTCGCCCGTTGGATCCAACACCGTACTTAGAGTCACCACAGGATAGCGCCTGGGACCTTTTCCCTAAGCCGATCCGGAATAGGGTCACAAGGTATTCCACAAGTCTTTTCCCTATCCGTTGAGCACTAGAGTCACAGGGTATTTCACAAGTCTTTTCCCTAGCGGCCAAAGTCACCACGATATCTCACGGGTCTTTTCCTTGGACTTTAATAAATGTAAACATAGTCCATGGTCCCAAACACAAATAGAACAACGGCGAGCTGGAGTCACCTGACCGGCCAGGACTATTCCCCGTGTCGTTGTATAGTCACAATAATATCATGGAGTTAATGAATCGACGACAATAAAAGCAAGGGCAATCGATTAATCACAAATATTCTCAATTAACCTTGTATGCCAAAGGGTACGTCAATTGTCAATAATTATGAGAGCAACGAATAAGAATAATTATCATCAGATCACAACCAATAACGAACTGTCAAGAATCGATAGGCTCAAGAGGATTCCAAAAAAGGGATCACATGCTTAACCACTCACCTTATACCGAAATGCGATCACCAAATGCAACGGATGATAAAACCCTCTAATCTGAATCACAATGGAAGTAAATAAATAACTATTAAGCATTTACATTAACGACTGCTAACATGCTACTATACTACTCCGTACTACTAAATTACTATGGCAATAACAGTTATATATTCATAATCTTACCCACCAACAGCCAACACGCACCACACACCTCTCTCTGATCTCCACCACCAAAACCCCAATCAAACCTATAATGATACCAAGAAAAGAAAAGGAATTTATAAAATACAGTATAAAGGATTACCAAATGTTCAGAAGCCAACTGCCGCTTCTTTCTTCCTCTCTCTCGTTCTCAACTTTTTGGAATAAAGCAACCCTACTTCTCAAATGTTTCCTCACCCTAATAAATTGTCCACGTTCAAACTTATAACTTATCTAGTCTAATTACACAATCGACCCAATATTATTATTCTTTACGTTAACTAATCACTTGCGGGGACCCATTCCCAATTTAACCAAATTTAGGATTTAAGCGATACGTGTAACTGATGCCAAAAATAAGCAGCTCAACCTAACATTTTTTTTTTAGCAAGAAGTTTGAAAAGAAAAATGAAAGATTTAATTATTTGCGTCAAAAAATATTATTATTATTATATATATATTTTTAGAAAAAGCGGGATGTCACAGATAGTGCTCCAACTATGAGTTATGAGTGTTCATTTCCCGGCTCTGTCTGATTTGGAAATTGGTGTGAATAGATTTGTCAAAGAGTTAGGAACGTATAAAAACTTATAACTGGATAGGTCCATATGTCATCTCTTATTATGGCTTGGATAGTTCCTGATTTCTGGATGTGTTTAGATTTGGCATGAATGACGCATGTGGAATTATCAAATAGTTAGGAACATGTGCATAACTTCTTAAATCTTAACTTTATAGGCCTCCATGTTCGTTCTAGCTCATTAGAGAATGTTACTATGTTTGGCAAACATTAGTTAACGAATATGACAAATCAAGATTAGCATATGCAATTTGTTTATCGTTAAGGTTCTAGTGTTTGTTTATGTCTATGTTGACTGATTCTTTTTGTTTCCATTTTCCTACCTTGTTTCTAATACTCTTTCCCATTTCTTAACTTTTTACATGTTCTTTCGGCAGATCATATTCTTTGATCTGGAGGGGAATACGGTTATTAGGGTACAAGAGAACATAGATTTTTCTTTCTGATCATCAACGTGTTGATATGGTTGAGGCTGAGGTATTTTCTCCTAGGAATTGGGCCCTCACATTGACTGATGCAGAGTTCAAAAATCAAGAAGCTGTAGCAAATGAGGGAAGTGATGCTGGCATGAGCAACTTGAGTTTTAGAAAGGTAAGTTCCCTGTCATATTTATTTTAACTTTTGAACGACATGGCCTTTTTGCAGCTGAACAATACTTCTTTTTAAAATGTTTAGGCAAGTATGTTATGGAGCACATGTGACCGAGCCAGCCTTTAAATTGTGTGTGGTGTGTGGACATTTTTTTCCAATACCTTGTAATGCATAGCCTTAAAGTCGTTTTAATCGCCTAGGTTATAATAAGGAGCCAATCATTCTATGTATTGATTGGAGAGTGTTTGGTTGTCCTTTTGGTCCACAATTCGCTGTTTGTGTATCCTCTTAGGATAATTCACAATCGTTTTATAGCAAGTTACTGTAATTCTCTCTTTTCTATGCCTTTTCCTTTTATAATGGCATCAGTAGGCAATGTCCTAATAGTCGCTAGGCGCTAGTCGGGCGGTCAGCCACCTTCGAACAGTTAATCAGTGCATATTAATTAGCAATCGGTGATTAATCGTTAGTCGGACCTAATTGGATAGCCCCGCCAACAATTTTAATCGACAATTAATTATCGATTAATTCTTTATTTTAGAACTCTTGCTGTTATGACTAGAGAAAGAATGCTCTCCCCGAAAATTAGTGCATGGGATTTTTAGATCTTTTAGCAATTTGTTTTTATTCTACTCTATGCCCGATTAGTTGAGCTTTCTTCAAAGAAAATTGCCTCAGCACCCACTAATAAGCATGGCATCAAATAACTGAAACCAGAAAGGGTTTGGAAGCTGTCAATGAAGGGAATCAGAGAGCAGCCACTGAACTGATGAATCAGGGAGCAAGCATTAGATTAATTCTTGTAGCCGGCATGGGGATTTCTCAACCCTCACTTGGATGTTTGGTTTATGTCCAGTTACAATGCGTCTTGTTCCTTTTGTCTTCTAGTTCTTGGAGGAATGGTCAACTAAAGTTATCAGTTCCCAAGGTAGAATTCTGTTAGTTGTACATACCCATAAAAATGTTTGAATTTCCTTGGCTTTGTGTAGGACTAATGTTGCATTTAAAATTTTTTTTTTTTTTTCAATTCATGAGAATCGTTTCATGTTTATTTGAATTGATAGTTTCATGCTTGAGCAGTTCGTGGAAAGCGTCTTTTGTGTCAGCACTCTCGAGCCAATTGGTCTTTCGTAGGATGAAAATAAAGTGAACAAAGGTACTTTTGCCAATCAAGCTCTTCATTTGTTCATGTATTATTTCCAAACAAGAGCGACTCTATCTCTGACGGAGGCGGGATTGATCCGCCATTAAGGGTACCCCTCTGGTGCTCCCATGCAGCTAAACAAACCTCGGTTTCACATGGCGATAACTGTCTAAAGCGTGCATTTATTATTGCTACAACCCAGACACAGGTACAAAGTATAGTTACCTTCTTCATTCCAAACAAACTTCAAAGCAGTAATAGAATTGCCTTGAAAATTTGCTTCTTCCAAAATTTACTCTTGCAATCTTGATGTGTATTTGTTTACATTTGCTTTTAGGTTAAGAAACGTTGGCCTTGTTTTTGTTGGTAAGCAAAGAGCCATTTTGGCTGGAGCATACCAAAATATCCCTACCTTTTAAAGATTAGCTTCCTTTGGGTAATTTCATGGGTCCTGCGCGTACTATTCATGCACGGTAGATGTTTTTTCCTAATTTCTATTTTTTTTATCTGGTAATGCAATTATGTGTTATTATAATTAATTATATTGTGAGCGAGAACTTTTAATTTTCATGTATAAGTATATGTTTGGTCGAGCGGACCGAATTTGTGGGCCACAGGATGAGCGTGTTCAGGGAGCCACGTTGGGCAACTTTTATTAGTAGTAACTATATATTTTTATAGCTCTTGGGGTATTAGTGTAGCTACTTAAAATTATAGGGGATTGATTAAATGCCTTAGTAACTAGAGGGGGGTGTAGTGTAAATTTTAAACTTAAAAACCAATTGAGATCAGGAGGAGATCCGACCTTCCTTTTTTTCCCATTTCTTTTTCTGCTGGTCCAGTTTCCTCTCACTTTCTCTCCCCTCTCTCTCTCTCCACACACAACTTCTTTCCATTCTAGCAATCAAGAGTTGGGGAATTTTATGGCAAGGCTAGGAGTAAGAGCACCTTTGGAGGGTATCAACAAATGAACTTGGTGCACCTAGGGTGCTTGCATTTTGGGGGTTTTTCTCATTGAGGTAGGAATTCATGCTAAATGTGAGTGTGTAATGTGTTGATATACATGTGTAATAAGTTTGATTATTCTTTTGGCACCATCAATCTTGCCCTAATCCCGTATTTCGTGTAGTAGTCGCAAGAACACTTGTTTTGTTGGGTTATCTTATTCTATATGTATTCTTTTTATAGTTTGAGCTCGGTTTTACTGAAATGAAGGAAATGGAAATTGGTTTCAAGTAGTAAAGTGATTGGATATTATTAATGTTCATTTTTTTAAAAAAGTTTAATGCTTATTGCTTGAATTGCTCTCTTTTGATAATTGATTTTGTTGTAGTGGTATCAGGTCCATCAGAGCTTAGGTATCTAGTCCTATTTGAAAATAAGTGGGTACAAAATATTTTGGGATTCATTTTGAGTACGCAGTGAAAGAGTGTTTTTAATTTTTTAAATTTTGCTTTAATCAAAATTTAGAGATGTAGAAGCATGCATATAATAGATGCATTATACTAGCTTGTTATGTGCTTATGTGACATATGTAGCATTGGACTAACTACAAGAATGTTACAATTATGTGTTTCAAATGGTTAAATGATTGTACTTGTCTTGTTTTTGTAAGTCCTCGTAGCATTTGCTCATCCAAAATCTATTATTTTGATTATTGATTCAACCATTTTATCGAGAGGCTAAAGTTGGATGTTTATTTTGAAACGTGTTAGGCCGACGTGGTTTCAAAGTAGATATCTAGATTAGTCCTCAATATATTATTTTTGACTCCTTTTAGCTTGGATATTAACTTGAAACGTCTTAGGCCGACGCTATTTCAAGATCAATATCTAGGTTAGTCCCTACAACCTTATTTTACTCCTTCACATCTTTTTGGAAAAATTTATCTAACTGGCTTCACATATAGATTCTTATGGTGAAACTTCGATCATATTGCCCTTATTTTGATTAAGTATGAAGAATGGCTAAAATACTGATGTTGAGAAATTTTTCCAATGAATTGAATAAGACTATGTAGAGGTTTCGATGCTTTAATTTGTGAAGTAATGTGTGTGTTGTGATGAGTTGTATTCGCTAGAATTCGGTATTTGCCTAGTGTTTGTATAGATGCAGTGGTTGGAATTTGATTTTTGTGCTTCTTGTTATGATGGAAAATTTGCATTTATCTAGAGGTGCTTATGGCATGATAACTTTTAGTATAATAATTTCCTAATTGTTGGGTTCTACCAAGATTAAATTCTTTATACTTGAATAATTGAATATTGGTCTCATATTTTAAAAGAACAACTTACGGTTTTTATGTTCTATAGTTCAAAGATTATTTATTTATTCCTTTTTATTTACTTTTTTGGGTGAAATTGTCATATGAAATAATTTGAAAGAACGGATACGTGTTCTAAAAAAAGAAATTTGGAATAGGATCTGTTAAGCTTAGGTTTATACTATGTGTAATATTAGTAATATTAGCTTTTTTAGTGGCGACATGGAATTGATTTGTGTGGAACCTGATTGTCTTTTTAATTTTTTAAAGGTAGTACTCATATGGATAGATTATGTACCTATGTATTGTTTAAAATTTAAATAACCTGGGTTTAAGTCTTGGAATTGCTCTTATTTTCATAACGGGGTTTTAAATAACGGGGGTAACTGATACCTAAGCTCTTATTTTCATATAGGACCTCATACCTAAGCTTTGGATCGTACCCAAATATCCTTGCCTTATAAACATTAGCTTCCTTTGGATTCTGGGCTTTTGGGTAATTTCATGGGTCCTGCGCGTACTATTCATGCACTGTAGATGCTTTTTCCAAATTACTTTAATCGGGTTTTTAACTTTCAACGTTTTCCCTCGGTGTCCTATCTCCATATTTTGTTCGTGGCTATTTTCTCTTTTGTGCAGGGTCTTTGTATTAAAGTCAGCTCATCTTCCTTGCCTCTGTTTCTCTTTCCCAACAATCAGAATGAAATTCTGAATTATTTCGTCCTCTGTTTCTCTCTCTCTCTCTCTCTCTCTTTCTTACTCTACCTTTAGATTACACTTGTGTGGGGAAATTCACTATTTGTTTCACATGATCTTCCTCTGCAGATTGCCATGAATCACGCATGCTCAGAATCAGAAGCAAATCGTTAATTGATTTTCTCTCAATGCCTTAGTTTCTCTTTATCTCTCTTCCTCACTCTTGCTTTGGACTACACTTGTGGGGTGGAGAAATTTAGCATTTATTTCACATGCTCTACTTGTGCAGTTTGCCAAGAATCACGACACCACAAATGGATGAAGAATCAGAATCAAATCCATTCAGCTGTACGAGAAAGACGAGACTGATGGAAAAAGGGTTGGGAAAAATGAAGTACATTAGGCAAGATACAGAGAACAATTTCAATAAGCAATGAACTGAATTTACAAATTACAACAATCAGAAGGGAAATGATTTTCACATGTGGGTTTGTTGTGAGAGTTGTTTCTGTTTTAATTCTTGTTTTTCTTTGGCCTGTCCTGTGTCTTGTGATTTGGGTTTATTTTGATTCTTCTGGGTTTTGTTTGGATTTTAAGGGGATTTCAGATGCTTAAATTGACACAGCTCCAGTAGTTACGAAATAGCTTCAATCGTTCCAACTGCTTCAGTGAAGGGCATTTTTCAAGTTCTGGTTGGTAAATCAAGTATACCACTTTCTTGGATCTGTTGTCAACTTGTTTTCTTATTTTGTACACTTTAGGTTTTCTGAACTATGTTGGTGGGAATTAAGGGAAAAGACGAGGGGAGAATAACAATTGGAGGAAAAGAGAAGGATATTTAAAACATTTCATTGTATGATATTTGATTTCGACTAAACAAATACTTATATTTGGTCATCAGAAACCAAAAAAACTATTCTGCATTCAATTAACTGCATGCCTTTGTGTAGTTATTAAATTGAATAGAATGTCTTTGTATGTTTTTTATTTTCTGATTTTTGATTCGATAGGATAAGTTTAATTCGATTGACTGATCATATGCATATTGTTGTAATTAGTATTTTTTTCCCTCATTGTTGGGTTGGAAAGATTAGATGAAAGCTTACTTTGACATTTATCCTTCACTAATAAAGTTTTGGAGATTTTGGTCTTTGATTTCAACTTAGATCCCTATTATGATTTGGAAACTTGGTGAATTTGTATGATTACTGATTTCTTTTTTTTTTATGCTTGTTTTGAATTTTGATTTATAATTTGCTCTCTCCCTCCTCAGCAAACAGAAACTGAAGGCTACCGAAGAAGACCATGAAGGGAATGGATTGAAGTGGAGACTGGAGAGGTCCACTAACCTCATCAGATGCAGCTACCTTTCCGCTTTGGTTGCTTACAGGTTTTGTGTGTGTGTGTAAGAGAGAGTGAGTTGGTGACCGTTGTCAGCGTTTCTTAATTTTAGTCAAAGTGTTATCAAGAGATATCATATGGATAGTGCTCCAAATATGAGTGTTCATTACAAGAGAGTAAGAATTGATGGATGATAATAATGGGAGAGTTCCCGGCTCCGGCTGATTTGGAAATTGGTGATTTGTCAAAGAGTTAGGAAAATATAGAAAATTTATATCTAGATAGGTCCACATGTCATCCTCCTATATAAAAAGAGCCCAATTTTTTTTTATTTTTTACGAATTTGCCCCTCAATATGGCAGCCCATAGCTTAGTTGGTTGGGCATAAATGTAATTTCATGCCTTGTAATTATGTGTGGACGACAAACATGCACGTCAATTCCCCTCCCATCCACGTCTTTTCCCCCACAGCACATACGCTCCTTCTGGAGTTTTTTTTTTTTTTAATGTGCTTCTTCTGGAGTTTGGAGAGGAAAAAGAGGGAGAGGGAGAAAAGCGGCAGAGGAAGAAGAAGGTTTCAAAAGAGGTAGAGGCAGAGAAGACGATGCATTTTACTAGTATTCTCAGGGATTTCCTGCACTATCTCTGTTGCCGAATCTGAAGGTTTCTTTATATTTCCTCCTCTCTGTAAACACGCAGGTATTGATCTCTTACGATGTTTCAAAAGTTTTGCTTTGATTGAATGATGATGTTTTCTCAAACTTGTAATGTTTATGATTGGCTGTCTCTCTCTGCTTCTTCGTTTTTTTGTTCTTCGATTACTTCTTTGTTTTCTGATTTGGTCTCTTCATCTTTTGGGTTTAGAATAATGTTTGTTCGCCATCTGACCAAAATAGGGGTACGTTCTCCATGTTTTACTTTATCGACAACCAAACAACCTGAAAAATGAAACAAGAAAAGGAAGTTTGAATTTGCTTTGTTACTTTTACAAACTAACAGAGTCGAAATTTGCAGAGTCTTACATTTTCCCTATGGATTCTTGCGTTCTTCTCGTTGCGGTCTTTGTTTGATCTCTTTATGTTGTTATATACAGCTTCGTAGGTGGTGTTATTTGGTTATATCTGATTATCTTGTGGTTTTTGTAGACAAGGGCTAGTGCTTAAAAAGACGTCTTGGGTTCCATCTGCTCCTTTTGATTCCTTTGGGGTCACCCAAATATTTTGGCATCCAAGGTACTTGTCTCTCTATCTCTCTTCCCTTTTTCTTTTGTGTGTGAACATATTACAGTTGCTATACAGTTAAAAAAAAACTTTGATAATTTGTTGGGTAAGTTAGTTTTGATGTTTACTTTATATATTTGATATGAAAACAGCTCGCATGCACATGATAAACCACATTTATCTTTGTCATTTTAAATTGATGCTGAAATATGCTATTGCCTCACCTGATCTTTCACTTAATGCTTCTTGCTTCTCATGATAATGATGGAGAGTTGATGATTATCTTGGAATATGGCAGGTGTCATGTTCAAAGAGTTTATTGGGGTTGCCGCGACAATGCCTCCATATGGTATTCGATGTGGATTTGCTGGCGGTGGTGCTGGGAACAGGTACTAATTGAGGGTTTATATGGTGTATCATGCAACTTCTCATCGCTTCTACTTTGGTTCTAGGGTAAAATCCACCAAATCCCCATCTTTATGTTTATGTACTCAATCTCGACTTTAATTTTTGTTTATTTTCTTACATTGATGCTCTTTGTCATGTTTGGATGTGGAACGAAGGTGGAGGTTCGTTTTGAGTTCTGGATACTAGATCTCGGGCTTCCATTTTCCCCCAAGTTGCTCCTTTTTATTTCTTTATTTTTTAAAGTCTATTTGATGTTATGTTTGTCATTTTGTTCTAGATACATTCTTAAGAAGGTTGTCACAGAAATCCTTTTGGTAAACACATTCTCCTGAATTTTAAGGTAAGCTGTCTTGGATTATTTTCTCATTTTCTTGCCAATTTTTGTTCCTCATTTGGTTGGAGTGTGGGCTCTGAAACCGCAACCTGACCAATTTTTACACTACTAAAAGATCCCAAGCAACGCAAATGTTGGTTGAAATCTGCTCTAGAAATCAGTCACTACAACTTGGAGTTTAAGGATATACCATGAAAGTCTTGAATTCCACTAGCATTGTTTGTTATGAAAACTGAGACCTATTATTGACCACACATGCTCCTAATGCATCCATGTGCATAACCCAAAACAATGGGTTTGTGCTAAAAACTTTGGGGATATATGAATGTAAAGTACATTATCTTCCAGTGTTCTAGAAAATCAGAATTAATCGGTGATTAATCACTGGAGGGGCCTATCCGACTAATTGCTATGTGGCGATTAATAGCTGATTACTGATTGCTATGCACCGATTAATCGCCGATTACTAGGCCTCAAAGCTCAAGGGGTGGCCAATCGCCTAACTAGTGCCTAGCAACTTTTAGAACTTTGTAATCTTCGTGTATCCAACAATTCCTTTCCATTTGAGAACTAACGGCCATGAAGATGTTAGTTATATTGTTGGGTTTGTTGATTTCAGTATATTACTATATCATTTTTTGGTTTGCATATCTTTATGTAATTAGTTGTTGTTTTTACACAATTTATACAATATCTATAATTGTTGTATTTAGAAAATAAACCAGAGAGAGAAAGAAGAAGAGGAAGAGATGCGAGACTTGAGGCAAATTCAACAAGGTGATCCCGTAGGGCGTTGAACTGGATGCATACGTACGTATGAAGGATCCTTCGACATTCTTACAATTTCTTCACAAACTTCTTCCTTAGGTCAATCTCCCTCTCTCTAAATCATCTTAGCAAATGGGCTTAAAAGATTGGATGGGTTTGGCCATTGCACCTGACACCTAATTGAACTCATTCTTCTACAATCCTGCTTACAAATTGATGAATTGCATCAGCTCTTCCTTGAGGGCCGTTTGTACATAAATGAGCATCATATTAGATTATATATCTATGTAGACCATATAACTGATATTCAATTGAATCCTTTCTGCCCAAATGAAATACACATCAGATATTTGGGCATATACAAATCATGTGGAGTTCGTGTTATTTGATGTGTACTGTAGGTATATGTCAAATGTTCTGTCCATTAATCTTTTTTCAGTTTATATATACACACATAGTCATTTAAAATAAGGACCTCCCCATTTCTTCCATTTTCCGTTTGAATTTCGATAATCCGAACCGCTCAATGTGTTCAGAACATGATTTTAAGGGTACCCGCGTGAAATCGGCAAAAAAAAAATGACCGGGAAGGGCTTCGTCCGAGCAGTTTTTATTTGAACCGTTTAATAAAAATAAACAAAAACTACTCGGATGAAGCCCTTTCCGGTCTTTTTTTTGCTGATTTCTCGCGGGTACCCTTAAAATCACGTTCTGAACACATTGAGCGGCTCGGATCATCGAAATTCGATCAGGAAAGGGAGGTCCTTATTTTATTAAGTTAAGGTGGTCCTTAGGAGAAGGGGACTATATATATATATATATATATATATATATATACACACACACACACACACACACACATACACATACAGGAAGCTTCTTGTAATGACCTTAGGCAAGGGCTTATAGATCCCAATCAAATTTCGATAATCCGAACAATTCAATGTTTGCAAAACATGATTTTAAGGGGTCCCTAGAGAAATCAGCAAAAAATATGACCAGGAAGTGCTTGTCTTGTGCAGTTTTTAATTGAACCATTCAATGAAAATTGCTCAGATCAAGCATTTCCCGATCATATTTTTTGCTGATTTCTCGCGGGGACCCTTAAAATCACGTTTTGATCACATTAAACGGTTCAGATTATCAAAATTCAATTCGGGATCTATGAGGTCCTTAAGCTATGTAAGGGAGTTCTTACAGGAAGCTGACTCATATCCATATATCTATATAATAAGATAGGACTGCTTTTGAATCCAATAGATAACCAACGCTCCAGATTTATCCCCTCCTTCTGCATAAATCTAGACCGTAGGCTGAATATGTCACACCCTCGATTTTCAACATAATTATAAAGGAGTTTTCATAAATAAAATCTCACTTAATACGCACTATTCCCCAAAAGAAAGTTGACATTTCCATTTCTATCAATTACGCTCTAATGTCCAAATTTTCACAAAAGTACGTCTTTGGCTCAATGGCCCCAAATCGTCAAAAGTATTGAATATCAAAGAAATTAAAAGCTTACAATATTCTTTAATCAAAAGATTTACAATTAGAGTTACAAATACATCTTTCAAAAAGAGATTACAAAGATGTCTAAATAACTCTTCAGTGTTAGCTTTCAAAATCGTGTCCACAGTCCATGCACTCCCGTCATGAAATTACTGCCCAGAGTTAGCACCTGAAAATAAAGTAAGGTTTGAGCTACACTAGCCCAGTAGAAAGCTCTAATCTAGCAATGTATGCATATGAAATGTAGGGGCTATAACGAGAAGAATAACAACAACTGAAACCAATGGAATGGAGCAACAACAGTAATCCAACTTCAATCTTTCATTTCCAAAAATTCAATCATATTTTTCAACGTATAAACTTTGGAAGCATCGTGAATGAAAATGTTTCTCGCACGTGTGTCATGAGCCGAAGCTCGTACTGGGCCAATTAAAGGACCCCAATGTCCTCTTCCAGGCTCTTTACCCATTCGGGATGTCCTGATAGGAGCATATAGCTCATGCCGGGCCATTTATAGGACCCCGATGTCCTCTGCCAGGCTCTTTACCCTTTCGGGATGTCCTGATATATTTTCATTGTGTCCGTAAAGTTTCAAATCCTTTTTCAATCAGTCCGTACCGTTCAAATCCAACTTTGGTTTATAAAACGATTTTCATAAAATCACGTTCAAACGAGTATTAAGGCCATGAATACGTTCAACAAATCATTTGATACGAGTAATCAAGTTACAAGATCATTCGGGAGGTAGTAGAACAGGTTGGAAGTGATTGGGAACCAAAACGATGAAGTTCGAAGCAAAACAGCAAAAGCTGGAGATAAGCAACAGGTATCGATACCAATAAAATGGTATCGATACCATTTGGTCAGAAATGATTCCAGACGCAAGGGTATCGATGACAATGACCAAAGGTATCGATAACGAACGATTTTCTGGGCTTTGGAACACAAAGGTATCGATAACAAATGCTAAGGTATCGATAACAAATGATTTTCTGGGCTTTGGAACTTAATGTTATCGATAACAAATGGAGATGTTATCGATAACAATGGTTTTCGAGCAGATTTTCGACAGAATCACATGGGTTTCTCAGCAGCAACAACTTCAACAACAGCAACAACGGTCTCAAACAAGAATCAAGCAACAAGAAACATGTCATAAACATATATTGAAAGTTAGAACTCCCTACCTCAAGATTGAAGAACGAAATCGAAAGATTTTCCAAGCCCTAGCTCCAAATTCGAAAATGGAGGGATTTCGCCCCTACCGAGCTCAAGCCAATGCAATACGGACTGCAATACACAAGGGAATGAAGGTTTTGAGGTTGGGTTTTGGGTGATTTCGGTTGAAATTTGGTAAGGGTGAGTGAGAGTGAGAGCCGAGAGAGGGAGAGAGGAACGGGAGAGAGAGGAAGTGAGAATTTGGGGAATTTTATTCCCTATACACACACACCTGGGGTATATACACCTCACACACATATCACACTTTCACCCCTTTAAATGCAACACACTTGCACATTAACCCCAATCTCAATATTCCAAATAAATTTTCTCCTTTTATTTCCATTTAAAACATTTGAATCAATTATACGAATTTGCGGGTCTCTACACCCTACCCTCCTTAAAAGAATTTCGTCCTCGAAATTTAAATAACCATGTCATGCTAACTAACACGTGCATCATGAATGCATGTAAATACCATGAACCTCAACATTATGCAGCAAGTCAAATAGCATAAAATTTCGATATTAAACACTCACATCGATTTATTTCGAAAATAGGTGCGGATATTTCTCCCTAATCTCGCCTTCTCGTTCCCACGTTGACTCCTCGCCACCTTGACCCTTCCATAATACTCGCACTAGTGGTATCGTCTTACCCCTCAACACTTGGTCACGCGTGTCCAAGATACGTATCGGTTCTTCCCCATAGGACGCGTCGGCTTCCAATTCGAGTTCAGACCATTCTAACATATGTGACGGATCCGGTTCATACTTCCTTAACATGGATACATGAAACACATCGTGCACATTCGATAACCTCGGTGGCAAAGCCAAACGGTACGCAACCTCCCCGATTTTCTCGATAATGTCAAACGGACCGATATAACGCGGTGAAAGCTTCCCCTTTTTCCCAAAACGTGACAAGCCTCGACGTGGCGATACCTTGAGAAACACATGATCTCCCACTTCGAATGATAATGGGCGACGACGACGATCGGCATAGCTCTTCTGTCGGCTTTGAGCGGTTAACAACCTTTGGCGAATCACTTTGACTTGTTCGGTTGTTCTCCTTTGAGCCTCTAAAAGCCGTTGGCGAATCAATCTCAAACTCTCGGTAGTTTCTTTGATCATGTCCGGCCCCACTAACGTAGCTTCTCCCAATTCGGTCCAACACACAGGTGATCGACACGGTCTCCCATACAGGGCTTCAAACGGTGCCATCTCGATACTCGATTGATAACTATTGTTGTACGCGAATTCGACTAACGGTAGGTGGTCTTCCCAATTTCCCCGGAAATCCATAACACAAGCCCGAAGCATATCTTCTAAAATTTGAATTGTTCGCTCGGATTGACCATCGGTTTGTGGGTGATAAGCGGTGCTAAACAAAAGGTTCGTGCCTAAAGCGGCCTGCAAACTCTGCCAAAAACGTGCGGTGAATCTCGGATCACGGTCAGACACAATAGATACGGGAATCCCGTGAAGTCGAATGATCTCCCGAATATACAAACGGCTAAGCGTTTCTACAGAATCGATAACATGGATAGGTAGAAAGTGGGCGGATTTGGTAAAACGGTCCACGATAACCCAAATAGCATCATGCCCCCTCGGCGACTTCGGTAAACCCGTAACAAAATCCATCGTCACATTTTCCCATTTCCACTCGGCCACTGGTAACGGTTGTAATTCTCCCGCAGGTCGTTGGTGTTCAGCCTTTACTTGTTGACACGTAAGGCATTTGGACACAAAGATCACAACGTCCCTCTTCATTCCCGGCCACCAAAATTGCCTACGTAAATCGTGATACATCTTCGTTCCTCCTGGATGAACGGCTAGTGGTGAATGATGAAACTCTCGTAGGATTTCTTCCCGACACGCAATAGGTACAAACAACTTCCCTTGATAACGTATACTTTGATCGGCGTGAATCATCCACCCATCCCGAACTTTACCGTTAAGGAAATTGGTACGAAGTTCCTCCGCTTCTTCATCATGTTGTTGAGCCTCAATTACTCGAGTCGATAAGGCTGATTGCACGGTTAAGTTACACAACGTGACCCCTTCCTGAGTCTCCTCGAAATATGAAGCATAGTGGCCTAAATCGTTCACCATCTTCCACTCACGTATAGCTAAGCCCGCTAAGAGTATCGGTTTTCTACTCAACGCGTCCGCCACAACGTTTGCCTTTCCCGGGTGGTAATGCAACTCAAAATCGTAATCTTCTAAGTGTTCCATCCAACGACGTTGTCGCAAGTTAAGTTCCTTTTGAGAAAAGAGATACTTTAAACTCTTGTGGTCAGAAAAGACTTCAAATTTCTCACCATAGAGGTAGTGACGCCAACTCTTTAAAGCAAAAACGACGGCTGCAAGTTCCAAGTCATGAGTAGGATAGTTCCGCTCGTGAGTTTTCAATTGCCTCGAACCATACGCTACCACTCGCTCCGCTTGCATCAATACACACCCTAACCCTTCCTTAGACGCATCACAATATACGGAGTAGCCAACTCCACGTTCGGGTACGATCAAAACCGGTGCGGTAGTCAACCTTTTCTTTAATTCTTCAAAAGCCGTCCCACACGAATCACTCCAAATAAAACGAGTTCCTTTATGCATGAGCCTAGTCATCGGAGCCGCTAGACGAGAGAAGTCAAGAACAAAACGACGGTAATACCCGGCCAACCCTAAGAAACTTCGAATTTCAAACACGTTCTTCGGTCGCTGCCAATTCATGATGGATTCTATCTTCCCCGGATCGACGGATACTCCTCCTTTCGAAACCACATGACCTAGAAATTTAACCTCGGGTAACCAAAACTCGCACTTACTAAGCTTAGCGTATAAACGATGTTCCCTCAAGAGTTCAAGAACGATGGCAAGATGAGTTTGGTGTTCCTCCTCCGTGGATGAATAGATAAGAATGTCGTCGACGAATACAACTACAAAGTGATCAAGATACGCACGAAAAATACGGTTCATGAGATCCATAAAAGTAGCCGGAGCGTTAGTCAAACCGAATGGCATCACAACAAATTCGTAATGACCATAACGAGTACGGAAGGCGGTTTTAGGAATATCCTCTCTACGAACTCTTAATTGATGATAACCGGACCTCAAGTCAATTTTGGAAAAGCAAGTGGCACCTCGGAGTTGATCAAATAAGTCATCGATTCTCGGCATAGGATACTTATTCTTAACGGTCACACGGTTGAGTTTACGATAATCGATACACAAACGAAGTGAACCATCTTTCTTCTGGGCGAACAAAGCCGGTGCTCCCCACGGTGATGTACTAGGACGTATAAACCCCAAATTTTCTAACTCTTGCAATTGAACTTTCAACTCTCTAAGTTCGGCGGGTGCGAAACGATAAGGAGGAATTGAGATAGGAGCGGTGCCTGGAAGCAAGTCTATCGTGAACTCTATCTCTCTCTCAGGAGGCAAACCGGGCAACTCTCCTGGAAACACATCAGGAAATTCGCAAACTACTAGAGGTAACTCCCCACGAGACGACAAATCCTCATCTAACGTTAAGCTCGCCAACATAGCATAAACCGACTCTCTTTCTCGAGGCCCACACAAATACGGTTCTAACGGTTCTCGACGCTCTCCATGGAATTCAAAACAAACACCTTCAGGAGGACATATGCGAACACGACGCTTAAAACAATCAATCGTAGCATGGAACGTAGACAACCAATCCATTCCCAGAATGAGGTCGAACCCCGACATATCCAGCACAATAAAGCTAAAGACGAAGCGATGATCACAAATAACGAGTTCGCAATCCCTACAGATACGACTTAGAGATGACTTTCCCCCTAATGGTGTCTCGACAAACAACGGCGAATCAAGATTCTCGATGTCCAATTCCAATGTACACACAAATGACGCAGCTATGAAAGAATGCGATGCTCCAGAATCAAAGAGTACTCTAGCAAAAGAGTTGAATAGAAGAAAAGTACCCCTTACGACCGATGTCTCTGGAGCCTGAGAAATAGAAGGTGAAGCATTGGTGTTGATGTTGAAAACACGCCCCTGGGTACCCTGACCTTGCACAAAACCTCCTCCTTGACCGGAACCTTGAGAAGGTGCGGATGAACTCGCTCCCCCGGTCAACCCCAGAACTCTGAACTGATGAAGTCTGACGGAAATGAGATTGCTGTTGCCTATGAGCACCTCTGAAAGGTTGCTGACCAACACCACGCCCTGCCCCTGATTGCTGTACCGAACCCGACTCACTACGCGCTCCCGCCCCTTGAGGGCAATTCCAAGCAAGATGGTCTGTCTTACCACAATTAAAACACGCCTTTGAAAGCTGAGGACACTGAGTACGGACGTGCCCAGGTTGATTACACTTGTAGCACACGATTGGAGGTCTAGATAAGGCACCCCTAGATCCCGAAGAAGTAGGCATCTTAAAGTTGGATCGATTAGATGGCTGTTGCGACTGTTCTCGTTGTCTTTTTCGTCCTTGACTTCCGAAGCTGCCGGAAGAAGAACTCAAACTTCCCACTGGTTGCCTTGGCTCCCAAGCCCTTGTATTGCGTTGTGCTTCCCTCGGTATCTCAATGCTTCTAGCGCACTCCACCACTTCAGAAAACTTCATCTTGTGTTGGGCTATCACCATTCTCCTCACAGTGTTATGTAGCCCCTTCTCAAAACGTCGACATTTTCTTTCCTCCGTCGCCACCAACTCCGGAGCGAAACGAGATAAGGATTGAAATTTCTGTACGTACTCCGAAACGGTCATATTGCCCTGCTCCAATTTCTCAAATTGATCTCTCAAATTCTCACGTGAGGTCTCCGGAAAGTACTGCTCTTCAAAGAGTGCCTCAAACTCAGCCCATGTTAAGTTTTCAAAGTCTGGTTCATTTACTTGAGCTGCGGTCCTTGCCGCCCTCCTTGCATCCTTTCTACTCTCCAAGACAAATTCCCACCATTCACCGGCCTCCCCAACTAGCTGGACGGCCACAATACCCACTCTAATGTTGTCTTCGGTGATGTTGAGAGCCCTGAAGAGTTTGCGAATCTGAGCTAGCCAGTGATCGGCTACCAACGGGTCACTACTAGTCCCATCGAACACCAGAGGGTTCCTACGACTAAACTCCCTCATTGCTACCATAGCGCGATCCTCGACATTCTCCCTAGGAGCTTGGTTCAGAAGATTTGCAGCTGTAAGTGCTGCGACGAGATCCCTAGCGAATTGAGTCTGATTAGGAGGTACCCCTGCACCTCGACCGACCCCAGCCCCCGGATTCCCACCAGGATTCTCCCCATGCTGACTAACCTCATCCTCTAGTGGCACCCCACGGCCTCTACCACCACGAATTCCAGCCCCACTTCGTCTAACACGCGTCTTCGGAGGCATCTTACTACACGGTATAAGAAATGGAGACTATTAGTCACAACACTATCACTATGAGGTCAAGCCCCAACCTCTCAAAACGAGCTAATAATAACTCTACACCACTCTACTATATTAAGAATGCAATGCCAATTAGCCACGTAGATGTTAGTCACACAAGCAAGCATGCACGAATTATGTTAGAAGGCGTGACATTTTGAACCCATGAGACGAAACGTCTCCCCACGGTCTCTAGGTGTTCTAAACCTATGCTTTGATACCAATTTGTCACACCCTCGATTTTCAACATAATTATAAAGGAGTTTTCATAAATAAAATCTCACTTAATACGCACTATTCCCCAAAAGAAAGTTGACATTTCCATTTCTATCAATTACGCTCTAATGCCCAAATTTTCACAAAAGTACGTCTTTGGCTCAATGGCCCCAAATCGTCAAAAGTATTGAATATCAAAGAAATTAAAAGCTTACAATATTCTTTAATCAAAAGATTTACAATTAGAGTTACAAATACATCTTTCAAAAAGAGATTACAAAGATGTCTAAATAACTCTTCAGTGTTAGCTTTCAAAATCGTGTCCACAGTCCATGCACTCCCGTCATGAAATTACTGCCCAGAGTTAGCACCTGAAAATAAAGTAAGGTTTGAGCTACACTAGCCCAGTAGAAAGCTCTAATCTAGCAATGTATGCATATGAAATGTAGGGGCTATAACGAGAAGAATAACAACAACTGAAACCAATGGAATGGAGCAACAACAGTAATCCAACTTCAATCTTTCATTTCCAAAAATTCAATCATATTTTTCAACGTATAAACTTTGGAAGCATCGTGAATGAAAATGTTTCTCGCACGTGTGTCATGAGCCGAAGCTCGTACTGGGCCAATTAAAGGACCCCAATGTCCTCTTCCAGGCTCTTTACCCATTCGGGATGTCCTGATAGGAGCATATAGCTCATGCCGGGCCATTTATAGGACCCCGATGTCCTCTGCCAGGCTCTTTACCCTTTCGGGATGTCCTGATATATTTTCATTGTGTCCGTAAAGTTTCAAATCCTTTTTCAATCAGTCCGTACCGTTCAAATCCAACTTTGGTTTATAAAACGATTTTCATAAAATCACGTTCAAACGAGTATTAAGGCCATGAATACGTTCAACAAATCATTTGATACGAGTAATCAAGTTACAAGATCATTCGGGAGGTAGTAGAACAGGTTGGAAGTGATTGGGAACCAAAACGATGAAGTTCGAAGCAAAACAGCAAAAGCTGGAGATAAGCAACAGGTATCGATACCAATAAAATGGTATCGATACCATTTGGTCAGAAATGATTCCAGACGCAAGGGTATCGATGACAATGACCAAAGGTATCGATAACGAACGATTTTCTGGGCTTTGGAACACAAAGGTATCGATAACAAATGCTAAGGTATCGATAACAAATGATTTTCTGGGCTTTGGAACTTAATGTTATCTCGATAACAAATGGAGATGTTATCGATAACAATGGTTTTCGAGCAGATTTTCGACAGAATCACATGGGTTTCTCAGCAGCAACAACTTCAACAACAGCAACAACGGTCTCAAACAAGAATCAAGCAACAAGAAACATGTCATAAACATATATTGAAAGTTAGAACTCCCTACCTCAAGATTGAAGAACGAAATCGAAAGATTTTCCAAGCCCTAGCTCCAAATTCGAAAATGGAGGGATTTCGCCCCTACCGAGCTCAAGCCAATGCAATACGGACCGCAATACACAAGGGAATGAAGGTTTTGAGGTTGGGTTTTGGGTGATTTCGGTTGAAATTTGGTAAGGGTGAGTGAGAGTGAGAGCCGAGAGAGGGAGAGAGGAACGGGAGAGAGAGGGAGTGAGAATTTGGGGAATTTTATTCCCTATACACACACACCTGGGGTATATACACCTCACACACATATCACACTTTCACCCCTTTAAATGCAACACACTTGCACATTAACCCCAATCTCAATATTCCAAATAAATTTTCTCCTTTTATTTCCATTTAAAACATTTGAATCAATTATACGAATTTGCGGGTCTCTACAGAATATAGGTAATGCTCTCTCTCATAACACGCTCGCTCACATCATACGCTCGCTCTTCTCTCTCTCTCTCTCTCTCACGTCTGACTTCAGCAGCGCCCCCCCCCCCCCCCCCCCCCCCCCAATTTTGTTTCCAGTTTCCACCTCTCCCTCTCCTTCTCTGTCACCCTCTCGCCCTCTCTCTCCTTCTCAAACCGGGCAAAGTGGAAACGTGGTCTGCCTCAGCATTCTTTTTTGTCCTAGGTAATTTCATTCTCATTTTCTCTTCTTTGTTCTCTAGAAACTGTATTTTCAATGCTTGAATTGAGACTTAAGGAATTGTATGTATTCCATATTTTATTGCATCCAAGGTGTTTGTAAGAATTCAAAAAAATGGCTCTCTGATCTTTACTTCCTTTTGGCGATACCGTTGGCGTTGTCTAACAGATTGTAGATCAATTTTTTTTTGGTCACTTCAAATTTCTTGAGATTGTAAGCACCCTTTTCCCCCAAATATTTCCAATCTGAACAAAATGCATATGCTGTGCTATGTTTTCAAAAGCGTTTCCTGGGCTCGCCTCGGCGCCTCGGGGCAGTGAGGCAATACCAAAACGCCTCAGAGCGTGAAAATTTAGGCAGTGAACCACAAAGGCACTTGTTGTATTTCCTTAGGCACACCAAGGCGTACGCCTCAGTCGCCTTTTTTGCCCCAATAAGTGAGGCATAAGCTTCAGGACAGAAATTTTCCTAATCGAGCTAATTTTGGTAATTTCGTAATTCAAAATTCTCTCTCTCTCTCTCTCTCTCTCTCTCTCTCTCTCTCTCTCCCTCTCTCTCCCTCTCTGTGCTGCCTTGTTGAAGTCGATCATCATCTACAGTCATGCTCTATTTTTCTTTACACAATTGTGCTCTGTTTTCCTTAATTTACTAAGTGACGAAGTGATGTGCTCTGTTAATAACTAATAAAGTGATAAGTTAATATGTTAAAAAGTTAATAACTAATAAAGTGATGTTATAGGGTTTCTCTATTAGTTATTAACTGATCAGGTAACTCACTAACTGATAATCTACTTTATGCTATCTTGTTGTATTAATCTATCTTTTATGAAATGTGCGTTTTTTGTATTTTTAAAGTTATTTTATTAATTTAAAAATCTACTTTATGCTATCTTTTTGTATTAATCTATCTTTTATGAAATGCGCATTTTTTGTATTTTTAAAGTTATTTTATTAATTTAATTATTTAAAAAATCAAAAATAAAAATGCTTACGCCTCAATGCCTCGGGGCATACGCCTCGCCCCATGAAGGGTTAAACGTCTCGCCTTGCGCTTTCGCCTATGAAAACTTTGGCCATGTGGAACCAAATTTCAGAAACTAAAATTTAGGATGTTAAAGAAAATACTGAGGACAGCCTCGTAAAGGTTATTTCATGATCATTCACTGAATGTCTTGATCAAGCCAAGATTGTGTGTTAGTAGTGGCCTACACAAAATCAATCTGACAATGTGGTCACACTGGATCCAAGGCCTTTCAGGTTATGTATTACTTGGTGTGACATGAGATTTCCAGAAAATGCAGTTGATGTCAAAGGAAACAATACAGACTCAGTGCTGCATCTTTTCTTACATTGATCATTTGTTCTTCTCTTCTGGGATACTTAAAACTGTTGCCATGCTCCATTAGAATGCAATGCCTTCCGTTTATGATATTTTTTGTCCTTTTGTTTGTCCTTTCCCTTACATTAGGCAATGATTGGCAAACGGAAGCCAACACATGTGGGCAATGGAGAAAAAGATTCACAGGTATCACCTTTTGACGTATCTTCTATCTTTATTTTGAAATGAATAATTGGTAGTCAACTAGCTAAACGATAGCTTTTTTGAGGAGTATTGTGATCACAAAAATAATTTCTTAAAGTTGCTGCTACACATACTTCAGGCACAATCTGGTAAAGAGATATCAAAAGGAACAATTGCGCAACGTGCACGACAAGAACGAGAATGAATTTTAAAGCAAAGCACTACTCGGCGATCGGAACGACACTCGCTAGTAAATACAATTGTAGGACTCTTTTTAATTAAAATCATGTTCGACTAGCTACATCTTTTAACCATGTTTTTTTTTTTGTAATTATAGAGATTCAACCTCTCAGAGACGGAAATATTAGAGCTGAAATCCGTGATGGGCGAGACCACCATGCTATCCATGTTCATGAGGTAAGCCTCCATATAAAGACGGATTTTCTTGCAAACAAACCCTGTTTAGTACCCGTAATACAATTTATGTATCTCTTAACAGGAGATACAAATAATAGGGGCAATGGCTAAGAAAACGAAGGCAACGTATGTAGGCAGTGGAAAGCAAAACTCTGAGGTATCACACATTGACACATACTTCTATCTTTTTAATATTGCTAATTTTTTTAAGGAGTATTGGGATAATAATTATGGCATAAAAATTGCTTATACACATTCTTTAGCCATAAGTTGGTAAAGAAATATCAAAATTAGCAATGGCACAATGTGCGCGATGGGAACAAGAGCGAATCCTGAAGCAAAGCACTGCTCCGCAATCTAAACAACACTTGCTAGGGGATACAAAGGTGAGATGCAACAATTATGATAGTTGATACAACCTTCAATTCATATTTACACAACTAAATAGTTTGTTGTCTATTTATAGACACAACCTCTACAGGAAATAAATATCGGGGTTGCACGTGATGAGCACCGTGCCAACATTGTCAACAACGTCCGTAATTGTGAGGTATTTCTTGTGCACGCCCTTTAAGTTATAACTGTTTTAATCAGCTTTTGTAATTTTGCGAAAACAATATACAGGATACACGAATGGCAGACACAATTGCTCAGTCAAGGCAGAAGTCAAGAAATGCGGATTAGGGGAAAGGGCTTCTCACCTATGCTAAGGAAAAAGAGACTTCTTTGGTATTATTCCTGCACAATCCTTTGTGTCTCTTTCGAAGAAGTATGGGTGTGAGTATTTTGGAGTTTAAACTTTGAAATTATGTGCAATAATTATTGTATCCCTACCTTCTTTTTAATATTTACTATAAAATTCCTATAGGTAGAGCCACTTTGAGACAGAAATGTTGGAGTTGTAATCCATGAAGAGCGGAATGTGAACGTCATGCGTATTCATGAGGTACTTTCTACACTATATATATAGAGATCATGACGTGAAAAAAGTTCTATGTATTGATTGGAGAGTGTTTGGTTGTCCTTTTGGGTCCACAATTCGCTGTTTGTGTATCCTCTTAGAATAATTCGCAATCGTTTTATAGCAAGTTACTGTAATATTCTCTCTTTTCTATGCCTTTTCCTTTTATAATGGTATTAGTAGGCAATGTTCTAATAGTCGCTAGGCGCTAGTCGGGCGGTCAACCTCCTTCGAGCGGTTAATCGGTGCATATTAATTAGTAATTGGTGATTAATCGTTAGTCGGACCTAATCGGATAGCCCCACCAACGATTTTAATCGGCAATTAATTGCCAATAAATATCTTATTTTAGAACACTGTTAGTAGGTAGAGAAACACACTTTTAAAGATACTCTTGCTGTTATGACTTGAGAAAGAAAGCTCTCCCTGTAAATGGCAATTAATTGCCAATAAATATCTTATTTTAGAACACTGTTAGTAGGTAGAGAAACACACTTTTAAAGATACTCTTGCTGTTATGACTTGAGAAAGAAAGCTCTCCCTGAAAATTAGTGCATGGGATTTTTAGATCTCTTAGCAATTTATTTTTATTCTACTCTATGCCGGATTAGTTGAGCTTTCTTCAAAGAAAATCGCCTCAGCACCCACTAATAAGCATGACATCAAATAACTGAAACCAGAAAGGGCTTGGAAGCTGTCAATGAAGGTAATCAGAGAGCAGCCACTGAACTGATGAATCAGGGAGCAAGCGTTAGATTAATTCTTGTAGTCGGCATGGGGATTTCTCAACCCTCACTTGGATGTTTGGTTTATGTCTAGTTACAACGCGTCTTGTTCCTTTTGTCTTCTAGTTCTTGTAGGAATGGTCAACTAAAGTTATTAGTTCCCAAGGTAGAATTCTGTTAGTTGTACATTCCCATAAAAATGTTTGAATTTCCCTAGCTTTGTGTAGGACTAATGTTGCATTTTAAAAAAAAAAAACTTTTCACTTCATGAGAATCATTTCATGTTTATTTGAATTGATAGTTTCATGCTTGAACAGTTCGTGGAAAGAGTCTTTTGTGTCAGCACTCTCGAGCCAATTGATTTTTCGTAGGATGAAAATAAAGTGAAAACTTATAACTGGATAGGTCCATATGTCATCTCTGTTTATGGCTAGTATAGTTCCCAATTTTCGGATGAGTTGAGATTTGGCATGAATATCAATATGTGGATTTATCAAATAGTTGGGAACATATGCATAACTTCTTCAGTCTTAACTTTAGTCTGAATGTTCATCCTAGCTGATCAGAGAATGTTACTATGTTTGGCAAACATTAGCTAACAAATATGACAAATCAAGACTAGCATATGCAATTTGTTTATTGTTAAGGTTCCAATCTTTGTTTATGTCTATGTTAACTGATTCTTTTTGTTTCTATTTTCCTACGTTCTTTCTAATGCTCTTTCCCATTTGTTAACTTTTTGCATGTTCTTTCAAGTGTGATCGTATTCTTTCATCTGGGGGGAATGCGGTTATTAGGGTATAGGAGAACATAGTTTTTTCTTTCTGATCATCACATGTTACTGCCACGGATATGTTTGAGGCTGAGATATTTTCTCCTAAGAAGTTACAACGGGCTCTCACATCGGCGGAAGCAGAAATCACAAAATCAAAAATCAAGAACCTGTAGCAAACGAAGGAAGTGATGCTGGAATGAGCCACTTGAGTTTTAGAAAGGTAAGTTCCTTGCCATATTTATTATATTTTTTAATGAAAGCTTTGGGAAAAAAGGAGAACCCAAATTAGGTTTCTCTCTCACACAATGTATTTATATGGACAATGGTACAAGTACAAATATACCCCTATGTAACAAATACATAACATAATAAACCCTAACTTAACACTCCCCCTCAAATTGGTGCAAAGATATCTATCGAGCCCAACTTGAAAATATTGCGGTGAAAAATCTTACTACAAAGTCCTTTCGTAAATATATCAGCTGGTCCTCAGATATTACAAACGGCAAACATATCAACAGAAAATTACCTATGGGTCTAGAAAACCAAGACTTAATTCCCATTAAGGATGAACTCAATATATATTTACCTCTAAGGACAACCTCACATCTCTTGATAAACGTAGTCGTTAAAGCTAAATCTTCCGGGCGTGAGCACGCGGTCGTGACTCTCGCTTGAGTTATATTGAGAACCGGTAGCGGCCTTTGTCAAGGGATGGATGATCCCTAGACTTGCCTCTTTTAAATTAATTAAGCTCATTTCTAGTCTTTTCCTTAGTTTTCACTTCTAAATGCAAAATCAAGTTGGCCGTCTTGAACGCCGGATTCCACCATATAAAACCTACAATCCAAACTAGCTATATTTCGATTCTCTGTGGGTACGATCCCGGACTTCCGGATATTATGCTATCGACGACCTAGCCCTACGCTTGGGGTGTCTCAACCTTATTTGTAAGCGAGGTTCGGAGGCTAAGCATTTTTGGCGCCGTTGCCGGGGATTCTTAATATAGCTTATTTGGAGGATCAACAAACCACTGTAAGTACTCCGTTTATTTTTCCTTTGTGTAATTTGAACTCGACATAGCGGATACCTCTAACCGAGCCACCAATTCGACTTGAGGTGTAACGAAGCTAGATTGAGTATCAATTGCCTTTTTAATATTTTTATTGCTTATATAGACGTGGCGGTGACATAACCCCACGGAACTGTTTTGAGAAAAGAGGTGGCGGCATAGCCCCTCTAGCCTGTTTACATTATGTCTTGTTTATCTATTAGAATGGCGGCAAATTGGGGAACACCGCACAAGACTTTGGGGGAATACCTTTGTCCTAATCAAATTATCACACCCCAGAAGACTTTGCGGGAGTACCTTTGTCCCAATCAAACTTTCGCACCCCCTTGCATAGCCACTCATGATACCAATGTTTTTAAAAGGCATATGACCATTACCAATTGGTTTGATCTTAAGAACCAAATTCAAACTTTTGCCGAAAGAGTGAATGAGTCATTTTATGCATGTTGGGGAAGATATAAGGATTTGCTCATTGCGGTCCCGAATCATGGCTTTGACAACTTCCAAATTGCGAACTATTTTTATGATGGACTTTCTCAAAAGAGTCAACGGTTCTTAAACATGGTATGCGATGACAAACTTTTTGAAAAAGAACCAGCTCAAGCCTTAGATTTCTTTGATCATTTGGCTGCAACTTTGCAATCTAGGGTTTTTGTTAAACATTATCACGAGTCCAATTCAAATGCCATGAAAGGGGATATTGAGCCGCCTATCTTTGTTGATGATGTTAGTGTACATTCTGACAACTCCTCAGAGTATGTTTGGAGTGATGAGCCAGATGTTGAACCTGTAGTCCAGTGTTCTCCATCCATGGATCCTTTTTTGTGTGACAATCCGGGGGAAAAATTCCTCATTGTTGAGAAAACGAATGTGGAGGTAGACTTCTTGAATGCTCTGCTGAATGAGCAGGATGGAAAGAATGTGTCTAGACCTGAGAGTTTGTCTCCTTCCTTTGAAGAGATACCTTCCCTAGAAATTTTGAACCATCCAATACTCTCGGCTCTAGATGATGCCACCATTCAGAACTCTCCACCAGGGCAAGAGCTTTTAAAAGTCGAATCGATTGATTTTGTTGGTGTTGATGAATTTGATTTAGTTTATCCTCCTTGCATTGTGGATTTTGTCAACAGTTTGAAAATTGATCTATTTTGGAATATGCACTTGGTGGACCTCAAGTTTTTGAAACGAATTCGGCAAATGCGCTACTCAAAGTATTTATTTTTATGGCATGGTCGGATTCAATTTTTGAAGCAGAGTGTGGAATGGAATGCTATGTTTATTTTATTAGCTCTCATTGGCATGCTACATGTTCGTAGCCCGCGTTTGGCTGCACGTACATAAATTCTTTCTTTCTCTTGCTCTTGCTCTTTCTTTTTCTTTTTAATTTGATGGTCTGGTATAGCCACCCGTTTCTCGCTTGGGAAATGGGGAGAAAAGTAGTACCCGTGTAATCACGTGACGATTTGGTGAATTTAATTTTACTTGTTAGTTTTTGAGCCCGGATAACACGAGCCGAGCGGTACTAATGTCATTTGCTTCTTAGTAGGTAGTTGTTTCTTAAGTCTTTTGCAGGGTAAACGTGCTACCACGCCAGCCTTGGTGGTTTAGGTCTAAAAGCTAGGGTGGGTGAGGCATTCAGGAGCCTTAAGCATGGGTGCGATTACGTGTCGCGGTTGTAAGACCAAGAAAGCCCTGGTGATGACCTTGTGTGACTAGCTATGGTTCCGCTGGAGAAGCCGAAAGAGTGAGCCTTGGAAGCGGTTTCAATGACGAAGGGAAGCAATGACAAGAAAGCCTCCAACTTGGTCGAGGTATACGGGGGTTGACATTCCCTCGAAGGTACAATCTTTTGTTCTTTCCTCTCAATACTATTGTTCTTCATGCTATGAGGACATAGCATCGTTTAAGTTGCGGGGAGGGTTACATATGTGCCATATATATGTTATGAGATTTGTCTGGGTTACATATGTGCCATATATATGTTATGAGATTTGTCTCCATTTTCTGCTTTTGGTAAAAAAAATTTCAAGTTTTTTGTGCAATCCTCCTTTGTTAGTAGTGATTTCACTTGTTAGATACTTTAATTATACTCAATTGTGTCAATATGGCAAGAGTCATGTATCCCGTCAAATTTGGTTATATGTTTGAATCCATGTCTCATGCATATACATGAATTTTGATGAACAAGTTGAGCCTAAAAGTTAAGTCAAGCGTTGTGCATCGCTAGAGTGGAGATTCGTTTCTTAAACATCTCATGCTTTTTGCTTTCATTTCCCGCATTTGCGTAAATAATATCTTTTGTTCATACTTGAGTAGTGTATATATCTTTCATGCATTTTATTGGAGTTGTTAGCGTACTTAGGAAATGATTCAAGGCATTTTTGTTTGATTAAACCACATAAGAGTCACCTTGTCCTTATTTTGAACCATAGTCCGAGTCTCTTCCGTTGTTCAAACCTAGGTAACCGGATGTTTGGAGGGTTGTGTGGAAGTAGTTTTCAATGTTTCAAAGAGGTTTGGGGGTGATATGAATGTGATAGAAGTGGTTGGGATGCAAAAGGCGAAGAATTGGTATGTTCCTCTCCCACTACAAATGTTAAAACCCAAATTTCATCTCCCTCTCCAAAGCTCTCAAATTAGCCCCTCAATCTCTCTCGCTATAAATCTCAATTCAAATGACCCTATTCCTCAAAGAAAAATCAAAGAAATGCCATGAAAGAACAAAATCATATTTGAAGAGGGTTGAATTCTATGATGAGAGGATTGGTGTGACCTCCAGGCTAGCATACATTCCAGATGAAAAAGAGTCTGATGGAAAGGGGGAGCTCGATGCTCAATACCGTGAGGAACCGGATGAGGATGGTGATTATGTGTGTTTGAATCGGTGGTAGTAGTTTTTCTTTATTTCTTCTTCGTAATTTTGTTTGGTATTTGGCCGATATGTGGCCATATCTTGGGTAGTTTAGGGTCGGTAGTGGCCAAGGGGTAGTTGATCCTTGCTAGTATATTGGCCACTACATTTTTGCAGTCCCTTTCTCTTTGTATCCAAGGTCATTATAAGCTAATAAAGTCCTCCGTTGATCTTTTGTACGTTAATTAACTCCATTTGATGCATGGTCGATATCTATTATTACTTAAGTTGTGATATTCCTAGTCTTTCTATACTTGTCAATAATTAGCTTTCCGTTCTTTCTTAGCGCTCTTTTGATAGCTTGCATAGCTTTTTGTCTCTGGCTATTGCATTTACTCGCTAGCGCTTGTCATGGGATGTATCTTCTATCTCACTGTGTGAAAAGTCGAATAAGAGCATATCCTTGTGAGTTTTGGAGTCGAAACTCGTTGTGGTGCATGTATGTTTGACTACTCTAATATGGCATAGTTTGTTCATCCTAGTTCATGGCATGTTTGTGCGTGGATTGCACGTGATCGGATTTGAAGGGGTGTCTCGGACTCTTGCCTAGTCGAAGTAGTTGAGTATAACTTTCGTATCTTGAATCTCAGGGGAATTGCATAGCTTAGTTAAATATGTTTTGTTTTAGTTTGCTAGGGACTAGCAAAGCTCAAGTTGGGGGGCGTGATGAGCACCCAATATTGTAGATATTTGGTGCGACTAGTTCCATAGTATGTTGGCTTAACTTATGTTTATTTAGATTTTATCGTAATATTGCACGTAAGGTGTGTTTTTGGTTATTCCAGGTAATTCGTATAAATAAGACGCGTTTGAAAGCCAAGAAATGCTCCGGATGCAACCAAGTACTCAAGGCCGCATGCCACCCCGTTGTGGTCATGAAAAGATGGTTTGGAGGTTGTTCGGGTCGCCCAAGGGTCAAGGGAATTGAAGGAGAAATGAGGATTTTACCAAAGCTACTCATCTTCCGACGTGCTGAGGGTAGAATTGTCATAACTTTTGGTGTACAAAATACTTTTGATCCAAACCACTTGGGTTAGAAAGTAGACTCAACGAGCTTTTCAACGGTCCAAAGAACGCCTAAATCCGAGTTCGGGAGTGTTCGAAGCGAGCCCGCGAAGTTGCCCAAAAAAGCTGTCAAGCTTGTACCGGTACAGCCAAAACCCGTACCGGTTCATGCTGTCCAGAGTTTGTCTTTCAGCGTTTTTGAAGACATGAACCGGTACGGGTTTTGGCTGTACTGGTTCATACTGCAGAACTGAGCCACGTTTTTGCTACTTTCTCTACATTCCATTTATGGAAAGTTTTCACTTGTGGAATGTTTTTGGGATATTTTGGGGACTTTTTGGTCCTTTGTAACTTAACTTTAGTTGCCTATAAATAGGCTTATATGCCATATATGGTAAGTATGGGCCATTAGTTAGATTTTAGGCCTAAGTCTTTCTTCTTGCTTTCTAGGATTTCCTCCATTGTTGTTCTTCAAGCTTTCTCTTTTGTAATTTCCTTCAAGAACTCAAGTAAGTATTTATCTTATGTTAATTTCTCGTTTATTAATGTTGTAGCTACTCTTTAGATCTTTGCATAAATCAAGTTTATTTACGTTTTTATCGGTTAAATCTTTCGCTCCATTTTCTTATCATGTCTAGTCTTTTAGCTATGTGTGAGTAGTCTTTTGGCTAAGTCTTGGGCTAATCTTTCCCAATGACTTAAGTTGTTATTTGGTTCTCGAACCTTCGGGCTTAAAATCATGGTTTTCGGAATTGAATTAATCTAGCCATTTTGGTCTAAGCGAGGGGTGTTAACTCCTTAGTATGTCGTTTAGTCAAGCGGTCTTGGCAAGCGATATACCGAGGACTCGTGGCCTCCTACGTGTTAGATACATTAGAAAAATAGGTTGGTTTAGTCCCGATAAATCACATCTCTTGATAAACGTAGTCGTTAAAGCTAAATCTTCCGGGCGTGAGCACGCGGTCGTGACTCTCGCTTGAGTTATATTGAGAACCGGTAGCGGCCTTTGTCAAGGGATGGATGATCCCTAGACTTGCCTCTTTTAAATTAATTAAGCTCATTTCTAGTCTTTTCCTTAGTTTTCACCGTTAATTGGAAAATCAAGTTGGCCGTCTTGAACGCCGGATTCCACCATATAAAACCTACAATCCAAACTAGCTATATTTCGATTCTCTGTGGGTACGATCCCGGACTTCCGGATATTATGCTATCGACGACCTAGCCCTACGCTTGGGGTGTCTCAACCTTATTTGTAAGCGAGGTTCGGAGGCTAAGCAGTTGGAGAACAAAATTCGTTTACCTGGAGCTGATTTGAGATATCTCAAAATACGATTAACAGCATCCATGTGCACTGTATGTGGCTCATGCATAAATTGGATGACAACTCCAACGGCATATGTAATATCTAGTCTAGTGTGAGATAAGTATATCAGATAGCCCACAAGTCTGTGATATCTCTCCTTATCTGTTTGTTCCCAACATCTCCACTACGATGATGATTAGCCTCAATGGGTGAGCTGCAGGTTTGCACCTCAACATACCTGTTTCTTCCAAAAGATCAAGAATATACCTCCTTTGAGAGATAAAAATGCCCTTATCTGATCGAGCCACCTCTATCCCAAGAAAGTATCTCAATGATCCCAAGTCTTTAATCCACATAGACAATAAGAATAGCAATCTTATCATTACCTCCCTTGATGAACATAGTATGATCTGCATGACTCTGCCTATAATCTTAATCTCAACATAGCTTTGAGATATCTGTCAAACCAAGCTCTAGGTGACTGCTTCAATCCATAGAGAGCCTTTCTCAATTTACACACCTTCCCTTTGGTTATAGAGGAAGAAAAACCTAGTGGTATGTCCATGTACATTTCTTCTAAGTCACTGTTAAGGAATGGTTTTTTTTTTTTTTTTGTTGGAGAGGCCAATTCAAAATAGCTGCACAAGGGAGTAAGGTCCGAATAGAGTTCATCTTTGCTACCGGAGCAAAGGTTTCCTCATAGTCAATAACGGAGCATTAATATCATTATAAACAGTAAGGGATGGTTCGTTACCAGATTAGTCTGCTGAAGAGTCAGAAACTAGAATAGGTGATAGTAATTGGCAAGGTGGCATTGCACAAGTAGGCTATATCTTTTTCTGTCAAGAATACCTCTACAGGTAGGGTTGTAAGTGAGCCGAGCTACTCGTGAGCTCAGCTCGGCTCGGTTCGAAGGGTAAATGAGCAAGCTCGAGCTCTAGCTCAGTTTTGTGGCTCGTTAGACAAACGAGCCGAGCTCGAGCCTAGTTAGGCTCGGCTTAACAGGCTCGCAAGCCGGCTTGACTCGATTTGATAACGGCTCGATTCGGCTCGGCTCGAATATATATATACCCTTCTTAATTTTAGGGTTTCGCTTCACCTTTTCTTTTCCACATTCTAATTTTTTCCGCCGTTTTAGAGAGAGAGAGGAGAAGAAGAAGAAGATCAAAGAAGGGGTATCCACAACAATTACATACTCCCACTCCCCATTCTCCTCCACCAGTGCCACAGCCATCATCACCACCTCATCAATACGAGTATCCACAACGAGTATATATATGTATATGTTAGAGTTTTCCTGTAAGTTTTGTTTTGTTTTGTTTCCATTCCTTCCCCAAAGCCGTCGGCACTGGTCTCTGGTCTCACTCTCCGAGCTGTTGGTCTTTATTACTTTGATTTGTTAAGATTTTTGCGATTATCGTCGATTTGTGTCAGTTGCTTCTCATTTACAGCTGTTTTGGGTGTCGAGTTGATTGGGTTTTGAATTTGCTGTGTTTGGCTATTGAGTTAACTAGGTTTGTGACTGAGTTGGAGAGTTAACTGGTTTTGTGACTGAGTTGAACAACTCTGTTTACTTTTGTTCCTTTTTTTATTTATTTATTCACAGGAATCAGTTTTTCATTACACAGCCTTTTGGCGAATTCGAGCCCGAGCCGAGCCAGCTCGTTTATTATGAACTGAGTTCTAACGAGCCGAGCTCAAGCTTTGTACATGTTTGGCGAGCCGAGCTCGAGCCCTAATTTTTTGGCTCGATTCGAGCTCCAGCCATACCGATTCTAATCGAGCCAAGCTAGAACATGCCAATACTCGGCTCGACTTGGCTTGTATACACCCCTATTTGCAGGTTAGGCCTATTGTCATCTTGGCCGCTAATGTTATGTTTTGCTCTTTCTTCAGATATTGGTTCTTCTCTAGAGTTATCCTTCTCCACCTCACCATGACAATGTAGTGGAAGTTAGACTGTGACTCTTGATTATAGGGTGTCAACATCTCTTCCTCCCTAACTTTATTTATTAAATATTTTCTTAATGTGAAATGAATTTTACGAGCAGTGGAATTTTTATTTTGTATATAGTTGTGTATATAAATGTCTGGACATTCACTTGATCGTATTCGAAGTAGTGGACCTTTGATCGAGTGTGTTGAAAGACTCTCAAGTATTGTGTAATTAGTGTTAGAAATTTTTCAGAGATAATTACTTAATTAAATGTTAGTTTAAGGGGCCCTAGTGCAATGACTTATGACATGCATGGAAGAGGAATGATAACTAATAACTTGGAGGGTGTATAGTGTAGATTTTCTTCACTTAGCATATTTCAGCCGAGAACAAAAGTTCTCTTCGGGCAATTTCATATTTGCCCCCCCTTCCCCCCCCCCCCCCCCGGGCTCTCTCTCTCTCACACACACACAACCAAACCCAAAATCGCCTTTCGTTCTTCATTTTTCTTGGGTATTTTACTTCTACATCAAGAAAACTTGGAGAGATCAAGGGATTTCAAGCTTGTGGGCTCTCAATCATTATCGTCTCACTCATCTCTCTTGGCCTAACCATTTGAGGTAGGGTTTTCTACTAGTTACCTTAAAAATGCAAGTAGTGTGTTTGGAAATTAATTATTTTCGTGTGTTTAAGTAGTATGTTGATCTATGAGAAAAGCCATAATTTGGGTGATTGTGTAAACTACATATTTTTACTTGTAGATTGAAATTGATGGATCTAGTGTTTGATTGGGTGGGGTGAGAATATTATGCCTTGGGTGTTTGTGGTTGGTAATATTGGCTTATGTTTAATTGGGTTGATGATGGATATAATAGTTTAGGGTACATGGATGAATTGTTTGTATTTTTTTTTTTGAAGAGCACATTTATTTATTTTTTTGGTAGTTGATATGGATTTATCTCTTGTTGACATAATTGTTAAGTTGTTGAAGAGTAGAGTTAATAAGGTATAGACATTTATATACCTATGTTTAGTGCTTCTTATAGTTGGAGGGAAGGGTCAAGATTCATGTTGATACATGTTGTTTACTCATTCAGATTGATTTGGGATTTGATACTTATTTGGGCTAGTGAGCCATTCATTGGCGGTCGACTTGGCCATTTTATGCTCATTGTGTAGCCGGAAATATATGGATAATGAGTTATCCGTCGGTGCATAGTTCGTAAACCCGCGCAGGATAAGGTGCCCCATAGGCCTTTGGGTTAGTAGCTCGTAAATTTGGATGATTTAGGGACCTAATCAATCGCCTAGGATTGGTACACAACTGTGATAACTTGGACCTCGGTCATATGTGCTCTTATTTTCTTGTACTTAGTTTAATTTGTTGACTTATTTTATGTTTAAAGAATTTTGGTTACATCTTTTCGGGCTTGATTATATTCATTAAGAATTGTGTCTAGCTAGCATGAAATTGGAGCTTAGTAAAAAGGGATACTTGGTACGAGCATTCATATTTTCAAACATGTCACTTGCATCTTTTAGTTACAAGTAGATTATGTGTGGGCGGTCGTGCTCACCCCTACCTTATAAGTTCAAAGGGCAAGGATAGGCTTTGATGGACACGGTGGTGGAGCTAACAATTGTGTTTTAGATGAGCTGATTTAAGTGTTGTTTTGTCTGATTTTGAAGGCTATCTTTTGACTACATGTATAGCTTTTTGACTTTGTTGGGCATGTAATGAAAAATATTAAACTCTGCTCTAGAAATGTTTTGTTATGTTCTTTGGCCAATGGAAAGCATGGACTTTTTCATATATTTAGCTTTAGAAGCTTGGTTTGCAAGGCCTGCCATAAAACTTGATAACAATGGAGTTGGCTAACAAGTACGGAACTACTCTCATAATATGTTTTTAGTTTTGAAAATGGCTCTAGACAAGCAAGTTTATTTTTTTGTTGGAGGTGTTGGAAATATATTATAAAATGTTCAGTTTTTTTTTTGGGTCATCGGTCGTTCTCATTAGTCTGATGCTTTGGACCATGAATGAAGGAAGCATGGTAATGAGCACAGAAATTGATTTAGGTCTCTAGGCCTACCCTCTCTGATGCTTTTCAGCTTTGATTTGTGGGCATAGTTTTGCAGCAAAACATCCCTGTAGCTCCTCGGTTCTTGGAGGGTTAGGGGGGCCACTATTTCCACTTATAACTTTTCTTCTCACGTGCTTGGGTCATTTGGAAGTGGGGCATGACAATATGGTATCAGAGCTTTTGGTTAGAATACCTTAGGACCGCAGGGAGTGGCTTAACCTTAATGGGAGTTACATCATGTTTGGACATAAAATATTTGTGATTGTGTTTATGTGGTAGTCAATAATATTGGTAAAATTATGTGCTTATGTACTAAGTGGATGACATGCTTATTCAAGCTGCGTGTTTGATGTAAACTACATGTTTGGATGCTATATGTTTACGTGGTAGGCGACATGTTTGATAGGTATAACATCATAACTCTTGAAATATTCCTTTTACTCAATTCTGTTGATTCTTGTCTCAGTTTTGTGTCCTTCCCTTGGTCTGAGGTCTTTGGTATCTTTGTTCTCTGTCTTGGTTTAGGCTGTCTAGATCGGTTGTCACATTGCCATTCCTTGGATTATCTATGGGTATTTGATCTTAGCTATCGAGTGTTTGATGGCGTGTCTTTTGCTGTTGGTTATGCTCTACGGTTGGCATGTGTCTTTTGCTCCATCACTCTAGTTCTATTGCTAATGTTGTTGCACTTGGTATCAATTTTGTTGGTCAGATTTGGTTTCTTTTTTACTGCTATTGATGTTTATTGTTGGCAATTGCTATTTCAATCAACTTTGGTGTGCTATTATTACTTGTTGGAGTCGAATTTGATGGTGTTTTTATGGTGTCATATCCAATGAGATCAATTTGTCGGAGCTATCATAATCAGATTTTAATGCTGCTATTGCATTCTTTGGTGTCAAAATAATATTGTTTTTCAGCCTTGGAGGCAACTTTCTTATCCTATATTGTTCAGATGCAATTTGTTCTGAGCATTACCCATTTCTAGTTTTGCCCTTGCATCTTTTTCTTGCTTTGATTCTGTATCACTGTGGTGATCTCTCATCAGTTTAAACATTGACTTTATCTTGCATTGTCCTCCTATATTCAACAAATTTCTTTTGCCCATCCAATCGTTGGGGGGGGGGGGGGGGGGGGGGGGATCATTTTCCTTGACCTGTGAAGCTATAAAAAAATCATGGTGAATTATTCCTATTTTGATCCTTGGGATTTTAAGAGGTGTTATATGGAGTTCATTGCTTAGCCTCATTTGAGCTTTGATGTGTTCATTCTAGTGGGCCGGTAACCTTATAATCTCTTTGTACTCTTGAGCTTTCCGGCAACGAAGCTTGGATGTTTAATTTGAGGTGCGTTCGGCCGGTGTGACTTCAAGTTTGACATCTAGCTTAGTTTCCGCTTCCCTTATTTGACTTGGTTAGATCCTTTGTTTTGATGGGCCTACCTTTCCTATGCAAACCTCCCTTCCATTGAAACTTGCATATCATTTCAGCGTCAAAATTATTTTGAAACCTGGTTAGTAGTGGGGTGTTTGTTATGTGACTTATGCGCTAGAAGCTATTGTGTTAGATTTTTTTTTAGTTTTTCAAAGGGTTGCTTGTCTTCAGCTGAGTTCACCTAAAATAACAATTATCAATTGAGCATCGGGATGGCATCATGTGAGAGCTTCTACGGAGATTGTTGATTTGTTGGACAGGTTGAGAAGACGATGGTTAAGGGCCAGGCTTAGTATGAGAGACCACCGAGAAGATTGCTTCATATCGGCAATGATTAATTACTGCAAAGGTCACCAAATGAACTTCACGGATCGAAGGAAACAACACTTGATATTTCAGGCTAGAGACCTTGTTTTCTTTAGTCACACCAAGAAACGAATTGATGACGTTTGGCTGGAGTGAAAAGTTACTACCATGCTTCATTGGGTCACTTAAGATACTTAAGAGCTAGGATTGGCGAGCTAAGTATCGTCTTGCATTACCATGACGACTGTCAAAATTTCACGATGTTTCATGTATCCATGTTATGTATATGAACCGGATCTCTCAGGAGTACTTGATTGAGCAGAACTCGGTATTGTGGATGGCATTTCTTACGAGAAGCAACAAAACATTCTAGACACTAGCAAGTCTTTTGAGGGAATTATGTTCCTATGGTCACGGTATGGCAGCGTCGTGGAGTCAAGGAAGCCATGTGAAAGTAAAATTTGAATCCTGTTTGAACTATCTAGCTTGTTTTCTTATTGAGGTTAAGGAGGGTAGATTGCAGAGATCCGTATCTAACTTTATTTATTAAATTTTTTCTTAACGTGAAATGAATTTTACGAGCAGTGGATTCTTTTTTTTATATAGTTGTGCATATAAATGTGTGGACATTCACTTGACCGTATTCGAATTAGTGGGCCTTTGATCGAGTGTGTTGAGAGACTCTAATGTGTTGTGTAATTAGTGTTAGAATTTTTTTAGAGCTAATTACTTAATAGTAAGTGTTAGTTTAAGTGGCATAGTGCAATGACTTATGACATGCAAGGAAGAGGAATGATAACTAAGAACTTGGAGGGTGTATAAAACTTCTCTTCGGGCAATTTCATTTTGCCATCTCTCTCTCTCTCTCTCTCTCTCTCTCTCTCTCTCTCTCTCTCTCTCTCTCCCAAACCCCAAGTGCCCTTCCGTTCTTCATTTTTCTTGGGCATTTTGGTTCTACACCAAGAAAACTTGGAGGGATCAAGAGATTTCAAGCTTGTGGGCTCTCAATCATTATCGTCTCACTCATCTCTCTTGTGCTAAACATTTGAGGTAGAGTTTTTTGCTAGTTACCTTAAAAATGCAAGTAGTGTGTTTGGGAATTAATTATTTTCATGTGTTTAAGTAATATGTTGATCTATGAGAAAAGCCCTAATTTGAGTGATTGTGTAAACTACATATTTTTCCTTGTAGACTGAAATTGATGGATCTAGTGTTTGATTGGGTGTGGTGAAAATATTATGCCTAGGGTATATGTGTGGTTGGTAATATTGGCTTATGTTTAATTGGGTTGATAATGGATATAATAGTTTAGGGTACATGGATGATTTTTTTTTTTTTTTGAAGAGCACATTTTTTTTTTTTTTTTGGTAGTTGATATGGATTTATCTCTTGTTGACATAATTGATAAGTTGTTGAAGAGTAGGGTTGATAAGGTATGGACATTTATATACCTATGTTTTTGAAGAGCATATTTATTTTATTTTTTTGGTAGTTGATATGGATTTATCTCTTGTTGACATAATTGATAAGTTGTTGAAGAGTAGGGTTGATAAGGTATGGACATTTATATGCCTATGTTTAGTGCTTCTTGGATTTGGGAGGAAGGCACTACAACAAATTTGCCTTTTGGCGACAAGGATTGGCGACATAGCAACAAACGCGTCGCCGTTGGGTATGTATTGGCGACACACTTTGATGTCGCCAATAGTTTTCACATTCGGCGACAAGGATTGGCGATACAACAAAAAGTGCGTCGCCGTTGGGTATGTATCGGCTACACACTTTGACGTTGGCAAAAGTCTTCACATTCAGCGACACAAGTCGCGTCGGCAAAGGGAAAATTCGGCGACACATTTTGATGTCGGCAAAAGGCTTCACTTTCGGCGACGCAAGTTGCATCGCCGAAAGGAAAATTTTTTGGCGGAATGTTTGCCGCACTCAACTTTTCTTTTGGCGCTAAGCCGAAATGTTCATCGACAACCTTACTGCTCCGCCAAAAGTATTCACAATGTCTAATTTTATGATATGTCATTCATATTTTAATAAACTTCGATACTGTTATTTATTGGATCTCAATAAGACAAAATCATTTATCAATCGAGACCGTTGATTTCACTGTGCCTATTGATAAAATCATTATCGTAAAATTTGACTCGATCGGGTTTAGAAAGATTCTTACAATTGTATGCAATTTGGTTTTTGGATGATAGTTATCGTCTGATCAAATGTGTAGTGATAGGTGTCAAACGGGTCGGGTCGGCTCTGGCACGTTTAAAGGCGGCACGACACGAGACAAACACTGTTTAATCCTGGCACGGCACGACACAGTTTTAGTGGGCACGCGGCACGACACGAGCATAGAAGTGAGCGGGAACGACACGGGCACGACACAGTCTTAGACGAGCATGGTACGGGCACGACACAGAAGTGGGATGGGGCACAAGTCACGACCAGTGCTGGCCCCGACATTTGGGTTATCCTAGCCCAACCTCATATTTTGTTGTCCACTTACTATTAAGTCATATAAAGTAAAATAGAAACATACAAGTACAAAAAAAAAAATTAAAATTTACATTGTTTTTTAGTTTGAATAACATAAAATAAATAAATAAAAAAGACAATATCAAAATATAAACCCCGATTATAGTGCTTTAATCACTCTTGTGAAATGGTAGTTCAAAGATATAAAAAGGCCGCGGGGGGGGGGGGGGGAATGAAGTTAGCTCGCTCGATTTATTTTAACTATGACATTTTTTTAATCATTATTCATACATTCCTATTTTGTTTGTTAAGTCTAGAAATTTCCAATGAAGTAATTTGATTTTTGTAATGTTATGGACTGGGAGGGAAACAAAAAGAGGTAGAACAAAATTTGTGGGTTGAAAGGAAAACAAAAAGAGGAGAAAAACAAAAGATGGAAAAACAAGATAAAGAAGAGGATTGGGCGTGGGCGTGGGCTGGGGCTGGGGTCGAACTCTGCCCCGGCGAAGGTTATCAACTTCAATGACCACTGAACCAGGAGATTGGCTTATTCAACTTTGGGAAACTTTTTAATACTTATCATCTATTTTAGTTTTTTTGTTTTTGGTTGCCCAAAGCCGGAGGGTTGCCCAAGCCCGAAAACTTGCGGAGCTTATCCCGGTGCCGACCCTGGTCATGACACAGCACTACACGGTTCTAGCCAAGAATGGCACGGCACGGGCAGGAGCACAGAAGTAGGACGGGCATGACACGACACGACACAACATCGGGATGTAGATTCATTAATATGAAATTTTTTGTTATGTGCGATCAAGTATATAACGATAACCAATTTACTTCATTTTTTGCACAAGTGATATAATCACTCCCATGTAAAAGGTAGACGGTTTCGATTGTCAAAAAACAGCTCGGGCGGCTCTCGAGTGATGCATTATAGGACTTTAACGCCTTTGGAAACACTGAATGTGTTCCGATCACATGGTTTTCGACATCCGATTATCACTTATTTAGGGGAGAATGATAAATTTGATAAGATCTTAAATCGTAACGGTTTAGATCAAACATTCAAAAAAATAAGTCTGCAGTTAACTTTCAAATCTATACATCAAACTTATTTGGTTCTATACCAATGTATTCCCCTATAGTCCAATGTACACTAGCCATACGATTGCGACAGAACTATGACAATCCATACAGTTCATTTTGTTGTTATTGGTGTTTTAATCACTCTCGCAGTTTTTCGGGTTTATTGGGTTTTGGAAGCCCTTTTATCGGGACGTAAATTCATTAATAGAATTTTTTTGTTATGTTGGATCAAGTATATAACGATAACTAATTTACTTCATTTTTTGCACGAATGATATAAACACTCCCACATAAAAGATAGACAGTTTTGATTTTCAAAAAGCAGCTCGGGCGGCCCTTGAGTGGTGCATTATAGGACTTTATGAGAAATTTTCTTTATTGAGTGCAGATTATGGTGCGACTGTTGCACATGATCACGCACTAAGTATAAATAGAAAGAGATGAGGGGCGGGAGCCCTAGCAGCCCACTCTCTTCTCTCGGTCCAGCCCTCTCAGTCTTACTGACTCATTCTCATCTCAACATCTCTCGACTCTCTCAATGTCTCTCTCTCTCCCTATCAAGAAACCCCAAGACTCTCCTCTGTAGCTAGCTCTGTCTTCCGTTCAAGCTGATTCCCAGGTACAAATATCGCCCATTTTCGAGTTTTTATTTGCAAAACGATCTGGGTATTGTTGGATTGCTTTGATCTGGATGCTATTTTGCTTTCCCTTGTGTGATTCTAGAAGTGTTTCATTAGGTCTAATTTCTGAAAATGGGTTTGGTTTTTTCTGCATTGTTTTCCACCCCGCATGGTTTGATGACAATTGTGCTTGTGGAATACTATCATTTTGAATATCTTTCTGGTTCTTCATTGTTTCAATCCATGTGAATTAAGGTCGTTATTTGCACTCCCCTTTTCAAGTAAGCCCTAATTTTCTCTCCCTTTCACCCAGATTTTCAATTTCTTTGGTACAGTACATGGAATCTGTAGCTATGGTTGGTTTTCCCTTTTCAAGCAAGCTGTAATTTTCTCTCAATGCTGTATGATTTATGTTTTACGCCTGTTATTGTGATGGCAGTTGGCCCAGGTATGATTTAATCCCATATTCAGTTCCACTTAAGAGACCCATAAACAAATATTTGGGGATTTTTGTTTCGGGTGATGACCCCAAGGAATTGGTCATTGATTTGGTCCTTTGATGCTTGCACGTTTCTGTATCACCACATTTGAATGTGATTCATGTTGTAAAAATGAACACGTTTTGGATTCTCCAAAGAGACCTCGTCTGAACGTGTAGTTTTGGATTTAGTTATTTATCTATAAAGCTTTAGCCTTAGTGTACTCTTCTGCAATTATGTATTCGCCATTGAGTAAGAAGGATGAAGCCAAACACTATAATTTAAAAAAATGAGGACACGACCGGGGATGAACAAAAGAAAATTAGTTCTACACTTCTATTGGACTTTCATTTCAATCTGATTGGAAATAATTGGGTCCTTTAGTACTGTTGGGTTTGAAAATCCATACATGGAGTTCATTTTCATTTCTCATGCTATGAAATGGGGATTATGCTGGGTTTATATATAATTGATAGAAACATGGTTCCATGGGTAATGCATATGTTATGTTTGATAAAATGCCACTACACAATCTGACTCCTTTGGACCCCATGATAATATGGGCTGCTCAAAGTGGTCTTGAGGGAAAGGCATATGGATTTGTTACTTGTTTAATTTGCTGTAACAGATATATGCATACATGATGGATCTAACAACTAAATGGTTACTTTTCATCAATCCATTGCAGATTTTCTTGCCATAGAAAACAAGGGGTACCATGGTTGCGCAACGAAAGTCAAAAGACAAAAATGATGGGGTGAAGCAGCTGTGTGGGAGGAGGTAATTTGTTTCATTTATTAATGTCTGCCTATCATTACTTTGATTTGCGATCTATTCAATGTCTCATGGCACATTGGTACACTGGTGGGCATTTGGAAATAATTATAAATAGCCTAGATATTCAATTTAGGAGGAGGAAGAACACTTAACAATGTGTAAACTTCAATCAGGCAAGCGTAGTGGATTTCTTTAAAGAAGGTCTTCATGAGTCTTCCTCATTTTAGCAGATGAATAAAGTCCAGGTCCTTGGAGTGAACAAAGGTGGAGCTAAAATGTTTGTTTAGGCATATGAACTAAATTCAGCTTTATCTAACGAGTCTTCATTCTATGCTTCAGCCATTTAAAGGCCATGGGAGCTTTCATGAAGGTTATAGGATATATGATGCAAGTCAATAGCTTGAGCTTCCTTTATTCATTTCCTTTATCATTTGATACGTAGGCATACTGACTGGCCTTGCAATTATGAATCATCATCCATCTTGACTCCATTAATTGCTCTTTTTACCTATAGTTCCGCACGACCATGCATGGTAGTTCTTTGTTCTGTCATTGTCATCTCTTGCCCATTTTTCTTAGGTGCGTCTTTGCTTGAGTTTGATTGGCAATAAATCTCGGCACTACAATAGCCAGTGGTGGAAAATGTGGCTGGAATGGCAGCGAGCTCAACAGCTAGTGGTGGAAAATTTGATAAGAAGCTTGCTGGAAAAAAGCTTCCAAAGCATGAAGCGAAATATCGCAAAGTTTGTACACTATTCCTAATCATAAGTGCTATAGAGGCAGATTAGTGCCCTTAAATTATAACTTGTCAACAATAGTGTTTACTAGAGTTAAATTTTGGCTATGCTCGTTATTTTTACTTGGTACTTCAAGTAGTACATTTTGTCTAAGTCGTCTTCAGTTACGTTCTGTTTGCCTCGGGCGATTTCCCTTACCTCATTTTGCAAATTTTTCATGATTGGTGGATGTCTTATGAGTTCAGTCATTGTCCACTTTAGAGTTGTGAACGTAGTATCAGTTCCAGCACCTAACTAGTTGTAAGTGAGTCACTAAGAACATTGCTCCTTAGTTCCTAAAAAAAAAAAAACATTGCTTCTTAGTTGCTTTAACTGGTTATATGAGAAAAACAACAATTTCTACTAGATGACTGCATTGTTGTCTTCCTACAAGTTTTCCTTTCATAACATTGTTATGCATAGAAGTCGTACTTTTATGTTTGCTTGACCATTCTTTGTGTGGTAGTGTATTGGTTTGTGTCGATTCCAAGTTCCACGACAGAATGACAGTGAGTGAAGAATCTCTTGAAACCGTTTAAGAAGCCAAGTGGAAAATATTGAGGGAAGCTAATTTCATTATCAGTTGGCTGAAACTTTAGTTGGTGGTGATTCAAATGTGTGGACTTCAACTTCTCATGCTCTTAGATGATGTCTTTGCTCATGTAGTATAGGTTTAAAATTTTGGCTTCATTCTATGATCTGTTGAATGTGATTGGGGTCTCAGCTTTGTTTTTTGTACATCTTCAATCCGATAGCTCATGTTTTTCGTTTAACTTATTCTAACAATCTTTGCTTAGGTTATTCATTTATTTTGACTACTATCCTACCATAGATGCTAAAAAATCATCTCTACAATAATTAAAACACAACAAACAATAAATCATCCCTACAATAATTAATACAACAAACAATGAGCATGCCGCTACGTAACGCACATCGCCCAACACTAGTTACATTTCAAGTTTCCTCATTTGGCATGTTTGTTTTCTTATGATTCTTATGAGGGACTTTAGTGTACATTCACTTATGAGGGACTTTAGTGTACATTAACGACACGACACTACACGGTTCTAGGGGGCATGTCCCTAGTTGTCTATTGCATCACTATTATATTGCCAATTGCTGCTTGCCTGCTGCTGTCCAGTTTTGTAGTTGCCTGATATGGCAGCTGCTTGTGCTGCTACTGTTGTTCTGATGGGCAGCTCACCAAATGGCTGCTGCTACTCTACTGACTGTTTGCTGTTACGGCTACTGCTACTGTTCTGATGTACGCAGTTCAGTTTTTGTCCAGATGGTGTTCTATTGTGGCTGTCGTTTTTCAAACGGCAACAAGTGGATGGATATTTGTCCAATTGGTCCTAAATTTCAATTAGGGAGTTCCCTTTCTCATGTGGAAGTCCAAACAATCATCAGCCGAAAAGTTTCTGTGCTGCTGTTTCTGTTAATCTGATGCTGTTTCTATTTCCTATTAATTGTAGCAGTTAGCTGCTACGGCTGCTGTTGTTTGTTGCTGCTCCAGCTGCTACTTCGGGTACTGCTCTTTTATTATCTGTCACGTGCTGGAAACTTTTGCTCTCTTTTATTCGGTTAGCCTCTTTTATTTGCAAGATGATTTATGCCCAAAAAAAAAAACAGAACATGTAAGATCTAATTGGCTTGTTCTTTGGTTGGGAAGTACTCAACATGTCTCTTTTATGTTTTTTCGCAGAAGTCTACGATAGGAAAAAATGCACGGAAATGGTTGAAATATGATCATACTAGTGGCTCCCAATCATTTGTAGCACAAGCATTCAAGTTTGTAAGTATGACTTTGCAGTTTTCTTTTTTTTAAATTATAAACTTGCTTATTCTTATGTTAAGAAGAAATGCAAATTAAATTATGGATGAAAGAAAAAAAGAAAGAAAGCAGTCTCTTCCGGTATTCAGCATCTTCTCTCTGACCAAAGGATCAAAGTACATCATGTTTCATTTCCTTAATTATCCTTCAAGCCTTGGCTTTTGAGTGCAGTGGTAAATTATGTTTAAGATAGGACCAATATAACCTGTTCAATTTCACTTAAGATATTGTGTGCTTGACAGAGTGCCTGCAAACATGAGTACCATTTTCAAGATTAAATGGATTAGAATATGGAGATGTTCTTTACTATTTCAGCTTGGAAACTGCAGTTTAGAAGAAATTTAAGTGGACTCTTTTAATTTTCAGCTAGTTGTGACAGGAACGGACCAGTAATGGTGGGCACGCATGGTTCATTTCAAATTTCTAGTTATTAGCCAGCCTGGACATTCCTTTTTGTGTAGGATCTTGCAATTGGTAATTTCTTTGAACTTTATCAAACACGTAGAGTGTACGAGCTACGTCGCCGTAATTCCTTAACAGTTATATTGATGTATATTTCTTGCTTTTGGTTTCTGATCATCAGATTAAACTACACTCAGACCAAGTTAAAGCTGATTGTTACGGTAAATTTCAAGCTAAGGAATTTGATGAAGCAGCCTATGCCTTCCAACTCTGACGTTCATGAGTGGGGTCAATCAAACCTCATGGATACTGTCCCCAGAGCTGGCAGTAGTTCTTCCCAAGCCTTATCAAGTCGATCATTGCACCCTTCAAGTCGATTCCTTTCTCGCTTCAACTTCATTCCAGGGAATGTAAGCTTCAGGCTAAGCAGGGCAACAAGTTTAGGGTCATCCAGGCAGGGTTTAGACTATGAAGATTTCGGTTCTTGCAACTTAGAGTTGCACCCTACTGCTACTGGATTTTTGAAAGTTTGCAATGTGATCAGAATACCTCCGGCCTAAATGTAGCCAGAGACATCAATAACGGAGTCAAACTCAATTTTTTTTAATTTGCACTCTCCAAGAGTAATCTTTTTGTTGTATTTTGGACGCGTAGATAAGTTGGGGATAATCATTTGGTTGTAATATTCTGAATACTTGGATAATTGGCTTTTAGATTGCGATATATTTAAGGTATTAGAATGACCTATCTATGGATTTTGATGAACTTTTGAATGAGTTTGGATAGGATGAATGTATTTACAAGTTACTGATAATTATGAATGGATAAATGCATAATATCAACAGGGAAAAATAGATCTAATAAAAAATATATTCTTTTTATTTATAATTTTTTTGCCAACGCAAATTTTGTCGCCAAAGGTGTTATATTATCTCAAATTAAATGCACTTTTGCCGACGCCAACTTGTGTTGCCAAATCCATTGCTTTTTGCCGACACAGGCAGTTTGCGTCGGCAGAAACTATTGCCGACATAGCAACGCCGACGACGTGCCGACGCAAGGTCCTACGTCGGCGAAACTCTTTGCCGACGCAAATATGCCTTTGCCGACAACATTTTTGTGTCGGCAGAACCTAATTTTGTTGTAGTGAGGGTTAAGATTCATGTTGATACAAGTTGTTTTTACTCATTCAGATTGATTTGAAATTTGATACTTGATATTTGGGCTAGTGAACCGAGCATTGGCGGTCGACTTGGCCATTTTATGCTCATTGTGTAGCCAGAAACATATGGATAATGAGTTATCCGTTGGTGTATAGTCCGTAAATCTGTTCGGGATAAGGTGCCCCATAGGCCTTTGAGTTAGTAGCCCATAAATTTGGATGATTTAGGGACCTGATCAGTTGCCTAGGATTGGTACACAACTGTAATAACTTGAACCTTGGTGTTATGTGCTCTTATTTTCTTGTAATTGGTTTAATTTGTTGACTTATTTTATGTTTGAAGAACTTTGGTTTCATATCTATTCATTAGAATTGTGCCTAGCTAGCATGAAATTGGAGCTTAGTAAAAAGGGGTATTTGGTACGAGCATTCATATTTTCAAACATGTCACTTGCATCTTTTAGTTACTAATAGATTATGTGGGGGCGGTCATGCTCACCCTTACCTTGCAAGTTCAAAGGGCAAGGATACGCTTTGATGGACAAGGTGGTGGATTAACAATGGTGTTTTAGATAAGTTGATTGAATTGTTGTTTTGTCTGGTTTTGAAGTCTGTCTTTTGACTATGGCTCCGTTTGTTTTGATGTAAAATGTTTTACAATGTAAAATATCTTTCATGTAAAATATTTTTTCAGAAAACAAAGTTCAAACTTTTATTTTTTAGTGTTTGGTTGGCACTTGAAAAATATTTTCAAAAATCAACAAAATAATATATAAAAAGAGATGTGGGACTTAAAAGATGGAGAGATTTGCAAATATTAGAATTGAACATGGGTAAGGATTGACAATTAAAGAACTGAGCAGTGAAAATTATTATAGTACAAAGCAGCGGGTTTATTTTTGAAAATAACTTATGGAGGATTTAAGGGTAAGTTATTTTCATCTAATTAATAGAAAATGTTTTACATGTAAAATTTTTTTCTCATTTTTTACGCAACCAAACACCGGAAAATAGATAAAATATTTACCAAAACATGTTTTATGCCCAAACAAACGGAGCCTACATGTTTAACTTTTTGACTTTGATGGGCATGTAATGAAAAATCCTAAACTCTACTCTAGAAATGTTTTGCTATGTTCTTTGGCCAATGGAGACTTTTTTATATATTTAACTTTATAAGCTTGGTTTACAAGGCCTGCCATAAAACTTGAGACCAATGGAGTTGGCTAATAAGTACGGAAGTACTTTCATATTCATCTGATCTTATATGTTTATAGTTTTGAAAATGGCTCTAGACAAGCAAGTAATTTTTTTTTTTTTTCATCTGATCTCATCGATCTTGACCATTTTGAAAAGTCTTCTAAACAAATATAACCTTGCAAATTTTTATTAATTCACATTACTTATTAGCACGATTTGAATTGGTTTTGTACTAATCGGAATTAAACCTTGCGGTATGGATAGTCACTCTTTTATTTAATTAAGGACTTAGGAGTATAATTTTTCTTCTCATGTGCTCGGGTCATTTGAAAGTGGGGCGTGACATCTTATAACACAACAAATAACTGACAGCAACATGGTAAAAAATTAACCTATAATTCATTTTTATCATTCATCTACCAAATACTACTCCTTTTCCAAAATATATTTTGCATATATCTCTCTTAAACACTCTACCATTTTCAAAACACATCCTGACCAAAATTTAAAAAGTCATAACCAAAATGCAAAAAATCAAAAAGTAGGATAACCAAATAGCCCTTATATACATGCATATTTATATGCTGCGTCAACTTGAACTACTTGGGTTAAGATTTTGTAGATCTATTCAAATACGATCAACTTGGGTTAATGTCGGAATCGGGGTGAGTGTTTACAATACCAAACCCCAAAAAACCTATATTTCGTCCCCGAATTCGATCTCAAATAAAAAAAAAAAAGGATTGATGTCACACTCTCCTTTTGTCCAAGTGCACTCTACAAAATTACACTTCACACATTTTTCCATTAATACATGACAAAAGTAATCACGTAATTTTATATCAATACAAATAAAAAATGAAGTGCACTTGGATAAAAGGGGAGTGTGAAAATCAATTGCCTTAAAAAAAAAAAGAAATATCCTCCTTGATCAGTGCAGATGAGAGCATATCCAACCGAAGATGTCAAAGTTGACATGGACCAAGCAATGGTAATTTTTGGCAGTAGTGCACCATCCAACCAAGGTGTCTTCCCATATGCCAAAGCAGATGTGGATTTGAAGGGAGGACATGCCCGCCAATTTTGACAGCAACCAAACCTCATGCCAAATTTAAAAAACGTGACTGTTTCAATGTAAAAAATGAGCCGTTTGAGGAAATTTTTTACTCCTATTTTTTTACATAAGGGTTGGAGAGGGAGATGTTAAATTGGAAATGTCAAAGTGTCACAAGCCTTCAAAAAAAATTGACATCTCCAATTTAAAGTCATGAGTTGGTAATGCTCCAAGGGACCAGAGGCCAATGGGATCAGTGACATCAGCATGCCATGTCATGTTGATCGTTAGGATTTATGAAAAATGTTTTCGTCTCTAAAATATGAAAATCATCTTATAGGTCTTGTGATTGATTTCTATTGACAATAGGTAATGTATTTCCATTGAATTTTTCCCACCGCAAAAGGTTTTCTCATGATTTTTTTTAAGAACACACATAAATCCACATGAAAGATCTATCCAATGTGCACTCAGGTACTATTCAGTCCTTGGGAATGCAAAAAGAAGTACGATAATGTTAATTTTCTTGCATTTTCATGTCTTTAAGTTTCTCAGTATCATCAATTTTTCCTCAAAATTTATTGTTAATTGCCTAAGATTTAGGTTTCAATACTTTCATAAGATTTAAGATTTTAGACACTTTCATAGGATAACTTAGGGTTTAGATTTAGATTGAGGCACGTTTTAGTGATTTAGACACTTTTATAGAGATAATTTTTAAAAAATATTTCAAAAATACTCAACGGTGTATTTTCACTTTTTTTTATTTTTTACCTTCACCTAAAAACCCCAAACTATTATTTGTCAACTTTCTCACAAATTTTTTTTCTCAAATGAATGCATAAAGGAAAATACAATTATTGTTATTTCTTTTTCTGCGCTATTTCTTTTCATCAAACCAGATGACTGTATTATAAAAGGAGAAGCATATGGCATAACACCAAAAAAAATTATGGCTCCGAAAATCAGTGTAACTAACACCAAAAAATGGCATAACAAATGCCAACATATTTATAACAAACCAAAAGAATGCGCAATTTATTGTACACTGATATTAGTAACTTCAAAAAAAAAAAAACATATTTAATACTATAAAAATACGAACCTAATGAACCAAGAAAAATTTGTGTGCCATGTTTCAAAATTATGTGTACCATACACTTTCAAGATACACCCTTGCGTAACCAGCCAAAAAGTGCTCAACATACGCCAGAAAATGCCTAACAAACACCCCAAAAAAATACTTGATGCTTCCATGGGTGGACCATAGAGTTCTAAAAATTGGAAGACGGTGATATGTTCTATACCTCAAAAATAAATTATGTATACAATTTCAGATAGCGGAGCATGAAGATCTAGGAGGTATGCATGGCATATGTACACTATCCAATTATTCTCAAGACAAGTCAATCCAATCGCGCTCTGATAGAGCTGTACACATCAATATATTTTCCAGCCGTGTTATTCCAGCTATTGTCGATTTCCATAATCTTCCGTACGATGTCAGTCCATTCATTTGGTTCTGCATTGACCATAAAAGAAATGAACAAAATAAGCAAGAAAGACAACCAAATTGGTTGCTGGCGATTACTGTAAGGTAATGCTTGCTTCCATGTGAAATCATCAGACCCTTTCACTCACAATACGGTAAGCATGTGTATCGTAACAATGCATTGCTGAAATCCCCCAACTGTCAATGAGAATGTGGGAGTATTGGGAAAAGGTACATGAATTTGAATATTGTAGGTAAATTCAAGCAGTGAGGACTTCGGATAGTGAAAAAATCATTATGTAGCTTCGAATAGAGGCGAAAGACCAAACTTGTATTCTCCATTTTGTAGGTAAATGCAAGCAGTGAGGACTTCGGATAGTGAAAAAACCTTTCTGTAGCTTCGAATAGAGGCAAAAGGCAAACTTGTGTTCTCCATTTTTATAATAGAATCGATGGAGCGAAGTGACTAGAGGGTCCCCTGACTTGTCTGGGGGATTCCGTGTCCCCCATTGACTTTCATCATAAAATGCATAACACTAAGCACAAGAAGGCACAACAAAATTATACCATAAAACGAGGTAAATATCACATTTTCACCATATTAAAGAAGGAGAAATATAACAAAACTAAGAAAGCGCTAGCAGTGAGATATTATACAATGACATAACCATAAGAAGGTGCAACATTCTTCACCATATCATGCAAATGAGAATTTTCAAATGCCTTTATAATTTTAAAATCACTTATTTCACGGTGTCCTCATCATACCATTCACTACAAAAAGGTATATTAATCACCATGAAAATGCATAACATTTTATGGTTGGCACACCATAAGGTGGGGGACACTTTCGAATTTCCCTAGATGTATAACAATATGTTTAGAAAAAGAAAGAAAGAAGCCTCTCAAAACACTGGATTTGTTTTAGAAATTTAATTAACCTTGAACAAAGTGTAACCATAGACTCCACACAATAGTTCCCTATATTAAGTAGGGCGAGAGAGTAGAAGGAAAAAAAAAAAAAGTGAAGAGAAAAGAAGAGAGGAGATTTTTAGTCAAACTTGGTTCTATTACTTTCAAACACCATGATGAGAAAAACAAAAATGGATATTTAATCAAAGCACAAAACGGAAATTTAGTCAAACTCAGCTGCACTTACTTTCTCGGTAGTGAGAAAATGCACGGTCTAGAGCCCAATTCAAGGATCCTTCATCAATTCCTTCAAAGACAAACCTTCAAGAAAGAATGAAGACATAAATTGCATCAGTTAAAAACTTGTGCCCTACAAAATAAGAGAAATATTTAAGCATTGCATTACTCAAGTACATTTACATTGTGAACAAACAATAGAGTTTAGTAATAGAATGCAAACAAATCAAGACCCTGGAATGTAATGCAAACCATACCCAATAAACAAAAAAGAGTCTCAATATATGAATCTGCTCTGACACCCTGGAAAATTCTGTTTTTCTCCCCAAAGAAGCCACACCTCCCAGTGTAGACTGTTCTTTATTGTGGAGGTGAATGGTTGAACATATATAAGACTTTGGAAGCCTAAACTGGATTACGAGCCCTTCGACAAGCCTGGAGCCTGAAGAAGATGAGCAGTGGATGGTATTTTGGTACTTTCTGAAATTGTTAGAACTGGGTCCTATTACTGGAATTCGAGCCCTTCGACAAGTCTGAAGAATATGAGCAGTGGATGGTATTTTGGTACTTTCTGAAATTGTTAGAACTGGGTCCTATTACTGGAATTCGAGCCCTTCGACAAGTCTGAAGAATACGAGTAGTGGATATTTTTTGGTACTTTCTGAATTGTTAGAACTGGGTCCTATTGTGGATCCATGGATCATAACCAAGTTCTTAAATGGATCATTAGATATGGGTTTCAATGTCTAGGAGAATCTTAGTTATCAAAAGAGTCTTAAGTTTCATTTTGTAAATCCACATCATAGTTGGAGTACAATTTGAAGTCAGTCACAATTGGAGTAGAATTATGATTAAGCTCAAGCCAGTTCGAGCAAATTGTGATTGTGCTTTGCATGAGATTTGCTTGACCAAGGGTAAGCCTTGTTAAATTATAAGTAGTCCCAAAAGCTTAAGCTATTAGAAAATGGGCCCAACAATGTATATCAAGCTATCTAACACCCTCCCTCATGTGCAACCCTGTCTTGCACGTGGAGATGCAAATTTCCATAGATAGAGCGAAACAAACTACGAAGGGAAGACGCAGAATGCAAACAGAGAAACTTGAACCCAAGACCTCTTGCAACCTATGCTCTGATACCATGTTAAGTTACCAGTAGTCTCAAAAGTTTAACTGTTAGGAAATGGGCCCAACAATGTATATCAAGCTATCTAACAAGCCCTTCTACTTATTCTCTACGCGCAATTTCCAGCACACCATCTGCAACTACTACACTCTCTCGACCCTCAAATCATCCTTGAGCCTACAAAAAAGGGACGCATTGTACTTGGTAGCTTTTGATTATTAAGAGTATTGAATATATTGACTGAGACATAGTTTCTCTCTCTACCCTTTGGGATTTATCCCCTTGAATGGGATTTTCTTCCTCTCTTTTGAATCTTTGATTCCCTTCGATATTTTGATTGAATCATTATAAACCTCAACCCTTCCTCCTATGGCCTTTCATTCAACGCAACTAGACAAAATTGTGGAAAATCCTACAAGCTAAGTTTGAAATCAAATCGTTTGTGCCTAACCTAGCACTCTTTCTTCCTGCAAGCTGTCAGTTTGAAATCAAACCAGTTTTGCCTATTTGACCCGGAAAAAAAAAAAAACAGTTTTGCCTAACCTAGCACTCTTTATTGTATCACTTAAAACCATTTATAAGGCCTCCATATTCAGTTATTCCAAGGTGTCCTACATCAGGTGTGCATCTGACATATCGGCTTCTATTTGTACCCCATAAGAAACTTGTGGTTATAAGTACCTTCGGAGTGAACTGTCAATGCTTAAACCTCTGTCGTATAAGAACGTCATCTTATAATATCTGGGTTATATTGTAATACTTTTTGGCCTCATGGTTTTTAGGTATATTTTGGGCTTTTAGGCCTTCGGGTGTTATGGGCTTTGTTCCCATTTGGATGTATTCAAACTTTGGTTGGATTCCCTCCCCCTTTTCCCTTAATAAAATGTTACTCTTGCCTATCAAAAAAGAAAAAACGTTGTCTTAGGTAATTAGGCAAAGATTATTGAGAAATAGGAACATTAGCCATGTAATCTAGTATCCTCGGGTTCTGTTGTTCATGAACTCGACTGTGCTGACATATACAACTAGCTACATCAGAAAACTCAAATCACAAAAGCATATATTTTCAATTGCCAATGCATTATTTACCAAAAAGCAAATAATCATGACAAGTTAACATTGGAAAGGCCTAAGAGAAAAAAGAATTGTAAGAATGAGAAACAACATGGTCAACCATGACTCAACTTGTTGTAAAGTTCTTGATGGAGTTCACAAACTAACATGGTTGTAGCCAACCCACGCAATGGGCTGTCCTGCATTTTTTCAGCAATTAATTAAGAGTTTCATAAAAGAGAATCAAGTTACCCGTTAGCCTTCTCAGCATGTGACTGGTCATCCATATCAAAAACTGTATCAGCAAGACCACCAGTCTTCCTAACTATTGGGACCTGAAACGATCAGTCATGAGTAGAATGCCTTGTCTCAGTATTTCTGTTAACCAGTAGCTCCCATGTAATATCGTATAACCCATATTAACAATAACAGTGATAAAACTAATGTATTTTTCTTATGCAATATTGTTTGTATAAAAGTCTATTAGGTGACATGCATAATTGTTGAAGTTTAATTTTATCTATGGCACAATAAAATGTTCAGAAAACCATAAAAAAGCATATACTACACAGAATGTCATTGTCTATTTCTCTAGAAAGCCAGTTAAGTGCTACAAATCTGTCCTTTTCATCATTCCTGACAATTTTACTCTATTAGTCTGCAAGAAGTATCACAATCTTAATTTCATAAAAGTTCGTTTTCTTGTCTTAAAGTATCCAAAAAGTATCCGATGCTTTAAAACATAATTTTTTAAAACTGTGGATACTTCTGGGATGCGTATCTGCGAGTATCGGTGGAGTATCAGATACGATGCCCATCTAGAAATATTTGTGCTTCATAGACGCCATTACAGCACGATTGACGGCGTGCCTACGATGGCTTTGGTAAAATGCAGAAAATGTCTACAGTGTTTTTTAATAAGTAAAATGTCTACATTTTTAAGGCATAATACGGAACTTAATATTCAAAAGTATGAGTTCATCTTGTCCAAGGATCAACCAACCACTAACCACATCCCCAGAAAGTTAAATTCATTTTCTTTAACTTTTGAACCAAGAAAAGAAGAGTGGTTTTACAAGATGGTATATACCGCTCCATAACGCATTCCAATCATCTGGGCGAGTCCACATGGCTCATATATGGAAGGAACTAACACCATGTCTGCTGCAGCATATAGCATATGTGACAGCTCTTCACTGCATAGTAAATGCCATATCGGTATGTAGGCAACGTGAGAAAACTTAATTAGAAACAAGCATAGATCAGAACACATGCTTCAAGATATAGAAGTCTCACGTAGAGTTCCAAAAGCTTAAAACATACTTATTAAGCGATCAATTTTGCAAAACCCGGAGCATAAGTTTCACCAACTATTTGATAAATATTGAAGTTTACTTTTTTAGTGGGATTTGGCCCTTAGTAGCAGGATTCTTCTAAAATGGGTGCGCTCCCAAGACGGGAGCGCGAATCGGCGCTCCCAAGATGGGAGCTTGACGGGAGCTCGCTCCCCTTGAGAAGGGAGCTCGCTCCCAACTAACATGGGAGCTTATTGGGTGGTTAAGGCAACTATTCTCTTATTCTTAAGGGAGGTATACCATTGTGGAAATAAAAATATGAAAATCTTAGCACTCAAGAAGTTTGGCAAATTGAAAATATCTAACTTCCTATAAGTACCCTTTAAGATCATGAAAATTCTCATAAGTAATCACTTTTCCTTCAATGGTTAAGTATTTAAAGATACTTTATAAACGTATTTATATGAAATCTATATACGCTTCTTAGGCGCTCCCAACCATAGGAGCTTCTAGGTGCCTCCGCTCCCGCGCTCCCGCTCCCGCTTCGTGCTACTAAGATTTGGCCGCTTTGTAAGCCTAGTTCAATTAGGTACAAATTTCATAATTTGGGAAGTTCATCAGCTTGGAGATTCTTTAATGATTGTACTAAAAAATGGATCAAGAACAAAATTAGATTTCATTGTCACAATGTACGAGATTGATACCGTACTTTAGACTAGCACATGATTAACAAAAAGTATGAAATCCTACTCCAGGATATCTAGCCCATTTTACTGCCCTAGGATTTTATGTAGGACATTTACATGATTCTCATGCATGAATTGTACTATTTGGTAGAAAATCTAGCCCATTTTACTCCCCTAAGATGTTATGTTGCACATTTATATGATTCTCATGAAACACGTGGCTGATATTTGGTAGGAATTTCTGTAAGCATTGACTGCAACGAGTGGGTTGTATGGCATTGTCACCTGGTTTGCCGTGCAACAACTTTTTCCGAGTCAGGGAAAACATGAACAGATTCAGGTAAATACTTCTTTGGTGTTCCAAGATACTTTACCTGTACATCAGCAGAATTCGGACGCTTGATCCTTGACTATGCTACAAATTGCAGATAGTTGATTCGTCATCAGCTTAACATTTCAGTACAGCACTAAAAGAAAGGAAAAATAATCGAGTAATTCTGTTCCAACATGAGTTCCCTATATCACAAACAAATGAACCCCTTTTCCCTTTCTGATGCATGGTAGAACTTACAAATATCCTCTGTTCCATAAACGTATGAAGTAAAAATCTCCAAAATCATTGATGCTTTAGAAGTCATAGAAAAGGGCATATATTACTGTCAAAATCAACTTATGAAGACATGCACTGTATCTGAAGATTAATGCCAGATTTTTATTTGTCATATACCACATGCTAACAGAATATATACTCTACAAAAAATAACTACAGAACAAATTCGAGCAGTTAAAGCAAACGGTGAGGCAGCTGAATAAGTCTGGAAAAATGTTATCAGAGACGCAACAGAATAATTCGCAAAAGAGTATCAACAATAAACTAGCTTTACAGATGCTTCTGGACTATAGAGAGCAACTTACATAAAATAGACATTTGCAGTAAATTGAACGTATAGTAAGATTGCATTGTGTGCTCACTAAATGCTTCAATCCCCCTTTTTCTATGTGCAGAGAGATGAAAATTGAGTACATCATGACTGTTCATCAAGGTTATCCATATCAGCCATATTTGTGCAGTCAAACTATTTTATTTTCGACTGATTAGAGGTAGTGTTCATTTTTCTGTATACCGAATTCTCCCTCCCTCACCTCTTGTGTGCCTTGTGCATTGTCTCTATCAAGACAAATAAAAGTACTCTTTCAAAACGCTTATATATAGGAATTGCTAGTTTCAAAAAGCTCCATAAGCTAACAAAAGCAAATATAGGTATCAGTCTTGGAATAGCATCACACATCTAGAATTACTATTTAGGGAAAAAAGTATAGCCGCTATCTCTACTCTAAAAATTATTACCATATCTGCAAGAGCCTCAAATTCTCTCTCAACCCTGCCATTTGAAGCTTTTCCCAGCACCACCAATTGTCCCCCCTGCAAAAGACTTCAACATAAGAGCTGAAGAGCATTGATTTTTTTTTTTAATCTTCTTTTCATTGATGAAGAGCATTGATTGAAATGCTAAAATAGAGCATGGAAACAGAACTGGTCACACAGATAACAATGGAACAATAGCATCATATTTCCTAAAAAGTTTAACAAAAGGACAGGCAGCCTTTTAATAACTAATAACTAAACATATTGAGCAATAATACTCATGACCTTTTCCTGGTTTCATAAAGTACATACAGATTTTCCCAAAACACTGCAGCTGAGGAAACCTTTGAAGTATAAATATCAACTGATTCCGTACTAGGTGGTCACTAAATTCAGTACTTTAGGCATTTTTAACAACGTGCACATGCATTGTTTGCCCTCCAATTAACTAAAGATTTCTTCCAAAAGTAAAAGCACTAATAGTCTAGTACCCTAATAAAATTGTCATTGTCATCACTAAAGTAAACTGTGTTATCAAAAACGATAATACCCGTACCCTAGCGAATTACTGTTTTAAATTGCCTGTTCCAATATATGGTACGCCTACGTCCCAAAACAGGCAACTTAGCGATCCAAACCAATCCAAAAGTTTTTCCTGAAGAAATTTAGAGAGATTGGAGCTTTACCAGGACAATGTACAAAAATTTGGTCAAAATACTTGTGAAAATGTGATTTACATGAATAATGGGGAAATGCTACTCTATTTTATGGGATTTATGTTTATTAATATACGCATATTCTAATGGTGTAATCTAAGGAGGCCTATCTGTGCTGTACCACAACTTAGGACATGTAGCATTACCCTGTTCCGTACCTATAGCGGAACGATCTGTGTTCCAAAAAACAAAAGTCTAGAGCTACTTAGGCCAAAGAGGATCAGCTAATCTTTTACATCTTATCTCGTGCCAATGAGAAGTAAAAATCAAAATCAAGTAATCCAAACTAGGCAACATGAATGTTCTATGATGTGATATTGAGAAACGCCAATGAAAATGGATGTCCGGTAGAAGGTCTCTTAGCTATGGTGTAACTCAACCTTGACTTCCTGCAAACACCAAAGCAGCTACATTTATTATTTATCATTGAAAACATCTTCTCAACCTGTTGATCTTCAATCAACAAAAGACAATGAGAGATAACCATCATCAGCAGGGATGGATATCGACTGGGAATTTTTTGACAACTTTGAAAGTTGTCCCGATCACACTAACAAAATGCTAAGACTCCTCTTTCTTAGACTAGGCCAAGCACGCAATACATGGCTAGCTGCCTGATTTCCTCATTCCTGTAAATTTCCAGACATGGTGTTCTTTGACTCGACTTCCATCTACATATTTTTGCGAAAGATAGGAAAGTTCATATAAGCATAAGTTAGACTTCCTTACATCAAGCAAGGATTTAGAGTCTTAGACTCGTACCCAAAATGTAATTGGACTAACATATAGTTTCCAATTTTTTGAGAAGTACGGGCTGTATAGTTATCAATTATCATTGATTAATTTAAAGGACTTCCCACTCTATAACTGAGGAAAAAGGCATATGTTTAAGGCGTTCCATCAAGGATTCTAGTCATTTGGGAAAAATTATTCTAATTTTTTGGTTAGAGTACCGTAATGACAACAATCAGGAGATAAACAGATAGAATTTTATATTGTTTTGCAGACTTGCAGTTGTGTTGCATATGTTTATCCTGCCAGACATAACCAGAGGGCAAGAGATGTGTGCATAATAAAAAGGCAGCAAACTTACGAGTTCCTCGACGTGCTTAATTGCATGAGTTATCAGATGAAGACCCTTTTGAGCAACCAATCGAGTTATGCATACAACCAAGGGTACCCTGCGTGTAATTCTAGAAGCAGATATGTCCTCTGAAACCAGTCCAAGCCCCCTTTGAACAAAGAGTTTGCATATCTCCTTGCCCTCAGTTATTTGAGCTGTAAAAGACAAATCACAATTTTGAAAATGACAAACTGAAAGCTGGTAAAAAAAATTTTGGAACTCGAAATTGATGACAAAAATGATAACAACATCCTCCATGATACTGTGAACATTATACTGCTGGGATGGTCAATCTTAAATCTCATTTAGACAGGTGGATAAGCGAATCATAAAGGTACAATTGAGGTGGCATTGAACAAGTGAATTGTTTTTTATGTAGAACTAGAAAGTAATCAACGTATACATGCTCATCTTTCAGTACAGTCGCCCCACCATAATCTAAAAGAAACGAGAGTAATGAATGCATTTTTTTCTGCTTCTCTGCATTTCCAGTAGCATTCAGTATTGCCTAGCCTAGCCCTCTCATTCCGATAACTAAGCAGGATAAAAGACTAAAATGGATTAAATTGATTTATTACCAACATGGAAAGAAATGCATACTCTATGGTAGGCTGAAGCCAAGTTTCTTACCACTAAATTTGGCAGGCAAGAAAACATCTGTGGCAGGGTTCCACATCGTGGTATCTATCCCATTTAAAATACCGAAGTACCTACCAGAGTTCATTATGTGACAGTGTTAGGCTTGCAGAGAACCATTAGAATAAAGTAAATTCGAATCTGTAGAAGGAACTAAAATGGCATACAAAAGAAGCAAGGAAGATGGTGTTAAATTTCTTGGAGGGTTCCAACCTAAAACCAATTGGCAATAGGTGGAGTAGCCTCTAGAATTTATTAAGCAAGCTTGGGTGGCTTAGACGAGCGATGTGGGACAAGTCTAACACTCCCCCTCACGTGCAGCCCGGATGCACGTGGAGGTGACTGACCAAGAGCTGACTGACTGACTCAGGCGACGGAGATAACAGAGATTTTCCCACGAGAGAGGTGAGGCCACCCAAGACCTAGCTCTGATACCATGTTAAATTTCTTGGAGGGTTCCAACCTAAAACCAATTGGCAATAGGTGGAGTAGCCTCTAGAATTTATTAAGCAAGCTTGGGTGGCTTAGACAAGCGATGTGGGACAAGTCTAACAGATGGATTGAATAAAAAGCCTAATTGCTGATATGAGTAAGATACCCAAAATAAGTTCTTCAATAGACTCATTTGCTACCAATTTTTTATAACATGGGTCCTGCAAGTCCATATCAACATGTATACCTAATAATAGAATGAGCAAACTGAAGTCACTTTAACATGCACGGAGGTTGCCCTGGGTATTGACATTTTCTTGATCTCAGCCAGTTTTGGCTTGCCCCACAGGTCCCACTTTCTAAGTGATGGGGAATTGGAGCTGAATGACTCAAGATTCTCCAAGATTTGATGCCAGCAAACCTAAGTGATTATGCATTACTTTCTTTTATAGCTTTATCAAAAAAAAAGATGAGTCACATCCCTTCTTCATTAGAGCGTGGGGGGGTTTTATTGAACAAGGTTAAGCCCCCCACCCCAGCAGTAACCCCAATAGAGCCGTTCCACCCTGGGAAATTTTTGAAGGACACAGAAAACTGTTTCTCTCATGGAGAAACATGGCTACAATATGCCCAATTTTCTGACCAGTAATTGTAACAATGCTGATCTGTATATTCAATAAGAATATGCACGGTTTAATGGAGTCAGAAACCCGTATGTGCAAGAATATGTGATCGTGATTCTAAGTTGACCCAGAGCTAAGAGTGTCATAATGCTACGGCCCCTGTTATTAGGTACAAAACATCACATCGAATGATGAGGGTGTGAATCGAAGTCCCATATCACTTGGGTACCAAAGTAATATGAAGAATACATAAGCATGAGGGCGCCCTCACTTCAAGAGCTAACTTTTGGGGTTGAGTTCTACCCAAGATCGTGTAACATGGTATTAGAGCAGAGTATGCCAAGGATGGGTAGGGTGCATGTCCCTGGCCTGTACGTGGCAGCTGTTTCCGAGTGAGCACGCTAGGCGTGAGGGAGGGGGTGCAGCGAAGTCCCACATCCCTTGGGTATCAAAGTAATATGAAGAATATACAAGCGTGAGGGCACCCTCACTTCAAAAGCTAGCATTTGGGGTTGAGTTCTACCCAAGACCGTGTAACAGAGGGATAAAGATGTTTTGTGTGACTTCTATCTAATCCCAATGGGTAGGCCAGCATTAATAAAGAGGTGTGGAAAAAAAACAAAGGTACAGTTTCATTTCAGAGGTGTGCTGGTATTAGTTGTAGGACAACCTTTACGTAAATTCAATGGGCGATGGTCTGTGTTAAAGCATCCAACTCAAAGTGGAGAGGTCAACTAGGCTCATACTGGGTTTCGAGGTATATTTAACCAATGTGGGACAACTAGACAAGCTCTCTCCCGCACGTGCGACCCTGACTCGCACATGATGAGGTAAACAAACGATTCAACAAATACAACAACAATCAACGATAAACAAAGGGGGAACCAACCATCAACGACATAGAGTCTTATCCACAAGCCTCCGAAAGCCTAGCTCTGATACCATGTTAAAGCATCCAACTCAAAACCAATTGGCAATGAGTGGAGACGCCGCCCAAGCTCATATACTAGGTTTGATGTTATATTTAATCAATGTGGGACAAGCTCTAACAGTCTGAATAGATACTATTTCAACCCCAATAGTGTCAGATAGGACAAGTCAACTCCCCAGAACTGATTCACTTGAGCATAATACATTACAAGGTTATTGTGTCATAAGCATTCTGACCAAAATTAAGCTTACTTGCCAATTCAACAAGCAGCCCACCGCGAAAACATGTCGCAACACAAACCCAACCTGACCCAAAAATGCATTTGACGAGGAACCGACCTCCAGGATATGGAGTTTCAGAAATCTTTTGCAAAGCAACGGAAACCAATATACAATAAAATCTGAACGATCGAGAGAGACCACTTGACTTAATTAGAAGGTGCGGAAAATACAGATGGTTGGTAAGCACTTCAAGTATGGATACCATACGAATACCATAGTGAAACCCTCTGCCGGTTAAAACAATTCCAGCCTAAACTATAAGTTGCATGCACATCAATAAGAATGCAGCCTGAATACCATTTTTGCATGGCTTAGTGCCACATAAATCTTTCTAGCCCTGCAGCCAGACGCCAACCATAAGAGTCACGCCTACACTAGCCAAACGAATAGGCCAAGAATCAACGCAATGACCACCTCTAGATTGTTGATTGTAATCAAAATTTATTTCATTGGGCTGATGCCAGAAACAGCCAAAATCACTAAGCATCCAATCAGTTCAAAGAAAAGAACCAAGAATCAAAGTTAGCAGGAAGTGCACAAAGAGGGTGGGGGGGGGGGGGGGGGGGGGGGGGGGGGTGTTGTTCATTATCTTTTCTATTGCAACTTTACAAATTTTTCAGAAGAAGGCTATTATGTTTCCATCCATGAAATGAAACATTTGAAGCAATGTTTTCAAAAATGCAGGAAGAAAAGATTTCGTCAAAATTCCATCATCAGTAGCAGTTAAGGCTAATAGCTATGTACATTGAAAAACAGCTTACTTATCACGATTTCTTATCAAAGTGCTTGTGAGCCATCCAGAACAGAGTGTCTCCTGAAGATATGTTGGAGAGACTGTGCTGCAAAATGGAAGAAGAATCACATACTAAAGACATTATAATTTGATGGTTGTGCGATTGCTGCACTAGAACAATAATGCGCACTCCTACAATGGGCAAGACACAGTTTTCCTTTCTTACTGATGACCCTAAATTCCTCGCATGGACAGCTGAGGATGCTCGGATTCGTATTCAATGGTGCTATAGTATAGTGTGGAGTCTCAGATCAGTGGTACTTTGGTTTCTTATCTACTACCAATATGTATTGTGATAATGAAGCAACAATTCACATCACAGCTAATTCTGTTTTCCATGAGAGGACTAAGCGCATTGAGCTAGATTGCCACCTTGTTCAAGAAAAGGTGGTAGTAGTGTGGTAGCTACTCCTTTTCAATTCAATTGGTTGCTTAATTGGCTGATGCTTTCACAAAACCATTGAGCGAGCTGTGCTTAGAGCTACTGTATAACAAGCTGGGTGTCTACGCTACATATTTCTCAGCTTGATTGAAGTGTTAGGAGTTATATGTGGAATATTAAGTTAGGGTATTTTAGTCTTTGTTACTACATCCTCTCTTAGCATATATGAGGGATTATGCGAACATCCTATACAGTTTCCTTCTCTCTAATCAATAGTGCTAAATTTTTTTGGTAGGTTAAACGGGAAAAAAAAAGAAGAAGAAGAAGAGAACTACAAGCCACAAAAGGTAAGGGCACTTACACTACTGCATTGCTATATACAATGCCTCCTTTCAATAAGCACAATCTCTCAGGATTGTGACCAATAGTTCGATCGTCAATAGCCTGGACAGTTAGAGGTTGAAGGTCAAATGTTTAGGAATTCGCCTTGGAATCAGTACAATGACCAAATAATAGAATGACATACTTTTTAGAGAGCCAGAACAATCCAGGTTACAAAGGATATAGAAAGTGGGGTCAAATTTCTAGCCGCACGAGCATTTTCAATGCAAATAATTTTTCATTCAACTTAAAAAGTTCACAATCATGGATGCTATCTCAGTCCATGTGCAACATGACAAATCCATTGCCAAAAAATGTTCCAACATCGGTGCTGCTTAGTTACTACATTCATCGAATTTATTGTTTTGGTTAGTTTAATTTACAGAGCATAACTACATGACACTAGCACTAATGAAAATATGATAGGTCTATACAAAGTGTTCACCTTTTCAACAGTTGCATATATAGATCCGTCAAGCCCGCACTTACTGAGTTGCTCTTGGCTGCCAAGAAAAGCAAAGGTTGGTCCATACAGAAAAGCTAATAAACTTTTAAGAACTTCATAGAACATTGATCAACATTTTGAGAGAGTTTAAAAAAAGTTGCATCAAAGAATTCAAATTGGAGAACGAAGCTTTATTGGCTGTGGCATGGATTATTTAGATCCTCAAGAATAGGTCAAGTATTCAGTGGAGAGAGGGGAGGGAGTGTTAACAGTCCATTGTGCACTCCTTTCGGCGTGAAGCCAAGTGAGACATCTCAACATATGCCCATGTCTCATACTCTCCCACTACTGGGGTACACAGTGACACGAAATCCCATCACACAATTACCACTTTTATCATATGAACAAAACAAACAACTTACAACCCTAAAGTTGTGATTAGCTTTTTCATGCAAATGTGCAACAGTTGCTATTTCCCATTAGTTTCATATCACATCCGTAGCAAAGCAAGATATTTCTTGTCTGAACATGAGACAAGGGAAATATAAGAAAACGATGAGCTACATTAGCAAACTGGCTGGAATGCATGGCTATTATTTCGTGAGTGCTGTAAACAAACTACAATGGTATCAGCAAGCAAAACATGTTCTTTTACTAGAACTTGCAAAGCAAGGCCTCCACCAATAAAGATTGGAATTACAATTTTACAACTAATGAAAGTTCAATTCCATTAGCGCAGTGGCAAGAAATCAATGTAAATGAACAGGACACACACAAACTTACGCCACGATTTATCTCTGTAGTGTACCATGTACTATTCTATCATTGGCACATTTTCTGCTTCCTGTTTCTGAAGGATGCGACATGGGTAAGGGCATGGGATACGTGGTTGACACCCCACCAAATTTAACACTTGAATTCTCTATCTTGTACAATACTTGATGAAAAAGAAGCCCACATTAGATAGGAGAGAGACATTTCTAGCCTTTCACTTGAATGAGAAATGAAAATTCCATATTTGTCAGAATCCCATTTGATTCAAGTGCATTCTTAAATTGTTTACAACATAGTTCTCGATAATATTATTTGTTGTACAACCAAGTAACTAGTGAGTGTTCAAAACATGACCTGGTACCCATATCCAACTTTTGGATACATATTTCATTACACCCCACGTAGAACACTGACCCAGTAATTTGTTGGAGCCTAACTCAAAATGCTTAACCCCAAGTAACTAGTTGTAGGCTTGTAGCCCACATGGTTTATCAAATACCCTAGATCACCCATGTAGACTAGTGATGTCTGGAGGGGTATTACAAATTCCTTATCGTCATACCCTTGCGGCACCGCAAGGTTAAGCACGAGTGACTATGGACTTACTGAGGTCTTTTTCCTAGTGGCCAAAGTCACCCCAGCCTAGTCTGGTTTTTTCTCCTGGGCTTCCACCCGAACTCACCACGCAGCCAGGCTACTAAACTTCCTCGAGCCCATACATGGGGTTTCTCTAATACCACTGACAAAGCACCATCTGGAACACCGGCCTAGTAATTTGTTGGAGTCAAACAATAAGTCCCAAAATGCTTAAGTCCAAGTTACTAGCAGTAGCCTACATGATTTATCATATGCCCAAAATCACCCATGTAGACTTCCGATGTGTGATGGAGATTTACACATTTAACCATCCTAAGATTTAAGTTTAGGAAGGTCTATCTTTCAGAATATTCTTACGATAGGGGAAAATGCCGCTTGGACACGCACTCGAACCCGATACTCGCATCTAAGTCCCTTGAACATAGTGACTTTGCATGTAGCTATACACTTCTTTTCTCTCTATATTAAGTGATATAAGAAAATGTATACAAGGTTTCTGGAACTGGGAGTCTTAGATAAGCTGGAATGAGGTTTTCATCACTATGTTATGTTATCAGATTAAAGCTATCAGACAGAACGTGAAAAAGAATGATGGATGTAATATTGAAGGAAAGGAACAGAGGGGGGTAATATTGAGAGAGAGAGAGAGAGAGAGAGAGACAGAGACAGAGAGAGAGCAAAGCTTAATAGAGCAATAAAGTAACTCAAATATAAACTTCACTTTTCTAACTCTGCCCATTTATGAAGTAAATTCACTACATGCGTAGGTAAGTATAAAGTGCAAAATACTTGCAACAACAACATCGTAATTGCAAGATAACAAGGTACCCATCAGGGATTGACTTGCTGAGAATTAACAGCATCCAAGTTCAGGCATTAAGTTGCATTCAAATTGGAGAATGTACTGACACTTTTGGTTCGAGTGTTTAATTCGCAACAAAAACGGAAACCGTAGAATGGTCCAAAGCCCACAAAATGTTCTATGTTGTTCGTAGTGTTCATGGAACCAGAAGTATTATTGTATGGAATCTAAGTCTGTTTTCACTAGCATGGGATACATATTGTAAGGACTTATGGGCAGATTCATAAGTTAACTTCTTCGTTATTTAGACAGTAGTATCAAAAAATACAATGTACGTCCTATATTCTTTTTCCCTCCAAGAATGTTCAATTCAGAGCATTGAACAAGTACGTTCATTCAAAAAAGGTCAAATCTTTAAGGAAACAAAAACGTGGCAAGACCAAAAGACTGAAATGTAGGTTAGGAAAACTTACAGCACTACACTTAGGAAACCTGGCAGAATAAGTTAGAACAATTTTCTGGTTTATTAGGCTATGAAAAAGAATGAAACGGTTCGTGCAGTCTTCTTATGCAAGCAACCCATTGTGAAATCCAGGGTCAATGTACGCCACCCGCACACATAAACTTAACAATTCGGATGAGATTTTTCAGCTGATAAAGCAGGCAATATTAGCAATTGGGTGGCATAAAATCGAAGTTAGCAATTTGAAAAGAAATACCAAGCTCGATAAAAGAACAAAAACAAATAACATACGTGCACTCCCCATAGTGTTCCATGTTGTGGATTGTCAGCACTATTCGCGGTTTCTGCAATTCCAGAAGTCAAAATTATGATTCTTATGAAGGTCTGAGTGCTTCTCAAGCAGATGCTTCGAATGTTAAATGTCAGGAGATTTGAAGGTTTTGTGAGGTTTTAGGTGCTCCAGCAGATTCCTCAAACATCAAAGTACCCTACAAAATCTCTCTCTCTCTCTCTCTCTCTGTCTCTCTCTCTCTCTCTCAAAATTTGGCAGCAACTTCAAATACCAAATCATACTTTAAAAAGTGGGTCCCCACTTAAAGAGTCTGCTGTAGTACACTAAAAAGCTAGCAAAACACCCGAAAAGAAATATAACAACAAAGTTGGAAGAGTCTCGTAGAATGCTCTCTCTCTCTCTCTCTCTCTCTCTCTCTCTCTCTCTCTCTCTCCAAATTTGGCAGCTACTTCAAATACCAAATCATACAATAAAAAGTGGGTCCCCACTTAAAGAGTCTGCTGGAGTACACTAAAAAGGTAGCAAAACACCTGAAAAGTAATATAACAACAAAGTTGGAAGAGTCTCCTAGAGTGCACTACAGACTCTTACTCTTCAACCTACAAATTGAGGTAGCAAAGTCCAATTTTGATGTTAACTTTTGAAGCATATGCTGGAGATGCTATGATATTGTTAGTTCTGAAAAAATATCAAAGCAGCAAAATGTAGAGAGTAGCAACACGACAAGATCAGACCTGAAGCGAGAGGTAATGGTACATATCCCAGTAAAGCAGCGGTAAACCACTCATCTGCCATTCGTGAATGTGGATTATATCAGGTTGTGTTCCAGTCACCTGCAATAAAACAAAAGTGATAACGAAATCAGATAAACAAGATTTCACGCATGGAAATTGACCATAAACCAAACTAAGAAACAAAGCCCTTAATGAGTTCAAAAAAGACAAAAGAAAAAAGCTTTATAATAGAAGAACCTCTCAATCATTTCTCAACTCTTATGCAGCTAAAGGGCAAAACCATGGCTTGGTTAGTGATTTCTAGAATCAAGCCATTTGTGGTGAATATTTTTTTTTTTGTAAGCATGGTATTTCCTGGTCCTCTGAAGCTGAAGATTTAAGTGCAATAGAAGAAACCTGCTTCAAACTTCTGCCATAAAATAACTAAGTTTCTCAAATCAGTTGAGCTGATTGCCGAGAGGAAGCCAGATTCAAGTCCAAAACAATGAGTATCGTCAATAAAAGAAAAGAAAACTAAACAAGTTGCCTTGTAATGATCCACAAACCTGCATCCACTCAAGACAAGCACGGCTAAAGAACAGGTACGCCTCCAGCTCATTATAGGAGCCTCCATATACATTTTGCCCTTTGAAGAATTGGTTGGACGGTTCAATAAATGTAACTGGGATGCCTGACACTAAACCAGTGTATGCATTAGTTGGGACCCAATTTCCATCATGGTACGAGTTATACGTAGTGAGTAGTGCCAGCTCATTGATCTGCTGCTTCTGGATACACTCGTATAAAGGTAGCATGATATCCACTTTATGGCCACGAGATAAACACGCGCGGGCGAGTCCAGTGACAACATCACCCAGACCACCAACTTTTGCTATTGGTGCCATTTCAGCCGTCACATGAACTATGTGCATAGGATCAGAATCCTTCTCTCCATCAACTGGATGTTCTGAGCTCACGTCCCATGAAGGGAAATCCCTCTTCCAGAAGGGGATTTCATCACTCGGGGAAGGCCAAATGAGATCTTTCAGTTTTGAATCTGTTGACCCTGTTGGTTTGTCAGCAATCACCACCTGGAAAAAGGAGTAATAATTATCTACAGAAGAGGCCATTACGAAAATATAATTGCAGATTTGGCCCCACATTGTGAATTCTACAAACAGTGTGCAGTGCGAGTCTCTGAATTGCGGCCGGTTCCTGCTTCAATTTAGAGAGAGGATTTATAGCATCTACCACTTAAGACATCGTTTATCCGAAAGTTCATGTATTTTGACAGAAATAGGGAAGTCGGTGATTTTCTTTAACTTTCAGTTTCAGCCATTACGCAAAACTGAAGCCTAGCGTCAAGATCCTAAATGTTGAATACATTCAGAAAATGCTTTATAAGATGTTCAAAAATCTGTTAGATGGCAGACCAATCATGTCACTAACAAGAGGTCCCCTTGAAGCCCTTGGCAGAGTGATATGGCAAAAAGAATTCTGATAGCCGAACCAATAAACTGGAATTGGGACCAAGGTTCAAAAATGAGCAGTTACATTTACGTAACAGCTTGCGTGGCTAAGTCACCCATATGGCAAATGTCGTGGTTGTAATGGAAAATTCCAGTCCCATGACCTCTTGACAGTAATGCCTTTTTATTACTCGATATTAGGCTCAATGGACAGACTAATTGGGGTGACTAACCCCACTGTTCACTAGTGGGGGTGTAATTAAAGCCAGGGCAAAGACCCAAAACACAGGAATTGATAGCACCCGGGTGAGAGTTGAACCCCAGACCAAAGGCTTCTTGAGGCCCCTAGTTGCCAAGTGACTACCATTGCGCCGACCCTTAGGGGTTAACTGCTATAGTTATGTAATGCCTGCAAGGGCTCTGCAACTCCATTGCAGCAGTGTTACAACCGTTATGCCAGTAATTCCTGTAAACTCTGCATATACGGCTATTTTTACTCAAACTTATTTTTTTTCGACTGCAAAGTCATTTGAAAACCACATTCAAATGCTTATGACTTTAAGTCTACATGCTTTATCAGCCAAATGAGCTAGGCCAAATATCTGGGCCTCATGCAGTAGTGGTAATTGGAATCACCACAATTTCCCTTTCTCAATCCCAGCGAACTACATGACTCCATTGTCAAATAAATAAACTTTTATTTCTTTTCTGACATCTCAGGTGTTCGGGCTAACTTAACTCCACCTCAACTAATCCCAAAAACCAATTGTACCTTCACTACCCATTTCATTAAGCCGGAGAAAAATTCCTTATAAACTGGTCCAAAGGAGCAACACATTTTCAACCTACAGCCTTCGGAGGGAGCAAAGCGTCTCAACTCTCGAGCCTTGTCCACGACCACTAGGCCAAACACTAAATACTGTATATAAACTTTTTAGGATGCTGATTTTGCCACTTTTTATTGCAGTATGTGATTAAATTAGATTATCGCAAATACCTGGCGTGCTGCCCGAGTATGGAAATTGTTGACCTTTCTTTTCGCTGCTACGGCTTCTCCAGTAGTCCTTGGAATTCGATGGTGATGGAAATTATGAGGCCACATGCAAACATTACCACCGCTCTGAACAGCCAACGCGCCCATTTCTATGAGTCTGCTCAGGGTGCTCGCCGGATATGTATATCAGTGAAGCTAGAAGACTGCGATTACGACTCCAACTTCGTCTTTCGATCGTGTGTGTGTTTGAGAGAGAGAGAGAGAGGTACAGTACTGGAAGAGAGAGAGAGAGAGAGAGAGAGAGAGAGAGAGAGAGAGAGAGAGTACTGGAAGTGTTCTAACAGTGGTAGTATCTTGTTCCGAGTAGGAGACTTCGCTTTCAATGGATGATGATTTGTAACTGCACTGTATGAGTTTTTTTTTTTTTTTTTTCTTTTTTATTCCTTAAACTATTCACATGTTTTTTTTGGTACTTTAAGCCCTCAAGCTGGAAAAATTTTCAGTGCGGGGTGGATATCATGTAGTGCCCGTTCAGCGCATTCAAGTCATTCATTGCATTTTTAGACGGTTCGAATTTGGAGACAGAGAAAAATATTGGGGTGAGAGGAGAGAAAGGATTTCAATCCGAGCCGTCTAAAAATATATTGGATTGCCTGGATGTACCGAACAGGTAACATGTGAGATATACTCACCCGGTACCGCAAAAATTCTCCTTTAAACTACTAATGTGATGATGATTTCTAACTACTTGACTGGCTGACAAGAGGTCAATGATTGGATACTCGCAGAATACCGCGTGTCATCGTCGGACGGTATTCCTGCAAATTAAAGATTGTCACTACGTGAGTCACTCTTTATCTCTTAACCACCAAACAAAAGTAAATGATAATGTGTTACCTCATAATTTATGGCTTCGTAAATGGTTTGGTGTACCTGTAGCACGTAGGCAACTAGGAACTCTCTAGGGGGTGTTTCAACTAACCAATAAGTTATGAAACACAATTTTCTAGTTTCGTCTTTATTTAATTTTTTAGCGTTTGTTAGTTTTGCGCCAAAATTTTAGGTATTCATTTGGACAAAATGAATAAAGTAAAAATTTATGACTCTTACACAAAAAATTTTTTAAAATATCAAGAAAAAATCCAAAAAAGTATTTTGAACTTTTCCTTTGATCCCTCTAGTAACATTAAGAATGTTTTTTAGATCATTCATACAGTACATAACACATTTCCAAGGGCAATTGACTGAATTTTTTCATATTTAATTTCTCACATTAAAATTCCACATCCTCTAAAGTTAACTTTTTTGTGTATTTAATAACTTGATTTTTTTGGAAAAACTTTGAGGGATCGCTTCGAATCGCTAGATATACCATTTTAGAACAGAAGTGTACAACTACAACCCTTCGATCATCTGGTTTTCGTAATCGAAGACGCATTACCAAAAGGAAGAAATTTCTTTTGTTTTAAAATAATCCTATCATGTTTGGCTTCCAAGAATTACCCTTCATTTCTTCTGACTAAACTTGGGAAAAACTCTTGAAAGTTCACACCGCAATTTAGCCACTAAAGCTGTGTCAGAAACAAGAATTCTAGTTGAATTTGGCGAGGAATAAAAAGGACTTTCAAAATTGGATCCCATAATTTTGACTTTCCAACGACAAATCTCAAGTCCAAACGCACTCCCACGGCAGTCGCACACAACACACAGATTAAGAAGGTTAATTGGGACCTTTGCAAAAGAAAGGTGGAATTGGTTCTCTAAGACCGGAATTATCAAAACAGAAGGAAAGTTAACATTATTTGCAAACTTGAAAGCACAAATGGGAAGTACTTGAAGTTGGTGGAAATGAACCGAAGATGAAACCCAATCATTGGTCTTGAAGGCGTAAACTGTAGAGTTAACAAATGCTGAGTTCAAATGACGGTAGAATCCATGTCGAATGGAAGTTCAGTAGAAAATTGTGAATTCCTCTCCGTTGAGGGTAAAAAGAACGGTGAGTTCTCATTATTGCCAGGAACCCGTCTGATTATAGGTCAATTCATCCGGACTCACACCAACTGTGGTCCTGACATACTCGTCTCTGATACACGTAAAGGCGTTGATGCTTGCTCTCACCTTCCTGAGGGGCAACAGATTGGAATTGCCAGGGTTTGCTACTTATCGAGACAGTTACAAACAGAAATCCCCACCACCATGGTGGTGTAGCCGCGACTATTCGTCAAATATACGAGTAAAAAATAAGCATCCCCTTTTATCGGTATATCTTACACCAATCGAATATACACAAATATTCCTACGATATCCCGAATCGAGTCAAACACCAAACCCGAGGCCAGGCGTCAGAGTCAAATGCAAGTCTTTTACAGAAAGAGATACAATAACAACACTAAAGAAGAACCAAACAGGGCAGGCTTTAACATAGCATGAAAAATGCATGTATAAATACACATCAAATATCCTCTATTACAACTAGTTCATCACCATTAATTCTTAAGAAAAAAAAATATGCAAAACAAACAGTTCTTATCATAACTTCCCCTTTATATCTACCCAAAAGAAATTAATCTGGTAGATGCTCGAGAGGCTGACATAAAATAACCTTTTCTGTTTTTACTTCTTTTTTCTCCTTTTCTAGTTCTCTGTCAGTACCACAATCCGGTTCTCCTCTTTCTCTGCAGCATCAATCCTTTGTCATTGGTTGGCCGATGCAGCACCTGAAACGGGCTTTCCGGACAGTTGTCATTATTTCAGTCTCCGCAATTTCAAGCATCCTGACTACCTCGGTGAAGTGGGGCCGGATATTGGGGTTACCATCCCAACAACGGGTCATGATCTCGCAGAGAACAGGGAGGCAATCGTTGGGGATGATCGGAGCGGACGCCCTTGTTCACCACTGCAAATGCCGCTTGCACAGCTGTCATGTTTTGGAAGGGAAGCATTCCAGTGATAAGTTCCCACAGAACAATGCCAAAGCTGTAGACATCGACCTTCTGTGTGTAAGGCCTGTGTTGGATCATCTCCCTGAAATTTCAGTCAACAAATTAGACTCATCACTCAAGTAACAATATAAAAAGATAAATGTGCTTTCCCTCTTATCTGCCAGTTTAAAATATGCTGAGAGATGTTGAGTGTAAAGCCCGTAACAACACCAACACATGTAACAACAGTTGACACATAGGAAGGCACAAAAATACACCTGAAAATGCTGACACCCTAACAATCTGTGTACTGGAACGCACATTCTGAAACATGGTACAACGCAGTTCCAGGTTGATGAATTTAGGGATCCCATAATTTTCCTACTTATTTTAATGAAGTCTAGAAAGAGCATAGATTTGTGAGACAAAATGTTAAAAAAAAGGGTCAAAACACTCTTACAAGTACACCTTTACTTGAATCATATCCGAAATACTATGTAGTTCCATAGATGGTTATCATTTGAAAGATGAACATTTTCGTATCACAACATATAGAAGTGTATCCCTACCCTACCACGATTCAGGACGTGTGTGTTTCCATACCTCAAGGCTCATACCAGAACTATCCAGGATTTTGTCAGAAAAGAAAGTTGGTTTCAGGGGTTCATTGATTAGTACATAAAAAAACCAAAACTATAGTGGCTAGGAAAGCTCCGGAGATTCTATGGAAAATTGAAAATGTCAAAGTGAGATCTTTGGAACAGGACAAGATCCTTAAATGTTAAAATCTGAGCACTTTAGATTCACATCCACTTAACAAGATCAATGTAGCCTCAAAGAAAATTTTCAAAGCCAATAATGACTTCCAAAAAGAGATTACAGCATTTCAAATGTTTGCTCTAAAAATAATGCAGGTTTGCAAGGTAAGTCAATAACAAGACAGCTTTATTTCTTTTAATAAGATGACAGCTTGCATAGAAATTGTGGTGAACGTTCGGAGATGATGGTCAAAAATGCTAATAGTTTTGTGGAAACATGGAAGACCTGACCTAACTTTCCAAATTCCTACTTGGATATTAGCTACCTATGAGGATGCCTATTTCTGTCTAATTTGAAAACATATGTGGGGTAAACGGAGAAAATTACGATAGGGGCAACTGAGTTCTCATTGGGGACATTTCCATTCTCAAGATAGCAAAGTTAAGTGAATCTTTTGGTGATTGTCCTTTTCGGAAACCAAATTGATTTCAACAGGTTGACAGGCAACAGTACACTAAGTATGATGGGGCTGCAATTGAGTTAATGCTATATACTGTTAAGTTCAAGTATTACTATAAAGGAGCCATGTGAGTGCCAAAGGTGTCTAGTGAATGCCTCTTTGTTCCTCCTCTAGGCAGCAAGTGGCTTCACCTCTGCACGGGGTGAGCGGTGATATGCGAAAGCGTGCATAGCATGACCTTGATGCGACCCAAATGAGTGCTGAGCTCAGGGCCCAAATCTAACTTCTAAAAGGTATCTTGCAACCTATGGGAGGAGTCCAATTATTGTTTGATGTTTGCCTGGCCGATTAAGGACGTAAAATGTTGTGTATTAGCTAATGATGACGGGTCAAGCCAACACCGCTCTATCAAAGAACAGTTTAATGAAAATGGAAAGTGAATGCATCAAGTAAAGAAACGTGAATAAAAAGCTGTAACTAAATATTGAAGGATAAAAGTGGACAACTTGTCTACCGAAGAACAATTTAAGGAAAACGGAAAGGACCAGATCACTAAGAAAGTCACGTAATAATGAAGGATAAAAGTGAAACAACTTCACTAATGTGGCAAGGAAAGCATGTGCCAGGTACAATAAAGGAAATAACTTGACTAGTCGTGGAAACTAGAAGCTAAATGTAGATAAACAAAGTTGCAAGAACTTAAAATGTTTTTGCAAACCTTGGGAGCTTGGAAATTGATTTTCGACATTTAGTATTGAAATCCTGATTTCTTCTACTTATAGCTTCAGCACAACAGTTTCCCCCCCCCCCCCCCCCCCCCCCCCCCTAAAAGTCAAGCAGAGAAGGCTTTGAATGCTTGGGACGTGTCCCATATTTCTTGAACTGCCAAACCTTTTCCAAGCTTCCATTTATATCTGTAGAATCATCCACCATGTGAACAATGGATTTCCCCAGACCTGAGACCCCCCTGCTTAATGCCATGTGGACCATGACTTGGTATTCTAGCTGTTGTGCTCCCTATTGCTGGCCCAATCCCTGGTTCTTCTAATTAGATAGTGCAAGTCCCACATACTTGGGTATGGAATGTAAGAACTTAATATAACTTTTGGGTTGGCTTCCGAATTTCTACATGGTATCAAAGTGGGTCCATTCCATCCCACGCTTTTGAAATAAACAATCTTCACCCCACAATGACAGACCCAACAAAAAGGCTAAAGAGGCTAAAATGACAGACCTCAAAAACCCTAAATGTGAGGGGGATGTAAGATACTACAAGCCTCACATTCGTTGGGTATGGAATAGGTGATCACTTAATGTAATGATAGGAACTCTCCACCTGATAGCTTAAGTTTTTGGGCTGGATCTGAAATTTCTGCACTTCTCAACCCATTAGCCAACTTCAGCTGAAAATACATTGTACATGTGCTTTATGTATTTTTTGACCAGGTCTGGGATCATTTTGCTCATTCAAATGCATCAATAATCCTCGAATAGCAAGAATATAAACAGAATATGCCTCCAGAAGCTGCCATAAATTGCCACCTGTCCTTCAATCCTAATCATCCCTAGACAATCCCTCCGTCACATAACATTAATCCCTCTTCGGGAATCCAACTATTTAAGGAGACATCATCATTACACCTCAAAAAGTACCAAGTTTCAAAATTGCCCTTTATTTGAAAATGGAGAGCTATTACTTCACTTTAAAAGAGCAAGGACAAAAAAGTAAATCTCTCAACTTTTACTCTTTGACTTGTCAAAATGGACATGTATTTTGGGACATCCAAAAATGGAAAGGTGGACTAAAATTATGGGACTGACTACGGGGTGATATAGGAAATGGTTGCTAGAGATAAGGGTAGGGATGATTATACGCGTTTTGCTCATGTTCCAACTGTTATCCTAGCAAATTGATCCCATCAAGCTTGGAGCCAATTAACCTAGACTTTCGTCGACGATTAACTTGGGCCCACATTCCACGTGTCAATCCCTCGTCTGATTTTGTCAAAATCGGGTGTCAACAATCTCGTCTCAAGAGTTCAAGGTCCAACCATGACTAACCACAACACTACCATCTCAAGTGGGGTGCCAGTGCAGTTGGCACGACATTATACCCCTCATGCATGAGATGTGAAGTTCGAGTCCCACCCTCCCCCCTTTCCCCACTAAGAACATCTAACACTAACATTCTCCCAAGTATGGCCAAAAAAAAACTTCATGTTTTCCTTCAACATAACTTATGAAGCAAAAAAAGCATATGTCATGCTTAGAGTCTTATATTTTAAAGAGCCTATCTGAAGCCCAAACAAAGGAGGATTATATTCTAGGCAGCTGACAACCAAGTAACGTCCTCATAGACATGCATCCAAATATGCCAAGAAAAAGGTTCCATGTACCCTACCACAACGATCGGGACACAAGGCTTAGTTTAGATCGTTCAACTGGAAAACAAGGACAAAACAAAGACTAAGTGTTCTTCTCGCACAAGAATCTTGGTCAATGCATAATAGTTTCATGAAGTATAAAAACTACAATTGAGTAGATCTCGTCCGCAGTTCACATGCAAGCCTAAAACTTAATGCAAGGTATATCGAAACCCCATTAGGAACGTGCAAAACCACAATCAACTTGTATGCATTAAACAACACCGATGGAGTAATTTTCCTTTGTAAACAACCAACCCAATGACTCTCTCTAATCAGGAGATTACAAGACCATTAACAACCCAAAGACGCATTTACCAAGTCCCATTGGGTCATCTCGTTTCTAAACAAGCAAGTCACGAAACTTTATGGTTACTGAAACCAAGGCAAGAAGCAGCAAGCAACCATGAATTTATTGACACATTTGCTCTCTTGAAAAGTTAAACAAACAAACAAAACTTTTCCTGAACATGCAAGGAGATTGAAGAAAAAAGAGGAGCAATCATAATAGGCTTAATCACACCTTCTAAGTCTCCCTAATGCCTTAGAAGCATCTGCTTCAAAAAACTGGTCTTGCTTTGAATACTTTGGTTGGATGAGTAAGAAGCAACATCCAACCACCTATCAAAAGTCAAAACCTGGCAGATTGTGCGAGAGTACTCTTAAGGCAACGCCGCAATGGATGAACGTTCGATGGTTTTTTAATCGTATGTTTGCATCGAGAGTAGGCATAAATGTATTAAAAAGGGACACATCTTTTGTGCTTCTCATTACCCGCAGGAGTCCCACTCCGTGGACCTCATACCAGACAGCCGACAGATCCGAGAGTTTTCCTACTTCTTATAGTCAAGCTGGGCTCTTCTTTTAGAAAGCATGGTTTGTTTCATTCAGTACTCTTCCTTAAACTCACCGCAGTAGCCCATTCCAACACTATTTTAGTCAGACTCGAAAGCAAGCATTCAAGTAGAACAAAACAACTGTGATATATAAGACACAAAAGAGGGAGGGGGTGAACTTAGAAGAAGCTTACGGAGCCATCCAGCGGTATGTTCCGGTCTCTGGTGTCATGCCTTCAGTCTGGACCTCAATACGAGCCACCCCAAAATCAGCAACCTTTATCGATCTGTCTGCCGATATAAGCAGATTGTCAGACTTCAAATCACGGTGAATCAAACCAAGCCCATGAACATATTCCATCCCTCTAGCGACGTCCAAGGCCTGCTTCACAGCCAATTTCAAAGGTACAGCTCGATTCTGCCGCTTTATCAAAAACTGCCTAACTGAACCTCCCTTTGCATATTCAGTCACTATACACCACACCATGGGTTTACGACATGCACCAATAAAGCGAACTATGTTTGGATGCCTTAATGTCGCCAGCATCATGACTTCCTGCTGAAACTGTTGCTCCATCAACTGTGCCCTCTCTAGGTCATTTTCTGGCCTCTCCAAAAGCTTAATAGCAACATCCTCACCATTGTAAGTACCTCTGTAGAGCTTCCCAAAAGCTCCCTGTGCAAAAGCTGGACCCATGTTAAGCCTCCTCAAATCAAGTGTCCACTCGTCGAAATTATCAAGACCCTCTGTCTGAACACGTGGGTCCATTAGAGCTTGAGCTAGAGCATCATCACTTAGACCATGCGCGACTCTCCCGCGATTAACACTCTGAGCGATAGAGTAGCTGTTGTTAACACGACCTTGGTGTTTTAAAAAGAGTGTGTGAGAACCATTTGATCCGACACTACTGTTATCAACTGACATTGCAACAGAGCCTCCACCATCGGTCATTGGCAAGCTACCAAAACTATCAATTGACATGTTGGACCCCTCCCCAAGCTTATGGTAAAACCCTTGCGAGAGATCAAAATTGTCATGGTGGTTATTTAGGCCTATAATTCCTGTAAATTTTGGTGCCTCCAACATTTTGCCTACAAGATCAGCGCAACCTTCAATGTTTTTTCTTACTTCTTCACCATCACCATGAACTCGTAACCAAAATCCTGAATAACAAAATGATTCCACAAAATAACGTCAGCGCTGCATTTTTCAATCTGACATATCTCTGATGTGAAAAAGTGAATCAAAATCAACCAACTTGCAATTTAATTTTCATATAGACAATTCTTATGAAGCAAATTGCAGGTCTAAATTTTTTCACTTACAAAGAAAAGTACGCAACCGACGCCGACGCTAATTTTCAAGGGTAGAAGTGTCATTACTTGAAACAGAATGAACCAAAACTCCAACCCAATTTACAAACGACATTAGTTGTACTTCTAAGAAAAAAGAGAGGCAGAAAACATGCTGTTGAAATTTTTGAATTTCATTTCTTGTCGTGTGAACCCTATGGAAGGAAAGTAACAACAATCAACAGTCTAAGACTCTAAACAAATTCAACCCACTAAAATTGTTGCATAATATCCCTAACTTTTAGAGAGGTACTTTATTCTCTGGGTAAATAGCTTTTCGACTGTGTTCGTCTAGGGTCTCAAATCCCAACCCCTCTCTACGCACTTCTCTAATAGGGATGGCATCGGGCCGGATCGGGGCGGATATCAAGATATCTGTACCCGATACCCGAAACTTTGTACTCAATCAAATCCGCCCCGAAACCGGTTGGGGATTGACTAAGAGCTACCATAACCGAACCCATTTGGGTTCGGGTAATATCCGCTCCGAACGGATATCCCAGGTAGACAGCTGAAAGTCAAGAGACTTTCCCTCTGTCCCAAAATATAAAGCAAGGAAGCTCTCCTTGTTACCATATTTCTCGATGTGGGACCTGAGCTTCCTTCTAACAGCTGTACCAATATATAAAGTGAGCTCTCCTCCTTTCTTATTTCCTTGATCGATGTGGGATTTGTATTTATATGGACAGAACTCTTAGAAACAAGTGGACGACAGATCCATTTTCCCAATCTCTCTCTCTCCATTTGATGGTTGAAGTTGAACCTTCACTCACATAGGAAAACAACCAACCAATAACATGGCAGAGGAGAAAACAAAAAACATCTAATAAATAATTAGGTGAAAGGAAAACAAGAGTGCCATTGAACCACAATAAAACAACGTTTTCAATGTTCTAATCATCTATAGTATCAACAAAAGAAATAGGTGTGGAAAGAAATTTTGGGAAGAGAGAACACACATCCATATACGTAGATACATAAATGGAGTTATATGTGATATTGAGGGTATTAGTGATTCGGTTCGGTTCGGGGATCGGTTCGGGGATCAAACAAACCATAACCGAACCAAACCCATTCGGTTATCTCATAGCCTCCCCATACCCGTACCCACGGGGAAAAAATCGGTTCTGGTTCGGGAAAAAAATCGGTTACGGTTCGGGTACCCGTCGGTTCGGTCGAGATTGCCATCCCTAGTCTCTAATAAATTTTCTGAAGAAATTTTACTCTCATTTCTCTTTCTATGTCTCTCCACTCAGTACCCAAAAAACTTCATTTCCTTTGGAAGGCGTGTGAAAGCCCTAATTTCTAATTTATCTTCTAACAAGCAAGCATTTTTATGCATAATCAGACAAATACAACACAGATTCAGCATCAATTTAAAAACCCTAAGTCAAAGATTGACCTAACCCCTAAATAGAAAACACAAAGACTTCTACATCAACCTACTCCTAAACTAGATTCTATCAAATTGAAGCAATTAATCCAAAGAGTCGCACAAAAAAAGCCAGAAAAACTTGAAGAACCGTAAAAACGATCGAAATCCTCTGATCTAAGCAGAAAATTTGGTGATGAAGGCGAAAATTACCTCGATCGAAAGGGCTTGATTACGCTATTCCGATGGCGGAGTCTAATTGAACAGCACAAACAACGAGATCGAGTAGCCAAGGTTGATCGAACGGCTGTTGTGGCCCGACTCCGGTTAACGCACAAAGAGACGAGCTTTTAGAGAGAGAGAGAGAGAGAGAGAGAGAGAGGAGCAGAAGAAGAACGAATGAGAGTAGTAGCTGGGTCTTCGACTCTCATTTCTTTTGGCTGAGGAAGACCTAAGGTGTGGCCGCTCATACGCTACAGCCATGTTAACTGTTACACGTGGCGTGTCAGTAGAATGTGGGAGGCTGTCTGTGATTTTTGGACCGTTAGATACGAATATTCATAAACGGTGGGGTACTGGGTCTCATAAATGAATTTCTCTTCTTCTTCTTTTTTGGAAAATTGCGCTTCAGCGGTATAAGGGGTAAATAATTGCAAACTAATGGTGGAGTTTCTGGAATTGCCCCCTCACATAAGAAGAAAAAATAAAATTGCACCATGGAATCAAAATGTAAATAGCATACACCATCCACAAGGCCGCACATAATAATTTGAAGCCCTAAAGCGAATTAAGAATAAGACTTGGTTCTTTTAATCATAAAAAAAAAAAAATCAAAATTAAATGGTCAATATAAGGTAAAAAGATTTAACATATTATTTTAGCTTCATAAAACAAATTTTTAAAAATTTTATACCACTAGAAAAATATGAATCAATCATAATGAAGAATCACTTAACATTTTCTCTAACTAATCATGTTATTAATTTTAATTGCAAGAATTTTATTTTTAACAATAAGAGAATTATTTATTTTACTAGATAAAGGGTTCTGTGCACAACACGTGTGTCATGCTTGTCCATCTGTAATTGAAAAGATTAAGGCTATGTTCATTTGGAAGTATTTTTATTTTGTTTTCCAATCATTACCCTACTTCTTTTTCCAATTATTACCCTATTTCTCCAATTATTACTTTCTCATCTCTCTCTATCTCTCTCCAATCATTATCCCTATTTTCAATCATTACCCTATTTCTCTCTCCACCCACTACCAAAACTAAACTAAACTAAACTCTCAAACGAACATAGCCTAAGTTTTGATAAGTTGGTAATTATGTAATATTATATTTACCAAAAAACATTAGGGAGGAAGTCAAAGAAATTTATTTTTATGTTGATCTCTTCCGTAGTAAAGGGAGATGAAACATGAATTGGGACATGTCATGTGAAAAATGCAAAAAAGTCACAACCTTTTACAAACAACAGCAACAAGGAGGCCAATTTTCTGATGATAGTCGCAAAAAGATACATAAAAAATTATATAATTATAGTTAACTAAGTGTTGGGTACCACAGATCATCCCAACACATTAGTCAATTGCATATGTTTTTTAAGTTTTTTTATTTATTTTTCAGAAAGGATTCGTGCACAGCAAGCTGTGCACAGCAGCCTTTTCCTTCCGCCTCAGGTCACAAAAAGATGATCGGACCCGATCATTTTGTTCAAAATACGTCGTTTAAGGTCTCTGTAAAAAATGAGCTTTGTTCGATATCGTTAGAGGCGTTAACAAAACACCCAAAATCACTTCAGAATTTAGTGATTTTGGGTGTTTTGTTAACGCCTCTAATGATATCGAACGAAGCTCATTTTTTACAGAGACCTTAAACGACGTATTTTGAACAAAATGATCGGGTCCGATCATCTTTGTTCGACCCGAGGCGGGAGAAAATGGCCGCTGTGCACAGCTGCGGTGCACAGCCTGCTGTGCACATAGCACAGCTCTTTATTTTTTACATCAGTGGAAGGAAACGGAATTGTGGCATGATTGTTAGCTTAAGAAGATAAGCAGTCTGGGAATGTAAAACAATTCGACGTAGGCATCAAAAACTAAAGGTAGATTCCAAATAGAAATTTGTAAACTTAAGTCAGAATCAATGTTGCATCCCTTCTCATCACCATCGATGCCAAACAGAGTAATGTGATTTAGTATATATAGCTAAGCATTCCAAATTTACATCAAACCATAAATACAGTTTCAATTAATACCAACCATAATATCACTACCAGATTCACGCACACCATCTCATGGCCAAACCAGATATGCGCAGATAAGTTGCGACGGACACATTGTTGTGTTTCAAAACATGCACATACATTTATATATGGGAAAGACTACAATACACATCTCTTATTTGGGTGTGTATCATATGCACCTCCCAAAATGTTATGAATTATAGAGAAAATGTTACGAATTATATTGCTAAAAACGAATCATATAAAGGTTACGAGATACACTAAAAAATGTTACGAATCATACTGCTGAAAAGTTATGAATTCTAGAACAAAAGTTACGAAACATTCTAAAATATTATGAATGAACTATAAAATATGTGCATATGGTACATCTTTTTAAGGGGCGTGTATTGTAGACTTTCCCTTTATATATTATCGCTAACAAGTGTCCAAAAGTATTAGACATCACTCTTAAATCAAAGCCACTCATATAGCCTTTCACTGTCCTCCATAGCATCAAAAACAACAAGCCTTACCTTAAGATTCGGTAACATGGTAATGAAAATGTAATCATTGAGGTGAATGTGGAGAGCAGCAAGAAACTCATCAAACGTAGCAGCATTTAGATGAATATCATCGTGGAGGAGCATGTGCCATGTTCGATTTCCTATCCTAATTAAAATACTGTCCAGATTGAAATTTTCAAGATGTGGTTCAAGCCTACTTTCAATTTTGCATCATAATTAAATGTCCTAAAGCTAAATATTCAGAAAAATATGACGCAAAATGACATGCAATGAAAAGCGCCCAGCCTATACTTGCAAATGATGTGTGTCCGGTAAACACCAATATTCAGTTTTGATGAGCGAGAAATCATCTTCAACTATTGATGATAGACAGGATGTGCGAAGATTATCTAATGATGAAGAATAGTATTGGACACCCAAATTCAGCAGATTATTTTAAAATCAGATGCACATACGTTTAAATTAGGGCAAATTTTCGTAGTAGTCCCTGTAGTTTTATGGTTGTCTCACTTTCGTCCCTCTAGTTTCAAAGTGCTCGAATTTCGTCCCTGTAGTTTGTTTTACGTTCCAAATTGGTAAAATCGTTAACACTGTTAACGAAACTAACGGAAAAAAAAAATAAGTGTTCCAATTTTCAATCCGTTTGAACCGGTGCGAAGATCTTATTTTTTTGATCATTTTATCCTAAATGGTCGTAATGAATTTTTGTCTCTAAGGCCTTTCAAAGAGCACCCTAAGAGAGCCCTGAAACTAAATAAGAAGTCTTCGGGTGCTCGTTGAAAGGCCTTAGAGCCAAAAATTCATTACGACCATTTAGGATAAAATGATCAAAAAAATAAGATCTTCGCACCGGTTCAAACGGATTGAAAATTGGAATACTTATTGTTTTGTTCCGTTAGTTTCGTTAACGGTGTTAACGATTTTACCAATTTGGAACATAAAACAAACTACAGGGACGAAATTCGAGCACTTTGAAACTAGAGAGACGAAAGTGAGACAACCATAAAACTACAGGGACTACTACGAAAATTTGCCCTTTAAATTATTTTAATAACAGATGCACATACATTTTAAATGATAAACTGTAAATTTTTTACTTACCTTATGGGGGTGTAATTCTCGCTAGTGTGGAATGAACAACAGTGTCCAATCATACAAGATCTCAGCATTATTTGCATCCAATATGATAGCCTTGAAAATTCATCTACGCTCGCATAATTAAAATGAGCTTGTAGTTGTTTGCAATGTTATGTGCTCTCCGAAAATCTCTCCAACCTTTTTGAAGAACATCATCCACAACGTGAATTGACCATGCCTTTGATCCATATATGCCTTAGCAGAATCCAAATTATCCTACCTTTGCCTTGAAAATAATAGTGACATCCATTCAGCAATACCTGAATAGACAAAGATCATTATAAGAAGTGGCCAATATGATAATCATGCTTTGAATAGAAGATATAGGAAATGCTAATAACAGATTGAAAAATCAGACCATTGGTCTCTACACGTCAAGCTCCGAAATACGCATAAGATACTAGTATCGACCGACATCTACAAGATCAGAGATCATCCCACGCATAATACATATAGGCCCCATTTGATAACCCTCCGGGGGGTTGGGATTGGATTGATAGAGTGAGGGTATTACTAATACCTTGTTTGTTTTCCCAAACTTGGTTCGGACTATCAATCCGATCGGACTACTAAGACCCCAATTTGGGGGTATTGCTAATATCCCTTGGAACTTGGTGTTCATAGTCTAATCTCAACCCCTTCTCATTACCAATTTTTTCTATCAATCCAATCCAATCCCATCATCTAATCTCATCTCAAATAAACATTATATTAATAATCTCATCATCTAATCCCATCTCATTCCAAACAAAGATACTCATTATCAATCCCTTCTCATTAACAATCTTTTCTTATTGCCAATCTTAATCATAATTCCGTCTCCTTATAAATCTCATCAATTTATCACTGTTATCGAACGGGGCCATATAGAAAGAGCTGCATAACTTCAATTACCAAGAAGGCAATGGATCATATTTATTGGGATAGTGGCTTAACATTTTCAACATTGAAATCAGTAAAAAGTAATTTTTTTTCCCTTTTTGAATTGCAGGGTCTAACATAGAAACTAGAAAGTAGCTAACATGTACCTACAGTACAATAGCGCATGAATGAATTGTGGATAAAAGCTTCTGACTAGCTAGCTAACCAAATCACAACTGAGAGCCCATCTTAAATTATCACAAAGGACTAATATGTCTTTATAGTCACGCTCAAAGTACTATAAGTCTTATATAGGTCTTGTTTGGTAACCATTTCATTTTCTGTTTTCTGTTTTTATTTTCAAAATTTAGAACTGAAAGTTTGTTTGCTTGTCTATTTTCATTTTTAAAAATTAAAATGAATTTTCTAAATTTTTTGAAAATTGAGAAAGTACCAAAAGTTTACTTTCACTTCTTGTAAAAATAAAAAACCGGCTGCCAAATCTGGAACGCGCGTTCTGTTTCCCCTTATCTCATCTGAGTCTTCCCCAGATCCATCGATCTCTCTCGATCCCACTGGTTTCAAGCGGCTGAAAAGGTCTCTCTCTCTCTCGATCGATCGATCTTCGTACAACACTCGTCAGATTTTGTCACTTGTTTGATCGCTTTTTTGATTCGTATTTCTAGATGCATTACACATATATCTGTAACCGTATTCGTTTGTCGTACAGTTTCTCTATCAGAATTGCTTGTAACATTATCTCCGATCTCGTTACCAGTTGATATGCATTACCGTTCTCTTGAGAAAACGTGCTCTGGTTAGATATTACTATATTGCTTGTATCTGTAACCGTATTACCAGTTGATTTGCCAAGTACTTTGCTTGTATTTAGGTTTGCAGAATTGATGTGGATTTGCCGCAAATTTTCTTTTTGCTGGATTAGAAATTGGCTTCCTAAAATTGATCCATTAGCTATTTTTTGAAATCTGGATTTGGTGATTTGTCGGATCATGTACCTGATTTTGTTAGATGGTTATTGTTGTGGACACCTTCGACTTATCAATGAGATTTCTTGAATCTATAGTTCTACTTTGCCCAAATAAATCTGAGATCTTATTTAGACCAATTGTGGGGTGATTTATAAATAGGAAATGGCTACCAAAGGCAATGTAAGTATCAAGATTGAGGATGATGATGATGTTGAAGTGGGAGGTGTAGCTAATTCCCTGTGGTCGAAGAAAAATGAAGCGTTTTTTATTGACATTATGGAGGAGGAGGTGAAAACAATGGGTAGTAGAGATATTGGGACTTTTCAGATAAAAAGTTGGGTTAGGATGAGGAAGAGTCTTTGAAGAAGGCCAATCATCAGGGTCTGTCAACAATATATGCAAGTCTGCCGGCCATGTACATGACTATGAAAGCTCAAATACAATCTCTCTCAAGTTGGGGTTAGTTAATTTCTTGAAAGTTATGCTTGTTTTTGGATTTCATTGACTTGAAGCATCTTTCTTATGTTATTTTAGTCATTCTTTTAACATACACCTTTGAAGTTTGAAGCATCTTTTTTATCGCATTGGAACAGAAAAAATAGTAAAGCTGCAGACATGATCTAACTTGCCTTGGAGTTTTGGTTGATAATTTGGTGGGATTCAAAGCAGAACCTGGTGGAATTCTTGACATCCATATCATCAAAATTTCCAGATTCTCAGTTTTATGACTTTTTGAGTTCATCCCTGTAGCTGTATGAATCATGAACTTTTAGGAATTCAAGTCTGCTTTTAGAACTTGGTGTCCTTTTTTGTGTTCCAATGGCATAATTCATTTGTATTTCCAGTCAATAGTACTTCTCTTGTGAAAAATTTATGAAGGAAGGGATGACTCATGATTGTTTTCCAGCCAATAGTAATGATCAAAATGTCCAGATAAACCTAGGTATCTGTGGGAGACAGGACCAATGTTACTATTTGGATTATTGGATATACTTGTGGATGCCTCGGTACTTTTAGAATCATTATAGCTTGCTGGGTCTATGTATTGCGTCTTAGCAATCTGTTTGCTACTGCTGCCAGTAAGTTAAAAATTGTTCCTGTAATATTCTTGAATGTCGACGATGAAGGAACACGTATACTTGAAACAAGTTTTTAAGGTAGACGATAGTACAAGAGCCAAATTATCAAACACCTACAGCATGTGGTGTTGAAGCTGTGATATAGACTCAGGTGAAAATAATTTTGGGTTGACATGTGGTGTTGCTCGTGCTCTGTTTTTGTGCTTCTATTGGCCTGATTGCTTTCTAATATTCTTTCTTTTCTTCTGTTGGCTTCTGCCAAACATCTTGTTTTCGTTTTCTCTGATATTAGTTGCCTTTCTTGAGGCTCTGATTTGGAAATTTTTACCCTCTTTTCTTGCCTATTCTGACTAGTTTACCACTTGTCCTTGTTCCGTGGACGTAGTCGATTACCTACGAAAGAAGAAGAATGGTACAATTATCGTCACTCGTCCCTTCACAACGTGATAGAGCTCTGCTTTGGTGCATTGAAGGCGTGATTTCCTATCTTGAAACAAATGCCTAAAGGCTGTGTGCGGACCCAAAAATATTTGCCAACTGCTTGTTGCACGGTCCACAACTTTATAAGGATGCATGACAAAAATGATGCAGTGTTCAAATTCTATAGCAAGGAAGATTTGATTGTTGAGAGTGAGCAAGGCCATAGGAGCTCTTCTCAACAAATCAATGTAACCCCCGCTCAATTGCGAGAAATGGCTAGAGTTCGCAATATTATTGCCCGCCAAATCTTTAATAGCCAAAGGCTTTGATGCATTGGTAGTGAAGCATCCATTGTAGCAGTGGTAAGAGACTCCAAAGGCAGAATTGTCCATTGATAGAATCGGCAGCATTTTACAAGGATCCTTTGGCAGCGCTTGTTTCTCTGTCAGAAATTCATGTTTTTGTACTTTCCTTGCTTGCTTTTATGAGACTATGAGAGTGATTGGAGTGGTTTGATTCAGTTTGACATTAGATTGGTTTGATTCAATTTGACGTTAGATTGGTTTGATTCAATTTGACGTTAGATTGGTTTGATTCAATTTGAATTGTCCAATGGCAGAATTGTTCTACCCCGTATCCTTCTCTCTCTCTCTCTCTCTCTCTCTCTCTCTCTCGTGTATCGTTTGGAATTAGTGGAGAGATTACAAGAGAGACATTTTTAGGAAAAGTAAAAACTGGTTTCAGAATTTTTTTTTTTTAAAACAAATTGACACAAACATATTTTCTGCTTTCACTTTTTTTTTTAGGAAAAGTAGAAATTGATTTTAGCAAATAGAAAACAGAAAATAGAAAAGTGGCAATGTTACCAAACATAGCCATTATATTTGACTTAAAATTTGTCATCTAGGCTTTCTGAACGTGTTTGCCTTAATAAATAATAGCTTTATGTTGTGGAGTGTGGATTATGACATAGCATTATACACCAAGTCATGTTTCTCATGAATTTTGTTAAGCATTCTTTTGCTATTTTCTACAGATTCGTTCATTCTCAAACTAGAATCATGAGCCTTGATCGAGGCTTTTGCCCTTGTTTGTTGAAGGTGTGGCATAAATGCCCTGCAGCCCCATCTCCAATGTATAAACTCTAGCTATATATATTTCTTACGCTTACTGAATTACAAAAACAAAGACAAGCAAAAATACCTCAAATAGAGAATGAAGGGAGCAGCAAAACGGCGATGAAATCGAGCAGCTATTGGCGACGATCAAGAGCAGAGCAAACCCAAAACCCAGGGAGCAGTGAATGGCTAGGGTTTGGGTGGGCGGCTAGGATTTGGTGGGTGGGTGAGCAGACGATCGTCTTCCTCTTTTTTCTTCTTCCGTTAACGAGAGGAGGCAGAGGAGAAGAGTAAAGTTTTTTAGGAACGCTTGAAGTTAAACATGCAACTTGCAAAAGGGTAGTTTTGGAAAAACACTATAGCTTGGAGCGCCTGCATCAAAAAATAAAACACGAATATCAATTCCCTTTTTTTTATAAGTATGTTCATGGGTGAGTTTCTGTTCACGTTTAGCCAATTTCATTTAATGAGCCGATTCACGTTTCGCTAATCTGTTGAATTTCATTTAAGAACCATGTCTGTTGATATGCAATCTTATTCGGGTTGTAGGATGGGAGAACGATTCGTGACAAGGAAGAAGTTTGTCTAATGTTTGATTTCAAAATAACGGACTTGTGAGAATTGGTGCTGAAATTGTATGTGTTTTTTTTAAGCATTTTGGTATCCCATAATTGAATTCTCCAGTTGGATGAATGTATTCTTTTAGTGTTGTACGTTCAGTGGGCATAATAAATTGCATTTTGTTTTTTCTGTATAAGGGGCTTGATCTTCTCATTCTTGTACCACTGTATAAGGGGCTTGAATATATTGTCCAATTTTCACTCAAGCTTTGTATTCACCATTCAGAGAGCAAATCTAGAACCAGACGTTAACGAGGCAAACCAATGAGAACTCCACTAAAAGCGTGATATACATCAACTACTTAGGGCTTGTTTGATAACCTACATTTCAGCACTTAAAACTGAATCAATTAAGTAATAAGTGATTCAGTAGGTTTGATAACGACATTTTACATTGCTTAACAAATTAAGTGCTACTTAAAATGTAGGCTAAAAAGTTGAATGAGCTACTTAATTTTGACTGAATTCTTGTGTACTTACATTTAATCACCATACTACTATCACCACCACTCCACTCCCACCACCACCTCTACCAATCCACCACCACAACTACACCACCATCACCACCACTCCCATATCACTCCATCACCACCACCACCATTACCACACTGCCACCACCACTACCACACCGTCGTCGAACAACCACAATGCCACCATTACACACCTATCACTCCACCGACACCACTCACTGCAACCATTACACCATCATCACTCCACCGCCACCACCACTATCACTCATTGCCACCATTACACCACCATCACTCCACCACCACCATTACACAACTATCGCCACCACTCCAACACCACCACCACCACCACCACCACCACTCCATCACCGCCAACACACCACCACTCCATCACCACCAACACACCACCACAATCACCATTCCACTATTACTATAAGTACATTGTGACCATTAGTAAATTAAGAGAGAATTGTAACTAAAATTAATTTATCAATTTTTTAATTTAGTACTTAATATGTTTACCAAACAGCTTTTTAGTTTAAAAAATTCAGCATTCAGCTTTCAGTACTTAATTTTTCAGCATTCAGTTTCAGTTTTATCAAATAGGCCCTAAAGCTTCACACAGAACAAAAAAAATCTTAACCACCATGTACATACTTCAATTTTTTTGCAGCCCAAAACATGTCAATTAGCTTCAGAAAATTACATACTTCAAAATGCACAATTTTTTTTTCAAAAGGCATGTCAATTAACTCTAGAAAATTACATACTTCAATTAGCTCCAGAAAATATGTCAATATTTCAGTTCATTTAGATCAATTTCTTTACTGAGTCCATGTCCGTCTGGATTTGTAAATGGGAAGAAGTAAACGTGACTGGAAACTATTTTTTTCTTTTGTGATCTGATGCCACATTATTGGGTTTTGAAGGAATTTGAGAGATGAGGAAAATGGGTGGATTTGAAGGAAATTTCCACCTGGGAATTTATAAGTCATTTTTAACATTAGGTTCCCATTTGGATCGAAGCTTACAAGGAGGAAGTTCGAAAAGTTTCAATTCATTCGGTTTTGCAACACCCAGTAAAGTTCCAGAAAAATCAGCCCCTGTTTTCCCTTCTCTCCTCCCCTATTTTTCAGAAAAGCCAACTGTTTTGCAACACCCAGAAATCAAGTATCCAAAATTGAAATAAATCAAGCCACTAATTCAAAGGATTAAATCAAGCCACCAAAACTGAAAAATAATGCCCAATAATTCAAGCAATTAGATCAAGTATCCATAAATTCTAAGTTACAGTCAAACTAACTTCACGAATAAAAAGATACATGGCAACGAAATACATTGATCAGAGCCCTATTTGACTACAGCATCAGACAAATGAACCAAAGCAGAACAGTCAAAAAAATAAATTGGTCGCAGAAATATTACAAATATGATTAAGAGCTACACATAACAGATTCAGCCTCCAAAAGTTGTGGACAACACCCACAAATCAAGTCTCCAAAAAGTTGTGAAAGAACCAATTCTCACAAGTCTCACCCTGCAAACCGAATAGGTAATAATATCAATAGAAGAAATAATTGTAACACCGCAATTTTTCAAATAAATTTCGAAGGCATAAGTTATAAATTTTTGAAAAATTTACTTTATGAAAGATCAAAGTCAAAAACAGATAGTTTAACATAAGGATTCATTTATTACAACTCCAATGTGGAAATACTAAATAGTCTTTATGGTAATGAAATAGACAAAACACAGAGCTGACTCCTAGGCTTGATATGGATTCCAAGCATACTCTAGCTCGACTCCCATCTCCGGATTCTCCTCTGGATAATACTACTCTCCTTCAGGGTTCTGTGTCTTTTCTTAGTTTTTTGCAAAATCTAGCATAGATGCCAGGCAATTCGTACCTGAGTGATAGAGTTTACCCAGTAGAATAATCCAACCCAACTACCTCTCTTACTTTACAGATAGCAGGTAAACAAGATAATGTTGATGCGAAGAAAGGTAAAACAGAGATTTTACACATATACCAATTTATTACTATCCTTTAGCCTAACGTGTGATCTAAGATCTCTTCCGCGAGATCCTTCCTCCCCAACCGCTAGTCATGCCTCCCATGAAGTCACTTACTTATGCTGTCGCAGATACACCTAGGGCCCGATTGAATGCCGTATGTGTTTTGGGTGTATTATTTATGAAGGGGTGATAAGAAGTAAAGGGTATTAGTTAAGAAGGGAGGGCCCACATTGATGTGATATTTATAGAGGGTGTATTAAAAAGTAAATGGCGTGGATGATGTATTAGATAAGTGGGATAAAATAATACTTAGTTTGGACGGAGGATAAATTTGGTGTATAAAGAAGGGTGTGTGATGTAAAAAGCTGTCAACTGACTCTTTTGCCCTTGCGCAGTATTAAAATAGATAATTCATTAGATTAAATATATTATTACAAAACCCAATAAAATTAATTACTTTATCACAATTAAGCAATAATAATTTAGTTTTCTAATAATTTAATTATTTAAAAAATAAATAAAATTTGTGTTTTTAAATTGTTTTATTATCTATTTTATTTATTGAATATTTAGTTTTGTACACAACAAAATAGGAGTCAAAAAAAAGACAAATAAAAGGGTCAGATTTTAGTTTTGTAAAAAAAAATATAAATTAAAATAGGAGTACAATACTTACACAGTTTTCTACCAACCTACCCACCACACCCCCCCCCCCCCCCCTCTCTCTCTCTCTCTGACTACAAAACCCACCCACTTTCCCTATGGACAACTGACACCCAAGGACAATCGGCAAATTTTGAACGAGTAGATCCACACCGACGACGACGGCAACGTTACTTCTCTGTCTCTCTGTCTCTCTCTCTCTCTACTGTAAATGATACCTCCGGCCATAATTTTTTCCCTCTCTCCCTATTTTCCATTTTTTCCGTTCTGTGCATGTACGAAGAGGAGATGAAGAGGGGGGATTAGGGAGGGCAGAAATGGCAAGATTTCACCTGTATTGCCCCAGATTAGTTATGGCTAGCTCCGGAGGTGGCCATAAATTAGTACCCTCTGGCTTGTGTTAACGAAGAAGGGGAGAAACGAATACAGGAGCCCTTAATCTTGCCAAACGGTGGAGTAAGGAACTAATACCTTCGATGGATACAACATCCAATCGGGCCCCTAAATTATATACCAAGCGTGCATCCCAATAACTACAAACAAAGAGAAAGCTTATCGTGCCAAGCCATTACTAAGGTTTGCCTATCTTAATCATCACTTCACAATCACCACTGGACTCCCGCTAGTTTCAAGTCATCATTGGACTCCCGCCAGTTTGGACACTGGGCCTCCATTAGCACCCATCTCAATTCACATCTTAAAAACACGCCTGCAGGCAATCTCTAACATTATAAAACTTTTCAATTTATCCATTACCTAGCAATGTCTAGGTGAATTCTATACGCATACCACTCCATGTCTCTAGGGTTCAATCTAGCATACAAATCAAGAATTTGAACAATATACAAATATTCAAGTTGATAATTGAAATAAATAATAAGCGTAGAAATCACGTAACTTTTTATGAATGGGTCGTTGCCCTTAATCTTGTAAGGCCAAGAAGTTGAATGTAATACAATAATTTTTATCTAATAAATTTTTAATAAAATAAAATAATAATAAATTAAAATAAGCCTAGGCTTGTATTAATTTAATCCAAAAAAAAAATTATTGCACTAGAACGTACAAAAACGGGCAAAAATTAGTGCAATGCTATGGTGATCATCTTTGAATATTATATTTTAGGTATCATATGATATGTCACGAAAGTATGCTATATGACAAAAGAAGCATATTTTACCAAATCAAATTTTTTTTATCTGAATTAAAGGGGCCCAATCAAAAGTAGGGAGTAGTACACTGCACAAAAATTTACCCCATGTTAAGAACAATAAACATTGGCGCCAGCGTCAAACTCAAATCCAATAACCTCTCTCTCTTCTCGCTGCCAACCGAATGCTCCAAACTGGGCCGGTCCTCTGCCTTCCGTCGGTGGTGGGACGGTGCCCAAGCGCCTACCCTATCGTGAACTCCAGCCCGCAAATAGAGCATTCGTGCGTCTTTGGCTTTTCCGGTGCCTGAACATGGAGGAAGTCTCCGACCGTTGTCGAGTGCTTGGAAGGACAGGAACTTCCGGTTGCACATCTTGCAAGCGAACACGCGGCTGGTGGCGGCGCCAACTGGAGAGAGGAGCATGAGGCTGTTGGCCATGGCAAGGAATTGAATGACTTGCTGAGCGTGGGTCTGGGTGTGAAGGGCCGGAGCAGTTGAAGGGAAAAGGGATGTATCCAAACGTGGGCAGTTGGTGACGGGGGTATGGAAGACTGTTTTTAGGTGGTTTTTTTTTTTTGTGTTAAAAAGTCTAATATATCCTCATAATTGTATTACATTTTTTTCTCTTAGGAGGGTATTTATGGAAAAGAAAAATACATGACACAAAAGGAGAGACACCAAAGGGGTGCTCTCCCTTTATTTATTAGAATAGATATTACAATAGATAATGGGTATATTTGTGATGTATTAACGCATTTATAAGTACAAGTAGGCAACAAGGATTCAAATCCTGTTTTAAAAAGGATTGAGAAAAAAAATAGGAAACGAAGTACGTAAAAGGAAAATCGAAGGTCTAGATCTCTAATTGAGTTTCCTTATTAACCAGAAGTTCAGATCCTTTTTCCCCAAGGAAATTTTGCTTCCACTCTTCTTTTTGCAAGTAATCCTTTTCCTAACAGGTTTTGGTTTCCATAGTACAAACCTATTTACATATGCATGCGCTGATTTAGGACTATGTACGTTTTCTCTGTTTTCTGGAACATCTACTTTCTTTGTTTTCAAAACAAAGAAAACTACTTTTCAGACGATTGCTGGGAACTGAGGAAACAAGAAGAAATTTAGTCTCTTTTTTCCATTCTCAAACTCATCAATAATGAATGGTTACTTCTCAGATGATTGCTGGGAACTTATATTCCAAAAACTTAGAGAAGATGATGAGCGTGACTTGGATTCGATATCTTTGGTCTCAAAGCGGTTCCTTTTGATATCTAACCGGGTGAAGCATAGTTTGAACGTAAAAGCCAAGACACACCATCTACTCGTGAGTCTTCTTACAAGATTTCCACTCATCAAAAGCATAGTCATCGGTTCTGTCATCAACAAAGACATAGATGGACTTGTTAATCAGATTGCACGGTCTGGAGTATTGAATCTCCAAGCCATAAGGTTTCAGTTGTGGTGTTCCACAGAACCTCCGCGAGATGGTTTTAGGGCACTTGCGTTGAATAAGAAGATAAAGAACTATTTGAAGGTATTGGATTGCTCTGGACTCTGCTCTATGCAAGACAAGGATTTGGTTTTGCTAGCGGTTCGTTCACACGGATAGAAGAACTCAGGCTTAGAACGGGTACTGATAAATCCAATGATGTTGTGGCACGAATAACAGATGATGGCGTTGATGCTTTGGCATCAAAGCTTAAGGAGTTGCAGAAGATTGTGTTTAAATGTGGTGCTTGTTTCATTACTGACAAATCACTCATTTCTTTATCCACAAATTGTGTGAAACTGAGGAAAATTAGTCTTTTCATATCCAGTAGAGGTCCACATTATGTGACTGAAGATGGCATTGATTTTGTGGTGCAGCATAGTTCCAATTTGACCTCTGTCTCGCTAAAATTGTGGTCGTTACAACATTCTGCATTCTCTTTTGCAATTGGAAATGCATTAGCCAATGCCAAAAATCTGCACTCTCTCACCATGACTCAATAACTCATGTCGGACAAGCGTATTTGTTTTCTTGTCAAAGCATGTCCTCCATTAAGAAAGCTCAAACTTGTTGGCTTCGGTCGCAAGTATCCGGACATCCATGGGGGATTAAAATTTCTTTTGCAGACATGTGAATTGACGCTGGAAGAGTTAACCCTGAGAAGTTGGGCCCTCTCAAACACGGGTATTAGCGATTTGGCTCAGTATTTATCTAATCTAACTTCTATAGATCTTGATGGAGCTTTTGGGTTGACTAGTGTCACCTTTTACACCCTCACAAAAAGTTGCCCTTTACTTGAAATACTTATGACGACAGATTTGGGGGGACAAGAGATAGATACTTTTTCTCCAGATCACTTACATAAAACCTACCGACTGCGACATCTTGATATCTCCGACAATATGTGGATGAATGATACAATGCTCAAAAACTTTGGGCGTGTTTGTCCGAATCTACAATTCCTCAGCGTAAGTCGTTGCCGGCAACTCACCAATTTTGGCATTGGAGAAGTTTTGAGGGGATGCCCTGTAATAAGACAACTAAATATTCATTGTCTTGACGTTTCAGATATTTTTGAGAGACATTTTGACCACTCTGTAGTGAATTTGAAGACTTTAAATGCTTGGGGGACGCAAATCAATGACAAAGGAATGGCAATGATTGGAAATGGATGTCAAAATCTCCAATATTTGGACATTGGATACTGCCACGAAGTGACGGAAAAAGGGGTTATGGAGGTGGTGAGGAACTGCTCAAGACTAAGGGATATAAATCTAATGGGGTGTAAAAAATTGAGCACCAATGTTTTACCACAGATGGAGTTTTCAAGGTTCTCACTATGGAAAGTTGAACAGACGGAGCTGGTTTGATATCAGTGAATAGATGGTAGACACGGTATTGTCCTTCGGGTGCCAGCTTCGCTTGCGTCCAGGACTCTGCTTTGTTGTAATCCTAATTTACGTTGAATTCATATGCTTGTGATCTCCAACATAACTTCGTTTTATTACCCTTTTGTACTTCTAGCTCTTCCATTGTTTACCAGTTTGAATCACTATGAAACAGTTTCTTTTGTGTATCTATTTACTTTGAACTTACCACAACAGTCGGTTCCATACATACAAGGCATCACACCGATGGCACTGTGTTCCTCTGCAAATATTTGTTTCCTGTCTGGAAGAAATAGCAGCTTCTGTTATTACCACTTTATTTTCATCGCGTTGGGACATTGCTGCAACTGATACACTAGTAGAGAAAGAATACCATTCGACGTGTGTCAGCAAAAACTGTTAGATGCTCTGACATACAGTTTAGTTGTATATGAATTTCCTAGTAACAGTCTTACAGATTACTTAGTAATTACTGATTCTGTTAAACAGACGGGAGTTCTTGATACGTTTGATAACCCGACTACCTCGACAAGGAAGGCGAAATTCAAATGACGCAGAAACAGGTGTTTTTGCAAATTCTGAGAAGCTCTCGTGTGAAACTTACTGTTGGACACTAAGACCTTGTATGGTTGTATGTATGAATGTACGAAGGAAAGACTTTCTGCCAAACTTACAAGTGAATATAGGCTATACGTTTACTTCGGTAATGCCATCTCCAGTCATGTGATGTTGACCGCTACTGATTAATGAAAGTCTAATGCTCGTCAGTTTCACTCAATTTATCCCAACTAGACTTATATCCCTCAGTCTTTCACAATTCCTCAACACCTCCATTACCCCTTTGTCTGTCACTTTTTTGCAGAATCCAATGTCTAAATATTGAAGATTATGACACCTATTTTCAATCATTGCCATTCCTTCGTCATTAATTTGTGTGTTTTGAGCTTGCAAAGTCTTCAAATTCACTACAGAGTGGTCCAGATAGCTCCCAAGAACATCTGAAATATTAAGACCACAGATGTTTAGTTGTGTTATGGCAGGGTAACTCCTCCAAACTTTTCCAATTCCAAAATTGGTGAGGCGCATACAACCACTTACATCAAGGAATTGTAGATTCGGGCAAACTTGCCCAAAGTTCTTGAGCGTCACATCAGTCAACCACATATTCCCGAAGATATCAAGGTATCACATAGGGTAGTTTTTATGTAAATAATCTGGAAAAAAAAGATCCATCTCTTGTCCTCCCATATGTGTCATCTTAAGAATTTCAAGTAAAGGCAACTTTTCGTGAGGGTGTAAAAGGTGGCACTAGTCAACCCAAATGGTCCATAAAAATCATAAAAGTTAGATTAGAGAGATTGTGAGCCAAATCGCCAATACAAGAAACTGCTATATCTTGCAAAGAAACGAACAAAAGAAAAGAAAAAAAAAAAAGATAAGGAACACGTTGAGAATATTAGGAAGCACACTTTCAAATTAAATATATGGAAAGCAGAAAAAGGATCCCATACCCACGACTTTAGAGTGATTCAAACAAAACAATTGCTCGACTAGAAGAATATCAAATGCTAAAGCATCTAACTCAAAATTAATTGAGCTGAGAGACCGCTCAATCTTATATACTGATTTTTGAGTAACCAATGTGAAACAAGCTCTAATGTTCAAAAAAAGAAAAACATGAAACAATGGAAGAACTATAGGGTCATAGCTGCAATAAAACAAAGTTTTTCCGCGATCACAAGCATTTGAATTCAAAGTACGCAGAGTCATCAAAGTTTGCGAAGCCGGCATCCGAAGGACAAGGCTCTGTTCATCACCTGTTCGCTCACTTCTTTACACCCAATTGGAGTTATTTCTCGCAGTCTTTCACAATTCCTCACCACCTCCATTACCCCTTTTATCTGTCACTTCTTCGCAAAATCCAATGTGCAAATATTGGAGATTTCGACACTTATTTCCAATCATTGCCATTCGTTCGTCATTAAGTCATGTCACATGAGCTTTCAAAGTCTTCAAATTCTCTACAGAATAGTCAAAACAGCATCCAAAAACATCTGAAACCTCAAGACAATCAATATGCAGTTGCGTTATGGTGGGGCATCTCCTCAAAACTTCTCCAATGCCAAAATTTGTGAGGTGTAGACAATGACTTACACCAAGGAACTAAAGATTTGGGCAAACTTGCCCAATGTTCTGGAGCGTCATATCAGTCAACCAATTATTCCCGCAAATATCAAGGTGTCGCACACGATGGTGTTCCTGCAAATAATTTGAGAAAAATTATCCATCTCTTGTCCTCTCATGTCTGCCATCTTAAGTGTTTCAAGTAAAGGACAACTTTTTGTGATGGTGTAAATGGTGATACTAGTCAACCCAATCAAAAAATTCAGATTTATATAAGTTAGATTAGAGAGATGCTCTGCTAAATTGTCCATACTTGTGTCTGTGAGTGGCCACCCTCTTAGGGTTAACTTTTCTAGTGTCAACTGACACACTTGCAAAAGCATTTTTAATCCACCATGGATTTCAGAATACTGGTCCTTGATGACAATGAGCTCGAGTTTTTTTAATGGAGGACATGCTTTCGCGAGCAAACAAATATGCTTGTTTGAAATGAGATCTCGACTCATGGTGAGAATAAGATTTTTGGCATTGGTAAACGCATTTTCCATTGGAAAAGAGAATGCAGAATTTTGTGATGAGTCTGATGACCACAGTTTTAGAGAGAGAGATGTCAAATTGGGGCTATGCCGCATCACAAAACTAATTCCGTCTCCAGTCACACGATGTTGACTGATGCCCCATATGCCAAGACTGATTTTCCTCAGTTTTACACATTTTGTGGAAAGAGAAATAAGCGATTTATCAGTAATGAAACAAGCATCACCACTAAATGCAATCTGCTTCAACTCTTTAAGCTTTGATGCCAATGCATCAACACCATCATCTGTTATACAACTTATACCTGCTGCAGCCTTGTCATAGGCTGTAGAGTTATGCGCACTAATCCTTAATTCCTCTAGCCGCGGGAAACAATCTCCTATCGAAACCAAATCGTTGTCTTGCATATAGATCAGTCCAGAGCAATCCAATACCTTCAAAGTGTTCTTTACATTGTTATGGAACGCCAGTGTTGTAAAACCATCTCGCGGAGGTTCTGTCCAACCGCTAAACTTTATGGCTTCGAGATTCAATACTCCAAACTCTGCAATCTTATCAACGAGTCCATCTGTGTCTTTCTGGGCATCAGTGTTGATGACTATGCTTTTGATGTGTGGAAATCTTTGAAGAAGATTCTGTAGTAGAGGGAGTGTGTCACCTCTTACCTTTAAGATAAGCTTCACCCGATTGGATATTGAAAGAAATCGCTTTGAGACCAAAGATATTGAATCCAAGTCGCGCTCGTCATCTTCTCTAAGTTTTTGAAATATAAGCTCCCAGCAATCATCTGGGAAGTGACCATGTCTTTGTTTCTTCATTGTTGATGAGTTTGAGAATAAAAAAAGGAGAATAAATTTCTCCTTCTTTGTGCAGTAACGCATATTTATGATATAAGTTGTTGTATGCTAGACTTTATGGGTTCAGATCCTCATCACAAAAAAGGATACGGAAAATAGGGGAAACAGAGTAGGTTAGACTTTATGTAGCCCACGCAATTTACTTCTAGGGTTAATAAACGAACCGAATGAGTCGAACAGTTAACCTTAATTGTTCAAGATTGATTTGAAAACAGAACGAATTTCAAAAGCGGTTCGGCTAACAAGTGCCCCTGAGGCTAAGGGCACAAGTTAAGGTGCAATTAATATGGAATGTTCTTCAATATTTAATGTCATTTTTTAAAATAAAGTTAACAAAATCTAAATAACAGATACTTACTCCACTATTTTAGGGGGGCGGATACCGTCCATTTGCTTGGGGCCAGTTCGGTCCATTTGGTGCATCTGGGCCGTACAAAATGTTTAAAAATGTTTTGAATGGCCCAGATTTAAAGGGATATTTTTATTAAAAAAATGATAATAAACACTCTCTTAAAGTTTGGGCTATCCAAAATACTTTTGGACGGCCTAGATGCACCCAAATGGACCGAATTGGTTCGAAGCAAAAGGACGAAATCCGAGTCCTTATTTTAGCATCTAATTAAAGGGAGGCTTAATTATTCGTCCTAGAAGCCTTCTAGAATTATGATTTCGTCCTCCCATTTTGAGCAAATTATGAATTCGTCCTCGTACTAGTTTTTATCCCATTAATGCCCTTTTGTTGTTGTTATATATATATATATATATATATATATATATATAGAGAGAGAGAGAGAGAGAGAGAGAGAGAGAGAGAGAGAGAGAGAGAGAGAGAGCGTCCAAATTGGGGACGAAACCATAATACTTTTCATCCTCACGTTAATCCCTTTTCGTCCACCTACCAGATCTGCAAAATTCTCGCGTGCACATCCCGAGATTCTTGTTGATGATATTAATCGACCATATCCATCTTAAACAGAACCCATCCATTTGATTTTGGAGCTCAATATTTCGAGAAACCGTAGTCGGTATAAACCCAAACTAGTCGGATACCCAATCTCATCCATCCTCCATTCTTTTGAATACTGGCGGCGCACTACGGCAAATACATTCCCTCGACCTTTCAGAATGGGGTTTTTTGCCAAAAACTTCGCGGTGACAAAAATCAATCAAGTCATATGTGGTTGAAGCCACCGGCGAAAGAAGAAGCTAGGGGATGAAACCGACATGGCCAGAATTCATAAGTCTATCCGTTAAACACCCTTTCATTATTCGGATCCATTGTAAGGTTTTGCCTGTTGGATCTAGGGTTTGCGTATAATACTGATCTGTTTGTGCCCATTCTACTAATTTGTTGTGATTCAGTTGGGTATTCTGCCGATTAAATTACCATCATGTTTTCGTGTTTTATGGATAGTGGTTTATTGTCTGGAAGCACATCATGATGTAGATATGTCAAGTTTCACTAATGAGGTCCATTCCTCAATTGTGCGGGTTATATTCCATGATTTGAATGATAATATTGTGGGAGTGTGTCATGTTAAGTAAATTGGTTTCCCTAGATTAGGAACAGCCATGAAACTAAAATCATGGTGGTAATATAACCACGAAACGATGAAAATACATGTTTTGATGGTAATGTAACCATGTTTCATAAAAATAATATCAAGGAAAAACAAAAAAAAGTGAGCAATTTAGCATGATCAGTACATGGAAAAATGTGGTCAATTTATCATGTTATATTGACCAATGGTGGGTTTGAAGGAAAAATAATCTATGTTGCTAGCAAATTTTGCTGGTCAATTGGTCATTGTCAAGTGATGCAAATTGCTGGTTAATTGGTCATGTTACGATTGCCAATACTAGTTTACATAAAAGTTGGTCAATGTTTAAAAGTAAATACTCCTTCAAACATGATCACTTTATCTTGTCAGATTGGCCAATACCTATTCCTTTTTGGGGATCAATCTAACATTGCAAATTTAAGCCACATAGCTAATGGCCAAATGCATTTTCAGCAAGAACGGTTCTGATTCGACCGTTTTACATGAACCGAATACTTCCATGAACAATTTAATTTATTCAAATCGTGCAAAATTTTGTCAACTGAACATGAAACAATAGCCAATACTAGTTTTGATGGTAAATTATTCATGTTTCATAAATTATCCAGTATTGAGAGGTCATGAAACGGTCGTGAACAGTCACGAAATATTCCATGCTTCATCTGACATAATGGTTTATTTACCATTATTGCAGGAGTTACGCCTCGTGATGTGGAAAATGGAGCTAGGTTGAAACAAAAAAAAAGCGGCTCTAGATGATGCAATAGTTGAGGATATGCCTCCTTTGAAGATAGTTCAGAGAAGTAGTAAAGGTACAAGAACACAAGAAAATCTTGACATGGAAGGGTCTTTCAAGAGAGGCACAAGATCAGAGAGTGTAGCACGAGGGGTTAAGGCAAAACATCCTTGCTCGAGGAAACCTCGAGATGAAAATAAGGGAGAAATACGTGAGACAGCGTATCGGGAAAGTCTAGATGTTATTTTCATATTTTACATGTACCTAATTGGGGTGTCCATTAACTTTTGGGTGGATACTTTTTAATTGGTATAATATAATATATGCAGGTGGTTTTGTGTAGTTGTTTCACTACTATTTTGATTGGCATTCAGAACGTATTAATTTGATTGTGGGCATTTGAGATTTGGGCCACTGATTATGAAATATGATTGGCTCAGGACCATGCATTGGCCAACGTTTCATGGTTAATATACCACCAAAATTTGTAGGTAACATGGCTAACAATATTCTGCAATGATTGATAATGCTGAAATGTTCATGTACGTATTCGATACATGCTGCATGGTGGAATCACCGGAACGATTCATGATGAACAAGGCTTTTGCCATCTACTTTGTGGAATATAAATGGAACGAGCAATCAATGGGATTTTTTTTGTTGGAAATTTGAAATTTTGAAAATCCTCATCTCTTCCCCTGTTATGTCTCACCTAATTCCATAGATGCTTCCATATTCAACCCATCTGTTTCCCATAGATTTAGGAAACAGTTTCCATAAACCACACACCCCCCCCCCCCCGGGGGGTTGAATTCTTACATAGCATGAAAAAAGAGGATGGATATTTAAATATTCCCTAATTAAATATCTACCATAATAACATATACTTACTCCACTATTTTTGCATGTAATTAAATATCTTGCTTGAAGAGAGGCTGTTCGATGAACAATCCGCGGGATAAGCCTCATGTTGTCGCCATTGACCAGGGCTGCTAAATGAACTAGACAGCTCAAGCCAAGTTTGAGCTCGGCTTGAATTTTGGCTTGTTCAAACTCGTTTGAAAAACATATAAGCCAAGCTCAATCACATTTTTTTGTTTGTTTACAAATTCAAGCCAAGCTTGAGCATATGAGTATTTGGCTCGATAGACTCGGGAACAAAGACGTCTTTCCATAAATTATTACAAATACAGGGGTAGATTTAATAAATGCCCCAAAATATGAGATCAATGTCGGCCTTTTATATAGATATATATATTTTCACCAATTTTAAAGTACCAAATAGAAAATATCCTATGTGAGATATGGAAATTTAAGAGTTTGAGGGTTTTAATTTAATGAAGATAGCCAGTAACTAGATTTTATGTTTATGAGTTTTTTTTTGGGGTAAGTGTTATGAGTTTTTTTGGGAAAATGACGGTCCAGGATGTGTTTTGATAATTAATACCCGCCAAGGACATGCTGAGAACATTTGTTAATGCTAAAATGTCCTTGGCGGATATTAATTATCAAAACGCGTCTTGAACCGTCATTTTTCCAGTTTTTTTTCCTAGATTAATGAGGGTAGTTCTTCTTTATGGCCGTTGGTTCTCACCCACTTGTTGACCTCAAACTCATGTGAGCCCCTAGAACTTAGGCACAGCAAGAAATGAACCGAATCGTTTGTAAATTGTTCGAGACTTGATTCAGTCAAAGCTTGTTCGTGTTTTAATTGATTCCTCTATTAAACAAGCCAAATATGAGTGCTTCAATTTTATGCTCATTTAATGAATTGAGGCAAGCATAAATCTAACTGTATTAATTCGCCTCGATTAAGCTCGCAAACCTAAACCATAAATATGTCATGAGAGTTTTTATATAAACTTGAATATGTATAAACTTTTGTATCAATATAGTGAAAATTTTATAACTTGCACAAGTGTAAACTTATACAAGTAATGTACACTTATATTTCTATTTTTTGTTTATAATTTTTCATATGGATGAACTTATTTAGTACCTAACAAGATTTTTGTAGGTAGCTCTAAACTCATAATTCGTAGCAGCCAAGTGCAATTCAAAGCGGCCAAGAGGAATTCGATGCGGCCAAGTGCAATTCAATTCGGCCAAGAGCAATTCGTAGCGGCCAAGTGCAATTTGATGCGGCCAAGAGCAATTCAATGCGGCCAAGTGCAATTCGAAGTGGCTAAGAGCAATTCGAAGAGGCCAAGTACTGTAGTTCAATGCGGCCAAAAGTAATTTGACGCGGCCAAGAGTAATTTATAGCGGCCAAGTGTAATTCAAAACGGCCAACAACAGTTAGAAGTGGCCAAGTGTAGTTCGATGCGTCCAAAAGTAATTTGATTCAGCCAAGAGTACTTTGTAGCGGCAAAGTACAATTCAAAGCGGCCAACAGCAATTTGATGCAGTCAAGAGCAATTTGAAGCGGTCAGGTACAATTTGAAGCGGCGAAGAGTAATTGATGCATCCAAAAGTAATTCGATGCTGCCAAGAGTAATTCGTAGCAGGCAAGTGCAATTCGATGCATCATTAAGGCTCGTGAACAAGTTCAAGTTCGACTCAAACCTAGGCAACCTCAACTCGATCGAGAAAGCAAGTCCAAACTGGGTGGGCAGCCTTCATGGTTAGTACAAAAAATGGTTGGCATCATTACTCAACGGATGATTTTATTTTTGGACTTAGAAGTATTGTAGAGTCTTTATATGTCAAGTCGGGTGTGTGTGTGTCTGTGTGTGTGTGTGGGGGGGGGGGGGGGGGGGGGGGTGGTTGGTGGTTTGCTAGTGTGGGCTGGTGAGTAGGTCTGGGTTGAGTGAGAAAATTTTGGTTGCAAATCGGGTATGACGTGGTACCCGTGCAGCTCATCCGAGCCAAGCAACCGACAGTTCGGTTGTATTTTTGGATGGCCCGAATGCGCTGCACGGTAACCACGTCAGCAATACTCTATTTGCACCCAAAAATTTCTCGGATTGAGGAGTTTTTGATGGGTTTTGTCTTGGTCTGTGTTGGAGTCTTCTGTGTCTGTTATCATGATCGTGGTGGTTTGGTGAGTCTTTTGGGGTAATGAGAAGCTTGCCACACTAAAGCTTAGTTAACTTTTGTTAATGTAAACTCATTGGGGCCAGTCCTGAGATGGTATTAGGGCACTGGACTGTGCTCTATGCAAGACAAGGATTTCCTAAAGATGATGGCGTTGATGTCTTGGTATCAAAGCTTATGGAGTTGAAGGAGATTGTGTTTACAGTTTATGCTTGTTCCATTACTGATCGATCAATCCCTTATCTCTTTATCCACAAATTGCGCGAAACTGCGGAAAATTTGTCTTTGCATATACAGTAGCTGTCAACATTATGTTACTGAAGTTGGCATTGATTTTGTGGTGCGGCATAGTCCCAATTTGACCTCTCTCTCGCAAGAGTTGTGGTCGTTACAACGTTCTGCATCCTTTTTTGCAATTGGAAACATGTTAGCCAATGCCAAAATTATGCACTCTCTCACCATGACTCAAGAACTCATTTCGGACAAGCGTATTTGCGTAGTTGCCAAAGCATGTACTCTGTTCAGAAAGCTCAAACTTGTTGGCTTCGGTGGCCAGTATCCTAAAATCCATGGGGGATTAAAATTTCTTTTGCAGGCATGTGAATCGACACTGAAAGAGCTAACCTTGAGAAATTGGGCCCTCTCAAACATGGGTATAAGCGATTTGGCTCAATATTTATCTAATCTAATTTCTATAGATCTTGATGGACATTTTGGGTTGACTAGTGTCACCTTTTACACCCTCACAAAAAGTTGCCCTTTACTTGAAATAGTTATGATGTCACATTGATGTAGAACACGTGGAGGCCCAATTCCATGATCAGTTGGACCGAGCCAAGCAACGAAAGTCCAAACGGTGTTTAATTTCGGATTACCCAAATTGGCTAAATTCGGACGAGTTCGGAATCGGCCCAAACTTGGTGGGCTGACTTATTTTCGCGCTCTGGTCCATACTCATAACCCTAAAGGTTGATGATGAATGGTGTTTTTTGGCCTAATTTCTTCGTTTAGGCTTTCAATTGCGTTATTTTGCTATTTTAGGAAAGATTTGTTTCGTTAATAACTCTTAGTTCGTAATTCCTTTTAAGTTGATTCTTTTTGGGAAAGTCTTGTTTTCCTTTCCCGTTTTCAGTTTTAGGAAAAGCCCCAAATTATGGGACTTTTTATTTTCCAAGTTTATTTTTAGGGTTTCTAGGGTTTCGGCCTATATAAGAGGTTGTAACCTAATGTTTATTTAAAAACTTTCATACTTTGATTAATAATATTGCAGATATTTTTCTCTTTCATTCTTGTGCGCAAGAATTGCTCATTGCGACGAGTTATCTATCTCGTTTGGATTAGAACGCTAACTAATCTCTTGTGAATTCCGCTGCATCAAGGGGTATCAGAGCAAGGCTTCACCTGGCTTGATGGCATCAAACGCAGAAGAAGACACACCCATTGACGTTGGTCGTGGGATTACTGACCTAAGGAGGATGGTGGAGGATCAACAGGCACAATTAACAGAGATCCGTCAGGATACTTATACTCATTTCGCTGAGATCCGTGAGTTGCTGCAGGAGTTGACTTTACAAAATCCCTGAAGGCCAGACAGGGTTAGGGAGGAACGTGCGTTGGGATTTGCCCATCGCTAACCTCGTAACCAGGATCGGAATCGTGCCGGAGGATTTGCCCGAGGCGCAACCGGTCGTCATCAGATGGTAATACATGAAGCTGAGAGCGAAGAATTTGAACCTGAGGATAATGAAGAGCAAGAAGACCGTCCCATCGGGCGACAACAACAGAGGTTCGATGATTACCGCATGAAGGTGGACCTTCCCACGTTCAACGGTAATTTACAGATGGAGGAGTTTCTTGACTGGGTTTCAGATGTCGATAGGTGCCTTAATATGATGGAGGTTCTCGAGTCGAAACAAGTAAAGATGGTCGCTTATAAACTAAAGAGCGGCGCTGCAGTTTGGTGGGACCAATTGCAATCGAGACGGCAGAGGCAAGGAAAGGAGTCTGTAGCAACATGGCGCAGGATGAAACAGCTTATGATGGAGAGGTTCTTGCCGTCTGACTATGACCAACATCTGTTCCGGTCATATCAGAACTATTCGCAGGGATCCAGGTCTGTTTTTTATTACACAACTGATTTCAATTGACTCTCAGAACGTAATAATCTGAGTGAGGTTGAAAGTCAGCGGGTAGCGCGGTACATTAATGGGTTGAAGCCCTCAATTCAGGAAAGAATAGGGTTGCAGCCAGTTTGGGAAGTTGACGACGCCCTTAACCTGGCGATAAAGGCCGAACAGATGGAACGCAAATTAGCCAATTCAGGGTACCGTCGAGAGTCGTTTGTTCCTGCTGCTGATAAGGGGAAGGACAAACCGCAAACAGTGTCTGCTTTTCAACCTAAGGTTACAGTTGGTGGTGGTTCTAAATTTGGAGGAGCTAATCAGGCAGGTAGCTCTAATAACAGAAACATGACTAAAGCCCCTAATCCATATGCCAAGCCCTTTGGAGATAAGTGTTTTCGGTGTAGCAAGCCTGGTTACTGCTCCAATGAGTGTCCAGATCGGAAGGTGGGCCTGGTAGAAGAGGGTGGTGAAGAAGATGGGCCAGATGAGAATTGGCCAGAAGAAAATTCTTATGATGTAGAATATGCAGAGGAGGACGGGGAACGAGTGAATTGTGTGGTGCAACGAGTGCTGTTCGCGCCGAGAGCAGAAAATTCCAGTCAGCGTCATAATATCTTTCGGTCAAGTTGTTCCATCAATCAGAAAGTATGTGACTTAATCGTGGACAGTGGGAGTTGTGAGAATTTCGTGGCAAAAAGACTGGTGGACCATCTGAAGTTGCCAACCGAACCTCATCCCTTTCCATACAGCATCGGTTGGATAAAGAAAGGCCCCACGGTGAAGGTAACAGAAATCTGTAAACTTCCTCTTTCAATTGGGAAAATTTATAGATCTGAAGTTATCTGTGATGTAATTGAGATGGATGCTAGCCATGTACTGTGTAGAGACCCGTATTTAATTTAATTAAGTTTAATGTTTATAAATGGAGAAATATGAAATAATTGTGTTTATGTAATTTTGGGCTAAAGTGTTAGAATTGATTGTGGAAGGATGCAATGTGTAATTAACATATTTATGGGTATATATAGGAGGGTGAGAGAGCATTGAATCATTTTTCTCCCCCACCCTCTCACCGACTCTTTCTCTTTCTCTCGGTCTCTCTTGCTCTCTCTCCAAATTTCACCAAATTTCTCTCAAAACCCACCAAAATGACCTTCAAACCTTCATCCTCTACGCGTAAGGTGGTCCGTACCACGTTGGTTTGAGCTCGGAGGAGTCGTATTTCGTTCGAATCAAGGTTTTCGAAAAGCTAGGGCTCGTATCTTTGTGGGTTTCGTCCTTCGACCTCGAGGTAGGGATTCTACCTCTCAATATATGTAATAGAAGTGTTCTCCTTGCTTGAAATCGTGTCCTTGGTTGTTGTGGTTGTGGTTGTTGTTGTTGTGGTGGAAATCGTCGAAATCTGCAGAAAATCTGGGCGAACACCCATTTGTATCGATACTGCTCTGTTCAGTATCGATACAGGAATCTCTGGAATGCTCTTAGCTACTGTCGTATCGATACTGATTTAATCAGTATCGATACAACGTGCTCTTGAACGTTTTTAGCCCACGTTGTATAGATACTGAAATTCTCAGTATCTATACAACAGTAGCCTATCCCAGCCATGATTCTTTGCTTCAAACTTCATTGTTTTGGCTCCCGATCATTTCTAACTTGTTCTAGACATCACCAAATCACTCCATAGTATTGTTAATCTTATTCCTTGAGTTCGTTGTGTGTCCTTTGCATCCCTTGTCCTTGTTCGATAAATTTTGATATCGATTAACGCATGAACTTCGCTTGAATTGAATTGAATTGAAATGACACGTTATGTGAGTACGAGATTCTTGGACATTTATCGACACAACGATGAACATTCGGGGCCCATCGACGGGTGGGTGCCTGGCAGGGGATATCAGGGTCCCATAATTAGCCTGGCAGGAGCTAATGCTCATATTGAATATTCAAGGCCCAACCTTCTACAGGTGGGTGCTTGGCAGGGGATATCAGGGTCCCATAATTAGCCTGGCAGGAGCTAATGCTCATATTGAATATTCAAGGCCCAACCTTCTACAGGTGGGTGCTTGGCAGGGGATATCGGGGTCCCATAATTAGCCCGGCAGGAGCTTCAGCTCATGACACATAACGCGAGGTGACATTGGACGCATGGGAAATTGATATGATTGGAGGTTGAGGCGTTTACCAAATTTTGTATCGAGTATGTTGGATTGTTAAACCTTGATTATTGCTTATCGTGTGGTCTATATCCCGTTCTTGCCTGGTGATCGTTCTTGCATTTCTCTTGCATATAATGTTAGCGTAGAATTTCCTACTGGGCTAGTGTAGCTCAAACCTATTATTATTTTCAGGTACCAACACAGGACAATAGCATGCATGCTCAGAGTGCTTGGATGTGATCTTTATTTTGAAAGCTAACGATTGAAGAGTTACTTAGGCATCTTTGTAAATCCTTTTTTGAAGATGTATTAGTAACTTGATTTGTAAATCTTTTGACGATGGAATATTGTAAGGCTTAACTCTTGAATATTCAGTACTTATGTTAATTTGGGCCTCGGAGCCAAAAATGTAATATTTTGGGAACGCTACATTGCTCCGGTTATCGTACGGATTCTGGCAAGGATTTATCTACGAAAATCGTTTATATTTATGATGAAAATCGAGGGTGTGACATACTGTTAGGTAGGCCCTGGCAGTTTGATGTTGATATTGTTTATAAGGGTCGTGATAATACTTATAGTTTTAATTGGGAGTCACATAAGGTTGTTATGGCTCCTTCCAGTCATAAGGAGCCTGTCAAACCACCTAAAACAGAGGGGTCTTCATTTCTAACAATTGCTAGTTCCGAAGCTGAATTTGTGATAGATTTCAAGGAGTCGGAACAGGTTTATGCTATGGTGGTGAAGTCGCTGGTTGTGGAGGAAAGGGACAAAGCAAAGATTCTGATAATTCCTGTACCTGAAAAGATACAGCCATTATTGGAGGAATTTGAGGAGCTTGTTACTGATGACGTGCCTAATGAGCTCCCTCCAATGAGGGATATTCAGCATGCTATTGATTTGGTGCCTGGGGCAAGTCTGCCCAATCTACCACATTATCGGATGAGTCCGAAGGAGAATGAGATTCTGAGGGAGAAAGTAGAGGAGTTGCTGCAGAAGGGGCGCATTCAGGAGAGTCTGAGTCCATGTGGTGTTCCAGCCTTATTGACACCAAAGAAAGATGGGAGTTGGCGTATGTGTGTGGACAGTCGGGCCATCAACAAAATAACCATCAAGTATAGATTTCCAATTCCTCGCCTGGACGATATCCTTGATATGTTAGATGGGTCAAAGTGGTTTTCGAAGATTGATTTGCGGAGTGGATACCATCAGATTCGTATCCGACCGGGGGACGAATGGAAGACGGCGTTCAAAACTAAGGATGGCCTGTACGAATGGTTGGTTATGCCATTCGGCCTTTCTAATGCGCCGAGTACTTTTATGAGGGTGATGAATCAAGTTCTGCGGCCTTTCACCGGAAAGTTTGTCGTTGTTTATTTCGACGACATACTGATCTATAGCAAGTCCGAGGAAGAGCATGTGTGCCAAGTGCTGATGGTGCTGCAAGAAAATAAGCTGTAAATCCAACTCAAGAAGTGCAGTTTCTTGACTCGCAGCTTGTTATTCTTGGGCTATGTGGTAAGTTCTGAAGGTATTCATGTAGATGAAGAGAAGGTTCGAGCTATTCGTGATTGGCCAACGCCTAAATCTGTTACGGAAGTGAGAAGTTTCCATGGATTGGCCACTTTCTATAGGCGATTCATTCTAAATTTCAATACTATCGTAGCACCAATCACGGAGTGCTTGAAAAGGGCAAGTTTCTGTGGGGAAGTGAAGCGGAGCAAAGTTTTGCACTGGTTAAAAAACGGCTTTGTACTGCACCGGTATTAGCTCTGCCTAGTTTTGAAAAGATTTTTGAGGTTGAGTGTGATGCTAGTGGAGTTGGTATTGGGGCTGTTTTGTCCCAAGAGAAGAGGCCATTAGCTTTCTTTAGTGAAAAGCTGAGTGAAGCTAGACAAAAGTGGAGCACTTATGGTCAAGAATTCTATTCTGTGATTCGCGCTCTCAAACATTGGGAGCATTATCTGATTCAGAGGGAGTTTGTGCTATACACCGATCATCAAGCACTGAAGTTCATCAATAGCCAGAAGAAGTTAGACAGTATGCATGTGCGCTGGGCTACGTTCTTGCAGAAATTTCCATTCACTATTCGACACAAGTCTGGGGTGTCAAATCGGGTGGCTGATGCGTTGAGTCGTCGGGCTGATTTGTTGGTGACTTTGGCCCATGAAGTTGTGGGCTTTGAGTTCTTAAAAGAGCTGTATCCAGAGGATGAGGACTTCAAAGAAATTTGGGCAGTGTGCGTTCAGAATCGGCCTGTTAGTGACTTTCATGTTACTGATGGGTACTTGTTTCGTGGCAATCGTCTTTGTATTCCTCAATCTTCTTTAAGGGAAAGCTTAATCCGAGACCTTCATGGTGGAGGGTTAGGTGGACACTTAGGGAGGGACAAGACTGTTGCAAGTTTGGAGGAGCGCTATTTCTGGCCACAACTAAAGAAGGATGCTGGAAATTTTGTGCGGAGGTGCTACACTTGTCAGGTATCTAAGGGTCAGTCTCAAAATATTGGTCTTTGTACTCCTTTGCCTGTGCCTAATAATATTTGGGAGGATCTGTCTATGGATTTTGTGTTGGGACTACCTCGTACCCAACGAGGAGTAGATTCTGTATTTGTGGTAGTTGACAGGTTTTCTAAGATGGTGCACTTTATTGCTTGTCGAAAGACATTGGATGCCTCACATGTGGCTCGATTGTTCTTCCGAGAGGTAGTTTGGTTGCATGGGGTGCCACAGTCTATTACCTCTGATCGGGATGTGAAGTTCCTTAGCCATTTTTGGGTGACTCTGTGGAGGATGTTTGGAACTTCACTGAAGAGGAGTTCAACTGCACATCCACAAACTGACGGACAGACTGAGGTGACTAATCGGAGTTTGGGGAATTTGATTCGCAGTATCTGTGGTGACAAGCCGAAACAGTGGGATCATGCTTTGCCACAGGCTGAGTTTGCTTTCAATAGTGCAGTTCATAGTGCCACGGGAAAATCACCTTTTTCCTTGGTGTATGTGACATCTCCAAAACATACAGTGGATTTGGTTCATCTCTCGCGGGGTCCCGGGGTTAGCATTGCGGCTGAGACAATGGCTAAGCAGGCTCAAGAGGTGCATGAGCAAGTGAAACAGAAGTTAGCTGAGACTAATGCGAAATACAAGAGGGCTGCAGACAAGCACAGGCGTGAGAAATTGTTCAAGGAAGGGGATTTTGTAATGGTGTTCTTGCTCAAGGAACGGTTTCCAGTGGGGACCTATAACAAGCTGAAGCCCAAGAAGTATGGTCCGTATGAAGTTTTGAAGAAGATTGGTGATAATGCTTATGTGATTGATCTTCCTGATTCCATGAAGATTTCAAAGGTTTTCAATGTTGCTGATTTATCTGAGTATCATGCTGAGGAGCCGCTGTATCCAGACTTGAACTCGAGATCGAGTTCTTTCGAAGAAGAGGGGACTGATGTAGAACACATGGAGGCCCAATTCCATGATCAGTTGAACCGAGCCAAGCCCCGAAAGTCCAAACGGTGTTTAATTTCGGATTACCCAAATTGGCTAAATTTGGACGTGTAACGACCCTGATTTTCGGTCAATAAAAATTTCGTTAAATATTTGAATTTTATTTTTATTACTTCGATTTACTTTTAAAATTTCTCTAATTTGTCATAATTACGCTTTTGCCCTTGAAATTTGGTTTCTTTACACTTTAGCCCTTGAATTTTCATTTTTTGCACTTTAGTCATATTTAGCAAGCCTAGTTAGCTTCTAACCATCCGGTTAAAGAAACTAAACTAGTAAGCCATCTAGTTACCACAAATGGACCATTTTGCCCTCATTGAACCTTTTGAACCCTAGACAAAGTATTGAATATTCTTTTTCTTTTAATTATTTTGGTTTTATTCTTTGTCCATTGGACAATAAAAGTTAGGGAAACTATTATCCATTGGATAATAGAACCCCAATTGTTTATTTTAAAAGTATACTTGGCCAAAGTACTAAGAATATTAAAGAAAATACTTTTTAATTACTTGAAAGTACTTTTGGGGATTTCTTTAGTATATAATGACCTAATAACTATTATCCATTGGATAATAGATGTTAGGGGAATTTTTAACCATTGGACAAAAGGGTGAATCTTTCAAAGTACCATGGGGTTTAATTAGTTTAATACTTTCTTTTAAACCATGTGTGAAAGCACAACCATTTTTAATTAGAGAGGTACATGGTACCAAGATTTCCTATGTACCCTTAAACTATTTTCTAATGGGGTTTTGAACTTCCAATTGTACAAGCGTACCATGTATATATTATTTAAGTACTTAGAAGGTTAAAATAATGCCCTTAGTACCATGTGCTTATTAGTTGGTTTAAAAAGTGAATCTTAGTCCTTTAAATCTCTTTGATCTTTAGTACAAAAAGTACTATACTTTATTTGTATTCTTGCATGTGTTATATATATATGTGTGTGTGTGTGTGTGTGTGTGTTGTACCTTGCAAGAGAGAGAGAGAGAGAGGGAGAGAGGAGAGAGCCGAATGGGAGGAGAGAGGGGAGAATTTCGGCCAAGGGAGGGGAGAGAGAGAGAGAGAGAGGAGGAAGAAAGAAGAAGGGATTTGATTGTACCATGCTTGATCTTTCAATGTACTTCAAATCCATGGGGAAACTTCCTTCCTAGCTAAGACTTAACCTCCATTGTCCTCTCTTGTACATCTACCAATTGTTTAATCTTGTTCACACCTCCTTGCCCACCAAGTCTTCCAAGAATCAATCCTAGCCATAGGATTTGCCTTTGATCTTCCAAGATTCATGACAAGTGTCAAAGAGAGGGAGAGAGAGAGAGGGGGGCCAGCCATTGAGAAGAGGAGAGAGAGCCAAGGTTTTGCCTATAAATAGAAGCTCATTCCAAGCATTTCAACTCACACCTTCAAGCTTGCTCTTCCTTCTCTCTAGAAACCATTCCTGGCAGCCTACTGCCTTTCGGAATTCCTCAGTTTTCTCCTGTTTTGAGTAGTTTTTAGAACCAACTTCCTTCTGAAAAGTTGTAGAACACTTCGAGAGCTTCAAGTTAGGCTCAAGAACCACCCCAATCGGTCAAGAAATGACCAAGATATTGGCCTCCGAAGTTCAGTAAAATCTCGGATTCCCAATTTCCAGACAGCTTACTGTCTTCTCCTTTCTCACCATTTTTCTCCTACCTAGAGTAGTTTCTAGGATTAACTTCCTTCACGGAAGTTGTAGAGCACTTCTAGAACTTCGATTTCAATCCAAGAACAATCGTATTCGGCCAAAGATTGACCGAGTTACTGCCATCCGAAGTTCGGTCCAGATTCACCGCCCGTAGAACTTTTCAACTTGCTTATTCGGCCCCGACTAGTTTTGGATCAAGGTAGGATCTTCTTAACTTCTATTCCTAAGTATAAGTAGGTTATTTTGAATTACTTTTCATCTCAAGTATTTGTATTTTGATCTTTAAGATGAATATGAGCATGCATAGATGAATTGCTTGTATTACTTGTGATATATTCTAGAGTTGGATGATTTTGTTTGTTTAAATTCAAGATTTCGATGAACGTTGAATGATTGATTGTGTGGGAGTCCTACGGCGGAAGTCTATGCATGATAACGAGACACGAGAACCGAGAATGTAGAAACATGACACATAGGGTGTGGTTAACGAGGAAGAAAATATTTTAGAAACTACATAATGACCATTTTTGGTGGCATTATGTGTGTGTGTGTGTTCCAATGGGACTCCGGATTAACGGATCCATTGTGAGGTTGTGTGCGTTCCCATGGGATCCCGGACCGGCGGAACCATGGTGAGGTATAGCTTGGTTATCTGTGGAGAGGAGCCAATGCAATGTGTGCCAATGGGAACCCTACGCGGCGGAACCATTGTGAGGATACTCGGGAACCCGGCGCGGCGGAACCGAGGTTGGGTGTGTGGCTTGGTTATCCGCGATACGGAGCCAATGCAAATGATTTTGAAAGGCTTGGTTATCCGCGGTATGGAGCCAACGCAAATGATTTTGAAAAATTGATTCGTAAGTGGAAAATGTTGACACGGTCTACGATGAGTCGCGTAGGAGAAACATGAGAATCTTGGACACCAACGATAGATGATTAACGAAATTTGAATTTGTGATTGTTAGTTGTACAGTTGGTTGGGTAAGAATTTCCTATTGAGCGTTGTAGCTCATGGTGTTATCTTGTGGTGACCCTGACATATTATATCGGTGGCGATGCTGGTATAATGTGTCAGACCTTGTAGATGATCAAGATGAACAGTTCGCTTGGAGGCCTTCGAAGCAAAGGAGCTTGCCAGGATGGAGGAGCGAGCGGAGCAGTAGTTAGGAGTCTTAGTTTCTCCTTTGTTAAATGAATGTACCCCTTGATGTATTTATGTGTAATAATGAGCTGGACTCTCTTTATTATGTAATAAATGCCTCATTAACGTACCCAAAAATTGGGGCCGTTACAGGACGAGTTCGGAATCGGTCCAAACTTGGTGGGTTGACTTATTTTCGCGCTCTGGTCCATACTCATTACCCTAAAGGTTGATGATGAATGGTGTTTTTTGGCCTAATTCCTTCGTTTAGGCTTTCAATTGCGTTATTTTGCTATTTTAGGAAAGATTTGTTTCGTTAATAACTCTTAGTTCGTAATTCCTTTTAAGTTGATTCTTTTTGGGAAAGTCTTGTTTTTCTTTCCCATTTTCAGTTTTAGGAAAAGCCTCAAATTATGGGACTTTTTATTTTCCAAGTTTATTTTTAGGGTTTCTAGAGTTTCGGCCTATATAAGGGGTTGTAACTTGATGTTTATTTAAAAACTTTCATACTTTGATTAATAATATTGCAGAGATTTTTCTCTTTCATTCTTGTGCGCAAGAATTGCTCGTTGCGACGAGTTATCTATCTCGTTTGGATTAGTACGCTAACTAATCTTTTGTGAATTCTGCTGCGTCACACATACAATGGGACAAGAGATAGATACTTTTAGTCCAGATTCCTAACATAAAAACTACCAACTGCGACATCTTGATATCTCTGACAATATGTGGGTGAATGACACAACGCTCGACAACTTTGCGCAGGTTTGCCCGAATGTACAGTTCCTCGGTCTAAGTGATTGTCTGCGCCTCACCAATCTTGGCATTGGAGAAGTTTTGAGGGGATGCCCAGAAATAAGACAATTGAATATTTATTGTCTTCAGGTTTCAGATATTTTTGGGGGACATTCGGACAACTCTGTAGTGAATTTGAAGACTTTGAAAGCTCGTGGGACACAAATCAATGACAAAGGGGTGGCAATGATTGGAAATAGGTGTCGAAATCTCCAATATTTGGACATTGGATACGGCAACAAAGTGACTGGTAAAGGGGTAACGGAGGTGGCGGAGAACTGCGCAAGACTGAGGGATATAAATCTAATCGGGTGTGAAAAAGTGAGCACCTATATTTTACCTGATCAGTGGCTAGGATGGTGTTTTCAAGGCCCTCACCAAAGAAAGTTGAACAGATGGAGATGGTTTGATCTCAGTGAATAGATGGTAAACACAGTCTTGCCCTTCGGCTGCCAGCTTAGCGTTCGCCCATGACTCTGCTCTGTTGTCATCCTAGTTTACGTTGAATTCATATGCTTGTCATCTCCAGCAAAAAACAATGTAATTTTAATTTTTTTTTTGTACTTAATTTTTTAAATTTTTGAACGATTTAATAGTAAGTGGGCAACAAAACATGAGGTTGGGAAGGGCAACCCAAATGTCGGGATCGGCACTGCCAAGACCAAGAACCAATCACAACTATCACCGCCTCATAGCCATTGTTTCACCGCCACCAGTATCGCGTCACCATACCACCACCACCTAGAAGCCATCATTTCACCATCACTTTTCCACCAGCAATACTTCATCGCCACTATCACCACCTATAGTCCAAAACAGAAACCTCTTCCTGGGTCAAGCATCTTCATAAGTCTGAAGCCAAGCCAATTTTACGATAGACTGGAAACTGATGATCAAGCAAGTAGCACTAGCTTTTGAATGTGGCAAGCTCGCGAAGTTAGGTTGGGCATTTATTTTGCAGCTTTAAGGTTAAAGTGCGCCTAGGGCGCACGTAATTGCGCCTGCGGCGCATTGTGCAAAACATAGCCCGCATTAAAAAATTTCAAGTCTTTCAATTTCAATATAATTTTGGATCCAAATTACTGAGGTAAGAAATTAGACTCAACAAGCTTTTCAACAATTAAAATCACGCACAAATCGAAGTTCGAGAGTACTCGTGGCAAGCCTACGAAGTTAGGCCTTTTTTTTTTTGCAGCTTTGAGGAGCGCCTGAGATGCATGGAATTGCCTAGGGTGCATAGGCGTGCGCCTGGGGCGCATGTAATTGCGCCTGAGGCCCTCTTCGAAGTGCGCCCGGGGCGCATAGGCGTGAGCCTGGGATGCAGGTAATTGCGCCTGAAGCGCATTGCACAAAACATAGATAAGTCATGATCTCTTCCCCTCTTGCCCGACCATGCCCCTTCTTTTCTTCTTTCGTCATCTTGGGTTTCTGCTACGTCTTGGTGAACTTTACGGCTCCATTAAGGACCAAACTCACAAACCTTTCCACTTTGTCTGCGTTCATCTCACCATCAAATGCCGCATACTTCTCCATTTGAAGTTTCAAGGCGATTAAGACTCCGTCTTATGATTTGAATCCTAATATATATATCGAGTGAGTTTAGAAATGATAGATGCTTAATTGGATGCATCCAAAAGCACATGGGAAATAGAGTCCCCGGAAATGGAGGCAGACTCCATCACCTTGATAGTGGATTCTGAGAAAGCTCAAATCATGCAGCAAATAAAGAAATTAGTCTTTTAGGGCAGTTGCCAAACCCTCGAAGGAATATATTTTGCAAGAAACACTGACTCACCCAAGTTGAATTTTTTCACCCCAACCAACATTCGCACGAATTTATGTTTCGTCACAATTGACATTTGGTCTTGTTACTGTAAATTTCACACCTTGAGAATTTTATACAGATATACTTCTCAAATGGTAGTTCTCGTATTCATATAAAGTATAACACGTCCATCTTAAGAATTTGAATATTTAAAAAAAGAATTCTTAAAGAACTTCAGCTCTAAAAAGGCACCGATAAAAACTCCTAGTACTTTTTTTTATCTGAAACAAAGGATGTAAGAACTTCCAATATTGCATTTCAAGTTTACTCAAACAGCGCTTAAATGAAGGAGTGTTAATTAGTGAAATTTTAGTAGTGTGAGAGGGAGATGCATCGTTCCAATTTTATCAGATGTCACGGCAGCGAGACGGCCAGGCACTGATGAAACAGGACACGAAGGGGGAGACCATACTAAAGGAAGAAATAGGAGAGCAGGGAAAAGGAAGGATAGTTTCCTTTATAGTCACCACAAAGCGGCATCAATTGAGTTAATAGGTAGTACAAAGGAGCTAGCTTCATCAAAATAACAAACTATTCAGATTTGACTTATTTGACTAACCTCTGATAGAATCTATCCAGCCTGCCTTTCGCTCTGGACGACTTATAAACACCAATGACACAAACAGAAGTGGTCTCTCCACAAAGAGCATCAAAAATTAGAAGCTGCCAGTAGGGGGTATGTTTTTAATGGTGGTGGTAAAATAATGGTGCGCGACTAGTGGTGGAGCGATGGTGGTGGAGTGGTAGAGACCTAGTTGTGGTGGTGGCCGTTAATGTGTGAAATGATGGAGTGGTGCGCTGAAGGTGCGGTGGTGAAGTGATAGTGGTCGACGTGTTCATGAGGTGGCCATAATAGAAATGGTGAATTCAAAGAGTGGTCAATTAATGATGGTAGTGGTGGTGTGGTAGTCGTAAGTATCAGTGAAGTTATAGTGTTTGTGGATATTCATATTTCGCTTCGTAAATATACAAGTCCGACTTTTGGCGAATCTCCATGATGAAACTGTTTTCGTATGCTTTGATGAAGTGTGTAAACCCTAATTAACTCTGTGAAACTCTAAATTAATAAAGTAATATGTTTGAACTAGGAAGTGAGTACCGAATGAAATTTGGAATGAGTAGAAGGGCGCAAAAATATTTTTTTAGCCTTAGTGGCTCCAATGATCTTTCACCGGAAAAATATTTACAAGCCTTAGTGAACCTCATGAGGCAGAACTGAGGAGTTTGGACTTTCATAACCGTCATTGTGAAGAGTACGATGATTCCGGTTTGGAAAATGACAAAGGCCACGCCATATAACAACCATTTGTTACATTTTTGGCTTCGAAGCTCGGATGAGGTTGCTTTGCCCGCTCTTGGTCGCTCCAGTAATAACCGTTGGCGGGTGCCAAGGGATACCCTGCTTTGTATTCCACTGCCATAGGACTTGTTTTGGGAAATTGGTTTTAGTTTTGCTGGTTGAATTGAGAGAGTAGGAAAGGGAATTCGGATTACTTAGCAGCGTTGAATTACATTTGGCCGCTACTAATTTTACTTGGCCGTGTCTTTTTACAGTTGGCCGTTACATGTTACACTTGGCCGCGTTGAATTGCACTTGGCCGCGTCGAATTGGATGCGGCCAAGTGCATTTAGGTGTGGCCAAGTGCAATTTGACGCGGCCAAGTGCAGTTCAATGCGGACAAGTTTAATCAAAGTGGCCAAGTGTAGTTCGATGCAGACAAGTGTAAATCGAAGCGGCCAAGTGCATTTCGATGCGGCCAAAAGGAATTTGATGTGACCAAGAGCAATTTGTAGCGACCCCAGGTGCAATTCGATGCCAAGGAGCAACAAAGAAGCCACGACATTTGATGCCAAGGAGCTCCATCGCCAGAAGCACGAGAAATGGCTACTCTACGGCGTAGCCTTCATCGTTTTCTTGACTGGAATCGTACTCGTCTTCTCCATGACGGTCATGATGGCGTATTTGATGTAATGGGACAGTGGTCCAGTCATATCATGGTGCACTGAAATACAAAAAACAGAAGAGAAGATTTAGTTGGAGCATAACCAATATACATCAGTTTAATATCATTACACGCCTGATCATTTCAGCAATCTAGTTTGTAAAAAGATATTACCATGTGAAAGTGTACCCTTCTTAAGTGAATCACGCAAAGCCTGAAGCGAACTGAGCAAAACATAGCCTGCATTAAAATTTTCAAATCTTTTAATTTCAAACTAATTTTGGATTCAAATTATTTGGGCTAGAAATTAGACTCAACAAGATTGTTCAACAATTAAAATTGCGAGCAATTGGAGTTCGAGAGTCTTCGTCCGAAGCCAACGAAGTTAAGCCTTTTTGTAAGCTTTGAGGTGCGCCTGGGGCGCATAGGCGCATTGCACAAAACATAGATATGTCATATCTTCCCCTCCTGCCAGATCATGCCCCTTCTTTTCTTCTTCCCTCGTACATCCTTAAACAGAAACCTCTTCCTGAGTCTGAAGCCAGGCCAATTTCACTATGGATTGGACACTGATGATCAAGCAAGTATCTATTCCGTTTAACCAAAAATAAATAAAGATGATCAAGCAAGTAGCACTAGCTTTTCAACTATCTATATCAAATTCCAATAAAAAGGCAAGTCTAATTGTGATGCCGCTAATTTCTCACTTAATTTTGGGTTTAAGCAGCATCTTGGTGAACTTTACGCCCCCATTAAGGACCGAACCGACAAACCTTTCCATTTGCTCTTCATTCATCTCACCGTCAAATGCCTCATTCTTCCCCTTTTCGAGGGGCAATCAAGACTTTGTCTGATGATTTGAATCCCGATTTGTTGAGACTGCGTTTAGAAATGACGGATGCTTGGATCCATCCAAAAGCACATGGAAAATTAGTGCGCAAATAAAGCAGCAAATAAAAAAATTAGTCTTTTACAGCAAGAAACACTACCCACGTCGAATTTGTTCAACACATCCAAAAGAGAAGTAGTGGTGGTAGCAGTGATGTGGTTCCAACTTTTGACGAATCCCTAGGATGACATGAATGGTGTAGAACCACAATCAACTCTATGAAACTCTTAAATAATAAAGGAATATGTTAGAACAAGGGAGTGAGTACCAAATAGAATTTGGAATCAGTAGAAGGGTGCAAAAACGTCTTTTAGCCTTGGTGTCTCCGAAGATCTTTCAATCGGTTTGCCTTCGACCCACTTTTCATTGTCAAAGCTCTATTTTCTTAATTGTTTGATTCCACCATCTCTTAGTAATTTCCATACCCTATATATCAATACCAAATATGATTTAAAAAAAGGGTGATGTGGGGATTTTGCATATTTTTTGACCTGCCAAGGAAAAAAATTTCATATTTTTTAGTTTCAAAATAATTTTGGATCAAAATTACCTAGGATAGATATTCAACTCAGCAAGCTTTTCAACGATTCAAATCACGCGAAAATCGGAGTTCGGGAGTATCCGCGATAAGCCAAGCCCGCGAAGTTAGGCCTTTTTTGCAGCTTTGACTTCCGCCCGGAGCGCATGTAATTGCGCCTGAGGAGCACTGCACAAAACATAGATACAAGTCCGACTTTTGGCAAACCCCCATGTTTAACTATTTTTCGTATGTTTAGACACTGCACAAAACATAGCTTCAAGGCTTGGATCGTTACTCCTTCACCAACTTCAAGAAAACTTCTTTCCAAACATATTGGGTGGCCCCTGATTCAATTGCAAATGATGCATTTACTTTGTCAAAAACAACTTTTTCCGTGATACACTGAGGGTAAAATGGGAACACATTTTAATGTATAAAACATCTTTGAGTGGAACCAATTGGGTTAGAAAGAAGACACAACAAGTTTCCAATGCTTCAAACCGCATTCAAATCCGAGTTTGGGAGTGTCCGGGGAGCCGCCACGAAGTTTGGTATACTGTGTTGTGAAAAAATATTGCGCGGCATTTTTAAACATTGTGCGGCATTTTAGAGCACTACAAGGCACTTTGGAGTGCCGTGCGGTACTTTAGAGTACTGTGCGATATTCCAAAATGCCGTGCAACATTTTAAAAGCTTCCCGACAATATCTGAGAATCTATCAGAAGGAGCGTCTGGCAGATTCCCATGCGCGTCAGACACGCACAACAGAGTGGTCAGAGCACATTTTTTTTTTACCTTTGGGTGCACTCCAAGCATATACATGCCCTCTACTTCCCCCTATAAATGACCCCAACTCATTTTAACCACTATATATGCACCCATTTTCAGCCATTTCACACCATTATATATATACAACCACACACATGTACACTTGATCCGGCTTCTCTCTTTTTCTCTTTCTACATCAACCCACTAGCTGGTCTATTACAAAATCTGAATCAAACTAATTTTTCTTCTTATTCTTTCTACAAAAGCTTATTAAATCTTCACAAAACTCACTCAAATCTCCCATAAACTCATAAACCCAATTGATTTTAAGGGTCTCCAATCCGAATTAACCTCCCTTCCTCCATTTTCAAGCACATCCAAGCCCTAAGCAAAATGTATAAATAAATTCCTTGGGCTAAATCATATTTTCGCCTTGAGAGGAGCTCGCTAAGGCCTTTCCTAGTCATTCTATACTGGGTTTTGGCCTCAAATGAGTTTTACATTTAGAAAGTAACCAAAAATAATTTTTGCACTCGATATGTTACACCGTGCGTTATTTTTAGTACTATTTAGTATTTATTATTTTATTACTTTTTATTTTTATTTCCTTTTCTACTTTGGCTAATGTTAGCAAATCATTTTTCAGAGATTCGGAAAATATAAAAAACTATTTTGCTGACCTATGATTTTGTTTTGTCATATAAATGTGAACTGATTTTGGAATGTGTAGACAAGTACTGCACGGTGTTTTAGTTACACCGTGTGATGTATCTGGTTCGCCATGCGGTGTTTCACGTAATATTGGCAGATTGCTGTAATGTTATTATTTCACTTCTATATATTCTTCATTCATCATTCACATTGAACAGTCTTGGCACGCCAAGATGTTGTATATAATCCAATATCCCTTTCCCATATTTGTTTATTCAAAAGTTAAGTTTTTATAACGATATTAAATTCCCCATTTAAAATGCTAAGTAGAGATCGGTTTAAACCGGGCGAGCGGTGTGATTTTTCAACAAAATTTTCCCCGTTTGTAACGTGTCTTTTGAATCCAAAATTTCCGCTAGACCAAAAGCCTTCTTTTTCACAACCTCGGTTTGTCAGATCATCCATCTCTAAAATCCGGGTGGCGACTCTCGAGCGTTCTGGTCGGAGAGCCCACAATATGCATTGATGAAGTGTGTGATACTCAATTAACTCTATGGAGCACTTTGTTAAGAAGGAAATATGTTAGAACTAGGGAGTCAGTACTGAATGGAATTTGGAATGAGTAGAAGAGCGCAAAAATGTCTATTAGTCTTAATGGCTCTGACAATCTTTCAATCGGTCTACCATCGACCCACTTTTCAAAGTCAAAGCTCTATTACTTTAGTTCTTTGATTCCACCATCTCTCAATAATTTTTCATACCCTCTATATCTATACCAAATAGGTTTTTGATTCGATTTAAAAGAAGGTTGATGTGAGGGTTTTGCCAAATGGATAAAATTTTGAAATCTTTTAACCTCAAAATAATTTTGTATCCAAATCACTTGGGTTAGAAATTAAACTCAACAAACTTTTCAACGGTCCAAATCACACACAAATCGGAGTTCGGGAGTGTTCATGACAACCTCTCAAAGTTAGGCCTTTTTTTACAGCTTTGTTGTGCGCCCGGGCGCATAGGAGTGCACCTGGGGTGCAGGTAATTGCGCCTGAGGCACACTATGCAAAACGGAGCCCGCATTAAAAAATTTCAAATCTTTTAATTTCAAAATAATTTGGATCCAAGTAACTTTGGTTAGAAATTAGACTCAACAAACTTTTTAAAAGTTAAAATCACACACAAATCGGAGTTCGGGAGTGTTTGTGGCAAGCCTATGAAGTTACAATTTTTTTTTTTACTGCTTTGAGGTGCGCCTGGGGCGCGGAGGCATGAGCCTGGGAAGCATGTGATTGCCGCAGGGCGCACGTAATTGCGCAAAACATAGCCCGCATTAAAATTTTCAAATCTTTTAATTTCAGACTAATTTTGGATCCAAATTACTTGGATTAGAAATTAGACTCAACAAACTTTTTCAACAATTAAAATCAAGAGCAAATCGGAGTGCGAAAGTGTTCGTGCCTTGCCTGCGAAATTAAGCCTTTTTTTAAGCTTACAGGTGCGCCCGGGGCGCATATGCCTGCGCCTGGGACACATGTAACTGCGCCTGAGGCGCATTGCACAAAACATAAGATATGTCATCTCTTCCCCTCCTGCCCGACCTTGCCCCTTCTTTTCTTCTTCCGTCATCTTCCTTTACCACCACCACTACCTCACCATCTAGCCCAAGGCTGGCTCCGGGATAAGCCCTACAAGCCCTAGGTCTTGGACAACCCCGGGCTAGGGCAACCAAAAAAAGAAGAAGTTATATTATAAATTTAAAAAAGTTTTCCTTCCCTTTACTTGGTGTAGTGGTCGCTGAGATGCTGTTAAAGCACCAGTAGTGCCTGGTTCTACTTACAGGCATGCTCTCTCTTGTTTTTTCTCCATTTTTTTTTGTTCTATGTCTTTTTTTTGTTTTCCTCCAATCCACAATTTTTATTCTACCTTCTTTTGTTTTCCTCCCAACAATAATCTATAAGTGATATGTTACATTTGATGAAAAAAAATTCAATTAAATAAATCAAGCTAACACAGTATTTATTTTTATCTTCGAACTACCATTTCGTAAGAGAGATTAAAGAGATTGGCTATGATCTCAATTGAAAATGAGGTGCGATTCCACTAAGAGTATTTTTGGGCATTTGAGACTTTTTTAACTTCTTATGCTTTTCAAACATATACTCCATCAACCAAAAAAACAAAAGTTAGCAGAACGAGCCTAAGTTAAGGCATAAGTAAAGTACGATGGAACAATTGAGAAATTTGCTTCAAAACATGCTAGGAGAAGTTGTTTCCTTTAAAGCAGATCATGCTAATCATAAAGCACTATAATCGGGGTTTACATTATGATGTTGATTTTTTTTTTGATGTTATTCAAGCTAAAAAACAATGTAATTTTGATTTTTTTTGTACTTAAATTTTTTAAATTTTTGTACGGTTTAATGGGCAAAAAGTTATCAAACATATACTCCATCAACCAAAAAAATAAAAGTTAGCAGAACGAGCCTAAGTTCAGGCATAAGTAAAGTACGATGAAACAATTGAGAAATTTGCTTCAAAACATGCTAGGAGAAGTTGTTTCCTTGAAATCAGATCATGCTAATCATAAAGCACTATAATCGGGGTTTACATTATGATGTTGATTTTTTTTTTTTTTGATGTTATTCAAGCTAAAAAACAATGTAATTTTGATTTTTTTTGTACTTAATTTTTTAAATTTTTGTACGATTTAATGGGCAAAAAAATGAGGTTGGGAATGGCAACCCAAATGTCGAGGTCGGCACTGCCTAGACCAAGAACCAATCACAACTATCACCGCCTCATAGCCATTGTTTCACCTCCACCAGTATGATGTCACCATACCACCACCACCAACTAGAAGCCATCGTTTCACATCACTTTTCCACCAGCAATACTTCATCGCCACTACAACCACCTACATTCTAAAACAGAAACCTCTTCCCAGGTCAAGCATCTTCATGAGTCTGAAGCCAAGCCAATTTTACGATGGACTGGAAACTGATGATCAAGCAAGTAGTACTAGCTTTTGAACGTGGCATGCTCGCGAAGTTAGGTTGGGCCTTTTTTTTGCAGCTTTAAGGTTAAGGTGCGCCTAAAGCGCATGTAATTGCGCCTGAGGCGCATTGTCTGAAACATAAACCAAACCAAACCAAACCGAGCCTTAAGTCCCAATCACTTGCGGTCGGTTACATGAATCCTTTTTCTCCATTGAGCTCTGTCAAGAGCCATTTGTGCATTGTTTGAAACATAGCCCCATTAAAAAATTTCAAATCTTTCAATTTCAATATAATTTTGGATCCAAATTACTTAGGTTAGAAATTAGACTCAACAAGTTTTTCAACAATAAAAATCACTCACAAATTGAAGTTCGAGAGTACTCGTGGCAAGCCTGCGAAGTTAGGTCCTTTTTTTTGCAGCTTTGAGGAGTGCCTGAGATGCATGTAATTGCCTAGGGTGCAGAGTAGTGCGCCTTGGGCGCATGTAATTGCGCCTGAGGCCCTTTGCACAAAACAAGCGAAGTTCAGCCTTTTTTAAAGCTTAGACGTGCGCCCGGGGTGCATAGGCGTGAGCCTGGGACGCATGTATTTGCGCCTGAGGCGCATTGCACAAAACATAGATAAGTCATGATCTATTCCCCTCCTGCTCGACCATGCCCCTTCTTTTCTTCTTCCATCATCTTGGGTTTCTGCTACATCTTGGTGAACTTTACAGCTCCATTAATGACCGAACTCACAAACCTTTCCACTTCCTCTGCATTCATCTCACCATCAAATGCCGCATACTTCTCCATTTGAAGTTTGAAGGCGATTGATAAGCACCCGAGAATGTAATGTAGGGTGCGCTAGTGTCTAGTTTTAGTTTAATTTAAGCATTAATTAGTTATTGTTAATGATGTTTGATTGTAGAGTGCGCTGGTTCTGTTTTGTAGGAAAACCTCCAAATAAGGAAGTTTTTAAGGCCTAAGGCATGTCATGGCCGGAAGATGACCCGACAGCCAAGGCAGAAGTTACCCAGCCAAGGCAGAGCCAAGGCGGAAGTTGCCCGACGTCCAGGCAAAGCAAGGCAACAGCCAAAGCAAGATCAAAGCAGGCAAGGCAACGGCCAAGGCAGAGGATCAAGACCAAAGTGCTGGGGCTAAGCTGCTCGGCATCGATGGGATATATGCCTTTACATCGATGCTGAGGCAATTAGTGGAATCAGGCCTAAGTAGCTCGGCATCGATGTAAGTGAAATGTTCCATCGATGCCGAGGCTGTTAGTGAGGCAGCTTAAGCCCATTGCCATCGATGCCGAGGGCCTTAGGGGTGAATCTTCAGAGCATCTCACGGTATATTTTGCGCGTGAAGCCCCGGAGTATAAAAGCATTGTGACATCATTTTGTACAAACAAGTAGAATAGATTGTGTAGTTCTTTTTCTACATCTAGGATAGATTTCATTGCTTGTTCTTGAGTGTTCTTAAATTTTCAGCTTTGAATATTTTAATTTCTGCCTTTAATTGTTTGTTTTTGATATTGTTGCTTTAATTAAAGTTGTAGTTTCTTCCCCGATCTATCATTTAAGCCAATTTTCTTCTAGTGTTGCATTTCAATTATGCTAAGTAGATTTTTGCTTACTCTTATCTTCATAGATATGTGTGAGTAGTTTTTAAGGGTTAGGTCATGGGGTGACTAGCACCTCATGATTTGAGTAAAAATTGCATTTTTTTCACCCAATAAAGTTTTAATTTTTGGTTTGAAAATTAATGTGGGGTTCGGGTTTGTTTGACAAATTGCTAAGGTGTTAACCTCTTTGATCATGTGTAGGTAAGAGCATCACCTACTTACCATACATGATGCTTGGAGCTCTGTCGCTCGAGGTATTTGCCAAATGAATTCTAGAGCTAGCTTGGTAATCAAATCATTTTATCTTCCGGTTTAAGAACTTTAATGAAGTATCTTAAATCGCGTAAATGGGTGAAGAATGTGATTTAGCTCGAGTCGTGGGTGTTAGTAATTCGTAGACCTAACCTATCTTTTTCCTAGTTAATTCGCTTTTAATTTAGCCTTTTATTTCCACCGTTTAAAGTTAAACAAAGTTGGCTGCCTAAAGGCCAAAAACCTTGCTTACATCTACAAATCCAGCAAAGCCGTATAATTATTCTCGTGGGTACGATCCCTGTCTTCGGGATTATTATGCTTCAATTGGACGCTTAAACCCTACGCTTGGGGTATTATTCCATTATATCAGAATTAACGAAGCATTTTTGGCGCCGTTGCCAAGGATAAAGCAGACCGCACACCATGCTCCTCCTTCTCAATTTGAAATCGAAGAGGAGGATGATTTTATGGCCGAAAGTGAGGAGGAAAATCAGCCCGCGGAGGCTAGTGGGTCCCGGAGTAAGCGAAGACGTAGGACTTCGGCTCAGATTGTAGCGGACAAAAGACAGACTTGGGAGGGTAGTTTTGCGGGTAGAAAGTTCAAGAATGAGCGGCAAGTGGATGCTAAGGCATTGCCCGATGATCACACGGGGCTTCGATACATCACGCGTAAAGGTTTGAATTTCTGGACTGAAAAATTACTTGGATATAATAAAAATGTTGTGATTGAATTTTATAAGTTCATGATAATTCCTGAGGGTGATTGGGAAAGTGATCCGGCTGTTAGGATTGTTTCGAGAGTAGGGGAATTGATACTGTGATTACTCCGGATGATATTGCCAAGTATTTGAAAATTCAAAGGCCCCCTCCTGAGTCTGCGAACTACCTTAGGAAGGATGAATTGGTTGATTTGCAGGTTGTGAATGAGACACTTTATAGTGACCCTGCTTTGGCTTCTTTACCCCATGTGCCCAGCAATTTTAAAGCAAGTTTTAGGTTCCTGAACAAAGTAATTCATTATAATTTTTACCCCCGAGGCTCAGAGAGTAGACCAACGAGGAAGAGTGGAGAAATTATGTTTGCATTCACGGTTAATGATTTGATAGTAGATTGGGCCATGTTCATCTTTACTCAGCTGTGTGATTTTAGGGCCAATACTCTGATTACTGCCAACATGCCCTTCCCTTGTATGATTACTAGTTTGTGTAAGGAGAAAGGAGTTAGTGCGGCAGCTTATGAGAATTGGAAGAACTCTCCTCGGGGCCTATAGATGATACATTTGATGTGAAGGGCTCATCTCAGATTCACATTGCTAAGGGTAAATAGGCGAAAAAGGGGGACTATTTGACTACGATGCCATCAAGGAAAGAGAAACAGGGGTCTTGGATCAAGAAGTTGTTTTGCCAAGGGGTTTCAATAATCAATAGTCAAAGGAAGGAAAAGATTGAGAGGAGGAAGATCATGAGGGAATAGGAAGCACAAAGGAAAGAGATATCCTGGCAAACATCAGTTTTGGAGCAACAATTTGGGGTAAAGTATGATCCAGAACTTGCTGATGAGGGGGAAGTCAGTGATGATTTTGTTGGATATGAGAGCGAGGAGTTGGCTGATTGATGGGATGACTTGATGATTGGATGATGTGGTGATGATCTGATGTAGAGTCGGTGGTTCTAGAAATTCCCCTTACTTGGTCAGGGTCTTGGTTGGTTGACATGCCAACTATCCTATCCTTTGTTTTATTTTGTTTGGTTTCATTTCATAGTTTAGCTTTGTGCATTGTTAGTTAGTAGTTAATTTATTGGTTTGGGCGGTTTGGCCTTGACTTGGTTCATTTCATATGTTGGCGGCGGGCACTCGGGTAGTTAACCAAGCTAGAAATAGACCGTCGCCTATTTTTGCTAACCTGTTCTTTGTAACCAAGGTCATTATAAGCTTAAAAGTCCTTAGTTGATCTTTTGCGCGCTTGGATTCCATTCTAATCGATTGTCTGATAGTTGCATAATTAGTTAATGGCATGCTTTCCTTTCGTTATCCAAATGTCATCTGCTTGTTTTCAATTCCGTTCAATAAAGTGCTTTAGTTATTTGAGGCATGGTATTTCTTTTTCACTATTGCCTATTGTTCAAGCACTTTTTCGGTGGATATGGCTTAAATCTGAATTCGCAAGTTTTGTGTCCCGTATCCTCCCCTTGTTCAAGGACACAAACCTTTTTAGCTTGCTCTTTAACTTGCTTAATACTTAGCTGTTTAGTTGGAGACTGAAATTGTGAATTGTAGAAATGAAATAAAAAGCAGAATTGTTGAACTCTTGCTAGTTGGTAATGATGAGCATGTTCTAAGTTTTGATAGCGGAATGGATTGCAAAGTTTTTAGTTTTTAAAATTTTCGTATGTTATTTGCTAGGGACTAGCAAACCTTAAGTTGGGAGGTGTGATAAGCACTCGAGAATGTAATGTAGGGTGCACTAGTGTCTAGTTTTAGTTTAATTTAAGCGTTAATTAGTTATTGTTAATGATGTTTGCTTGTAGAGTGCGCTGGTTCTATTTTGTAGGAAAACTTCCAAATAAGGAAGTTTTTAAGGCCTAAGGCATGTCATGGCCTGAAGATGACCCGACAGCCAAGGCAGAAGTTACCCAGCCAAGGCAGAGCCAAGGCGGAAGTTACCCGACGTCCAGGCAAAGCAAGGCAGCAGCCAAAGTGTTAGGATCGACACACACGCACACGATTTACGAGTATGAACAGTAAAGAATAAACACAGAGATATACGTGGTTCCCCAAAACCGGGTACGTCCACGGGAGCGAGAGCGGCTGTTCTTTATTATCACAGTTATAAATTAGGGTTTACAACATAGAGTATTTATAACTACTCTATTCTAACACCTAATCAGATTTGGTCTGTATCCCAAAAATACCCTTGTACGGACCGAACCGTACCGTACCGCGGGGGGCGTTGCCCCCCGCACCCCCCCAATTACAAAAGTTCTACCCAGCCAAGGCAGAAGTTGCCCGACGTCCAGGCAAAGCAAGGCAACAGCCAAAGCAAGATCAAAGCAGGCAAGGCAACGGCCAAGGCAGAGGATCAAGACCAAAGTGCTGGGGCTAAGCTGCTCGGCATCGATGGGATATATGCCTTTACATCGATGCCGAGGCAATTAGTGGAATCAGGCGTAAGCAGCTCGGCATCGATGTAAGGTGACATGTTTCATCGATGCCGAGGCTGTTAGTGAGGCAGCTTAAGCCCATTGCCATCGATGCCGAGGGCCTTAGGGGTGAATCTTCAGAGTATCTCACAGTATAGTCTGCGCGTGAAGCCCCAGAGTATAAAAGCATTGTGACATCATTTTATACAAACAAGTAGAATAGATTATGTAGAACTTTTTCTAGATCTAGCGTAGATTTCATTGCTTGTTCTTGAGTGTTCTTAAATTTTCAGCTTTGAATATTTCAATTTCTGCCTTTAATTGTTAGTTTTTGATATTGTCGCTTTAATTACAGTTGTAGTTTCTTCCCCGATCTATCGTTTAAGCCAATTTTCTTCTAGTGTTGCGTTTCAATTATGCTAAATAGATTTTTGCTTGCTCTTATCTCTCTAGATATGTGTGAGTAATTTTCAAGGGTTAGGTCATGGGGTGATTAGCATCCCATGGCTTGAGTAAAAATTGCATATTTCACCAAATAAAGTTTTAATCTTTTGGTTTGAAAATTGATGTGGGGTTCGGGTTTGTTTGTCAAATTGCTAAGGTGTTAACCTCTTTGATCATATGTAGGTGAGAGCATCGCCTACTCACCACACATGATGCTTGGAGCTCTATGCTCGAGGCATTTGCCAAATGAATTTTAGAGCTAGCTTGATAATCAAATCATTTTACCTTTCGGTTTAAGAACTTTAATTAAGTATCTTAAACTGTGTAACTGAGTGAAAATTGTGATTTAGCTTGAGTCGTGGGTGTTAGTAATTCCTAGACCTAGCCTATCTTTTTCCTAGTTAATTCGTTTTTAATTTAGCCTTTTCTTTTCCACCGTTTAAAGTAAAACAAAGTTGGCTGTCTAAAAACCGAAAGCCTTGCTTACTCTACAAATCCAGCAAAGCCGTCTAATTATTCCCTTGGGTACAATCCCGGTCTTCGGGATTATTATGCTTCAATTGGATGCTTAAACCCTATGCTTGGGGTATTATTCCATTATATCGGAACGAACGAAGCATTTAAAGCGACAATATCAAAAACTAACAATTAAAGGCACAAATTGAAATATTCAAAGCTGAAAATTTAAGAACACTCAAGAACAATTTTAATTGCAATGAAATCTATCCTACATCTAGAAAAAGTACTACATAATCTATTCTACTTGTTTGTACAAAATGATGTCACAAAGCTTTTATACTCCGAGGCTTCACGAGCAGAATATACTGTGAGATGCTCTAAAGATTTGCCCCTAAGGCCCTCGGCATCGATGGCAATGGGCTTAAGCTACCTCACTAACAGCCTCGGCATCGATGGAACATTTCACCTTACATCGATGCCGAGCTGCTTAGGCCTGATTCCACTAATTGCCTCGGCATCGATGTAAAGGCATATATCCCATCGATGCCAAGCAGCTTAGCCCCAGCACTTTGGTCTTGATCCTCTGCCTTGGTCGTTGCCTTGCCTGCTTTAATCTTGCTTTCGCTGCTGCCTTGCTTTGCCTGGACGTCGGGCAACTTCTGCCTTGGCTGGGTAACTTCTGCCTTGGTTGTCGGGTCATCTTCAGGCCATGTCATGCCTTAGGCCTTAAAAACTTTCTTATTTGGAGATTTTCCTACAAAACAGAACCAGCGCACTCTACAAGCAAACATCATTGACAATAACTAATTAAAGCTTAAATTAAACTAAAACTAGACACTAGCGCACCCTACATTACATTCTCGGGTGCTTATCAGCGATTAAGACTCCGTCTTATGATTTGAATCCTAATATATATATCGAGTGAGTTTAGAAATGACAGATGCTTAATTGGATGCATCCAAAAGCACATGGGAAAAAGAGTCTCCGGAAACGGAGGCCAGACTCCATCGCCTTGATAGTGGTTTCTGAGAAAGCTCAAATCATGCAGCAAATAAAGAAATTAGTCTTTTAGGGCAGTTGCCAAACCCTCAAAGGAATATATTTTGCAAGAAACATTGACTCACCCAATTTGAATTTTTTCACCCCAACCAACATTCGCACGAATTTATGTTTCGTCACAATTGACATTTAGTCTTGTTATGGTAAATTTCACACCTTGAGAATTTTATACAGATATACTTCTCAAATGGTATTTCTTGTATTCATATAAAGTATAACACGTCTATCTTAAGATTTTGAATATTTAAAAAAAGAATTCTTAGAGAACTTCAGCTCCAAAAAGGCAACGGTAAAAACTCCTAGTACTTTTTTTATCTGCAACAAAGGATGTAAGAACTTCCAATATTGCATTTCAAGTTTACTCAAACAGCGCTTAAATGAAGGAGTGTTAATTAGTGAAATTTTAGTAGTGTGAGAGGGAGATGCATCGTTCCAATTTTATCTGATGTCACGGCAGCGAGACGGCCAGGGCACTGATGAAACAGGACACGAAGGGGGAGACCATACTAAAGGAAGAAATAGGAGAGCAGGGAAAAGGAAGGATAGTTTCCTTTATAGTCACCACAAAGCGGCATCAATTGAGTTAATAGGTAGTACAAAGGAGCTAGCTTCATCAAAATAACAAACTATTCAGATTTGAGTTATTTGACTAACCTCTGATAGAATCTATCCAGCTTGCCTTTCGCTCTGGACGACTTATAAACACCAATGACACAATCAGAAATGGTCTCTCCACAAAGAGCATCAAAAATTAGAAGCTGCAAGTAGGGGGTATGTTTTTAATGGTGGTGGTAAAATAATGGTGCGCAACTAGTGGTGGAGTGATAGAGACCTAATTGTGGTGGTGGCCGTTAATGTGTGAAATGATGGAGTGGTGCGCTGAAGGTGCGGTGGTGAAGTGATAGTGGTCGACGTGTTCATGAGGTGGTCATAATAGAAATGGTGAAGTCGAAGGGTGGTCAATTAATGATGGTAGTGGTGGTAGCGGTGGTGTGGTAGTCGTAAGTATCAGTGAAGTTATAGTGTTTGTGGATATTCATATTTCGCTTCGTAAATATACAAGTCCCACTTTTGGCGAATCTCCGTGATGAAACTGTTTTAGTATGCTTTGATGAAGTGTGTAAACCCCAATTAACTCTATGAAACTGTAAATTAATAAAGTAATATGTTTGAACTAGGAAGTGAGTACCGAATGAAATTTGGAATGAGTAGAAGTGGGCAAAAATATTTTTTTAGCTTTAGTGGCTCCAACGATCTTTTTCACCACAAAAATATTTACAAGCCTTAGTGGACCTCATGTGGCAGAGCTAACCCGGAATTGAGGAGTTCGGACTTTTATAGCCGTCATTGTGAAGAGTACGATGATTCCGATTTGGAAAATGACAAAGGCCACGCCATATAACAACCATTTGTTACGTTTCTGGCTTCGGAGCTCGGATGAGGTTCTTTGCCTGCTCTTGGTGGCTCCAGTAATAACCGTTGGTGGGTGCCAAGGGATACCCTGCTTTGTATTCCACTGCCATAGGACTTGTTTTGGGAAATTGGTTTTAGTTTTGCTGGTTGAATTGAGAGAGTAGTAAAGGGAATTCGGATTACTTAGCAGGGTTGAATTACATTTGGCCGCTACTAATTTTACTTGGCCCCGTCTATTTACAGTTGGCCGTTACAAACTACACTTGACCGCGTTGAATTGCACTTGGCCGTATCGAATTGGATGCGGCCAAGTGCAATTCGATACGGCCAAGTGCAATTTGAGGTGGCCAACGGCAGTTCAATGCGGACAAGTGTAAATCAAAGCGGCCAAGTGCAGTTCGATGCGGTCAAGGGTAAATAAAAGCGGCCAAGTACAATTCGATGCGGCCAAAAGGAATTCGATGTGACCAAGAGCAATTTGTAACGACCCCAGGTGCAATTCGATGCCAAGGAGCGACAAAGAAGCCACGGCATTTGATGCCAAGGAGCTCCATCGCCAGAAGCATGAGAAATGGCTACTCTACGGCGTAGCCTTCATCGTTTTCTTGACTGGAATCCTTCATCGTTTTCTTGACTGGAATTGTACTCGTCTTCTCAATGACGGTCATGACGGTGTATTTGATGTAATGGGACAGTGGTCCAGTCATATCATGGTGCACTGAAATACAAAAAACAGAAGAGAAGATCTTGTTGGGGCATAACCAATATACGTCAGTTTAATATCATTACACGCCTGATCATTTCAGCAATCTAGTTTGTAAAAAGATATTACCATGTGAAAGTGTACCCTTCTTAAGTGAATCACGCAAAGCCTGAAGCGAACTGAGCAAAACATAGCCTGCTTTAAAATTTCAAATCTTTTAATTTCAAACTGATTTTGGATTCAAATTATTTGGGCTAGAAATTAGACTCAACAAGATTGTTCAACAATTAAAATAACGAGCAAATTGGAGTTCGAGAGTCTTCGTCCCAAGCCAACGAAGTTAAGCCTTTTTGTAAGCTTTGAGGTGCGCCCGGGGCGCATAGGCGTGCGTCTGGGACGCATGTATTTGCGCCTGAGGCGCATTGCACAAAACATAGATCAGTCATATCTTCCCCTCCTGCCCGATCATGCCCCTTCTTTTCTTCATCCCTTGTACATCCTTAAACAGAAACCTCTTCTTGAGTCTGAAGCCAGGCCAATTTCACTATGGATTGGGCACTAATGATCAAGCAAGTATCTATTCCGTTTAACAAAAAATAAATAAAGATGATCAAGCAAGTAGCACTAGCTTTTCAACTACCTATATCGAATTCTAGTAAAAAGGCAAGTCTGATTGTGATGCCGCTAATTTCTCAATTGATTTTGGATTTCTGCATCATCTTGGTGAACTTTACGTCCCCATTAAGGACCAAACCGACAAACCTTTCCATTTGCTCTCCACTCATCTCACCATCAAATGCCTCATACTTCCCCTATTGAGGTTTGAAGGCAATCAAGACTTTGTCTGATGATTTGAATCCCGATTTATTCAGAGTTAGTTTAGAAATGACGGATGCTTGGATCCATCCAAAAGCACTTGGAAAATTAGTGCGCAAATAATGCAACAAATAAAAAAATTAGTCTTTTACAGCAAGAAACACTACCCACGTTGAATTTGTTCAACACATCCAAAAGAGAAGTAGCGGTGGTAGCAGCGATGTGGTTCCAACTTTTGGCGAATCCCCAGGATGAAATGACTGGTGTAGAACCACAATCAACTCTATGAAACTCTTAAATAATAAAGGAATATGTTAGAACAAGGGAGTGAGTACCAAATAGAATTTTGAATCAGTAGAAGGGCGCAAAAACGTCTTTTAGCCTTGGTGTCTCCGAAGATCTTTCAATCGGTTTGCCTTCGACCCACTTTTCATTGTCAAAGCTCTATTTTCTTAATTGTTTGATTCCACCATATCTTAGTAATTTCCATACCCTATATATCAATACCAAATATGATTTAAAAAAAGGGGGATGTGGGGATTGTGCATATTTTTTGACCCGTCAAGGATAAAATTTTCATATTTTTTAGTTTCAAAATAATTTTGGATCAAAATTACCGAGGATAGATATTCGACTCATCAAGCTTTTCAACGATTCAAATCATGCGAAAATAGGAGTTTGGGAGTATCCATGGTAAGCCAAGCCCGCTAAGTTAGGCCTTTTTTGCAGCTTTGACTTGCGCCCGGGGCGCATGTAATTGCGCCTGAGGAGCAGTGCACAAAACATAGAAACAAGTCCGACTTTTGGCAAACCCCCATGTTTAACTATTTTTCGTATGTTTAGACACTGCACAAAACATAGCTTCCAGGCTTGGATCGTTACTCCTTCACCAACTTCAAGAAAACCTCTTTCCAAACATATAGGGGGGCCCGTGGTTCAATTGCAAAAGATTCATTTGCTTTGTCAAAAACAACTTTTTCCGTGATACACTGAGGGTAAAATGGACACACATTTTAATGTATAAAACATCTTTGAGTGAAACCAATTGGGTTAGAAAGAAGACACAACAAGTTTCCAATGCTTCAAACCGCATTCAAATCCGAGTTCGGGAGTGTCCGGGGAGCCGCCACGAAGTTCGGTATACTGAAAAAATATTGTGCGGCATTTTTAAACACTGTGCAGCATTTTAGAGCCCTACAAGGCACTTTGGAGTGTCGTGCGGTACTTTAGAGTACTGTGCGATATTCCAAAATGCCGTGCAACATTTTAAAAGATTCCCGACAATATCTGAGAATCTATCAGAAGGAGCGTCTGGCAGATTTCCATGCTCGTCAGACACGCACAGCAGAGTGGTTAGAGCACATTTTTTTTGCCCTTGGGTGCACTCCAAGCATATACATGCCGTCTACTTCCCCCTATAAATGACCCCTACTCATTTTAACCACTATATATGCACCCGTTTTCAGCCATTTCACACCACTGTATATATACATCCACACACATGTACACTTGATCCATCTTCTCTCTTTTTCTCTTTCTACATCAACCCACTAGCTGGTCTATTACAAAATCATAATCAAACTAATTTTTCTTCTTATTCTTTCTACAAAAGCTCATTAAATCTTGACAAAACTCACTCAAATCTCCCATAAACTCATAAACCCAATTGATTTTAAGGGTCTCCAATCCAAATTAATTAATCTCCCTTCCTCCATTTTCAAGCACATCCAAGCCCTGAACAAAATGTAAAAACAAATTCCTTGGGCTAAATCATATTTTCGCCTTGAGAGGAGCTCGCTGAGGCCTTTCCTAGTCATTCTATAGTGGGTTTTGGCCTCAAATGAGTTTTAGATTTAGAAAGTAACCAAAAATAATTTTTGCACTGGATACATTACACCGTGTGTTATTTTTAGTACTATTTAGTATTTATTTATTTTTTATTTTTATTTCCTTTTCTACTTTGGCTAATGTTATTTAAAGATTGTGCAGGTACATTCCAGAGTCGAGTTTCTTGTTAAAGGTCATTTTTGTGACTTTATTAAATCTTCCAACATCTCCAAACGCTTTTAACAATGCTTTACATGATAAGATGAACAAAAGGGTCTCGTAAATCATTTTTCAGAGATTCGAAAAATATAAAAAACTATTTTGCTGACCTATGATTTTGTTTTGTCACATAAATGTGAACTGATTTTGGAATGCGTAGACAGGTACCGCACGGTGTTTTAGTTAAACCGTGTGATGTATCTGGTTCGCCGTGCGGTGTTTCACGTAATATTGACAGACTGCTGTAATGTTATTATTTCACTTCTGTATATTCTTCATTCATCATTCACATTGAACAGTCTTGGCACGCCAAGATCCTGTATATAATCCAATGTCCCTTTCCCATATTTGTTTATTCAAAAGTTAAGTTTTTCAAACGATATTAAATTCCCCCATTTAAAATGCTAAGTAGGGACCGGTTTTAACCGGGCGAGCGGTGTGCTTTTTCAACAAAACGTTCCCCGTTTGTAACGTGTCTTCCGAATCCAAAATTTCCGCTAGACCAAAAGCCTTCTTTTTCAAGGCGGCGACTCTCGAGCGTTCTGGTCGGAGAGGCCAGAATATGCATTGATGAAGTGTGTGAATCTCAATTAACTCCATGGAGCACTTTATTAAGAAGGGAATATGTTAGAACTAGGGAGTGAGTACCGAATGGAATTTAGAATGAGTAGAAGATCGCAAAAATGTCTATTAGTTTTAATGGCTCAGACAATCTTTCAATCGGTCTACCTTCGACCCACTTTTCAAAGTCAAAGCTCTATTACTTTAGTTCTTTGATTCCACCATCTCTCAATAATTTTTCATACCCTCTATATCTATACCAAATAGGTTTTTGATTTGATTTAAAAGAAGGTTGATGTGAGGATTTTGCCAAATGGATAAAATTTTGAAATCTTTTAACCTCAAAATAATTTTGTATCCAAATCACTTGGGTTAGAAATTAAACTCAACAAGCTTTTCAACGGTCCAAATCGCACACAAATCGAAGTTCGGGAGTGTTCGTGACAACCTCGCAAAGTTAGGCCTTTTTTTTACAGCTTTGTTGTGCGCCTGGGCGCATAGGAGTGCGCCAGGTGCATAGGGGTGCAGGTAATTGGGCCTGAGGCGTACTGTGCAAAACGTAGCCCGCATTAAAAAATTTTAAATCTTTTAATTTCAAAATAATTTGGATCCAAGTAACTTTGGTTAGAAATTAGACTCAACAAACTTTTTAAAAGTTAAAGTCACACACAAATCGGAGTTTAGGAGTGTTTGTGGCAAGCTTGTGAAGTTACATTTTTTTTTTTTTTACAACTTTGTGGTGCGCCTAGGGTGTAGAGGCATGAGCCTGGGAAGCATGTGATTGCCACAGGGCGCATGTAATTGCCCAAAACATAGCCTGCATTAAAATTTTCTAATCTTTTAATTTTAGACTAATTTTGGATCCCAATTATTTGGATTAGAAATTAGACTCAACAAACTTTTTCAACAATTAAAATCACGAGCAAATCGGAGTTCGAAAGTGTTCGTGCCTTGCCTGCGAAGTTAAGCCTTTTTTTAAGCTTACAGGCGTGCCCGGGGCGCATGTAACAGCTCCTGAGGCGCATTGCACAAAATATAAGCTATGTCATTTCTTCCCCTCCTGCACGACCTTGCCCCTTCTTTTCTTCTTCTGTCATCTTCCTTCACCACCACCACCTCACCATCTAGCCCAGGGCTGGCCCGGGATAAGCCCTGCAAGCCCTCGGTCTTGGACAACCCCGGGCTAGGGCAACCAATAAAAAAAAAAGTTATATTATAAATTTAAAAAAGTTTTCCTTCCCTTTATTTGGTGTAGTGGTCACTGAGATGCTGTTAAAGCACCAGTAGTGCCTGGTTCGACTTACAGGCGTGCTCTTTCTCGTTTTTTCTTCATTTTTTTTGGTTCAATGTCTTTTTTTTTTGTTTTCCTCCAATCCACAATTTTTATTCTACCACCTTTGTTTTCCTCCCAACAATAATCTATAAGTGATATGTTACATTTGATAAAAAAAAAAAGTCAGTTAAAATAAATCAAGCTAACACAGTATTTATTTTTATCTTCGAACTACCATTTCGCAAGAGAGATTAAAGAGATTGGCTATGATCTCAATTGAATATGAGGCGCGATTCCACTAAGAGTATTTTTGGGCATTTGAGACTTTTTTAACTTCTTATGCTTTTCAAACATATACTCCATCAACCAAAAAAACAAAAGTTAGTAGAACGAGCCTAAGTTCATGCATAAGTAAAGTACGATGAAAAAATTAAGAAGTTTGCTTCAAAACATGCTAGGAGAAGTTGTTTTCTTTAAATCATATCATGCTAATCATAAAACACTATAATCGGGGTTTACATTATGATGTTGATTTTTTTTTTTTTTTTGATGTTATTCAAGCTAAAAAACAATCTAATTTTGAATTTTTTTTTTGTACTTAATTTTTTAAATAAATTTTTTTGTTTGATTTAATAGTAAGTGGATAACAAAACATGAGGTTGGGAAGGGCAACATGTTAGGAAGGCCTTGTATTCCTTAGTCCCACATTGGTTAATTATGTTGTTCCCGTTTTTGTAGCCTATTATAAATAGGGCTTTGGGGGAACTTCTAAAGTATCTTTTGGGCTTTCATATTTGTGGCCTTTCTAGAGTTACGGATTATAGCCGGCTCTTTGTATCTCTTTTTCACGTTGTTTGGTGAATCCTCTCTCTCCTCGCCCGTGGACGTACCCATCTTGGGGAACCACGTATATCTTGTGTCGTTGTGATTTCTTGTTTAGTTTTCAATTTCTTGTTCTTAGCTTGCATTCATAGCGTTTGTTACAACACAACCCAAATGTCGGGGTCGGCACTGCCTAGACCAAGAACCAATCACAACGATCACCGCCTCATAGCCATTGTTTCACCGCCACCAGTATCGCGTCACCATCCCACCACCACCAAGAAGCCATCATTTCACCATCACTTTTCCACCAGCAATACTTCATCGCCACTATCACCACTTACAATCTAAAACAAAAACCTCTTCCTGGGTCACGCATCTTCATAAGTCTGAAGCCAGGCCAATTTTACGATAGACTGGAAACTGATGATCAAGCAAGTAGCACTAGCTTTTGAACGTGACAAGCTCGCAAAGTTAGGTTAGGCCTTTTTTTGCAGCTTTAAGGTTAAGGTGCGCCTAGGGCGCACGTAACTGCGCCTGAGGCGCATTCTGCGAAACATAGCCCGCATTAAAAAATTTCAAATCTTTCAATTTCAATACAATTTTGGATCCAAATTACTTAGGTTAGAAATTAGACTCAACGAGCTTTTCAACAATTAAAATCACACACAAATCAAAGTTCGAGAGTACTTGTGGCAAGCCTGCGAAGTTAGGCCTTTTTTTTTGCAGCTTTGAGAAGCGCCAGAGATGCATGTAATTGCCTGGGGTGCATAGTAGTGCGCCTGAGGCCCTTTCCACAAAGCCAGCAAAGTTCAGACTTTTTTTAAGCTTAGAAGTGCGACCGGAGTGCATAAGCGTGAGCCTGGGACGCATGTAATTACGCCTGAGGCGCATTGCACAAAACATAGATAAGTCATGATCTCTTCCCCTCCTGCCCAACCATGCCCCTTCTTTTCTTCTTCCGTCATCTTGGGTTTCTGCTACGTCTTGGTGATCTTTACGGCTCCATTAAGGACCGAACTCACAAACCTTTCCACTTCCTTTGCATTCATCTCACCATCAAATGCCGCATACTTCTCCTTTCGAAGTTTGAAGGCGATTAAGACTTCGTCTGATGATTTGAATCCTAATATATATATCGAGTGAGTTTAGAAATGGCGGATGCTTGGATGCATCCAAAAGCACATGGGAAACAGAGTCTCCGGAAATGGAGGCCAGACTCCATCGCCTTGATAGTAATTTCTGAGAAAGCTCAAATCATGCAGCAAATAAAGAAATTAGTCTTTTAGAGCAGTTGCCAAACCCGGCCTCGAAGGAATATATTTTGCAAGAAACACTGACCCACCCAAGTTGAATTTGTTCACCCCAACCAACATTTGCACGAATTTATGTTTTGTCACAACTGACATTTAGTCTTGTTACTGTAAATTTCACACCTTGAGAATTTTATACAGATATACTTCTCAAATGGTAGTTCTCGTATTCATATAAAGTATAACACGTCTGTCTTAAGATTTTTAATATTTAAAAAAAGAAGTCTTAAAGAACTTCGGCTCTAAAAAGGCGACGGTAAAAACTCCTAGTACTTTTTTTTATCTGCAACAAAGGATGTAAGAACTTCCAATATTGCATTTCAAGTTTACTCAAACAACGCTTAAATGAAAGAGTGTTAATTAGTGAAATTTTAGTAGTGTGAGAGGGAGATGCATCGTTCCAATTTTATTTGATGTCAGGGCACGAAGGGGGAGACCATACTAAAGGAAGAAATAGGAGAGCAAGGAAAAGGAAGGATAGTTTCCTTTATAGTCACCACAAAGCGGCATCAATTGAGTTAATTGCCAGTACAAAGGAGCTAGCTTCATCAAAATAACAAAATATTCAGATTTGAGTTATTTGACTAACCTCTGATAGAATCTATCCAGCTTGCCTTTCGCTCTGGTAGATGTATAAACACCAATGACACAAACAGAAGTGGTCTCTCCACAAAGAGCATAAAAAATTAGAAGCTGCAAGTAGGGGATATGTTTTTAATGGTGGTGGTGAAATAATGGTGCGCAACTAGTGGTGGAGTGATGGTGGTGAAGTGGTAGAGACCTAGTTGTGGTGGTGGCCAGTAATGTGTGAAATGATGGAGTGGTGCGCTGAAGGTGCGGTGGTGAAGTGATAGTGGTCGACGTGGTCATGAGGTGGTCATAACAGAAATGGTGAGGTCGAATGGTGGTCAATTAATGATGGTAGTGGTGGTAGCGGTGGTGTGGTAGTCGTATGTATCGGTCAAGTTATAGTGTTTGTGGATATCCATATTTCGCTTCATAAATATACAAGTCCGACTTTTGGCTAATCTCCATGATGAAACTGTTTTCGTATGCTTTGATGAAGTGTGTAAACCCCAATTAACTCTATGAAACTCTAAATTAATAAAGTAATATGTTTTAACTAGGAAGTGAGTACTGAATGAAATTTGGAATGCGTAGAAGGGCGCGAAAACATTTTTTCAGCCTTAGTGGCTCAAACGATCTTTTCAACCCACTTTTCGTAGTCCAAGCTCAATTACCTTAATTTTTTGATTCCACCATCTCTTAATAATTTTCATACCCTCTATGTCAATGCCAAATAGGTTTTGATTTGATTCAAAAGAAGGGTGATGCAAGGATTTGGTCAAAATAATCTATTTTTTTTGACCCATTAAGGATAAAATTCTAAAATTTTTTAATTTCAAAATAATTTTAGATCCAAATTACTTTGGTTAGAAATTAGTTTCAATAAACTTTTCAATGGTTCAAATCACGTACAAATCGGAGTTCAGGAGCGTCCGTGACAAGCCTGCGAAGTTAGGCCTTTTTTGCAGCTTTGAGGTGCGCCCGGGCGCGTAAGTGTGCGTCTGGAGAGAATGTACTTGCGCCTTAGGTGCACTGCACTAAACATAGATATATGGACTCTTCCCTTCCTGCCCAATCTCCCCGCCGTCTCTTCTTCTTCTCTCCTCTTGCTTCACCACCACCACTACCTCACTGATTATGACTTTATTATAGTCGTATGTAACACATTGAAATTTGAAGCATCATGTAATTCATCGGTTTTCCTTGCGTACAGTCCATCGAGGTTCTGTATCGGGAAGGAACATAACTAGAATAGAAGAGCTTGAATTATGTTAACGTAGCTATGTCATATCTTCCCCTCCTGCCCGACCATGCCCCTTCTTTTCTTCTTCCATCCTACATCCTTAAACAGAAACCTCTTCCTGAGTCTGAAGCTAGGCCAATTTCACTATGGACTGGATACTGATGATCAAGCAAGTATCTATTCCATTTGACCAAAAAAAAAAAAAGAATGATCAAGCAAGTAGCACTAGCTTTTCAACTATCTATATCGAACTCCAATAAAAAGGCGAGTCTGATTGTGCTGCCGCTAAATTTCTCACATGATTTTGGGTTTCTGCCACGTCTTGGTGAACTTTATGTCCCCATCAAGGACCGATAATCTAGAGTTGCCTTGTCGTGATATTGACGTCCATGGTGCAATCCAAATTAGTAGCTTTCTTCCTCTTGAAAATGAAAGGTCCACCTTTCTGTTCAAAGTCAATTGGTATTCCCAGCTTGGTAGTTAACCAGGTTTACTGAAACAATTATGTTTTTGGTGGATCGGAGAAAGGCTTTTGAATTTGGGATTTTAGCATTCCCAATTGGCGTACCCCTACAGAAGAAATTGACAGTGGAGTTTTCGTATCCAAAATTTGTGTTCTTGACCCCAAGTGCAGTGTTCATAGTTATGTTGAAAGAAGGGGTGGTTGTTTGGACATTGGAAGTGCCGAACATGGTAGAACTAACCCGGAATTGAGGAGTTCGGACTTTCATAACCGTCATTGTGAAGAGTGCAATGATTCCGGTTTGGAAAGTGACAAAGGCCATGCCATATAACAACCATTTACATTTCTGGCTTCGGAGCTCGGATGAGGTTGGTTTGTCCGCTCTTGGTCGCTCCAGTAATAACCTTTGGCGGGTGCTAAGGGATACCCTAATTTGTATTCCACTGCCATAGGACTGTTTTGGGAAATTGGTTTTAGTTTTGCCGGTTGAATTGAGAGAGTAGTAAAGGGAATTCGGCTTATTTAGCCGCGTTGAATTACATTTGGCCGCCACTAATTGCACTTGCCCGCGTCTATTTACAGTTGGCCTCTATAAAGTGCACTTGGCCGCGTTTAATTGCACTTGGCCACTACTAATTGCACTTGGCCGCGTCAAATTGGATGCGGCCAAGTGCAATTCGATGCGGCCAAGTGCAATTCAACGCGGCCAAATGCAGTTCGATGCGGACAAGTGTAAATTGAAGCGGCCAAGTGCAGTTCGAAACGGACAAGTGTAAATCGAAGCGGCCAAGTGCATTTCGATGCGGCCAAAAGGAATTCGATGTGACCAAGAGCAATTTGTAGCGACCCCAAGTGCAATTCGATGCCAAGGAGCGACAAAGAAGCCACAGAATTTGATGCCAAGAAGCTCCATCGCCAAAAGCGCGACAAATGGCTACCCTATGGCGTACCTTCATCGTTTTCTTGACTGGAATCGTACTCGTCTTCTCCATGAATAGTATAATGGGACAATGGTCCAGTTGAGTTGAATTCAACGGCTATAGATCCAGATCAGTCTAAAAGTGAATCAGCGCAGTTGTCACTAATTGGATTTCAACTACTGATGCTTGATCAAATTGAACTAAACTGCTATTTTTTTTTTAACTCAAACTGCAAGTATATTCAAACCCGCTTAAACTTCAAGTGTATCTAAAACCACTCGCACTCTACAAATGGGGATTACGATGTTGACATGTTATATCTAAAACCTTGGTGGATTTGAAGAAGAAAACAATGTGCTTTTGTAAAGGTAGGAGAGATGTATTCATATTCGACTTGGTTGTCTGAAAAAGTCTAGATATTTCGAATTGTTGACATGGAGAAAATTCAAGGAAAGAGGTACTTGTACTTCAGATTGCCAGATGAACTCGAGGTACTTGTACTTGTAGTTGTAATTGGTTGTCTGTAGGAAGTTTGTGAAGAAATCTTTGGGGGAAGTGGTGGCTGTGAAGAAGAGGGCAACACAATCCACGGGCACAAAGAAAATTGAATGTCCATTTCTATTGAAAGATGTGGATTAAGCATTTTTATTTGTCAAAGGAGGTCATCGATGTGGATTAGGCATTTTTATTTGTCAAATATTGATGTATCTTGTAATTTGTACGTGTATTTTGTTTTAGAATGGTGATTGCACTTTGAATCATAATATCTAACAAATTGTAGTTGTACGTATTTTGGTGCTTATGGATGAATGTTGCAAGTAAGACAAAGAACTTTCAGATTCTAGAGTTTGAAAAAACGACTTACATTCATACTTTAGTACATGAAATTTAGGTAATATTTCAATCTCATGAATCTAAAATAAGTAAAAGTTCTCAAACTTTAATTTCTGATTTTGTTCTGCATTTTTGTCACCTTCTCCCTTGCCCTCTACCTACAACCGAAGCCTCAGTGTGCCTCGTCCTCATGTCGCTCGGCCTCTGGCTCTACCTTTGGCTGTGCATCGGGCCTGGCCTCCTCCTCCTCGACCCCTATAGCATCCTCCTCTACCTCTTGCTCTGCCTCGAACCTGGCCTCCTCTTCCCCAGCCTCTCTGACAACCTTCTCCTGCCTCTGTCCTCGTCCTCTCCCTCCAACTTCTGAAGTTGAAGTTTGCTTAGTGTTTCTCTTCCTTGCTGAAACGGTAGGATGATTCCTCTTCATTTTCCTATATTCACCAATTAAGAGCAATAATCAAACTTTAGCACATGGATTCCTCTTCATTTTCTGTAAAATAAAAAATAAAAAAATCGATTTCAAACATCTGAAATGATAGAACATCACATAGTGCAATCAGATAAGACTCATTCTTAGAAGAATATCATATGAAAGGAACACAGAAAAACTAGTACCCAAGTGGAAAAGGCAAAAAGCGAGAGGATAAAATAGCTTTGTGTATGTGAGTTAAAGGGGGTGTGTTTGGTTGAGGTGTGTGTTTGTGTGGAAATTCTGGATGTGTGTGTCCAAGTGCTAAGTATGTGTCTTATATCCCAATCATATTCAAACATCTGAAACGATGGGACTTCCAATGGTATCTTGTGCAATTGTGCGACGCAACAATGGGACTTCATCACATTCCACGAGAGCCCTTTTACTTGCGTGAGTAATTCAACGAATAGAGATCATGATATGTACAAGTAGATTGGGCGCGCAACTTTAGACACATTTATACATGGATCTGATAATTTGTTTGAACTTGATTAGAAACATATAAAATGAACACAGAGGAACCACTATAATTTCCAATTACTAACACTAGATTCCTTTTCAAGACCATAAGACATAAAAAAAAAGGAGGGATTTATTTAAGATTCAAACCTCTGAAATAAGTCTAAAAAATTAGATACTTTAGTTTGAAATATGTCAAAAAAATTGATTTCAATCGTCTGAAAAAATTGAAAATTTCGAGTTCACGAGCCCGAATATGGCACAGATTTTTGAACTCTAATAATTGAACAGAACACCTAAAATCGAGTTTATCTGATTGTATCAATCCCAATACATCTGGATTTTGGTTTTCAAACTTTGTTACTCCCATAGAACGTCTCCCTACAAGCCTATCACCGGCGCTTCTTCTGCCCCGACATTTTACGGCAAAACACTAACTATGAAGTCTATGATAGACTATGAAATTAAGCCAATTGTTCTCCCCAATTGTGAACTATAGTTGATAGTCTCAGAATCAGAAATTGATTTCGTAAGTTTAAAATTCTTGACAGATTTCGACTTCAGGTATCCTAAATAAGTAGAAAAAATCGAGTTCATATATCTGAAATAAGTAACAATATTCGGATATATATTAGAATCCGGAACTGTCTAGGACATGATTTTTTTAGAATTGATTTCTAGAGCATTATTAGAAACGATTTTAAGGGCATGATCAATTTCTAGGGCACGATTTCTAGGATATGGCTTTAGATTCAAATACTCGAATTTCAAACCCATAACCGAGTTCTAATATCTGATATATTTATAAAAATCGAAAATTCGAATCCGAATGTTCAATCATAAGGATTCAAACATTACCGTGGCGGTGGTGGATGGAATGGTGGAGCTACAGATGATGGATGGTACCCAACAGTGGTGGTGAAGGCTACTGCTCTTGCTGGTCGTGGTGTGGCGTGGTGGTGTAGGCCGCTACTCCTATTGGTGGTGGTGTGTCGTTTGGAGGTCTGAGGAAGAGAAAGAAAACATAAGGGAGAAGAAGAGAAGAATGACGTCGGGGATAGAGAGAAAAGGTAAGGGAGAGTTCAAAAGGGAGGAAAAATTAGGTTTGAGGGTAATTTTGAAAGTTCATGGATATTTGTGGGTTATATGTAGCAAATTGTTATAAAATTTATGAGTTTTAGTTAGGACATGTTACATGCAGTAAATTTGCAGTTGCATTTATAAACTCCCTATTTGATGGCTGGAAGATAAACGCCCTAACAAAGAGCCCCAAGCGCTGTCGTTTTGAGACAACAAGGGAGAGAGGGGTTGTGTGGCAGCTTGTGAGCAACTTGTGACTGGTTTCCGCATACTTTTAATTAGTTTATCTCTATTTGGAAATTGTCAGACCTCGTTGGTGACTACGTTAAACAAACTAACAACATTCATTAGGGGAAAAAAATGTGGTAGCACCAACCTAAGAAAACCCTAAAAAAAAATTGAACCCGTCATCCCTTCTCACGACCTGGAAATCAAAGTCGAAACCTAGAGCTTCCCAAGACCCAAGAAATTAGAGAGAAGTTTATTTAGAAGAGAGTGATTGAACAAAAACCTTTGTTCACGAAAAGGATGCAGCCGGCACATGGCAGAGGCATATAGGGTTGGTTACCAATGGTACCCACATGTATTATGGTGATTAGGGGTGAGAATGGACTGGATTGGTTCGGTTTTATAGTAAATCAAGAACCAAACTACTACCTACAGATTATGAATTTAGGGAACCAAATCAACCCACAAAAGTATAGGACCAAACCAATCCAAACCATTAGTCTACGGTTCGGTTTCGGTTTCGGTTTCGGTTTCGGTTTCGGTTTCAAACTACGATTTATTTAAAACTTTTTAATTTCATCTTTTTTTTAACAGCACTGAAATATCGTCTTCGTAAACTATTTAAAGTAGTACTCAAAATTGCGGAGATAACTAAGAATTGATTTTCATTTATAGAAATTTAGGGAAAATTAGGAATTAATTGAACCGTGGAACCACTATTCACTAAATGAAGCATTATATATTTATATACAATATATTTTTGGTGTACCAAAATTATAGGAATAAGTTTTTTTTTTGGATAACGTCACTGGATTACAACAAGCAAAATTAGTAAAAGTCCTTAATCAGAATAGAATTAAACGTGGGCGGAATACAACTCGTAAAATGGAGAATTTAATTATAGGAGTAAGTTGTGATATATAGATGTTGTGAAAAGAACGGTGGATTGAATAGATTATTTTTTTAGATTTTAGTTGACTATATATAACTCTCATGTATACTTGGTGTATCTAAATTAAATGAGATATATAAATGTATGGTTTGTATCAGTTTGGAACCAAAATCATTAACGTAAATCCACAAATCAAATCATTTACCGTAGTTTTTAATTTTTTTAAGCTGAAACCAAACCATCCTACTAAAAATCAAACCAAATCATTCGGTTTTGATTGGTTTGGACTAGTTTCGCGGTTTGACGGAGTTTTTGCCCACCCCATTGGCGATGAATCGGTTAGAGTTTATTTTTATTACTATTTAAAGAATTGCCCGTAAGCGACGCATTTTGAACACAAAAAGGTTTTGTTTTTATCCATCATCGTTATCTTCAGTTTTCTAATAAGAAGAATAACATTCAACCCGTGCATATGACATTACAATGATCATCCATATCACATAAATTCCAGCTAATTCTCCTCCTCTTGGAGAGGCTGATGAATTAGAAGATCGATTGTGCGTATGATTATAAAAGGAAAACCTAAGTTTAGCCTATATTATTACGGTAAATTGGGCTAGGGTCCGTTTTGAAGGTGGTTTTAGGTGTTTAGTCCAGCCCAATGTATAATAGTGGTGAAGGTCCATTACTGTACATTTATTAAGTCTACAGTCCATTTCTAGACGAAAATGCCCTAACTAGGTGTACTATAAAAAATTATGAGTAGTCCCGCAAGTGGAGCAATGCACAAAGCCGTTGAATTTTTTCCCGCAAATATAGAACAGCGAAAAATAGCGATTTTAATGTTAAAATGTTCGTGACATAGATTAACACAGCCTAATAATAGGAAACTAATGAAGAAATTGTGGTTGGTTAACAATAAGTAGTGTACCTTGAGTTTAAATGGGAAACAAATAATTACTCTCTTGTTTCAAAAAATACTAGTGCCAACAAGATTACAGCTGCGCTTGTTTATTGCTCATCATTATTGTTTCTAAGCTTTATAGGGTAAAAATTGCAAAATAAATGTCTCGACTTATTTTTGTGGGATTTTGTAGAGGGCCCCACTCACTCATCAGTACAATATCCGTACCTATATCATTTTTCTTACAAGTATAGTCGATAACCTTATCTGTTGATATTTTTGAAAAAAGAGAATACAAATTTGGACAGATAACCATACCTATTGACTTTATTACAATTATACAGAGCACATACTTTGCAAATCAAATAACCTTAGCTCTTAGTCTTTTGGAATTATTCAAAAAGTATAGACAGATAATCACATCTATTTATTTTACTGCATAAATTGCATATTTCATGAAGATAACATTATCTGTTGGTCAAGTTTGGGAGAAAGAGTTTTTACACATTTGGCAATAATAGCATATACATAGGAATGACTATCATTAATAACATTTACCATCTGTTTTACCTAGCTCAAGTGTGAGATGCGTGTAAATCTATTTTTCTACCGACCAAAAATGTACCTCCTCACAACAATACAAAATTGCGCTAATGTCAAAAAATGAAACACATGTGTTGGTTTGGATAGATAACCTTATTTATTAGTAAAATTGAGATTGTACAAAGCACATATTTTGCATAAATAACATTAGCTGTTTATCTTTTTGAAATAATATAGAGCATAAACTTGGATATATAACCATACCTGTTAATTTTGTTACAATTATACATAACACATTTGTTCTGAGATGACATATTTATTTGTCTTTTTTGATTAACACAAAGTATAAATTTGAGCAGATAATTATATCTGTTCATTTTATTAAGATTATACAGAATACATATCAGAGATAACCTAATCTTTTGGTCTTTTAAGATAATACTCCATCCGTCCCACTTTAAATGTCTGCTACAGGAATTCGTGCATTTTCAAACTCGAAAAAAATATTTTTTCATATATCATTTATTTTATTTTATTTTTTATACCAAATTAAAGTATTCAATGAGTACTTTAATTTTGTTAAAAAAAAATAAAATAATACTATTTGGAAATATATTTTTAGGAGTTTAAAAATGCATGAATTTCCATAAGGGACATTTAAAGTGGGACATGGAGAGTACAAAGTATGAATTTGTTGGTTTTATTGCAATTATAAAGAGCGCATATCTCACACAGTTGACCTGATTATATGTTGGTCTTTTGGGATAATAATCAATCTTTTAATTTTATAGAGTTGGGCAAATAATTAATCTTTTGATTTTATTGCGATTATACAGGACACGTATGTCTCAAAGATAACCTTATTTGCTGATTTTTTTAGAATACAGAGTATAGATTTGGAGAGATAACCACATCCATTAGTCTTATTGCCATTATAAAGGCAACAAATTTTACGTAGATAACCTTATTTATTGGTCTTTTAGGCATAATACAGAATATAGATTTGGAAAGATATGGTTATCAGTTCAAATTTATACTGTATATTGTTTAAAAAAAGATCAACAAATATAATTATCTTTGCGAATTATGTACTCTATATAATCACAAACAAAATCCATTGATATGGTTATCTATCAAAATCTATACTCTTCATTACGTCCAAAAGACTGACAAATAATGTTACCTGTCTAAATTCATACTATCAATTTTTTTCAAAAAGGCCAATAGATAATGTTATCTCTGTAAATTCTGTACTATGTATAATCATAATAAAATCAACAGATTTAGTTATCTATCCAAATCTATACTCTTTATTATCCCTAAAAGACTGACAAATAAGGTTATTTGTCCAAACCCACCCACGTGTTTCATTTTTTTTACAGTTGCATAAAAGAAAAAAAAAATGTTATGCTTACTAGAAATGTCACATGTATACAAGAAAAATTACTGAAGTGAAAAACAAAAAGAAACATGGCAACCAAAAGATATCATCGTAGTTCTTTTTTTGGTGAAAAACTAAAATGTATTAATTAAAAAAATAGTAGTAAATTGTCTAATTATATGGCAAAAGGGATGTGGTGATTGTACCACAATAATCCCTATAAAGTTACTATTGTAGTTCTTCCCAAGAGAACTTTGTCCCCTTTCAACTATCCCCCACCCACCCTTGTTCTCTGTATTCTTTGAAAATCTTGTGACATTTGCAAAATTCTTGGTAAATTATTCACGAAAGCACCTTTTTGAGGTTAAAATGACACGACTTTTCGTACGGAGCAAACAAAAATGGGGCGGAGGGAGTGAAAGCTAGCAGGAAAGCAAGACGACGTGTTACCAGGATACAACGACGCGTAAATCTTAAAGCTCTCGATGGCCAAATTGCTGAAGGCATTGGAGACAGAGGCCTTGGAACGAGATTTGGTGGAGCGTTTATGAGGGGTGGAAGTGGTGGGAGAAGAGGAGGAGGAGGTGTCGAGGGAGCCGACGAAGTGTTTAAGGGTTGCGTCGTTGGGCTTTGAGGCGGTGGTTTTGATGGCGGAACGAAGGAGGGAGTTCAGGTTCTTGGCTGCTTTGGACGGGTGCATTTGGCGATTCCCTGTGCTTGTGTGTGTGTTTGAGAGAGAGAGAATTTTGGTTTTGATGTTTTAGGAGTTAAGGGTATTTTTGGAACGCATGTCCATATAAGGATTGGAACCACTATAAAAAGTTTATGTGGATTAATTGCACGTTGAATCTTGTAGTGTGTCCTTATCAACAAGGCTCCCTAGAATAAATTCCTCATTTCTAAAAACAATATATACGTTCGTATTATGGAAAGGGTCCGGCTAATGGGTGCACTATAGCACCGCTTAACATGGAAAGTTGCGTAGTTTTGTGTACTTTATTTCCTTTCATCCTGCCAGGTGTCATTAACCTTTTCTCTTTTCTGCCATCTTGAAAATGATGCACCAAACATATTTGAGAGCTACATTTATTTGCCAAATTTACCCTCTCCTTCCCTGTGCACTTGTTTGTCTTTTCTATTTTCATTTGCTAAGATTTTATTTTACTCCTAATCTCACCACCACGCAATACGGCAACTTTGTTTTGCTCTCTTTCCCTATTCTTTTTTTTATTCTAATCATAGCCTTCATTTGATTAAATACCAGATTATGACATATTTTGGATAAATAATTCTTTAGAATTATTTTTGTCTAATTTATTTTTTATTTGTTAGTTTCGAGTTAATGTTTTGTAAATTATTAATTCGTTTCGACAAAATATATCTAAAAAGAAAAAAAATTCAGGATCCCTACTAAAAATCAACTCAATCCGATACTTTTTTTTGTTTGGTCCCGGAAAAAGGAATCCACTACTGAGGGTGAATTCTCCTAAATTTATCTTAGAATATGTTGTTTGGTCATTATTTGAATTTGTTTTCATTTGTTAGTTTTGCGCCAAACTTTTGTAAATTATTGATTTATTTCGACGAGAGGAATCAAAAAATAAGTCAACTTATTTCACTTATTATGCTAAAAAGTGGTTATTTCTCAAATAAATGGGTAAAAGTAAATTTTTTTAACTTTTCCGATTTATCTTGTCGAGACGAATTAATAATCCACAAAAGATGGGCGCAAAACTAACAAATGCAAAAAAAATAAAACAAGGACAAAACTTAATATATATATTTTTAAAGTTTAGGAGAACTCAACCTTATAAGTGCTTGATCAAAAATAATTTAATTTTTCATTCATACTTCAGAATAATAAAAAGTTTAATGATTGAATCGAGCACCTATAGGTAACAAATTGAGATAATTTTTCGCTGGACCTCTTGAAAAAATGTTTTAAATTTTGACAGGAGGTGGTTCAGAAATCAGAAGATCGAAGGGGTTTTTTTTATGGGTTATATTAGTGACTTATTGGGTCATTTAAGTAGACCCATTAAGACCCAATCAATAAATGGGTTGAATAGGTTGAACCCATTCTGACCCAATTAATAAATAAGTTGGGTTGGATTTATTTTTAAGTGGATGAGTTTGAGTTTTTTAATGGGTTTGAGTTCAATTTGTTACCCTTACAACAAAGTCAAATTATGCGAGCAAATTAACATGACTATACAAAATGTAAGAACAAAAACAAGTTTAGGAGATGAGAGAAACCGAGAGTTTAGAAGAACGAAAAAGGTGAAAAAGAACTGCAGGGGAAATGGGTTATTACTTTTTTCTAATTGGGTTATTGGTTATTTTGTTATTAGTTACAAAACTAAGGGTATATTTGTAAAACATGTTTGAATGCTTTGTGATGTCAGTACGGGAGAATTGAAAAGCTGGTCAATAGCAGTCATAGGACCCACATATCCGGTGCAATATTGCACCGGTTAGCATTTGCCTTATGGAAATAAGGAGTGCTAAAATTCTGTAAATCGTGAGAATTAAAGGCTTTTGTCCTTGAAGAGGCTGAGGCTTAAGGGTTGGAACTTGAAAAATAGGATGTAAAAGTTGAAACGGAACGGTGCCATTTGGGCACCGTTACTAGCTGCTATCCCTTAGGGACAGCAACCCCTACTTCCCCGTATTATGTCGTCAAGACAAAAGATTACTTATAAAAATTTACTTCAAAAATTTTAATGGAAAATCCCAACAGAAAGATTAGATAAACCGACCTTAGCATAAGTAGCCAATAAATTCAAACATATTTTTTTCTCTCCTTTTTTTTTTTTTTTCTCCAGAAATTTGATAGAACCGCCCACTGAATATGGACCGGACATTGACAAGGTTAGACAAACCGACCATAGACCGACTACGATTGGTGACCTATTTAATCTTGTGGACTCCCATAGGCCATAGCTAGCCTCCATGAGTCCATGGGATAGTGTTGGGGCCCAGTCATGCACTTTTTTCCTATGACTTCTCTTCTATTTTACTGGAGTATTTAATCTAGTCCACATTTTCCTTCCACTAGATGTCTGGGCGTGTTTGTGAGCACGTTGACTAATTTCAGAGTCTTGAAGATAACAATCGGATAAACCCTTCAGTGACCCCAAGATTTAAAATATTTGGCCTCCTGATATTCGAAACATGTGACGTCATAGAGGACAAACAGTTATTAACTTTCCTATACTCAGTTAGCCAAACTCCTTAATTAGGGTTTATTCCGTCCCGCATTTAAGTGAACAAACGAAAATCATTGCTAACAGCGCTTCATAGGGCTCAAATCCGCAGTCATACTCATTTGGCCAAACTCTTTCGGGTTTATTCTAAAGTATCGGGTCTCTTCGATCCACTCATCTTGGAAGAAGTCACAATAGAAAGATATCAACCCTAAAGCGTGATTCTAATGTCTAAAACCAATCAGGATCTTAATTACTCATATATGTTAATTAATCATTCATGTAATCTCCTCGTATGGTTCTTAATATTTCTCATGTGAGAAGAAATAGAACTCATAATGGTCCCATTTCAATGATTTCAACCGTCAACTTTGTAAACACTATGTGTAAAACATCCGAACATCGCAAGAGCCTGCAAGGCCAGCTCATGGGATAAGCTGGGGAAACGGCCGCTTTTGACCCCCGAATTTTGGTTCAAAATTGTGGCCCCACTGTAATGTAATTTACATATTAATATTAGAATTTTTTAAACAAAAACACAATTGTATCTTATTTTCTTTAAAAACTCTTACAATAATATCTTTTTACATTTATATTGTCGTAATTGTATCATTTTAGTTTGATTTTTTTTTTGTTATTTTTGTACTTTTATCATTTTTCTTAAAAAATTTATGAATATGTAAGGGGCTCAATATAAGGAATTTGCTTCAAGCCTCCGAAATATATGAGTCGACCCTGAGCGCCTGATGAATTAGGATAAGTAAGAGAGACGTAGATGGTTATAATGCTAACCATGCATCTGTTTCTTCCGAGACAACATAATTTTTTTGAGATGACTACCGATATTGATTAATTAAGCTTATTTTGCATAACATATCAGAACTAGAATATGAACGACTCCGATTAGTAAAATTGGAGTTGGTCTCATTTTATTTTATTTTTCAGATATAAGAATCACATGAAATGACCTCAATTTGCCTAGACTCGGTTTCTCTTTACAATGAATGTCATAAACAAAGAGTAGCCGTCATTGAAAAGAAAGTACATGGAAGACTAAATTAACAACCCTCTCCCAGCTCCAAAAAGAAGTAGAAGAATTATTATTGGTATTCCTTGAATTTTTCTTCAAACGCGTTTTATTTTTTCATTTTCTAATTCTTTTATTCAGCATGAAGAAATAAGTCAACGAAAGCGGATTGATTAAAGGGACAAATCGTGACTCTTTCAAGAGACGTGACAATTGATTCTTTTAAATATTTTTTAACCCTGGCTAGAAGAAATTAAAGTTTTATTTATAAAATACGATATTGACTACACAACGTGAGATGACTATTCTGCTATTATAATTAAAGGGGACTTTTGAATACTATTGCTTATATATACTACGTATCCCCAGTGTTTTATTTTTGTTAGTGTCTTCACATCCCCTAATACAGTCTAACTCAACCACCTCATATGAAGATTTCACGTCTAAAGGCTACATAACACATTGAAAATGTAGTAGTAGGACCAAAGTAAGAGTTAGGTCTCACTTTAGGGGGTAAAGTGTAACTTCCCAAAATTAATGACCATAATTAGAACATAGAAAAAAAAGTTGCCGAATGACGTAATTAGCAAAAATGTACTCCTTTCATCCCATAATTAATGTTTGTCCGGTCCGTAAAATGAGGACGTAAAAATAATATATAATTTTTGCACAAAAAATTCAAAAAAAAATCCAACAATTCCTCAGATATCAATAAGTTTTCGTAATTTATGAAAAATAGTTATTGAAAGAAATGCATTATTTTTGAATCATTGTTTTGCGGATCGGACAAACATTTTGGGATGGATGGCGCGGGACTAGAGTTTAAAGGCTTCAAGGTGATCTAAGGACACAGTTACATTCATCACGGAGGTAAGGGAGTGTTTAATTGGGACTTGGGAGCCAATTATTTTTCACACTCTGATTTGTAGAAGGTAAATTTTTGATTTTTGGATTATAACCATAATCTGTTTGCAAGATAATGTGAATAATAGATTTTGCTAGAGAATAGTGTGGGAACACATAATGAAAATTTAAAAGCTTCTCTGGAGATCAGGTTGTGCATTCTCTAGTTTATTTATCAGAATGCCTTTAATCCTCTCCCAAGAACCTAATATGCAAATCTGCATAATGCATAATTCAAAGCCGCGGCACACAAACAGGCCCTAAGTATAAGGTGAAAATGCATTTAAGGTTATTTTTGTGCGACTCATTTAAGTTGTGTTAACGCAAATGGATTCCTTTGGAAAAAGTACGGGGTATGTTTGGTTCGATGGAATGAAATCGAGGTTGGAATGAAATTGAAAGAAATGAGATTGGAATATCCTTTCCATTTTCAAGTTTGGTTGTACTTAGGAATAATCATTCTTATCCGCAATAGAATATTGGTGTGACAATAGTAATTTTTAGAGTGAAAATAGTAATTTTCAATGCGGCAATAGTGAATCTTGGAGTGACACAAATAATTTTGGTGTGGTAAAGAAACAATTCCTTTACTAAAGTAAATAGTATACTTATTTGAAATGACCATTTCATCATTTAACAATAAACCAAATATAAAAATAAGTATTCTATAGAATGACCATTTCATTCTAATGTTAATTCCATTAAACCAAACATAAAAGTTCCCACCTACTTTTATTGCGGGATATGCCCCCTTGATAATGGAAATACCTAATACTGATCAAACTGGCCGGAGTCTGCACCTAAAACCTGAGTAGTCCAAAGAATAGTCACATTAGTTGGTGGATTTGCTATTTATATAATTGGTTAGGGTTCGATTTCTGGGATCAGGTCACAATTTAAAAAGTGCGTAGTTTCATGTGAATTCCATAATCCAAATGTTGATGGTCTGCCTTTGACCTAATAGGAGAGGAGATTAGTTGTTGTGCGTTTAAACTAGCTCGGACACTTCTGATATTAAAATATATATTTCATTAGTACTGGAAGGGTGCACCGCCTCTAATAATTTGCAATAGGATTAACAAGAGTTGTCCCCTCATCAAAAGAGCAGAAAGAAATAATAATAATTAGATGTGCATCCAGCATACAGCATGTGAAGCAAAATAAACCAAAACAAAAAGAGACGCGAGGACTTGTCCTTTTTGTTTTTGTCGATAGTCGGGATAGTTCGTGCCAACTTACGCGCAGTACTTTAACTAATCTTTTTTCTCGTCTAGTTAAAGGCCTATCCACGTCGGGACAAGAGAATTCGCAAGAAATTACTTTTTACAGTTTAACCTCAAAAATTAAACCCCGATCAATTGTGCGAAAAGAAAATCCAAACCGGACTAACCCTCGGCGACAGGGGACTCCTCTGTGGCTATATAGATGCAACACAACACTCCAAAAGTAATGCAGGACATTTTTTCCCTCAGAGGATGAGTACAAACTATACCAATAATGTAGAAGCAAATGAGAAGTGTTTGTTGCATTAGAAACCGGTGAGAAAATAGATAGATATTGTTTTAGAAAACAAAAGATCATTTTTAAAACAACCAGTAGGAAACAAGGACAATTAAGGAAAAAAAAATTCTTATTTGAAAAATAAGTACTTATTTTTTGAACTTAATTACGTATCACTGAACTAGCGAAAAATAAGAACTTTAACGAAACGATAGTAAGATTGTTTGAACTTAATTAAGTATCACTGAACTAGCATTTTTTCCTACCAGAAACTAAAGGAATCTAATGACAAGGGATTAGTTTTTGATCTGAAAATAGAAAAAATTTATTCAATTCGATAAGGGTTCATCGAGAAATAAAAAGGAAAAGATAATGTGCCAATATCATCATAGCAAAGGAAACCCAAAATGGAGAACCTTTTAATGATCTATCACCAGCAGAACCAAAACCAAACCAAACATCGAACAGTACTCAAGTTGAATGAGAAGTCAGGGAGAAAGAGAGAGACAGGAAAAAGAAAAAGAAAAATGAAATTGTGCGCTTTTTTTTTTTTTTTGATCCGAAATTGTGTGCTTGATAAATGAAATTAAAAGTGTAGGGGGCAAAGTGTGCCCAAGTGTAAAGTATATGGATGGCTACACTTTACCATTTGAATTTTTAGTTCATTTGTTTTTGTTATAAATGATATTAAAAATAAAAAAAGGAACTCCATGCATAGATACGAAGTAGTAGATTAAGACAATGAATAAAAAACGGATACATATAGTATTTTAGCTAGTAAAATTAATTAAAAAGTATATATATGGATTTGGATTGGTCCAATATGATTTTTTAAATGCTAAATTCAGGAACCTACCAAACAATTATGAGAGAAAGTTTGAATTAAATCAATTATTATTCTTTAATATTGAGTATTCTTGGTGGTTAATGAACTTTTTATTCAACTTTCGTTCAACGTACATGTTATTAAACATGCCTCAACGAGGAATCAGTTAAGTATATAAATTTGAATGGGAATTCAAAAGCATTTAAAGAAGATAAAAATAAGACCCGAAAATTGTCTTTTTCAATTTTTTTTTTTATATTCAGTTTGTTTTGCTGGTTTGGGCCATATTAATGCAAATTATTGAGAAAATTAACGCAAATTTTTAAAAAAAAATCTATAAAAAAAATGATTAATTTTCTTTAATTTGGGATATAGGAACCCTAAAAGTCGTTAAGGCCTTGTTCCACCAAGTTTTTTAGGGTTTTTTTCTTATTTTGTTCTTATTTAATTTTTTTCGCGTTTGTTAATTTTGCGTCTAACTTTTGGGAATTATTAATTCGTCTCGTCAAGACGAATCGAAATTTAAAAATTATGAATTTTACCAAAATATTTCTAAAAATATTCGAGATAAAACCCAAAAGGCTAGCCTTTGGGACTTTTTCTTGGATATTTCCCAAAAAGTTTGGGTTTTACTTTTCTAATATCTCTCTTCAAGACGATCAATAATCCACAAAAAGCTAGGCGCAAAATTAGTAAATACAAAAAAAAAATTGAATAAAGACAAAACAGGAAAAAACTCACAGGTAAATAATGTGAAAGCACCTGATTGGTTTACGAGTTTGTTTATGCTAAAAATTAGGTCAATCTTTGGCAAATGATTATGTGCGGGCGTGCCAGAAAAGAATAGAAATTATCCTTTTCAGATTAACTCAAAAATAGCCAGTTAACTTAATCAAGCAATTGTGATTATCCGTTTGATTACCTCAACGAAGAGGATTTTTCTAAATGGTATCAATCAAACTGCATCGACACACTTCAATCAGAGAAATCAGAAAGATAACTGAATATAAGCAAGCTTGAATTCAATCGAAAGCAAGCATATATACAATTATTCATAAGATTTCAGCAAGAAAAAGACAGAACATTGTAAGATAACTTGAATTTAATCAAAAGCAAACTTACATTCAAATAAGTCTTCCACTTGTAAAATATTAAGCTACAACTACTTTAACTACAACTACTTCAAACTAAATCCTAAGCCCTAAAATTATTACTCTGAATCTCTGAGCAACCATTAATTGTATGAAATGTCAGATGATGATTTTGTCAGGGCTCTTCTTCAGTTGCTTCTTCTATTTATAGACGAAAAGGTCTGTCGATAATTTTTATTCTCCATGTTTTCTTTGAGCACCCAAGTCTTCATTCAAATTTGATTTGAAAATGCTTTGATTCCCTCCAAGAACGGTTGCAACTACCTTCAAAGTGCTTGTTGACTTGGTCTTCTCATTAAACTCTTCCTCTTCCCACATTTGTTGTTGTAAGTCGTGGCTAAACATGTGGATAATGGGTTCCTGTTCTTACGCAACATGGATTAGTGCTTCGAAATGGGTTACTCAAACAGATGTAAATAAATATAATTGATTCTAGTCACAAAAGGTCTCTAAATGGCACCGTTGGATGGTTAATGAGTTAATCAACTGTTATACTTAATAATCCTTTTGACATCTGTCACTTTATGATCAAATGTGATCGTTTCCAATCTAAACGATACCGTAGAGTACTATATATTATAATTAAACCCGACGATCTCATGTATTTCAGGTGTAATTATAACGTGTTTTTATTGATCTGCAAACTGTTTAGTGGCACGTGAAATTTTCTTATTCAGTGGTATATTTTTGGACGTAAAAACGAGTTTCATAGATTTCAACCACCGCTAATAAAAGATTTTACAAAATCCAAGCGTGCGGTTCACTCCACCGCAACATCAGAATTTAGAGCTGAGAATAACCCATACAACACGTCACGTGAGGATATATATATGCCTGGAAGGCTGGAAAACTATATTCAATTGTCCGCGGCTGCTCCCCATTTTACTATATTTACATTTAGGCCCCCACTACTTTGAAATGGACTTCTTTCTTTCTTGTGATGATAGGTTTGTTGTTGAAGCAGCCCATTCATGCCGCAGCATTCAACAGCCATGGAATCTCTGGTCTTAATGCTTTCCATGTGTGGAACTGTGGAGGCCATGAATTTTGCATCCCGGCCACTCCCCAGTCGCCACCTTATCTTTCCTTCTTATCAAAGCACTCTTTCAATTTCTTTTTCTTTTTTTTTTCTTTTTTGGTAATTTCTTAGCAACTAGTGATTTTTCCCCCCTTCCATTTTCGTGACTTTCGAACAACTTGATAATGTATTCGATCTAATAACAAAGAAGATAGTGGAGCAGAAGTGGACAGTGGACTTCCATCATGATAGACACAGTTACATGAGTCATGACTATGGCCATTAATGAACCCTCTTTTTTTTGGCTCAACAGGTGGAGGGGTTTGGATCAGCTTCTGCGTATATTAATTAATTTCTTTTCTGATTCGGTTAAATGCAGGTCATTCATGTCGAAATTATAAAATTTTATTTTCTTGCGGTCTAACTCCAAGAGTCAAATCATAATCAATTATGTGGAGAGTAAACCACCAACCAACTCGACTAATTAACCCTTTGGGCTGCCTCCAAGGATGGATCCACGAGCGAATGGGGGATGGTTCTGTGTAGAGGTGTGTGCAGTATCGTACTGCGCACTTTTGAACAGTCGGATCGTGCATCCGATGGCTCGAATCTCATTTCGACAATGAACGACTCTCAATCGTTGGTTGCCGAGATGAGATCTGAACCCTCGGATGCACGATCTAACGACTCAAAAATGCGCAGCACTATACTATGTACCTTACTGCATACCACCTACCAAAGTCTAGCCACGAGTGGCTAGTGGTGGCCATTATCGTCGACTTGATTGAAAGTACACTTGAACTGGTTTTAACTGCTATTTCAATTTATTGATCCCTTTTAAAAATTGCAAAATATTAGGGAAAATCACCATTCCAGTCGTCATATTTCTTACTGCTATTTTCTCTTTTTGTCCTTCAAAACATAATCATTGCATCTACTTAATTTCAAAAAGTAATGGCAAAGTAGTAAACTTATCCCTTTTTTGTCTATTACTTTTCTAATGGAACAATCATTTTAAGAAAATAAAACGCGCTATTATTAGGACAAAATATTGGAGAAGAAGGCCGACGTACAATTTACATTCATTTAAGCTTGTTCAAGTCGACCAGCTTATTGCTTAGCTCAACTCGACTGGTTTACATCTTTTGAAAGTTCTTCGATACTTATCTCATCAGTTGTCTAATTTTGAAGAACGCTCTTCCAGATAAGCGAGTTGTTAACTTCTTCTTTTTTTTGTTAAAATAAAAAACTATATCCCTTAATATTTTTCTCCATATTCACCTGAGAAGATAACCATCCAAAATAGGTGAAAACTAAATACACGGAAAATAAGATTACAGGAGTTTCTTTTTTGAAAGGAATTATATTTGAAAACCAAATCGTCATCCTTATAAGCCACATCATCAAACTTGAAAACTTTTTACATGTTATCAACTCTTTCTGTGCAGTTCAAAAGGGATTTTGTCGCAATTTTATAATGGTCATCCATTATTGATTAGCGAGATTGTTCATTTCCAAAGGTAAATTTTTTATGGATCATTATCCTTGTAGTTTGAGAGGAGACTATAGTAAAAATTGGCACATGAGTTGAATGTCGGTGAGTAGTAGTATACAATAGGCCTCTGCCCCTCACCTGACCTTCAAACAGGTCAACGACTTGCCAATAACAACAATTTCTTGGACTCGGGGAACCTGTGGTGAGCTCCCTTACCACAGGGTTGCAGCTATTTCAAAACCACGCCGTTTCCATTAATGAGGCATAGCCATGAAATTCCAACACTCTATGCCAAAATGACTCCAAAACAATGTCGTTTCCATTTAATTTTTTAAGACTATGTATTACAAAATATACGATTAAAAAATTAAGTGCTCTAATTTTCTATATGTTTAAATCCGTGCGAAAATTTTATTTTTCTAATCATATCATTCTCAAGGGTAATAATTATTTTTTGTCTCTTGAGCTTTCATAATTAGGTATTTACTCTTTATTTGGAACCCCATACAACAGAAACTTGATTATGAAAACTCTAGAGACAAAAATTAATTATGACCCTTTTGAATAAAATGATTAGAAAAATAAAATCTACGCACCGGTTCAAACGGATTAAAAATTGGAATGCTTTATTTTCTAACCAAATTTTTTAATATATAATCAGTCTTAAAAAAATTAAGTGTGCTCCAACTTTCAATCCATTTGAACCAGTGGGATGATCTTATTTTTTTGATCATATCATTTTAAAGGGTCATAATTAATTTTTATTTATAGGGATCTCATAATTAAGTTTTTATTCTTTATTTAGTACTCTGTAAAGCAAAAAATTGATTATGAGAGCAAAAATTAATTGTGACTTTTTAGGATAAAATGATTAAAAAAAATCTTCGCACTGGTTCAAACGGATTAAAAATTGAAGCAATTTATTTTCTAATCATATTTTTAATATATATATATTTATATATATATAAATAGTCCAAAAAATTAAGTGCTTCAATTTTCAATATATTTGAACCGGTGCGAAAATCCTATATTTTTTTTAATCAATTTATCCTATAAGATCGTAGTTAATTTTTGTCTCTAAAGCTCTCATAATCAAATTTCTGCTCTATATGATCCCAAATACAGAGCAAATGTATTTAATTATGAGAGTCTTAGAGTCAAAAATTAATTACAATCTTTTAGGATAATATGATAAAAAAATAAGAATTTTACACCGGTTCAAATGGATTAAAAATTGAAGCACTTAATTTTTTAATTATATTTTTTTAATACGTAAAATGTCTTAGAAAACATATAAATGGAAATGACTTTGTTTTTGGCATTGCAGAGAGCTCACCACAGGCTCCCTGAGTCCCAATTTCTTCTGTTTAGGTTCCGTTTCAGAACACCTTCTTAAAAAAATAAATATTTATTTTATATTTTAAATTTAAAAATAATATAAATGAAACATAATCCTCTTTCCTCTTTTTTTTTTATTTTCTAAAATTTTATTTTTTCTGTTCCAATTTACATCTTGTGATTATTAACAGATACTACAAAATTCCATATTTTCTACCCACTCTCTCTCTCTCTCTCTCTCTCTCTCTCTCTAGAAAGAATTCTTGTATTCGATGGCTGAATCAGGAGAGGGATAACAGCACGGCACCGCTCTCTCTCATCCCAAAACAAACCCAGGACGCAACTATCTCTCTCTCTCTCCACCCACAAATAAATTCAGCCATTTCTCCCCCTTCCCATTCTTGCCCCTAATCCAGCTCGCGCGCGCTCTCTCTCTCTCTCTCTCTCTCTCTCTCTCTCTCTCATTGTGATTCCTTCCTGATCTATGTTTCGTCCATATTTACCCCCGCCCTGTCTCTGTATCTGTATATTCCACCGGAATTCTTTCCTGTAATCTAGCTCTTCTTTATTTATACAACAATTCTTATCAAATCCCCCCACGAATTCGCTTCTCTCTCTCTCTGGGACAAGGGTTTGGGGAAATTGCGTTGTCCGACATGTCACCGGCGGCTCCGATCGAGCCGACACTGATTAAGGAACCACCCTCCTCCTCCTCCTCCTCCTCACTGGCCCCTTCTCCTTCCCACGTGCTTCCTCCGGAGGAGGGATCGAATCGCCGTCGTTTTGCTCATTTAAGAGGCGTCCAGTGGCGTATGGGTTTGGGGATTTTGCCCTCTTCCTCTTCGTCCTCCTCTCTTGACGATCTCCGCCGCGTCACCGCTGAGTCTCGTCGCAAGTAATCCCCTCTCTCTCTCTCTCTCTCTCTCTCTCTCCCCCTCTGTGTGTGTCAATTCACATTAATGTAATGATTTTTGTCCATGATGTTTTTCTTGATGTTGGGTACGAAAATCCGCTGACATATTTTTGATATGTGTGTATTGTCCTGAAGTTTTATCTGATCAATTTTGTTGATCAGTGTTCGGAGCATCTCCAGCCCTTGCTCATATTTCTCTCGAATTTGAGGAAAAGAACGCTCCAATGGGCAAGCACAAATTTGCTTAAGAGTTCCATTAATGGCATGGTTGTAAATTTAGGAGGAGAAAAAATAGGCTTTCAGGTAAATCAGTTGACGTTTTAGCTGATTTGGGCTATTTGCAAAAGAAATAGTATAAAGGGAATTTGTTGGTAAGCCGTTATTGTATTTCTGCTTCCGTATCATTCTCGGTTTCTTCCTTAAAATCTAGAGCAATTAACTAACCAATTTGGTGCCAATGGTTTTTTTATAATTATAGACACGTAGTGTGTCCGGTCACGAAACTGTTACAAAACGGATTGAGCTCGTCGATCTTTTGTTTTTTTGTTTCCCTTTGGCCGTTATGGGCTTATTGTTAGTTCTTGGGCTAACCTGGCAGTATTCCTATCTGCTTTAACTTGTGATCTTATTTAGTTGGTTGTGCATAGAAGAATAGTTGTTTAGAATTTGAGGGGCTTTTACCTTGAGCGTATCTGCTGTTTGGCATCCTAATAAATTTATGAAATGGATAAAAATTCTGTCGAGTTAGTTCTATTCCCTGTCATATGGACAATTGCATTTATGGGAATTGAATACGTCTAATGATGATAAATGGCACAGTTCTTGATTCCAGTCCTTATATTACGTTTAACTATAAGAGTAGCCTCTACAGTCTGCATAGACCCAGTTAACAGCGATTTACTAGTTGATTCTGCTGTTGTTATGTGGAGGGTTGCAGTTACAGCTCGTTTATTCTGTTCTAATGTTGGTTGGTTTATTTATCTTTTTAACCAGATATGCTGGTTTGAGGAGGCGCCTCTTAATGGATCCACACATTCCCAAGTATGGAAGTGATTCTGCTAATCTGGTCATGGATAATCCACTTTCGCAAAACCCAGGTCAAATATCTATACTTCTTGAGAATTTAGCTGACTTTGCATTAAAGCTTTCCGCCTTGATGAGAATAGATGGCTGCTCCTGCCAATATCACTGTTTCTATTCTGGTGACTAATTTGTAAGACATTTATATTATGATAGAAGATAAAGGCAGTTTTTTTTTTATGAAAAGAGCTATATGCACTTCATACAGCAGTGCTACTATTTGGAGTATATAGTTTAGTTTACTTCTTCAGGCGTTCTTCTGTAAATGATGCACTGTTAATTGTGATTGTGTTGTGCAGATAGTATGTGGGGTCGCTTCTTCCGGAATGCTGAACTGGAGAGAATGGTTGACCAAGATTTGTCACGTTTATATCCTGAACATTGGAGCTACTTCCAGACACCAGGATGCCAAAGCATGTTGAGACGAATTCTGTTATTCTGGTGTCTTAGACATCCAGAGTGTGGATACAGACAAGGTAGGTTTTACAGGTCTCACTAAAACCATGAATTTCTTTTACAGGTCTCACAAAAACCATGAATGTCTTAGACCACCTTCCTTTGCATACATTAATTTCCTTTCTCCTTCATCACATGGCCCCCAAACCATTAATGTATGCATGGTGGATTTAGCTTGGAGTTTGTTCTTGAAACTTGGCTGCATCAGTGATGCATTATTCGTCACTACGCACCACCTCTGTACAGCTGTACCATTATCAAAATTGCATTTCTTTCCTCCTTGCTTTTTGTCTTTTTACCATCTCTCCTCTACAACCTGAACCATGATCAGGCTACTGGCAGTCATGGGTAATTGCTACAATGCTAATAAAGATTATTGGACTGTAAATGATGTTTCTATGGATCTGGTTTCAATAGCCATCAATGTACTCTAGATCTTCATAGACAGAGGTCTGCCGATACTTATATATCATCTATATACAAGGATACTTACAAATGAACCAGAGGGTTTCCCTAATCAGCAAGTGATGTCAAATTAATATGCCTTTATCCCCTTCAAAATGTCATCATTTGCATAATGGTTGCTAACGACTACTTAAACAGGAGGGGAGTTTCTGCGTACTGTCAGGAGTATAAAGGGTGTGGGTTGTAATTTCAGAAACCTTAGGGGATGTCTCTGAGTGGTGATAAACCCCATGGGAGGTCGATGTAAAAGGAATGTGCACAGTTCTATATCCTTTGTAAACCTTTTCAAATTAGTTTCCTTGGGGTAGTCCACATTTTCGCACCATTTCGAGGGGAGAAGAAGAAAAGCTATATCAAATTTGAAATAAAAACAACAAAAAACTTGTGAAGGTTTCCCATTCTAGTGGAACTGTGGAAATCATTAATTGTTACATTTTACTTGCAGGGATTGCAACTTCTTTTGGTCTGTTAATTGAAAGTATTAGGGTGAGTTCCACGTCTGATCTTGCAATCCAGCGGGAGAGAAAACTCCTGCTGCTTGCATCCTTAGTCCATTTTAAGTGAATGAAAGAATCTGACTATTTGTTTTGATCTCAGTTGTTCTCTCTTATCAAATTGACTTTCAAAGGCACGTCGACTCATGATTCATGAAGTTTGTGTAGAGCATTTGTTATATCTTTTATCTGTTTTGTCCACAGGGATGCATGAGCTCTTGGCTCCTTTGCTGTACGTTCTGCATGCTGACGTGGAGCATCTTTCTCAAGTGCGGAAGCAATATGAAGACCACTTCACCGACAAATTTGATGGCTTCAACTTTCAGGAAAGTGATTTAGCATATGATTTTGACTTCAAAAAATTTCCAGAGTCTAAAGAAGACGAGATCTCACAAATAACTCCACCAATTGTTCACACTCTTGATGAACTTGATCCCAATGTACAAGATGTTGTATTGCTAAGTGATGCTTATGGGGCAGAAGGTGAATTGGGTGTTGTCTTGTCTGAGAAATTTATGGAGCATGATGCTTACTGTATGTTTGATGCTTTGATGAATGGGGCTGGTGGTGCAGTTACCATGGCAGAATTTTTCTCACCATATCCTTCAAGTGGCTCACATTCGGGGTTACCTCCTGTGATTGAAGCTTCTTCTGCATTGTACCATTTGCTTTCTATTGTCGATGCATCCCTTTACAGTCACCTTGTTGAGCTTGGGGTAGAACCGCAGTATTTTGCACTTCGCTGGTTAAGGGTTTTGTTTGGGCGTGAATTCTCACTTGGAGATCTCTTAGTTATCTGGGATGAAATATTTGCAAATGACAATAGCAAATTAAATAAATCTTGTAATGGTGCTGGGTTTAGCTTTGGGATCCTCAGTTCACGCAGGGGAGCATTTATCTCTGCTGTTGCAGTATCAATGATACTTTTTGTGAGATCGTCCTTACTCGCTACTGAGAATGCTACTTCCTGTCTTCAGAGATTGCTTAATTTTCCAGCCAATGTAAATCTGAAGAAAATATTATCGAAGGCAAAATCATTGCAGGTTCTAGCCCTGGAAGCTAATGACTCCTCAACACCATTGCTGATGCATCCTGGTGGGGGCTTTGAGCGAAGTATTAAAAATGTGCATGTGAGAAGTCATAGCCTTACAGTGGATTCTGTTTCCCCAAGGACTCCTCTGAGTTTGGTACCTGAGAGCTATTGGGAAGAGAAGTGGAGAGATATGCAGAAGGCAGAAGAAGTTAAGCAAAGTAGGTCAGATAAACAAATTACAAACAGGAAAAAGGGTTGGTCAGAAAAAGTGAGGTTGAGTCTATCTAGAGCTGAATCTGCCCCATCCCCTTCAAAGGTTGATGGCAGCAGCAAAAAGGACCCCAAATTTCCCGTAAGGAGAAGTTTGCTTGAGGATTTGTCCAGACAACTTGAATCAGAGGAAGATGCAGAGAAAATAGGCTGTGATTTAGATTCAGTGAAAATAGGCTGTAATGAGGAGAGGGGTTTGAGTGGCAATGCTGGAAGTGAAGAGAACTCTTCCATTTTTTCAGATTCCCCAAGTCCAGATGGCCTCCAAAATCAATCGGGTAGAAGTAGTGTTGCATCCAATCAATCCGTTAATGAAAATGATGATGACAGGAGTAGGAGTTTTACAGAAGTTTCGTCTCCTCTTCCAGTCTCAGATTCTCCGGCGGATGACTTTTCGAAATCTGGACTGAATAAAGACTCTCTGGGAAAAAACTCAGGTAGATTGGATATTCCAGAGGATGTCTCTTTAAAATCAGGACAGAATGACGATCCTATGGGAAAACCAATGGCAAATTTGAAGGACCGGAAGACTTTGTCTGGTAAATTCCACTGGCTTTGGAAGTTTGGGCGGAATAATGGTGATGATACCTCAGAAAGAGGCGTATCTGAGGCTACGAGAGCTTCTGATGGTGGATGTGATCAGAATAATACAGCAGCTGGTTTGATGGTGGGCGGCTCAAATAACTCTTCTGTAAGTAGCAAAGGCGATGCTGTGGATCAGAATGTGATGATCACGTTGAGGAATCTTGGTCAGTCTATGCTCGAGAATATTCAGGTACCAATCATACTATTTATTTTGCTAAGATGGTTGAATAGGCATGAATATATAATAGCTGGCTTGCAACTTTTGGCGCATAATTTCTGTCCAAGTCTCCACTTTCGATATTACATTTTGCACACCCAGTTCCTTCTTGCTGAAGTTCTCTCCGTGTAATTATTTAAAAGGTGGTCCGTGTTTTCTTGATCGGATATGAGCACTGGTTTTGGACTATATGTCCAAGGCGACTACATATCCGGCGTATGGTTAAATTTTCTGCTGCCCGCATTAAAAATATCCAACACTAAAGGTGGGATGTTGGATAATACAATATTATGGGGGTCTTGTATTAATAATTCCCCCTCTATTAGAACGATGGGACTATGTCCTTCACTGTTAGTCCTGTCAAACAAGTTGGCTCTTAGGCACTGTTTCTTTGGATGTAAAATGGTATTGCTAAGTATGGTTTTTTAGTTTTAGTGTTTTGCTAAGTATGGTATTGCTAATTATTTTTTAGTTGTAAAAATAATTGGCAGAAGAATGTTTACACCGAACGGACGGACCCAATGTTTCTGGGTCATTTTTGGTATCAGTCGCCACCTTATTCTCATCCCGACATCTCAATATGTACTAGTTTGGTTTTCTTTGGAAGATATGATGGATTTGCTAGGAGATTTATGTTTGGACGTCAAATATTTTGTGTTGAAACAAATGAAGCCTTAAAAGCTTTTATTTGCAAATCAGTTTGCTGGATCATTTGGAACTTAGAAGTTGTATTTTGACCAAATATTGCTATGGAATTTACTGCCGTTTTGGATCTGCTTCAGCTGCATCTAACCATCTGCATTGCAGGTAATCGACTCAGTTTTCCAGCAAGAGTGCGGGAAAGTGGGATCATCGGAAAACTTCTCGAAAAATGTTATTGTAGGCAAAGGACAAGTTACAGCCGTGGCAGCCCTCAAGGAGCTTCGGAAAATAAGCAACCTTTTATCTGAGATGTGAGGCTTATAGTGTCTGTATTCTGTACATGCATTTTGTAATTACTACGATTATTTTCCTTCCAAGTGCTAAATAAAAAAGATTTTCTTTCAATTCTTATATCCTTTGATCTCCCCTGAAATTCAGATTTTGTTTGAAAAATCAGACTATATGCTTTTCCAAATGCAATATTAGCCATTAATATGCCTCAAAAGATGCATCTGTTGCTTTGTAATGGGCACACTTAGATGTGAAGTATGTATGTTTGCGAGAGTCTCTCCCCCAAAAAGTTGAAAATGGCAAAATTTTGACTTCGGTATCAACATGAAACTGAAGACGAGCATTTTAGTAGGGCCAGGGGTGGCTTCAGGATTTGAATTTAGCGGTGACAAAACGTATTAAAGAGTTGTGATACAAAACTCTATATAACTTGAAAGTCTTATACTGTATTATCTAGAAATTTATTGGGCCCTAATTATTGTGTTTTGTTGAGCAAGCTATATAATTGTACCGAGCATTTTACTAGGACCAGGGGCGGCTCCATGGTTTGAGTTCAGCTGTGATAAAAATGTATAGAAGAATTTTGTGATACAAAACTCTATACAACTCGAAAGTTTATATTAGTTAGAAATTTATTGGGCTTTAATTATTGCGTTTTGTTGAGCATCCTATATAATTATGCACAAATTTAAGTGAATTTTATTCATTTCGACTTTGCTCTACTAATCCAATGCAAGCAATACTACAGAAAAATCAAATTGCATATAAAAAAAAACGAAAATTTTAGCACATTTTTTGAACCCCTCAAGTTGTAGCGGAGCCGCCCTTGATTAGGACTATGATTACCCAGACCCGTATAGTGAGTTGATTTATTTAGCCTTTAGTTAGGTAATCTTTCAAGGCCTCTTTGCTGAATAAGATTATCACACTAAGTACAGACCAATCGTGATTTGGTGGGTGGCTGATTTCTTTTCTCGATAATGATGCTTAAACGTATGGTTTATGTTACATTACTCCTAATGTGGAAGTTTTTTTTCTGGTAGAAATCATGCTTTCCAATCGATAAATGGGGCAATAAAGTTGCATTTGAAAAATGAAACATGAAAGAGATGCAACATCAGCAAAAAATGAATTGGGAGGAACAAACTATTACGAAAGACCAACCCCTCGTGATTGGCTCGGTGGTCATGGCCTAAACTTAGTTCTCTCCCTCTTAAGTCTCATGTGCCTCCTAAGCGCTATAAACTCTTATGGGGCCACTCCATATAGAGCTTTGATTTGGCTATACATGAGCTGCTCATGGGCAGTGGGATTGGTCCTCTAGAGATTGGTTGAGGTGCACATAAGCTGGCTCAGACATCCAAAATATCAAAAAAAGAACTATTACAAAAGACCATTACCCAAAAAAAACTTGAAGATTACCAAGAAAGGAGTGTGCATGCGCGCGCGCGAGAGAGAGAGAGGGCACAAAATGCTGGTCAAACTGGACATGCTTAACAAAACACAAAACAAGAAGCGGCAGCAGCAAATTCCACTCCTCAAGATGCATTATGTAATTGGAGGCTCAAGCCACACAACAAATAAACCACAACCCAATCAGATATAAAGCTTGACAACCATCTTGTATCGACATTCTTTAGCAAAGTTATGGTCATCTAAATGGTCCAATCAAAATACGACCACACAAATTACACAGCATGTACCAAACTATACCTCTAAAGAATTTTTGGCATTTTGTATTTATTCAAAAAGAACACCTCCGTTTCCACTGTCTGTCATGTCTTATTAGTTCATCCATGTTCAAGATTGTGAAAGCCCGGAAGAAGTGAGGTAATGAAGCCGAATACAATCATTTGGATCTCCTTCACAACCCCCCACCACCGGTTACCAGCATTGTCTGCACCAGGTTCCACCACATGCTCATTAATCTCATCTGCCCGATTCCCATCAAGGAGAGGCTGAATCTCATTCTCACCTTCTGGTTGTCCCTCTGGTCAGAAAGATATATCCAATAACATTAAAGATGATCTTTAGCAATACATTCACATGTAGCACTGATGGGAATGAAAGCATAGTAGACGAAGTAAAATCTATGGTTTCCAGATGAGCTAAGCCAAGAGGATCAACCCTAAGTAAAAATGAAATGGACCCAGCTCAAAATTCCTGATGATTAGAAAAACTTGTAATTTTGATTTTGGTGTAATGGGTCATCAAACCCAGAAAGTATCATTAAACCACCTAAATATATAAATAAAACGACTCTTTGGTGTAAAAGCTTGCTTCACATCAAAACACAACAATGAAAAACGAAAAACGTCTGCAGCTAATTCTTCCAAAGGAAAAGAATTTTAACTGATTGCAACTCTTGTTTCAGCCCTACCGAACATGACCCACGTTATCAGAGTCCTCAAAAAAATTCAGAGTGACCATAACCATCAGAAGGAAAAAATAGAATCATTGCTGTGACCACAAGCCAATTACAAAAGATTAACATAGAACAGGTGAATCAAAGGTTCCACTTCGGCTTGATCGATTCCAGGCAGAGGCTGGAACAACTTATTTCACATTTTGCTCATCTCCCTTTCAGAATAACTTCCACACAAAAACCGAACAAAAAAACTACAGAAGGTAAAAGATCATAACAAAAATTGCTTGACACAAAAAACGAAACAATTCAGAGATCCAGGTGCATTGGAACATAAAGTCGAATATCAACTAAAGACAGACATAGCAGGCAAGGCAAACGCCAAAACTGCGATGATCTAACATAGTAGACCATGAAATTAAGATGTTTCTCATGCTATTTAAATTTTCTCAAGTACAAAAACAAACATATTTCACAAAATGGCCGATCTCCCTTTTTCTATGAGCATCCACACGTTTGTTGATACAAACACAATTTTCAACAGGGAAATAGATACTAATATCCATTTCTACCCTTTTCCACAAACTTAAACCCTAATTTGAACATCTACATGGTTACCATGTTCTCAAGTGCCTGCATTAATCAAACCAGTATTGGGGCTTGGCATCAGAGTATTCAAAGACCCACGTAGAAGTTATACTACTTAAAGATGCGAGTAAAAATATACCTGGTCCAGCAGCATTCTCATTCCCCTGTCTTGCACCAGGAGGCAGATTGTCCAGCCTAGCGTCTGGTCTTGGTGGTTGGGGAGGTGCAGCTGCCCTTTGCATTCCTTGTTGAAGCCATCGTACCAGTGGAGTAAGAGCTCCAGTTTGATATCTGCACCATCCAAAGAACAACAAAGTTCAGATACTACTGTTTAATAATATTTTGGAACACGCATGAGTTCCCAAAACTTCAAACTCTCTGAATGTAAACGATAAGACCAGCAGGAAATCCTACATGTACACAGGGGCTGAGAGGTGGAGCCAGAAAAATTGGGGAACTGGGTGAAAGAAACAAAAGGAGTGGAGCAATGTAGGACTTTCTAGGATTGGGTTGGGGCAGTTAGGACTTCTAGTGGTATTCGGGTAAGAAATGTAAAATCGGATTGAAAAGTACCCAAAAGGAGTGGAGCAATGTAGGACTTTCTAGGATTGGGTTGGGCCAGTTAGGACTTCTAGTGGTATTCGGGTAAGAAATGTAAAATCGGATTGAAAAGTACCGACTGCTCATATGTGAATAGGGTCAGTTGGCCATGGTGGTATAAACATAAATCCGCCCATTTACAAACCCATAAAATTTCTTCTCTTCCATGGACAAGGGCATTGTAGAAGTTGCGGACTGAACAATATCGTATCATATCTAAAAGAGGAAAAGTAAATCACGAGTTCAATGACTTACAGATAAACAAGTGAAGCAAAAAACACAAGGAGAACAAGCCTTTGTCTTGACCCATCTTGGTTGAATAAAAAGATTACTGCTGCCAGCTTTAGTATAAGTAACAGGTCAAGATGAATGGCAATTTGAAATCTCCTCACAACAATTTGTCTTTGAGGTGCTTGATGATGTTGCTGTTGTTGCTGCTGCAGCTGTTGTTGCTGTTGCTGTTGCTGTCCCAGTTGCCCTTGCTCACCTGATGTTGCAGCCTCAGAAGAACTTGTTCTACTATCAGTATCATGCATAAAAGTTGAAACCAAAGTACATGAGAGAGAGAGAGAGGGAGAGGGAGAGAAACTTCCTTTAATTAAATGAGACTACTTGCAGAACGCATTCAGATACCCAATTTTCTGAAACTTCGGGCAAACGGAATTGAACCATGATGTTTTAGTTAACTCATAAAATATTTATAATTACACGAATAAATAGCCATTAAAATTACAAGGAAGATTACCTAAAATGACTTTCTCACAATATTTTCCTCATTTCTGAAATAACAAGTGTTGTAAACACACAAATAGGTATTTCCAGTAACATCCAACGTAGCTTTATGGAAGCGGCATTGATAACCTAGAAATTCTATTACACGCTACTCTGTATAATGGAAGGACCATATAAACAAATTGTCTTATTCGGTCCAATAAGCATAAGCTGGTACTAGTTTACAGAAAATGTTAACTAGTGAACAAACCTTATGGCCATCATGTTTGCTGGATTCCTAGTAATTTGGATCATCAATAGTAGCATCTAATGTGAAGTAACAGAATACCATACAACTTATCCCTCATCTCCGCAGATAGAAGGCATGAGGCAGGGGTTTAGTTCATATAAGAAATCATCCCCCACACAACCACCAGTCCATATTGGGTGGAATTCAAAGAGAACTTCCTTTTATTACAATAACAAAGCTTCACACCACTGTCTGGGTCAGAGTAGAGATTCCGTGCGGAGCTTGACTTGTTACAAGGTGTTTTCGGCTGGTTACAAAGAACCAGAACCTTTTCAACGGTCCAGTTGCGTTATTACAAAATTTTCTTAGTCTTTTAGAGTATTTAAACAGTTTTTGTAGTTTATCTGAACTGGAAAAAGACCGAACATCACGCCAATCAGTTAAACCAATCAGTCTGGTCCCGGTTTCATAGTGTTACTAGCATTCTGGTACAAACGTTCCAAAACATGGTACACTACCGTTCCAAAATGGTAAAGATAGCGATCCAGTGATCTCCTAAGTTTTCCCCAAAATGTCAACTTATTATGATAAAATAGAGAGAAAATGGAATTTTGGTGTGAGAAAAAGTAAAAAGATAGGCCATTATGCTCCTAGAAATGTGTTTTGTAGGAATAATTTGGCAAACAATACTTAGCTTCACTAGATGTTTATCACATGGAAAAGTAAGTTCTAGTTTTGTTATCTAAATAAGCCTACCCCTAGCATACCATGGTTTAAGTATGGGGCGTACCACGTTCCAATTACCATTCCTCGTACCTGAATGATCTGCGAACATAGTTTCAAACATTGATATAATTAATCAATACAACATGAACATCAATACTAATCACCATCACTTCTACTTCAATACCTCCACCAACCAATAGTTCTGTCGTTATTGACGATAATGGCGATGATGCAAAGGTATCCTAACCAGATGAACAATACACAGTGAGGAGTGTCCATTACCATTAATGGACGCATTAATATTGCTAGTAGCCTACTACTAATCCTGAATCCCTCAACACCTAAGAAGAAAGTGCACGGGTATTGGTACCCTACAGGTAGATTGATACGGCAAAACCAACAAAATATTGGGTACGGTGACGTCGGTGAGGTTGGGTAGGACAGTACGACTGTAACAATAACAAATGTTCTTTTACAACTTTGAGCAATGCGCTACCCAAAAAAAAAAAAAACCTAGAGCACTGCATCACACGTAATAACTACACTCAAAAATAAATAAAATAGTTAAATGCCAGGTGATTATGAATCCACAACACTAATAAATTCTTATTGCCGAGCTTGGAATGAATCAACTGTCAGGGGAGCTCAAAAAACTTCGAAACTAGTTACCAGAACTGTTCCGGCATTGTTAAGCATAAGAACACCAGTTTTAAGTGTTATGGCACATATGAACACAAAGAAATGTCGAAGGTTAAGTTTAGAGACTCCATACACAATATTTTCCTCCTAGCATCGAAAATTGAAAAACCACTAGGTGAAGATCATTCAAATTTGATCCAATTGTACAAGAATCAGTTAGCTTAGAATACTATGTATATACCTACAGTTCCCCCAAGTTAGTAAAAAAAATCTCTTTCATGGATGTTACCTGAAATAAACACACATCATCTGTACACAAAACAGAAATGGAAACACGACACTCTCCTTGGAATGTGTTTCTTTATGGGTAATCTACACCAAAAACATCATTTGAATTTACGAACTTTCAAAATGTGGAAGTTATTTTCAATTAACTATAATTTTTTCCTTTGGATCTTTTACTGACACAATCTAACAATAAAGGCTTTTTACACATAATAGAGGTGAACATATTGTGAAAAGTGGGAGATAATTGCCCCCAAAATGACATAAATATTATATAGACAAATATCGGTACCATATATAGATCTTTCAGCGAATTCTTCCATAAATATCAGTCACATGAGCTGCATATCTCACCAAAAGTAAGAAAGTAAAACACAAAGAACAGACATTTATATCTGGTCACAGTATTAGCACCAAGGGTTACACAGCAGAAAACTTACGTGGGTGTGCTATAGGTTAAAGGGATAAGTGTGTTAGGGGGAAATCCAGCAATGGGATTCATGAATGGGAGGACGGGAACAGCATATATGCCTGCTCCACGGTTCATCTGTTCTTGGTTTTGCGAATTGAACCCCCCAGGAACGAGTGCAGGATACATGATTGGAAACATCTGACCATTACCATTTTGTGAAGCCCCAAGAACAAAGTATGTTGGTCCCTGGACCTGAAAGCCAATGTGATTAAAAGCACATCATGTCAAGCCCCAAGCCAAAATATGTTGCCCAATGCACTAGAAGCAAGTCTAAAAGACTGGTACAATGTCCATCTGCAAAAAAAAAAAATGCAATTTTATTTCGTCCGTTTCATTACCAGCCTTATGGATTATCTTTATTTTCTTCAGTTTGGACTACTAGTTCCGCTTTCCTTTTTATTTTTATTTTTTGTATCCTGTCCCTCGCACATACCCAGATTGCCTGGGCATTCCATGGATGTTGTTCTTGTCATTATTGTTGTTGTTTGGTACATGGCAGGTCATGGGTGGGTGTTAAAGTAGTCATACAGCTGAAGGCTGTAGTAGGAAAAGTTTATTACGGGTACCATTTTTTTGGATAAGTTTGCAAAGGTCCAAGTAATTATCCGGTTATACCAAAAAGCTGGTACACGAGGAAAAAATGAAGAGGGTCTTAAACAACATAGATATGAGACACTTGAAAACCATTGGAAGTTCTTAATCTGTGAAAACAACTTTCCTATCTTGCAAGCTGGGAAGAAGATAACGAAAAGCACCAGGGCTCATAGTTCAAGCCCAACAAATTACTAGGTTTTGCATTAATCCTGTTTAGCAAGTACTTTGGCATTATACCAGAAATCCAGATAAATTATTTACATGTTTTGCATTTCTTTTGTTTCACTCCGAAGTCTCCATTGGATGACAATTCACCAAAAGTGTTGCACACATATGCCTCATTATTAGCGGGCACTGAATTAAAACAGGTTGCTCCTACACTATAAGGTGTCAAAAGCTGGGGCAGGGTCATGCAGAGCCATTGACAACTCACCAAAAGCATCACATCTATGGCTCCTAATAGATAGTCATGTATTTCCCCTAAATTATAAGGTGTCCCAATCTAGGGCGGGATCATGTAGACAACCCATGTGCCTAAATTATTCGAGTGTAGCCAGAATATAGAAAAGAGGGAAGAAAGAGGGGCACGGCAAACATCCACAACTACCATCTTGGCGTTGAGAAAAGTACTTAGGGAGAAAGAGGAGCTTCAACAACCAAATTTTCAGAGGCAAAAGCGTAAGGCAAGGCGCTTGACCCTCCATGGGGCGAGGCGTATGCCCCGAGGCATTGAGGCGTAGGCCTTTTGATTTTCTATTTTTTAAATAATTAAATTAATAAAAATAACTTTAAAATACAAAAAAAAAAAAAAAAATTGTGCAGTTCATATAAGATAGATTAATACAAAAAGATAGCATAAAGTAGAATATCAATTAATGACTTATTATTACCTTATTAGTTAATAACTAATAACTAATTGAGAAACCCTATAACATCACTTTATTAGTTGTTAACTTTTTATCTTATTAACTTATCACTTTATTAGGTATTAACAGAACATATCAATTCGTCATTTAGTAAAGGAAAACAAAGGACAACTGTTTAAGGAAAAACAGAGCCCGACTGTAAATGATGATCAACTTCAACAAGGCAGCAGAGAGAGAGAGGGGGTTTGAATTAGGAAATTACCAAAATTAGATTAGAAAAATTTCCCTCCTAAGGCTTACGCCTCACCTATCGAGGCGTAAAAGGTGACTAAGGCGCACGCCTCAGCGCGCCTAAGGAAATTAGGCAACTGCCTTTGTGGTTCACCGCCCAAATTTTTAAGCCCTGAGGCGTTTTGGTAGTGCCTCACCGCCCCAAGGCGAGCCCAGAAAACGCCTTTGAAAACATTGTCAACAACTTCAATTGCAAGAGGCTTATAGCCTCAAATTTGAATTCTAATATGATGTACCATGGAATGACTTGTCTGATCCAATATATAGCATGAGCATGAATACTATAATCCTCGACTTTTACTACAACTATAAGAATAACTTGTTGTCTGTTTAAACTTATAACCCTGTAAATATTTGGAATCTAGAAGTGACACTAGAATAACAGGAACCTTAAGTCATGGATTCACTATTGAGTTTGTTTAAGAAAGATGTCGTCTGGGGCTGCGAGTAGGAAAATCTTTGCTCAAAGGGTGAAATTCATGATAGGAATGAAAGTATTTGGCATGAAAGCTCCTCCATACACCGAGAGACAGATAGAAGAGGTAGATAGAGAGGCTTACTTGTCTTAGAAAGATCTCAAAAAAAAATTGGAAAGGACAACCAAAAAGGGTATGGTGATCACCATGTAAGCCAATAAGAAAACACAACATATAATCTGCATGGTCATAGTAACTCCTTCGTGAAATTAATCTATGTACGAAAATTGCATGCAAGTTTTTGAAATAATTCCAGGTACAAAAATTGTAATGAATCACATCGTCCGTGACAAATTCTGTTGCATAGCTTACATGGTTGTCACCTAACTATCACGGTAGCATCCTTTTCATTTATATGGCCACTTGCGTATGTCTCTTGTTTAGTAAGAGCATCTTTGGTCCTTACCCGTTTAATTGACTCAGAACCAAATTCTGAGTAAAATCCCCTCCAAACTTACTCCAATCCTTTACTCAAACTCATATCAAATTGGGTTATACTCAAACTTTCACCAAATCAAGGGAGACTCAAATTTTTGAAGGCTTGTTTTGCTCACAATTTACAGCTATGCCAATAGTGAAGCTTTTACTCAAATTTGTGCTTATACTTTAGTCCATCCATCCGAGTATTTCATCCGAAATGAAGCTTTTGCTCAAATTTTTACTCCAATTAGATTAAGGGCTGGAGATTCTCTCAGAGACATAATAATTGGAGCCCCCTAGTTATAAAAAAAAAAAAAACCACACCAAACCAAAAAGCCTGAAATCTGAAGAACAGAGGTGTATGAGAACCAAATCAAAAACCCAGAACAGATCGTCACTGAAAACCCATTTCGTTATAAAAACAAAAAACAATCATAACTCCTAGCGAAATTCGGTGGGTCTTGTAAGAAGAAAACATGTACTATATACAAAATATATCCAACGGTGATATTGATAACAATAACAAATAAAATGAGAAAACCAAAAAAAAAAAATTACCTGGGGGGGCTTGGGTGGGTCTTGCGAGGAAGGCTGAGGCGGAGATTGTTGGGATGTTGAAGTCTGGGTCTCGGATTCTTCCGCCATTGGAGCGCGCTCGCTCGCTCTCTCTCTCTCTCTCAATTGAAGATCCAAACGAGTATGTGCATATGCAGAGTAATTTATTTCTCATTTTAATAGCATTACGTGGTACGTCGTCAAGTAAGCCAATAGCGTGACGCCATGTAAGCAGGGGTGAAACGGGTCCGGTTTTGGGACCATGGGCAAAATCGGATGTGGTAGACAATTTTTTTTTTAATCGCCAAAAGGGTGGGAGAAGGCGACAAGCGTAGCAACTCCCCTTGAGCGTGACCATATGGGCTTCCGACCCGCTATGGAATGTCCAGTTGAGCCATAGTTATTATCCGGGAGGACAAGTCGTTACCACATCGCCACCTAGATACAAGGTGTCAAGAGTACAAATCCCCAAGTTCCTTAATACTGGCGAGACTTGGTTCAAGACTCAAAACCAAGTCTCGCTCCCAAGCGAGGCCCTACCATCCAGGCTACCACCTTCGGGTGGTAATGTGATAGACATTACAAATTGGGTTTTTTTGTATGGGTGTTGCTAATACCAAAATTGTTTTTGTTTGTGCTGGTATAAAGATTTTACGCACTAGAATTTTAGCACAAACAAAAACAATTTAACATTATCATTTCTCTTTTGTATTTGTTTTTTCAAATTTGCTAGCACCACCCACTTACACACTCAAACACACGAAAAAAATTTCAGTGCCGAATGTGTACCAAGTGGTGCCCGCTCGGCACATCCAAGGCGTCCATTTCGATTTTGGACAGCTTAGATTTTGTGAGAGAAAAAGGAGGGAGAGAAGAGAAAGTGGTGGGGTGAGAGGAGAGAGAGGGTTTCAATTTGAGCCATCCCACACACTTTTGAACGGTTCGAATGGACTGCTCGAGCACCACGTGGAACGGCCACGTAGTACCCATCCGGTACCAAAAAATTTCTCCAAACACAAACCCACACCCACTATAATTATTGTTGTTGTTTTTAGTATTAAGGTTTCAAACATGATCCAATTGAAGTTTGGGAGAAAACTAACGGAAATAGAGGTAATAGGTAGTTATGGTATTTGAAATCAAAGAATTTAGGAATAACTTTAGAAATGGTGATCCGCTAGCTTACACGAATTTAGGGACGAAAATAGAATTCGTATAAATTAGAGGGACTATATTTCTAAAATAATTCCAAATATACAGGACGAAGATAGAATTCTGCGTAAAATAGAAGGACCATGCCAAATTTTTTTATGAAGAATATACAAAAATCTGTTACAAATGACCAAAACCAAATGTAAATCAACCAAAAGGAGTAGTAACGTAATCATTCAGTATCACCTTCGCTCACGCTTTCAATCATCGCTCCCGCAAGTTTTAATTACTAGTTTAGAACTTCCTTTTTTGGATCGGTAATTAAGAACTTTCTTCAAAAACGTTTCCATGCCTACGCACACGCAAACATATTATGTGACTTAAGCTCGGCCTATGGAGCTTACCATATCTTTTTTTCTCTTTAGTTTATTTTTTTTTATATTTAAAAAGTACTCCAAAAACCAATGTAAATCAACCAAGCTTTCGCTTTATCTATCTATACAAGAGATGTTCAAGAAAACCAGGTCCGTCTCCAAAACGAGGACGATATAATACCCGAACGAAGTTTTCGATGGGATCGAACTAGTATTAACACCACGAAAGCTCTTCTACAATAACTGTTCAATCTTACCTTTCAAGGCAGCCCCTGCAAGCCTTGTCAAATAGATCCAAAATCTGCACGGTTAGCCGAAAAGGATTTGGCCAGCCCATACGCGGCCTGTTAACAACGACAATCAGATAACCGAATCACTCAATCTCATGATGCTGTAGACGCCATGCGATAGATTGTCAAATGTAAGCACACCATTTTTCCATTCACCCGAGTCACTACGTGATGAGCATTCCCAAGAATCCCAACCAGTTTAGGAGCAAAAAGAAATCAAGGAGAATCTAACCATAGTTCGCATGCAAAGCATACAACTGTAGCCCCCATAACTTTCACTAAGCATGAGCGGATTCATTATCTGCAAAACATCTACTGCTGTCTCAGTTTGCGCAACAATTGTCAACAACCTCAATACGGCTTATGGCTAATTTAGATAAGAAAATACTCTTTCGTTTCAGATGTTCATGGATCGAGGGAAACGGCTACTATCTTCACTACGCAAATATCTTAGCTAACAATTCAAATCAATGACACGTCGGATTGCTGTTACAAAAACAAAAACATGCTTATTATGTCATAAGGGAAAACATGCGGTATGGGAAATGATGCAAGAGATCCTTGATGAATAACTAAAGGAAAATTCCTGTGTTTAATCAAAAGCAACAATTGTGCTCAGCTCCAACTTCCAACTTGTTATTAACTTCTTGAAGCTGTGCTGGTTTGGGCCCTGATCATAAACATGAGCACTACTCCTTTCATAACCCTTACCTATTTGCGTTCATAACGAAGAGTCGAAAACAACCATGCAATGCATAAGGGTTCATATAAAAAAAGCAAAAGAAAAACCCATCAATCTCGAGATGTTAACAAAAACACATGTCCTAGATTGTCAAAGGACAACATTTTCTTTTCACCAAACCACTCCATAATGAGCAGCCCTACCAATTTAGGAAACTTGCTAAGCAAAAAAAAATTGAAGAAGGATCCAACATTACTAGTTCCCATGCAAAGCATTAAACTGAACCCCAAACAAATTTCATTACACAAGAAGGGGTCCATTACATGCCAAAAGATGGCTATTGTTTACTTTAGCATGAAGTACACTAAGCGAAGTATACATAAACCATAATTATCACTAAACAAAAGAGGGATACGTTAACTGCTAGAGTTCCCCACTGTATTTTCGTCACATACATACAGGTTATCCTTATGATATACCAGTATATTGGTCTTCTTTCTTTTCTTTTCTTTGAATCTCTGATCCTCAGTTCTCAGTTGACATGCCCACTTATCTAATCGAACTATCACGCCATTGCTCATACCAAAAAACCTGATATAGAGAAGACTATTGATGGTTATGTGAGTTAGTGAATTTCCAGCTAACAAGGTTAAGGATACTAGGATAGTATCAAGAAAGAGATCAATTCAATATGCATCAATGTATGCCCACCACTCTTGGCAAAGTAAGAAACTTAACTAGACTCTATTTGCATAGCTACAACTAGAAACACAGATGGCGATAGCAAGTGAACTTTTAAGCCGCGGTTCGAGTCTCACTTCCGGCTCTCCTATTCCCCTTTAACGAATTGAAAACCAAAATAACTAAAAGAAAGCTATTTTAGAGAGCAGGCCATGCCAAACGTAGAGAATACCAGTAGAATATATGATAATAGCAGGATACATTGTGAATAAGGACAATCGACGGAATTACTCCACTTGCCTAAAGAACCACTCTGTACCCCATCAAGAAGAAATCCTCTCTCAAAGAAACAAAGGAAATTCGAGGGAAAAAGTCTTAAGAAAGAGGTAAGTAATGAGAGGGAAAATAACAAAATACTTGTTAACCAATATAGAAAGACAATCTATAGAAGGCAATCTACCTCTCTGAAAGGGGAATAGTGCAAGCCATAACAAAGCCAAAACTTGAGTTCCATAATCCTCGTAAAATAAGAAAATTTAAACTCTATGTCGTCATGTAACAACTAACAAGCTCTACGGATACAAATACGCACACACTCTCTCATTACTATGAAAATCTAAGATTTGAGGATGACTGTTATAGATGCCCAAAATCTTAAACTATCTCTTTGGGCACAATTTTTAGAAGGAATAATGATCATAAGACAAATCACATGTTAAGAGGAAATGAATAAGGGTGGGATTCGTCATAAACTTTTTTTTGATGGGTAATAAAATTTTATGGAGAAGGCTTCAAGGGATGCCACCCACGTACAAAAGAGGGATTTGTCATAAACTATGTTAATGAACGAGCAAAATGCCTGTGACCCATGTAACTTAAAGAGCTTTTCTTGATAAGAATCGTAAGATGTGTTGATTGACATTATATTAATGGTAAATTTCAGTTAACCCCCTCTAACTAACACTCGGGGACACTTAACCCCCTTTAACTATAAAATTGGACACTTAACCCCCTCTAACTATTGGAAATCATTCTCAGCTCTCTTCCGTTAGCATTCCGTTTAAAATTTGGATGGAAATGGGCACATGCTCACTTATTCGAGATATAGAGACATTATTGCCCTTTCCCAATCTCTCACCCACTTTCCCCTTCTCTCTTCGATAATAGCCGACAACACCCCCCCCCCCCCCCCGGTCTCTCTTTCTCTCTCTCTCTCTGTGAATTGGCTGCGGAGGAATTTGATGTTGTAGGCCTCAATTTTGGGGTGGGTTTGTTCGATTTGTATATACTCTTACCAAACAACCCTTCTCTCTCTCTCTCTTCAACCAGCAGCGAATCAAGGGTCTCCACCGCTGTCTCCCAGTCCCTGATCTTGGCCCAAACCAAGCGAGCCGTCTCTGACACCGGCTACGTTGCCAACCGCCTCCTCAAGAGCACTCTGGCGACTGACGGAGCCAACAAGTCCAATCTTGGAGACAGGGTAAGCATTCTCGTCGAGGAAGGCGGTGCAGCCATGATGGTTGAGGGCGTTTCGGAGGAAGGTTTCGTGGGTTAGCCGAAGATGAGGAAGCTGCGGTTGGTGCAGCGGTGGAGGACGGCAACGACGGAGAGTCGGTTGTCATCAGTGGAGTTTGATATCGAGGCGTAGTGGAAGATGGCGTCGAAGATGGGTTTGGGCAAGAAGTACTGTCGGCAGTGGCAATTGTGGTGCCAGTGGTGGTTTCTGTTTATTAAAGCTTTGATTTGATTTCTGTTTCTAGGTTATGTTAATGGCGCAGATTTGTAAAGAGCAATAACGAGTTGATAAGGGTTCTTTCTCCATTCCATGACTCTCATCTTGCTGAATTCTTGATTTGAGAGAAAATCAGAGATGGGTTTGTTGAGTACTGTGTTGGGTTTTTTCAGATTTGGAGTGGGTATCTCAATTGGACTTGTATATGGGTATTATCTGTTCATTGTCTTCCAACCGAGTGATGTCCGATAAGGTGGTTTGGGTTTGGTGATGGCTGTGGTATAGATGGCGGTTTGGGTGGTGTTAGGAGGGGAAAAGGAGAAGCCTTAGACAATGGTGTCCTTTTCGTAGAGGGCAAAATGGGAATTTTACATTTTTGGTTAACGGCGTCTAAAGCATTTGAGATTTACATAGTTAGAGGGGATTACGTGTTGAGTTTTATAGTTAGAGGGGGTAAAGTGCTAACATGTGTTAGTTAGGGGGGGTTAAATGTAATTTACCATTATATTAAACCACAATAGTCTCACTTTATATTAGAGGGTAAACTATATTAGAGGGTAAACTATAGTTTACCCCCTCTAACTAAGCCTCACGTGCACTTTGCCCCCTCTAACTTTTTTTTTTGACACTCAACCCCCTCTAACTAATTAAAATTCAAACGGTCATAACTTCTTCGTCCAAAATCTAAAACATGCAAATTATATATCGATTTCGAGGTCTTGAAGTCAGCTTTCTAATGACACCAAAATCACATCACGATTCAAAGCACACAGAAAATTATGATCAAAAGAGTACGGGCTGGTAGACAGAAAGACCGTTTTGATCATAACTTTCTGTGTGCTTTGAATCGTGATGTGATTTTAGTGTCATTAGAAAGCTGACTTCAAGACCTCGAAATCGATATATAATTTGCATGTTTTCGATTTTGGACGAAGAAGTTCTGACCATTTGAAGTTATGACCGTTTGAATTTCAGTTAGTTAGAGGGGGTTGAGTGCCAAAAAAAAAGTTAGAGGGGGCAAAGTGCACGCGAGGCTTAGTTAGAGGGGGTTAACTATAGTTTACCCTATATTAGATGGGATGCCATAGTATTTCACACTTTGTACTAAATAGTTGAAGTGATGTAGGACAAGATCGTAGGATTTTTTATATTTTGGAAACTTTTATTTAGGAACAATATTATTAGGAAATTTTGTTTCTACTACCTGTTTTGCACATTTCTTATTTTTCTACTTCCTAGTTTTGGTAGGATTTATTATTCCCTTTGGAGATATTATTTCCATGGAGATTTTATTTTCTTTTTTATTATGGTCTTGGTTTCCAAGTAATTGTTTTGCTTGGTTTCCACTCTAAGAAGCTAACTTATTGTTAGGACTACTACTAGTATAAATAGGAGTGTTAAATAGGAGTGTAAGTTATTCAACTTTTAATCAATATTATTCTGAGAATTATCTCTATTTTCCTTGTGCGTAAGGTGCGCTCGTGGATTCGAGTGTTTATTCATTTGGATTAGTACACAAACTAATCTCTTCGTGAATTCCGCTGCGTCATGAAGACTATCTTATGTCATAGTATCATCATATATCTGAAAACACGAAGCAAAGAACTAATTCTCCTGAAACATTGATAGCAGCACACAGCACACATATACCACATTAGAAGTCTAATCAACTAAATCAAAACAGAGATTTCCAAATGTCCACTGAAACAATTTTCAATTTCACGACTGCCATCAATCAAGCGACATTAAAGATATCGTCGGAATACAACAATGACTTGTGTTATTTACCTCTGGTTACCCTTCTGATTTGGTGTATTCTTCTCCTTCCTTTTATCGTGCTAATTCGTGGCATAAGTTTCACCTTCTTCATTGAGTACAACGCATCGTCCATTAAGTGGAACAAGGCTTTCCACACAGACAAATGACTCAAAACTATCCGTTATACTATGAGTCGTGATCTTTTCAATTGTTGGGCCCTTAATTGTTTTATGCTCGAGATCATACCAAACAAGCTTTGTATTGCTTGAACTAATAGGACTTCACAACCACTCTTTGAATAAGCTACAGGAATCAAAGAATCAAATGATCGAATCACTTCCGGTTGTGCTACAGAGAATAGTTTGCTCCACGATTCCTTCACTCCACAATCTTTCATCACCCACACATCAACTCGGACTTGGACATTATCACAAAGTATGCATAGACACCCTCCCAACTCTGCTACATCCATGTCAAAGGCATTGTCAGAAAATTCAGGTTGTGGCACTACTCGATAGTCCTCAGTTGTAAGATCAAGAGCAGCAACAAATTTGGCAGTATCAGAAGGCAATCGACTTACTACCCAGTGTAAAGCACTTTCAACAAGCACGGCACAACATTGCTCGTGATAGAGACAATAAGGGAAATCCGGAATCTTTCGCCATGAATTAGACTTCATGCTGTAGACCTTAACTGAGGAGACAAAATTGACCGTACCACGTTGAAAAAACTGAACAAACCTCACCATCTTATAATCATCAGTAACGGAGTCATACCCAAAACCGTACATTTCATGCTGGAAATAGATATTATAGCCAGGGTATTCAATCTCCGTAAATGGTAACATTTGGCACCTTCGGGTAGATGGGTTCCAAATAGCAAGACTATATTCTTCATAGTTACGCAAACCAATCAATCCATCACAAGAACCCGCAATTGCAGGGGGCCAAAGACTAGACCTAAAAGGGTGGTCGAGTTCTACGGCATTATCCAGCGAATCGAAGTTAACCGAAAATGGGATACAATAATCATTATAATCCCAGAGTATGAGGGTGAGATGGTTTCTAGTTTGGGTTGATCGCTTGAGATGAGATTTGATGAAATTGCGACTGTCTATGAGAGCACGAAACGGTTTAGAAACGCACCTGAAACGCAAAAGCGGTTTCACGGGGAGCCGCAACAGTATGTCGACGATCAAATCTATCGGGAAATCCGGCATTTTCTCTTCCCTTCTATCTCCGCCTCAGTTTTCTCCGTGTCTCTATTGTAAAATGTGTGATTGAAAAAGGTATTGGAGTATTTTTGGAGTACTATTGTATATTTTGGAGTATTTTTGTCATCAGTGAATTTTTTGAAGACCTTCCTCATAATTATTTTTTTTCACCTTTTAGAATTCTACCATCAAGGCCAACCGATAATTTACAAAATAGTGATCTGCTAAATAATTGTATCAGATAATTTCTAAAATGTAAAAAAATTATGATCCCCGCCTTTTATAAGCAACGTTTATTTAAAGACGTTGAGTATTATTCAAGGTCGAATTCCAAACCTTAAGAAGTACTTCCAAAGTCAAGGCATTCGCCTAAACTAGTAGGGTAACCCATGTATGTGTCACGAGTCTTTATCTTCTTAACCGTTTTATGTTCGGGATCATACCAAACAAGACTCCACAACCACTCCTTGGCAACAAGAATCACATAATCAAACGATGGAATCACTTCCGGTTGTGCTACAGAAAATAGTTTGCTCCACGATTCCTTCACTCCGCAATCTTTCATCACCCACACATCAAACTCGGACTTGGTTATAACTGCAAAGTATGGATAGACACCCTCCCAACTCTGCTACATTCATGTCACAGGCATTCTCGGGAAATTCAGGTTGCGACACCACTCGATAGTCCTCAGTTGAAAGATAAGAGCAACAACAAATTTAGCAGCATCTAATGGCACTCGACTCGCACCCAAGTGTAAAGCACTTCCAAGTTCCAACAAGCACGGCACAACATCGCCCATAGGAAATAAATTATAAGGGAAATCTCAGAATCTTTCGCCATGAATTAGACTTTCATGTTGTAGACCTTAACTGAGGAGCCAAAAGAGTCTGCACCATGTTGACTGCAAAACTGAACAAACCTCACCATCTTATAATCTGTTGGAAAAATGGAATAAAGAGAATTTGGTGGGACCCACACCGCGAGAAGTGGGCCCAGGTAGGTTTTAAATATTTGTTGCTAATTAGTGAAATAATGAACAAATTCCATTGAGAGATGAATGTGAAATTGTCTCTCAAAGTGGGTTTTGGACCAACAATAACGCATAGTTAGATGGTCAAAGCTGAGTTGATTACCCAGAGTTATTAGCCATGATTGTGTATTCAATTTCGGAAATAATAACTGTATCAATTTTATTCCAGAATTGAATAGCGGAATCAATTTTTCTATTGATTGAGAGGTTCTTCCATCATTGCAGCATTCATGACAAAGGCTTCTCATTCAGCTATATATGAAAGGAGACCTCTTCCTTTGGTTTTCAACTCACCAAAAACCACACCGAAAATAATCCAAAGCATCTTTACTACTTCTTCTGCAATACAAGTGTTCTTTTCGAGAGAGAGAGAGCACAGACACAAGTTAGTTCGACGGGTAGTCTACAGCGGTGCTCTGGCAGCTGAGTGGTAACCAAGTCAACCTTGGGAGACGAACACCGACACAACCTCCAGCACCGATGAGGCGGCGAATTTGTCTTAAGGGTACTGTTGTACAAAACGGGTCTTAGTTTGCAAATTCTTGATCCTTTACGGTTCATGTTCTATTTATTGTAATTTTATGTTCAAATTGTAAATTCCTAAATTTGTAACTTTCAAAAATTAATAAATTTCATTATTATTCTCCGTACTATTTTCCTACATAATCATCAGTAACGGAATCATACCCGACACCGTACTTTTCATGCTTGACATATGAATCATAGGCCTGGTAATCTCTCTCCGTAAATGGTAACTTTCGGCACTTTTGGGTCGATGGGTTCCCAATAGCAAGATATCTTCTTCACCATTACAATGCAAACCAATCAATCCATCACAAGAACCCAACATTAAAGTGGGAAAATCAGTAGACTTCAAAGGGTGGTCAAGTTCGATGGCATTACAATCCAAACCAATCGATCCATCACAAGAACCCAACATTAAAGTGGGAAAATCGAAGTTCACAGAAGACAGGATATAATACCCGAGTGTAAGGCTGAGATGGTTTCTTGTTTGGGTTGATCGCTTGAGATGCGACTTGATGAAATTGTTACCGTCTATCAGCGTTTAGAAACGCACGTGAAACGCAAAAGCGGTTGCATGGGAAGCCGCAGGAGTATTTCCACGGTCAACTCCATTGGAAAATCAGGCATCCATTTCTCTCTCTCTCTGTTTTTTCTCCGTGTCTCTATCTATTTTAATTTTAATACATAAAGAAAGAGTACTAAATTGGTGTATCCTGTCATATAATTTCATGTCCAAAAATACCCATCAAATGTGTGAACAAAACATTAAAAAATTCATGGACAAATATGTAAATTGACATGACAGTTACCAAACCACATGATTCTCTCTCCCCTCCAGGTCTCCTCCTTTCCCCTCTCTCTCTCTCCGTGCAATAACTGATTGGACAAAGTAGTGCACAGTGCACACTACCCATGTATAAACAAAAATACTATGAGCATGGACAGTTTGCAGGGATCCACGCAGAGACAAATGCGTTTGGCCCATTTCGGGTCCCGAAAAAATTTAGAAAAATATCCATAAATTTTTGAATATTATTTTATAGAGCCCTGTAAAAAATCAGCTCCAGTGGATATCGATAAGTATTACTTTTGGATTCGTAAGGGTGAACTGAGCAGTTTCGCCCCTACGAATCCAAAAGTAATACTTATCGATATCCACTGGAGCTGATTTTTTATAGGGCTTCATAAAATAATATTCAAAAATTTATGAATATTTTTCTAAATTTTTTCGAGATCCGAAATAGAGCCAAACGCATTTGTCTCTGCGTGGATCCCTGCAAACTGTCCCTGCTAATTGCAGGACTCATGTATAAATGCAGATACTGGACTCTCAACAGTTATCCTCCCTCGTACTATAAAGCAAAGCCCAAAAAACTTTGGCTGCCTTCATCATCCATCCACACTGTAATGGAATCATCTCTGACTATCTACCACTTCCACAAAAGCAAATAAAGCACACGTTGCACCAGGTACTTTGAATAAGTCTAGGAACCAGGAAACCAGCCCATTCCCCAACCCAGGACGCTGATGTGGCATGGGCCCCACATCAGCTTTAAGTTAAAAAAAAATAAAATCCTCTCTCCTTCTTCCACGGATTCAACCCACCTCCACGGCTCCACCCTTTCTTCCGAGCAGAGACCACCACTCCACCACCAAACTCCACAGATTAGCCCCCCGCCCCAAGACTTCATTCCGCCCGCCGGACGGGTGCCCCACGGCGGTAAAGTTATTCGTTCATGGAGTTATTAGTTCTTCTACCGCTTTCCTTCGTTTGTATGTAGCTTTGTTAGGTACTTTGGGGATTTCTCTGGTGATGGAACAAGAACGGGGTAACAAGAAACCAGAACCAAACCCATTAAGCTGTAGATGCCCACCTTTATTTTGACATTTCATTAAAAAAATTGGACACAAGTAAGCAACCTCTTCTCTTCAACTCGTAGATTGGAATCCATGGCACAGTCTCCATTTTGATTCGGTTTAAAGCTTATTTTCCCAAATCTGTGAGTCGGCTCATTGAAAACATGTTGTCGAAGTGTTAGATAAAATATTATTTTAGGGTTTTGTTTTATTTTAAGATGGGAATCATGGGAATCAAAATAGACAAAGAGAGATCCCTTATTGTAAACCTATGTAATTAGGTGGTGGAGTGGTGGGCCGTTGGTCAGAAGAGAGAGGGTGGAGGTGGGTTGAATCTGTGTAAGAAGTGGACGTGGGGCACCGGTCCGACAATTGGAATAAAGTCTAGAGAGGGGGGAGGGGGGCGGGGAATCTGTGGAGTTTGGTGGTGGAGTGGTGGTCGTTGGTCGGAAGAGAGGGTGGAGCCGTGGAGATGGGTTGAAACCGTGGAAGTGGAAGAAGAGAGGGGTTTTTTTTTTTTTTAACTTAAAGCTGACGTGGGGCCCTTGCCACATCAGCTTTGTGGGTTGGGGCATGGGCTCATTTCTTGGTTCCTAGACTTATTGTGTAGCAATAGTAGTACAGATGTAGCAATAATGGCCATATCGAACGATATGTTATGAGAATCAAATGTAGCGGTGTGAGATTGTTGTAGTCGTTTTTGGCGCCAAAGCACATTGGCGGCCGTAGCGGGCAAAAAATCGGATGTAAAACAGTACGTAGTGAAACCAGCAAATATGGGTGTGATTTACCCAAAAAAAAAATACGGGAGTGAATTCAAGATGGCACCGGTATCTCAAGTGTAGTGGTAACGAAGGTCCGAGAAACTGCTACGTAGCGGCCGATATGCTATGTAGTGGTCAGTTTTAAATCTATGTGCCCAACATAATGTGTTCAAATGTAGGGGGACCTCTAAAGACTACTTTTGATGCCAAAATTAATTACCTATACATTGAGATTTAGAAAATAGGCTTGCTTGGAAAAATTAATATATTTTGTAGCAAATGGATCTTTGAACTCGTTTCTTGGGCTATGATAATGCACTAAAAATTAGATAAATTCTGTTTAACACTATTAATACTGTGTTTGGATGAATTTTTGAGAAATTTTTGAGGACTTTTTTGGGATTATGAGTGAAGAGAGAAATTGGGTAATGATTTGAAAGAGATAAATAGAGATAGAGAGAGAAATGAGAATAATGATTGGAGATATGGGTAATGAGTGGAAAGTAATAATTGGAAAGTAGGGATAATGAGTACTTTTTGAGTTGGATTTTTTTTTTTCCAAAAACCAAACCGAACAAGCCATATGTAGTTCCTAATGGTATTTGAGACCATTTTGATCACATCCACCTGAAGAAAAAGTTACAAAATTTGAACTTCATCAAACTAAAATTAATTTTGATTGCTTTATGTGCAACACGTGCAAGTTTACTAGTTAAATTCAAGTTGATAAAGACAAAAAAAGGAGTGCGAATTGTAAAAAAAGAGTGTGAAAATCAATTTTCATGTGTAAACCCAATTTGAATCATCATATATTCTATGAACCCCACAATAATTTTGAGTTGTTGGACAAAAATCTATTTGTGGTCTTCGTGCATTGTCACGTGATGACTTAACATTGTTATCCACCACACCTTGTTGTACGGAGTAGTATGCAGGACCTCACAAAAATATGTAATAGATGTTATCAACTACACATTTATCTAGGGGGTGTTTCCACTAAGGGTGAGTTCTTAATTTTTAAGAAACTATGTTGGTTTTGTCCTTATTTGAAATTTTTTTCGTGTTTGTTAATTTTACGTTAAATTTTTGTGAATTTTTGATTCGTCTCGATGAGAGGAATCAGAAGAGTAAATTTTTCTTTCTTTTATCCAAATATTTGATTTTTTTTAAAAAAAAACGTGATTCACTTTTTTTGCCCTCTTCTTCTTTGGCAGTTGGGTTTCAGTTTTGTGTTTACCACAACCAACCACCTAACAATCAACATTTTTGTATGTGTGTGTATATATGTATATCAATTTCGTGTTAACGTGTAGACTTCTAATCTCGTCCGTCGGATCTCATTGGACAATCGAGATTAGATGCCGCATGTTGTTCACGTTAACAACGTGTGAAATTTCTTAGGAGAAGCGCCAAGTGTATATATATGGAATTTTGTATGTATATACTATATATAACATATATGTAGAGTTGGTTTGTTTTGGGAGTTGCTCATAATAAATGGATGAGTCGTTAGTTGAATGGTTTCTATGTTAAACTACTCCATATTGAAAATAATAAGGCAGTGTTCCGCTTTTGCTTTTAAAAAATACTGTAAGTACTTATTTGCAATTTTTAAGCTTAAAAATAATAGATTTACTGAAATAAAAAACAATATGGATATTATTTGATAGATATCATCAAACCTTGCAAAAAAAAAAATTTATTTTTGTAAATTCATTATTTTTAAACTTGCAAATATGTCCTTATTTTTAAGTACTAATTTGAGAAATCGGAACGGGACTGCTGTTATGTTGCATATACCAGAATTAGAGAGAGGGGAATGGAATTTTGGGGAAATATTTGAATTAGGTCCCGTTCGGCTAAATAAGCTAATTGGCTTATTTTTTTTGTCTTTATTCAAATTTTTTTTCGTATTTGTTAGTTTTTCGTCAATTTTTTGGGGATTATTGCATTGTCTTGACAAAAGGAATTTAAAAAGTAAAAAAATATGATCGTAACCTAATTTTTTCCAATAAAGACAAAAATAAGTCAATAAGCCAATTTTTTTCGTCTTTATTTATAAAATTTTATTTCAATAATAATTTTTTACTTTTTAGATTTCTCTCGTCATGACGATATAATAATCCCCCAAAATTGATAAAAAACTAACAAATATGAATTTTTTTTGAATCTATAATACAAATCGAGACGGTGTGGTGGTCCACACATTTTTTCTGCATAAATCTTGACCGTCGGCTTAACACACATTTTTCTGCATAAATCTCCTCCCTTGATTCAACCCTGGCATTTTGGTAAATACGTTGCATTTTCTGGAATAAATGATTGAGTAATGATTCTTTCAGTTTTGGTAATTAATTTTCCGGTTTTGGTAATAATTTATTTGTGATGAATGAATGCAAAGAGTTTTTGTTAATGATTGGCGTTGAAATACATACAAAAATCGTATGGGAGGATTTTTGGTAATGAAGATTAATACACAGAGAGATGGCGTTAAATGCTATCTATTAATCAATACATACAAAAACAGTGTGGAAGTATTTTTGTAATGAAAATCAATAAATAGAGATGGCGCGCTCCCTCGAACTGGAAAGAAACCGTGTGGTAAGGATTTTTGACAAGTTGGAACAAGAAAATTTGGGAGGGATGTTGAATGAATATTTGGTTACCTCGAACTTATTTTGCTTGGTAATGAATGTTCTTACCACACGGTAAGGTAAAATGGAACTTATTCTGATGATCCATAATGTTCTTTTATGAAACTCTCTCTAGACACTTTGTCAATCATTAATAATCAAAAAGTGTCCAGCCCTAATGCTTATAACTCCTTAAATAAGATACAAACCCTAACCCTACTAGGAAAAGGAAAAAAAACCAGTGTCGGAAAGTTTCGAAATTATTACATATTTTGAAAATATAAGAAAAAATAAAACTTCTCCAACAAGAACGAACGTTATTGTACTTTCCTATCAAAAGTTATAAACAAAAAGATTACTATAACTAAAATGATCAGAATTTTTTTTTCTCTTTCCACTGGTTCAAACGGATTTAAATTTGAAACACATTTTTTAACCTCGTTAGATAGTTTAAACTACGAAAAATATAAATTTTCCGTTTTACATTATTTCTCTATCAATATTAGGCTCGTTTAATAGGTTTCGTTGAGTAGATTTCAAAAATATTTAATTTTAAAAAAAATACGTGAAAAAAAGTTATTAACATTTAAAATTTTATAAAAAATATCAAAAAAGAGAGAGAGAGAGTGCGGGGGGAGAGAGAGAGAGAGACAGAGCGAGCACGTGGGTGGGGGTAAAAGGGTCAGAGAAGGGAGGGGGGTGAGACGGGAGGGGGGCGATTAGTAACCTCCATTTTCTTTCCAATTCTCTTTCCTGTCTTCACTCTCGCCCTCTCTCCAATTCGCTCTCCACAGGTATGGCTCTTTTACTCTCTTTTTTTTTGAAATTAGTTCATCATTCTCTATCCACGGTAACTATAATTCTCTTCTTTTTTTTCCACTTCTTTTTGTTCTCATTTCAGATTGTACGTTTTTTTTTTGTCCAATTCTCTTTGTTTAGTCCAACTCAAAAATTTTTGATTACACTCGGTTCAAATTGGAGTGATAGTTGTCGTGTGCAACCAATATTCAATTCAAAATAAGAGTGGCTCTTCTATGTTAAGCATTTGCTCTGCATTTGCAGAACAACCAATATTGTCGACGAGATCGAAAAAATAAACCGAGCGTAATACTTTAAGGAGTCAATTGCATGTCATGTGTCAATCCTTCCATATTTCTCAAGTTCTTCATTTAAAATTGTAGTGCTATATAAGAAAGCTGTTACCAAATTCGGTGCATGAAATATTGAAATATGTCCTGGGGCATTGCTAACACAAGTACGTTAAGGAGAGAAGCGTACAGAAACAATGTGTTCATACCCATCCACCAAAACATTTAGGGAACATTGTAACAAGAAACTCACATAAAAAGATGCAGAGCCATCAGTACTTTGGTGAAATTTCCATTTGACCCAAAAAAAATCAGTACTTGGTGCATACCATGTGCCTGTTTATATAGTTTCTTGCTGAAACTCACATATAGTAGTTTTTTGGTCATATGGGGTGCCAAATTTTTTTGGAGTTATGATGGAAGTATAAACAGTTATGTGGGTCTTATGTGTATTAAATTCAACAGGTTAAGATTTGTGTGTTAAGCATGATAGAAAACTTAAGGAGTCAATTGGGTCCCGACCAAATCCAAAAAACAAAATTCACTTATGTACTTAGGCAGGTACAATTCACTTTTACTACTGACATGTTGTGGGGTCTATCATTATTTTATTACTGACATGTTGCGGGAAAAGAACATTTTTGTTGGCGTATAAACTGTTGTATATGTATGGGAGGTACTATTCCTTATATGATTTTTATATTATACTTTTTAGAAAACGCGTTCATTACTTTTTTTACCATCTTTTTTTTCCCGGCCACGGTTTTCCATTTCATGTTTCTTAGATTTCAATATGTTTCTTAGCAAGCATGTCTCCCCTAAACATTGGCAAAAATGTGGTTCTTCATTTTTTACTGGTATTCTACATCAAGTTTAATGATTTGGATTCAACAGTGGAAAAACTAGTTAGTTTTTTATTCGGCAAGCTTATACCAGTTGTCTATAATTGGGATAGATGAGTGAAAATTCACCATACCATTATTCCTGATGCTAATTTCATTCTTTCTCTTTCCAGGTATGGTTGGTGATTGTATGGGTTAGGGGCAAGAGTATAATCGCCCTCTAATACTGTCATCATCATCAATATTGGACGCTTGCTTATAGCGAGTGGTAAGTTTTTAATCGAACTCGATGTCAACTATTAAGCACATGTCAAAAAATTAACAAACACAATACTCTTTCTTTCTCTTCTACCTTCGGTGAGAGCTCTCTTCTCCAATCACCACTCCAATAGCGTTTAAAGTTATTGGGCAAAAAGGGAGCTCCTTTTAATTTGTACAGCTCTTGAACAATGCTATGATGAGTTGATTTTTCTCTCAGGGATGCGACTCAATGTTTGTACTGCCCCAGATAAATGAATTCATCAATCATTTGCGACAAGCATTTATTGTGGGTGCATGGCTGATGATCAGAAATTCCTTCAACCATCTTTCGGCCGCTAATTCTTCGTTTGTTGTTTCCGGATTAATTTATTTATTGAGCAGAAATTATTCAATAGTTAAGTTATTTAATGAGATTTGGCTACTATAATGTTGTTAGGATCCTTCATATACTCACTGAGATTGGAGTTGAATTTGTTTTCCCCTTATTTGTGAAAGCAAATTTTTGTAGGAATAGAGTTCAATTTGATGAGATGAATATTGTGTAAGAACGACTATTTAGTTTGCAATAAATATTTGGAGAAGTGCCTAGGTACGGCCCCAAAACACATTTTTGTTAAAATGATGGAGATTGGCTTTTCTTCCAAACTAAACATCAAGAGACAGTTATGATTGTTTTATTCCCGATGATAGTGATGGAGTGGGATTAAAAATGTTAGAACCTGTTATTCTTTTATTTCTGTCCTTTAACATTTATTTTCTTAACCTTTGACCATAATTCGACCAATTTTTATCCCAGATGATAGTGGTGTAGTGGGATTATTGTTGCTATGCTAGATTAGGATTTGTTTAGCTGTGGTTCATATTATAATTCGACCAATTCTCAGTCCGGTCACTTCTTTATGTTCCAAGAATTAGGAACTAATCTTTTTTGTCCGGTCACTTCTTTATGTTCCAAGAATTAGGAACTAATCTTTTTTGTCAAATGAGTAGTTGTTAATTGTGATGTTGGAGCAAAAGAGTTAGGAACCTTCTATTCTATTAATCCAAGGTGTTCTATAAAAGTGGGGTTTGATATTTCATTTAGATTATGTTGTGTCGTACCTTCAGGCACGGGTAATTCATTTTAATCGTGTTTAAAAACGTGTTGCGTTGTGCCTTCAGACACAAGCAATTTCTAGTAAGAACAAAAAAATAAGTCAGTTAGCTTATTTAACCGAATGGTTGGGAAATATTCTCACATCCTCTAAATTTTTTTAAAATTCAAATTTAAATTGGCTTCTCCGATTTTAGGAAACTGGAGCTTGATAGAAAGATTTTCCAAAATACGGAAAACTGATCCAGTAGGGCCCAGTACCATTACTCCTTCGGAAGCGTATATACGAAGTACGAAATAGCGGCAGAAAAAAGGAAACAAAAAAATTCCCCAACGGTACAAAAACTGCACGCCTCTCTCTCTCTCTCTCTCTCTCTCTCTCTCTCTCTCTCTCTCTCTCTCTCTCTATATATATATATATATATATATACATCCATCCACAAACTTCCCCTTCAAGGAAGTACTTCAAGTTCAACGGTTCACCGGAGAGCCCTTCCCCGTCTTTCAACTCACACCGGGTCCACTCTCCCCGCCTCCGTCGTCGAACTAAGGGTCTGCGCAGAGAGCAACGCCAAGAGCCGCGGACGCCGCGGTACGGCGGGAGCGAGGAAGCCTCATTCGACATCCTCTCAGGAAAGCTCGTACTCAAGGAAGAACTGGAAATTAAATCTGTCTCTTTCCAAAAGAAGTGCTGTTAGACAGTATTAGCCCTAGTCCCGTTGGTTCACCGGGTAGGCACTAACCCTTCCTTTTTCTCAAGCTTTCATATGTTTCGGCCCTGCTTGGAATAAATCTTTAAATCTGATTTTTCTTGAAAATCTCCACCATAGCCTAAATCTTGGTTTTCAAGTTTTGGGATGAGGGCACACAATGATAAGATGTACATGCTTTGTTGGGTTTCTCTCTCGTACTAAAAGTAAAGCTGTTTGTATATAGGATAGGATCGTTGGTTTACAGAATGTCGACAAGATTCAGAGGAATCAGAGCATTATCAGAGCATTTTTCAAATTGTCCCTTCTTTCTTTTTATCCTTGATTTTAAAAGTGTATTGGGCTGTAATATCCGGATTTATCTTGTTTAGTATGAAAATCTAGATTTTTGGACGGACATATAGGATGATAATTTTATATTGTGTTTTGTGTTGAATGCATCAACTATGACGAGGCTTTCTTTCTTTGTTCCTTTATTGAAAAATCATTAACTTAAATGCAGTTTGTGAAGATGGGATTCCCTTTTTTCTTTTTTTTGTGTGTGTGTGGGCACAGATGGTTTTAGCCCCCCCACACCAATCGCAAAGCGTACTATTCTCGCAGATGGTTTTAGTCCCCACTCACCAATCGCAAAGCGTATGCTATTCTCACCCTCTAGGGAAAATAGTCCCCTGTTGGCCCTATGTGACCTGGAGTTCAGGAAAGCATTCTTGATACTGAACTACACTGGGAGGTAATGTTTTTCTATTTCAGTTCAGTGATTATTGTTTTCTATGGTAAGATTTTAGGTTCCCTAGATATTCCCTCAAGAAAGGTTCCCGAAGATATTGATAATAATGAGAATATGGGTTTAGTAATTACCTTTGATTTCCTTTGAGCAGCTGCTTTTTTGTGCAGGAGGAAGCTGGAGGAGCACATGAAGGTCGATGACATTATGATGCTCAAAGATCTTCCAATGAGGGATTTTGTGACGAAAGTATGGGATGCCATTGGTAAGGACTTCACCAATAAAGAGGACCGGATACAGGTGACTATGATTTCATTTGCTGGTCTATATGATGATTTTCTTTCAAAGTGTGAAGCTTTTAAGTTGATAAACTACCCAAAAAACATTGTTGTGTAAAGCAAGCAATCAAGCGAGAATTCTCAATGCATTATTCTCATGGTTTGTAAGTGGTAAGAAACCTAAAGCATCTACCCTTATAAAAGTGTGAGGTGTTTGTCGACTTTTTCAATTCCCAAATTACACTTCCTGTCTCCCGCGCAAGAACCCCAGCAAGCATACACTTCTTCCCCAAACGACGCCTCCAAATTAACGACACAATGACTCTTGTAGGTTGAACAACTTCTACCTGAACAGGGCAGTTTATCCACCGTTCTCTCTCTAGTCTGACGAATCCTGTTAGGCTCCCTCTTCTGCATTTCTGCATCCATTTTTGGGGAGTGTGGTATTTTTGCTTCATGGCCATTTCAAAGGTTATACGGTTGCTCTTGCTTCAATTTCACCACTAATTTACTTTTTATGTTTCCCAATTGTTTTATGATGCAGATAGAAGATCCCCAAGAAAATGGAGTCCATTCTTATGATTTTGCCTACTATCTTTCTATGACAGCGAAAAAACTCACCTTATTCAATTCATGACAATTGCTAATGAATGCTCTAATTCATGAATGACTATACTTTCACAATTTATCATTTCCATTAAATGCAATTTCCCCCCTTTCCCTGGTCTCTTTTGTTCATCAGATTTTAATGTTGTTATAAATTTAGAAGTTTCCTCTTATGCAAATGTTTCTGCAAGTAGTTTAGGACTTGCAACTTTGAGTTTGTACTGGATGACCTCTCATATGAAAGCGTAGGACCATTTGAACCTTCTATTTTGTCCATTTTGGGCTGTTTGCTTTTTTTCTCTTTTTTCTGAAAAGCATTTTGGGTTGATTTTTTATCTTAGGTCCATGCTGACCATTTCTGATTCTCTGGCCTCCATGATGCACGTGCATATTGTGCTAAATGAAATAGAACAATATCTTAAACTAAAAACTGAAATGAGTAATAATAGCATTCAGATGAGCAATGTCACTATCTACACAAATAATAGGGTACCAAACTACACAACATCATTTTGAAGAAGTTACTAAAATGGGATCTCCCTTTAACTATTTGCCCCCGAATTGTCATTTGCATATTTGGTCTTAACTTTTGAACTTACTCTAGCTACAACCATTGAATTCTCCTTCCATGTTTTATTTCGTCTCTAAAAAGTCTACTTCTCCATACCAAAAGCTTGTTTACATTCAAAAGTTTCAAGTTTTGGACCAATTGTCTTGCCCCATATGGCGAGAAATGTGAGAAGCTAGAATTGAGAGGACTCACTGAAGACAAAAAGCTCTGGTGTTGAAGTTTTGGAATTCAATGAGAGGAATGGTGGATAATTTGGTCTCAAATCCTCCTTCAAGTAATTAAGGTTAGTTTAGGTTTAGTTTATCTGTGTTTTATTTTCATATTTTGTTCCCTTTTGCTCGAAATAGCCATATGCATGAACTCGTAGCCTTATTTAAGTGCCGTTTTGTTGGGACAGTTGTTCAATTGCCAAATTGATATTCTTAAGGCAGGACAATGGTGCTATCTACTTTAATATCATTATAGCCAAGTACTGAGCGCTAAATTTTCTTTCCAGCCAGACTACATTGATATTCTTAATTGAAAACTGCACTGTGATGGCAATGAGACGCTTTGCCCTCAAACCGCGCTTGTTTAATTTGTTCCTTCACGTCAATTGAAAAGCCAAAAATCAAATTTTCTCTAATCAAACGGACTCATTTACACCTGTATAGTACACACACAAAGCTTGAGTCCAAGGTTTTTCAACATAAAGCTGAGTTCAAGGTTTTTCATCACTCCTTTTTCAAGGTTTCCATGCAGAGTTACACTCTATATTTTCATTTCTATTTGTTTATTTCTAACAAGCTTCAAGTTATGCAATTTCTTGTAGTTTACTTTTTTTGCCCAGTAATATTTTCAGTGTATGTTTTATAGCCTTCTTATGCTTTGTATATCAATTTGCTACTTTTGGGGTTCTTACGTTTGAAATCTTGAGCCAGTTAAGGATACAACCATTGAGCCAATCAAGAGGATACACACAACATCTTTGGTTTTTTTTTTTTGTAAGCTGTAGGTGGAATGCAGTCTTGCTCCACCTGTCATTGCATGAGATTTTGACCTGTAGGTGGAAAGTATGAAACCTGTCAAGCGATGATTGTTGGCTTATCATTTTTTATTTCTGTTGTAGCTGTTTTGTTCGCTTTTTAGTTGCTCTAGAATGGAGAAAAGGGTACAGAAAGGAGAATGACATGTGTGTTTTGAATGTCGTTTTGGTTACTCTTGGTTTCTTGTCCTAAGAGTGTGCCCTTTTTTTTTTTTACTTCTTGTTTAGTCTTTAGAATGTCTCTTTGAAATTATAGTGGAAGAGGGAACTTCTTGGGTTTCACAATTGTTTTACTTGGCTGCCTTTATTTTATTTCTTTTTCTATTGGAGGCTTGATTCCATTACTCCTGTGTTTAAAGATTTTCCATTTTGCTGTTTGTTTACTTGTGAAATTACTGGGAAAGGTGTCACCAAACCTTAGTTTCAGGGGATGAGAATCAAAGTTAGAGGGAATAGCTATTTAGGAATCTTACATTTCAGGTTCTAATTCTATTGTTTGTCTAACGCCTCCCGAAGTATCTCATTATTTTTTCTCTATGAATGCAAAAAAATCATTCGCAACATGAGTTCTCTGACTTTTTTTTGTTGTTGTTTAGGGTGCTGAATTTCAAGTTTTTTCAAGCCAAAATAGGTAAAAGTTCTTCGTTGGAAACATTATTTGACAAAAGAATATGCATATAACTACTTATGGATGCTTCATTGTCTTGTTATTGTTGGGGTTGTGTATGTTCTTCAGGAATATGATAGTGCATATTAAACTGTTTTGAATTAGCTAAAAGCTCTTGAGCGGGGCTTATTATGTCTGGATATGAGGAGTTAGTACATAGAATTTTTTTTTGCCGGTTCGTCAATCAAGAATCCTTGAGAAGAGAACATTAATTGATGGCCACATTAAAACCTAGCTAGGGTATTTGAGTGGTATCATTTCAAATCCTTTCTTTTCACCTTAATTATGAAATTGCTCAAAAGGTTTGAATTGAAATCCTTTTGCAGGTTAGTGAGTGTCTGATAGATGAAGCAGATGAAGGTGATTTTGTAAGCCATCTACGTACCTATTGCGTTAGAGAAATGGTACTTTTTGTTTCCTGATAAGTTATTTGCATACTTCCTCTTTACATTTTCTTGCAGCAGTTGCGTCTTACCGGTTACATTTTAAAGGATTGGTGGGGTGTCTTTTGAATAATCTCTGGTCAAAATAAATTGATTTCCTGTTGTGCCTTAATGCCACCATCTAGAGTGACTTTTTTATTAAAAAAAATTGTGTACCACATAGTATTCCAGAGTGTCTAAACTCTAAAGTAACAGAACTTCCTATTTAAGCTTGTCTTGGACTTGACTCACTGTATTTACTGGATTGTCTTCTACATATGGTCAGCTCGGCCCATGCAACTAAAATTTTGTGACCTTTAGCACGAAATGGCTACATAGCTTGCTTTTAAGCTTTTAACTGCTACCAGTTCCAGCTTTAGCATTATCAAGGAGTTAGAATCTCAAAGTGTGAGATTTATCTTTCTTTGATATGGTTATTGGTTGTAAACCAGATGGCCACTGCAAGATCCTCTGGTTCAGAATGGGCCGCATCATGCTGTCAACTCCATCCAGCTGAGAGGTCCAACTTCCCTTTACTAAGTGGTTTTGTAGTTTTCCTTTTCCAATAGTGTGTGGGTGTTTGTGAGATAGAGACAGCGTCGCCTATCTCAATGGCTTCTTATGCATAACATCAGGTAGAATATATTACCCAAGCCTAAGGGTAGAAGAGAGGACATGCTGCGGGTCAAAATTCACCTTAAAGTTTGTGCTTAGGAGATTTAGATAGTACCATAAGAAACAACCACGTGCATTCTACTTTTTTAATTCATCTCGGGGCCAATCTTACATTCTTTCTATCAATGGCAAAGATTGCAATGAAGAAACTTCCGATTGACCAAAAAAAGAGATTGCAATGAAGTATGGAGTGAGGTTTGATAGAAGTTAATCAAAACTGTTGGTGTTTGGTTAAAGTTTTTTTTTTTAAACTCGAACAATGTTGCTGTGGTTTTTCTGTCCTTGAACTTTATGGAACAACATTTCTGTTATGGAACTGCTATGCTATCGGTTCTGCATTTTAAGTTATGAGACTGTTTTCTGCAGCTGCCATGAACTGCCACAATTTCATTTAAACTGTTGATACTGCTACCTCTCTTGGTTTTTTCATTGTTGAAACTGGTTAGTTCATTGTTTGGAACTGCTGCACAACTGGTTTTTGTTGTGCTGCAACTGATTTTACAAGCGCGGAATTTCTGGTACTGGTTTTCAACTGCTAAAATAGGGTTCTAAATTGCTGGGATTGCAGAAACTGGTATTCTAATTGTTCAAGCTGGTTTTTTAAATTGCTGAAATTGCTTTTGAACTGCTAAAACAAGGTTCTAAATTCGTGAAACTTCTGAAACCCATATTCTAATTGGAGAAGGTGGTATTCTAACAGTTAAAACCGGTTTGAATGAGTAATCCGTATGCAACACAGGATCGGTATGACGCTGACCATCACAATCATGACCATTACCATTACCACGATGACCCCATAGTGTGGACCCTTATGATGCCAGGGACATTTGTGATGAGGAAGGGGAAAGGTGCTTTGTGGATTACGGAAGCACAACAATGCTCAAGCAGTCATGAATATGTTCCCATGGACATTTCCAGTTAAGAAGGACAACATCTATGTGCAGTCTTTGCATCACAGAATCTATTTTTGTGGGTGCTTATAGTGGAGCTGCTCACAAGGTGTGTAAGCAAGGACTTGTTAGGATGGGTGTCCAGTTTTGGTCTCTAATCCCTATTTTAGTGTCAGCATCAAGATCGCCGCAAGTGTTAGAGTTTGTAGAGATTTTGTACTTATCCCCATTCTTACCAAGGTTCAATCCCTCCTTTCCTTTTAAAGTTTGTTATTGTTAATTATTAGTCACAGTCTACAAAGTATATCCATTTTTACTTCTTCCAACGGAATCCTTTGCAAATTTATATATTTCATTCGTTCGTTGTTTTGCTAAAAACATTGATTCCCTGTTTTCAGGTTATGCATCAGTTAGTACAAATAAAAGTGGCCAATACCATTTACCAAATACCAACAACAAAGAGAAGTACCAAAAAAAGAGGCAAAAAAAAAATGAAGTTGCATGTTGATTGTACTTTGAACTGCATATATTACAGTACCATTTTATTCTGCCACCCCGTGAGATCTTTCATCGCAAGTCCTTTTGTATTCTTTACCACCCAAGAGACATCTAAGGCATACATTGAACTTCACAATGACCTTCACAAAATAGAAACTCCAAAACTCAAAATTTAGGAGGACCAATTGATTGCAAGTATAAATTAGTGTAGGTTTTTTGAACTTGTAAAATAGGGTTCAAACTTGTAACAACTGCTAATACTAGCATCTTAATTGCAGAAACTGGTATTCTAATTGCTGAAATTGATCCCAATTTGCTGAAATTACATTCAAACTACTGAAATTGGTTTAAGTGTTGCTCTTTTCGTAGCAGTTTCCACAAGAGACGATAATTGCAACCATTGAACTTTACAATGGAGGTTGGGTAAAGGCTCCTCCTCTCTACTTTCTCTCTCTAAAGTTACAACCTAACTTTTCCAGATCTGGGGGAGGGGGGCCGCCGCCTCCTCCCCTCTCCTCTGCTTCCTCTCCCCTCATCTTGTCTCTCGACTCTTCGGTGTATCTTCTCTCTCCGGTCTGGTATGGCTAGTAATTTCTTAATGACTTTTTGTTGTTATCTCCTTAAATCCTTTCTCTGCATTATTTTTGTTTTTCTTTGGCTAATTTTATTTTAGTTTAATGTTGGTTAGTTCATAGTTTATATGTTTTCAACCACTATTTGGAATTTGTGGAGTTCCTTTTCTGAAACTTGGTTACCTTTTCCTGGTCACAATCTTAAAAGTGAAATTCAGTTTTTTTTTTTGGGCCAAAATGCAATCACTGGTTGTGATACTTGCCAACCGAGCTAGTGTTGGGTTTGTCAGTACAAAAACTTCAGTGCTGTTTATATATTTTTGCAGAATGGAAGTGATAGCTAAATACAATAAGGAAAAGTTGTTAAATGCATGTCGTAGAGATTTGTTCTATGTGGTTCTTGAGATTCTCTTTGGTATAGCAAACAAAGCTTTCATGCTTTTAAGCTTAGTCACATGATTCGCTCACCTATGGTGGCATATCAACGTTCAAGCACCTCTTGGTGCATCCAAGTCGAAATCTGCCTAAACTCCAAATTATTTGTAGTAATGTCATGTATTAACTATCAAGGCCAACCATTGCACGAAATGTTAGTATTTTTGCAATTCATTATGTGTTTTGTGTATTGAAATTTTGTGCTGTCCCAAGTGCAGCATGGTAATCCATGGGGATATACTTCCGTGTTTCTTGCAACATCAAATATCATTTGAATTTGAATTTGTAAGCTCCCATGAAATGCACGTGATTTCCCACTTCCTTGTTCATTTGCAAAACTTTTGCATCATTTCATGCTTAATATGTTAAAATAGCGATAATAACAGATGGTTTGAGTCGATGGTAAAAATGAATCAAACCGCTTGTGTTTGAGCAAGTGTTCGCTTGTTAAAAGCTCATTTGAGATCAGTCTGGTACATAAAAAAATGAGAAATGTACGGATACCGACCTATGGGGTCCTGAAATTGCACCGACAGGCATGCACGGATGATCCAAGCAGGTCGGTGGCTGTAGCAGTCCCCTTAAAAAACCCGACCATTTTTGGAACTTGTTACGCTTTCAAATCAATCTCGAACAAGCTACTGTTTGGCTTTTCGACTTATGATGCTTAAAAGATTCTTGCTACTCGAGATTGGTTCATGATCAACTCAAATTTTTTTAATCTTTTTTTTTTTTTTTTTTTGTGATCGACTCAATTTTAGCTTGTTTTAGATCAGCTTGCCTTGTAAACAATCCAAGCTTATTAAGTTTTTAAACTGAGCTTGAACAATCAACTCTCATTTAGTTCGTTCGCACCTATAGGATATAAGATGGGAGAAAATAATTAAGGTGGTTTGGCTATGCTTATCATAGACAGGTTAAGTGTGTAGTTAAGAGGAGTGATATGGTTATGGTAGATGGTATAGCACTTAGGGAGTGTAGACCAAAATTGACTTTATAGGTAGTAGTTCGAAAAGATGTAGGCTTCTGGGATATTATGGAATATGATGTCCTCATCAGTCATCAGAACTCAATTGAGAAAACAGATTCATGCCATTGACCCCGCTTGATTGAGACTTACGGCTCTTTTTGGTTAGAAATTATAACATATGTACAAACTGTAGATATGATGTTTTGGAGATAATTATACTGGGGTAAAATATTTATTTAAAATAACACATATTTCAAGAAATGAAAACTTAGTGGAAGTAATAGAAAATCTTGCCTTTGGCCCTTGAAGGAAGATGATTATGTTCACAACAATTTGGACAAATTAGCCAATTACTTCCAATTGGGATCTTCAATTGGGATTCTCACGCTTACTTTTCTCTGCAATTGGAGGGTGTGTATGTCATTTCCCACTTTTGTTAAATTACATTACTGGCTTCCCAGACTTTTCACATATTCCATGTGTCCCGAAAACATGCTTTGTTTTGTCTTTTTATGTGAGGTATTTTTCCGTTTGTGCGGGGTATTCTCGTTCTTCCCTACTACAAAAAGAAAGCGTCGTGTACTACTTCCCCTTCTCAACTTTTTGGATCATCGTCTACTCCCTCATGCTACCCCCTTCTCTCTCTCTCTGTTTTGTTTGATTTGGGATGGTCATTGTTCGTTATTATTATTTTGCCTCTGTGTTGTATCTGGTTTTTGAATTTCTAAATATTTGGGTTAGGATGGACAAGGGCTTTTTGTAAGTGTTGTTCTGTTTGCATATACGATGTTTTGCGATTGTTCTGCTACTGCATCTCTAAAGCCTCATTTCATGACCCATTCTTTCTCTGTTTTGCGGCCAACTGAGTATGAAGTAGATACAAAATACTACAATTGGGGCCAACAAGTTTTCGTAGTTTGCCAAGATTAGTTAAGTGATTGGATTGGTCGAAGTGTTAAAACTGGTGTTTCAGTGTTTCTCTTATTCAATTTATAAAGCTTGTCTTTGCAGTAACAAAATTTTTTTGACCAGAAAAGAAAGATTTGTAGTAGCAAAATTGGTTCCAAAATTCCAATATTGATTAGTATTTTCCAATTGAATTGCATGACACTCTAATATAAGTTTTTAAGGGTTGTCAAAATATTTAGTGAGCCACTAATCCCCCTGGGCCCTGAAGGAGGATGTAGATGCTTAGAGCGATTTGGACAAATTAGCCAATTACTTCCAATTGGGTCTTTCAATTGGGATTCTCTTCCACCGCTAATATGTTTTAAGATTAATCAATTTATGTCCTAGTTTTAGCACGATGCTCTAACCAACTGTGCTACCTGTTTGTCAATGTCATAGAGTACGCTATTTAAACCTCTTACATATTCGAGCAATTCAGTACAACCATATGCTGCGGAGTCTACTTGCACAGTTGCAGAATCCCGTTTCAGCTTGGTTTCCATGGCTTCATCAAAATTACACTCTCAATCTCTATTTTTCCTTGTAGTGATTCTGCAAAGAGGAACACTGAAAACCTCATGCTGGGACGTCGCAAAATCATCGATTCCAAGGTACCCTTTTCTTTGTTTCTTATTATCTTTGCCATGTGTATTTATTCTGGGAATTATGTACCGAATACTTAAATGAAAAGAAACCCATTAAGGCTGCATGAATTCTGGTTCCAAACATGGTTAAGAAAAAGTACTACTGGACTGATAAGTAAAATTCTGACAGACATGACCCCATGTATGGATCCCTTATGGGGAGGCTTATGATTCTGCCCTTCGTTTGGGTTCTGCAATCCAGAGCCGTGGTGTCAATCCTGTAAGTTCTTTCAAAGTTTTATGGATGCATTTTCAGAATTTGAGCTTCGCGATTTCTGGTTTTGCATTAGGTAATTTGCAATCCTTTTCTATTTTCTCTTAACGATGTGTATAGATGTTCTCATTCTTCATTTACCAATTTTATGTTTATGAGAATCACTTGACATGGGTTTTGATGCAACAAGAGTGCTTAGTTTGACTACATTCATTTGTTGGTGTACAGGATTGACCAACAAGACAGGATCAGACCTTAGAGGTTTTCTCATGGTTGAAGGCTATTGTCATTTGTTGGTGGAGAGGAATGAGGATCATTCTTATTCAACAAGAGGGGTTTCCTTTATTATTCCTCTTTAGGTCCATCATCCGAAACCGACACATTTTGCCATCTTGTGCCGCTGACTAAGTTCAATACAATCAGAATGGTTGGTAACTGGTTATAGCTTTTACGGAATTGCTGCTCAGGAGTCTTACATTTTAATGCATTTGAGGTTTCTTTACATGTGCACTCTCTTTCTTTCTTTGGTTTTGAAATGAGCATTTAAAGAGAGGAGTATGATTCGAGCTCGAGTAGTTAAGCTCATTTCACGGTGCTAGCTTGATGTTCCTAAAAATGGGCTTAGCTTGATGATTGCTTTTCTTTTATGGAGAATGTTTCAAAATTTTCATATTAACTTAGGCATTTTCACTTCCATTTAGTTGGTGCCATATTCTGAAGCTTTTTGGGAAGAGTAAATGCACTTCTAAAGCCAGTCTCTATTGAAGAATTTCAATGCTAGGAAAAATTGGTTCAATCCTTACTGATATCTTTTTACTTAGGGGAAAATGCAGTGGAGCTTATGCAAACATATCGGCAGGACAGGCCCATACTTTTGGATCATGTACTCTTCCGTAGTTTTATTAAGAAAGGTTGGCACTCAGTGCGGTTTCTTTGAATGATGTGGATCTAGATCAAGTTAGTGTTGATTATGTACTCATTTGTGTTCGGGGTAATTTTGGTCATTTTTGTGGTTTGTGTGGTGAGCCAGAGTCACTGTGCATGTTTATTTCCAAATTACTTAAAGGGTTTTCGGACTTTTGGGTTTTTCCTTTGTGTCCTACTTTTTACTTGTTATTTTGTCTTTTCTGGCCTTTGTTGCTGTTTTTTTTTTTCTCCGTAAAATCAAGTATCTGTCTTTGTAGAATTTGCTTTTTGGCAGGCACTACTTTTTCTTGGTGTTTGATCTCCGCCGCTTTGTTTGACTTGGAATATTTTTTCTCTTTCAGATCGCATGTGAGCTCGATTCGGTGCGGATTTCTCTGGTGATTTGTTTGAGTTTGGGTAAGCAATTTCTCTCTGTCTTTTGGGAAACGAGAGGTTTTGGCGATTTGGGGTAGTTTCCTTCCTCTACAGTCGCTCTTGTTCTTCATAAGCGACCTCTTTCTCTCTATTGGAAACTGATTTTGGGGAGTTTCCTTTCTCTATCAGTTATGTGTTGGCTAATATGTTTGTGTGGATTCAGTTTGTGGATTCACGGTTGGGTCTCATGTTTCGTTCGAATCATTCTGAATCTTCGATGGCCAGGTATACATCTTTGTGTTTGTTTCTTTTCCATACTTCTGCTTGAAAATACTGTTTGGGTTTAGTGTTTTCAGATTTTGAGTTTGATTTAGGTAAAACTGTAACAAGTTTTGTTAGGTTGGAGGTTCAAGCCTAATTTTTCCATACTTTTTCCACAGAGTCATATCATCTACTTATGCAGCATGTCTCTATTTATATCTTTCCTTTTTTTATCAAGAAATTGTATGTAGTCATTCACATGCCATTCATATACTTTGTCTTTGTTGTTTCCTTTTTGTTAAGTTGTTTATGTTCTTTCTTTCCATTTTGATGCTAGAAAATTCATTCCTTTATCTCCCTCTCTCTCTCTCTCTCTCTCTCTCTCAAACATCAGATACAAACAGATCATTGGTTAATTTTTCAGTTAGTATTTTTTTATTTGTCCTTTTATGGTTGTTTCCCTTTTTACTTGTTAAGATCGGCATGAATTGTTAGAAAGGGCTTTTAGGTCCACTGTCAAGAGTACCGAAGGCTACCTCTGTGATGGACCCTTTGGATTGGGGATGGATCTAAAATTGTGGGTACGTACTTTTAGTTAATTGCACTGAATATATAAAGGAGAAGTGAAAGAGTATCGAATGCTTGCTCTAAGAAATCAAAGTTTAGTACAGTCCAACTCAATTACAAGACTAGGAACTCCTAATGTTCTTAACTTCATGCCCTTTCAAATTCATAAAAAATTTTCCGAATACTATTTAGTTCCAACCTTGTGGCTAGGTTCGGAAAGAACTGTGAGTGTTGTTATACAGCTATGATTTCTCTAAATGTTGTTTATTGTTTGTTCACTTAAGTTTCAATGACGTGTCCATAACATTCATTGGGAGTGAAAAAATGGCCTGACAATCGAAATTAACATGACCTCATGGGTTTAGACGTTGTTTGTTTCCCATTGGAACTGTATGTAGCATGGATTTACTGATATTGGTGTGAATTCAGCAGGTTTATGGTTGGTTTACAGAGGTAAAACATTGAGCGGACATTCATTGTAGACTCTTAGCTAATGGCTTCAGTGGGTGTAGCACCTGCTTTTGGATTGAGAGAATTCCAGATGGTTGGTGTTGATAGGTTGCCTGAAGAGATGAATGACATGAAAATTAGAGATGATAAGGTACAGAGTTTCTGTTCTGTACTTTTTATCTCTCCTCCTGTTTTATTTATTGTTTGATGACCATTCTGCACCATTTAACATAGCCTGTTTTGATTTATAGGAAATGGAGGCCACAGTGGTTGATGGAAATGGAACAGAGACAGGACATATAATAGTGACAACTATTGGTGGTCGGAATGGCCAGCGGAAGCAGGTAAGGACATATAATAGTGACAACTATTGGTGGTCGGAATGGCCAGCCGAAGCAGGTATTGTGCAGTAGCATACTACACTCTGATGGCAAAAAAAATTCATAGTGTTGCTATTAGGTGACATAGCAGTTGTGGCACTACTCACTTATTTTCATTCAGTCCTTTATTACTTCTTAGTGTCTTTTCAGACATTAATGTGAGAAACCATCAGTGGAACTTGAAATTGTGTATTCATTTGTCAATTAATCTGACTGTAGATTTTCCTATACACCTAGGATGGAAGAAAAAATGTGTTACTAATCTGTTTTCGTTTATATACTTGTTACTTAAACAAATCTTCTACTGTCACATGCATCAAATGTATTTGTTCTACAATGACGAAATAGGTTGAATTAGATGTAACAAACGTCTTAGCCTGGATTATATTCTTTAGGTTAAGGTACAGACTACAGATGTGGCCCAACGACGTGTTGGTGTGCTACTTGATTGTGTAATATCTCCACATTATTCTTTAGTATCTTGAACGTCCGGTCTGGATCTGATCGTTCCCTCCTCAGACCCTGTTATATGGGGTCTAAACTGGGTGTATTTCTATGCTCTTAACTGTTTGTAACTTTCAGCCCTATTCTCTTTGGTTTCATTGGTTCATTTGTTTTGACTGCATTGAGTTTCATCGGTTAATTATTTCCAGACAATTAGCTATATGTCTGAGTGCATAGTTGGACCGGGGTCATTAAAGTGGTGTTCCAAGTAAGATTGCATTCTGTTTTACTTTGAAAGTTGCAGTATATGTTTTCTAAACAACAATAAGTTGCTCTGGTTTTATGCTGATAATCTTTATTTATTCAGGCAAAGTGCTTAGAGACAGGCGAAAGTGTAGCTATAAAGAAGCTTCTTCAAGCCAAAAGATAAAGGAACAGAGAGTTACAAACCATGCGTCTTCTTGACCATCCCAATGTTGTGTCTTTGAAGCATTGTTTCTTTTCTACCACGGAGAAGGATGAACTTTATTTGAATTTGGTACTTGAGTATGTTCCTGAGACTATTCATCGTGTAATCAAGCATTAGAATAAGTTGACCCAAAGGATGCCACTGATGTATGTGAAGCTGTACACATATCAGGTATGGTGTCAGCCCAGTTTTTGTTTAATGAAGTGGCTCTGCGGTGTTTCTTTGTATTTGAACTTTGATTCGTCTGTTTTTTTCCCCCCAATTATATACGTAGTCCCTGCAAGCTCGTTCATGCAAATATCGAGGAATATACTACGCTGCCCATCCCTCACCTCACATTTGTTTCTCTTTCAGATCGCTTGTGAGCTCGGTGGGGATTTCTCTGGCGATTTGTTTGAGTTTGGGTAAGTAGTTTCTCTGTCTTTTGGGAAACGAGAGGTTCTAGCAATTTGGGGGAGTATCCTTCCTCTACAGTCGCTCTTGTTCTTGGTAAGCGACCTCTTTCTCTCTATTGGAAACCGATCTGGATCTGATTGTTCCCTCCTCAGACCCTGTTATATGGGGTCTAAACTGGGTGTATTTCTATGCTCTTAACTGTTTGTAACTTTCGGCCCTATTCTCTTCGGTTTCATTGGTTCATTTTGTTTTGCCAGCACTGAGTTTCATCTGTTAATTATTTCCAGACAGTTAGCTATATGTCTGAGTGCATAGTTGGACCGGGGTCATTCAGAGTGGTGTTCCAAGTAAGATTGCATTCTGTTTAACTTTGAAAGTTGCAGTATATGTTTTCTAAACAACAATAAGTTGCTCTGGTTTTATGCTGATAATCTTTATTTATTCAGGCAAAGTGCTTAGAGATAGGCGAAAGTGTAGCTATAAAGAAGCTTCTTCAAGCCAAAAGATACAAGAACAGAGAGTTGCAAACCATGCGTCTTCTTGACCATCCCAATGTTGTGTCTTTGAAGCATTATTTCTTTTCTACCACGGGGAAGGATGAACTTTATTTGAATTTGGTACTTGAGTATGTTCCTGAGACTATTCATCGTGTAATCAAGCATTAGAATGAGTTGACCCAAAGGATGCCACTGATATATGTGAAGCTGTACACATATCAGGTATGGTGTCAGCCCAGTTGTTGTTTAATGAAGGGACTCCGCGGTGTTTCTTTGTATTTGGACTTTGATTCGTCTGTTTTTTTTTTTCCCCAATTATATACATAGTCCCTGCAAGCTCGTTCATGCAAATATCGAGGAATATACTACGCTGCCCATCCCTCACCTCACATTTGTTTCTCTTTCAGATCGCGTGTGAGCTCGGTGGGGATTTCTCCGGTGATTTGTTTGAGTTTGGGTAAGCAATTTCTCTGTCTTTTGGGAAACGAGAGGTTTTGGCGATTTGGGGGAGTATCCTTCCTCTATAGTCGCTCTTGTTCTTGGTAAGCGACCTCTTTCTCTCTATTGGAAACCAATTTGGGGGATTTCCCTTTGTGCAAACTCGTTATCTTTTGCTCTTTTTCTTTGTGCATGAGTTTCGTTTGTGGTTGTGTGTGTTATGGATCATTTGTGTAGATCAGCTTTTGTGTTCATGGGCTTCGTTTTTTGGGGGGCATGTTTTATGTTGGTTTCTGTATTAGATATTATATATGTGTGTGTGTGTTTGTGCTATTTTTGGTTGGTTAATCAAACCTTGGAAGATGTGATTTTAGTTGAGATCCCTTTTAGTATTAATTGGGTTACCCAAAAGCGAAACGTACAATGGAAAAAGAAACCCAAATTTTGGCTTTGACTTCTTTGAGCAGATGATTCAAGTCATAGAGCATGTCACTTTTTCTTGGTGGGGCATGCACAACTGTGTGAAATCAAGAGCTCTTCTTCTTTTCCTCTCACAGGTAACTATGGTTGCAGCCATGGCGGATATGCCCTATTTTTCTGAATTTTGATGATGCACATATTGGAGTCTAACGCATATATGCACATCTGTATTTTTCTCATCCAATATGGAGGGTTTTTCCATTTGTGGTGCATGGTTTTTCCTTGTCTTGCGGATGGTATTTTCCGACTGCGACGAGTGAAAAATTAACAACTTTGCCATCACTTCCTCCTCTTTACATGTCTCTATGTAACTATCTCTTTGCGTGTGTGTATTTGTGCGCCCTTTTGCTTGGAAATTAGAACCTGCAAGATGGCATATTAGTTAAGATCCTCTTTGGTATTTAACAAGGTTACTGAAGAGCAGAACGTATAATGGAAAAGAAAAGCAAAACTGCGGCTGTGGTAGTTTTTCTTGAGCACATGATTTAGGCGATAGAGCATCCGATTGTCTTTTGACGGGGCATGTACAGCTGTGGGAGATAAAAGGGTTTTGTTCTTTTTATTCTCTCAAGAGTAACTGTGGTTGTAGCCATGGCGATTTGGACTCTTTTATGATCATATACAAATTTGAGTCTAATCCCTAACAAAGGTTTTACTTTTTCCCTTTGCATAGTTGATCATGTCTTAGTAAGTTTGTTTTCATTTTCAGTTGATGTGCTTTATGGCATAGGTTTGTTGTGGCTATAAAACCTCTCATCTTATATCCCCCAAACTTAGTGCGTTTGGTTGCAAATGCCATCTGATTGTTGAATGTTTTTCCTCTTCTAGGTGGATACTTTGGTCGGGGGAAAACTGGTATAAATCACCATATTGGGAAAAACTTGATTGGTGCTTTCTGTCAACCTCAATTAGTGCTTATAGACGCATTGAGCACGTTACCAGAGAGAATTAATGTCAGGATTTGCTGAGGTCATAAAATATGGGCTCATTAGAGATGTAGAGTTCTTTGAGTAATATGAAGGCATTGATGTTTCTACAGTATATATTATTTCTTATCCCTGGGAGATAATTGATATTTCTATAGTATGGCTCTCTTGGAACCATTGGCTTTTGTCGAGACTTTAGTGATATCTTTCCTTTTGGCAAGTAAAAAAACGGAGAGGAAGATATCCCCTCATATATTATTACACATAGAATGGAAAGAACATTCTGGAAAGTTCCTTGTAGTGAACTGACACATAGATGAAACCAAACCAATCGGACTTCGTGTCAGTAATGAAGTTAGAAACTATTAGCTTATATTATTCATTTTAGAGACAGACTTGATGTCATTTCTTTTGATGTGGTGTGAGTTTATAACGTGTGTGGGTACGCATTACAAGATTCATCTAATTTTGATATCTAAGGGGGGTCTGTCAAGGTAGTCAAATTGCTTATTTACTTATATCATCTAAGGTAAAATGGTGTTAGGGTAGACCATACCTAATAGAGAGCATTTCATACCTAAGTCGTGAGCTTTAAACATAGTGCTGCACTTGTGTAGTGAACTTGAATTGCTAGAAAGGTTTGTTAGGTGTATGTCCTACTATACATGTCTGACCCGTATCCCATCATCTCGCTGAAATCTTGACACCTTTAAAAGAGTCCATGTACACAAAATGAGACAAAAACGAGATGCACTTTTCCAATGTTCAAGTTCTGTGACTGCAATGAAAAGGGTGCGTGAGGGGATTTACCTGAAAAAGATGATGCCCAGGTGCATTCATGTTTATTATGGCTTCCTATGTGAATCTAATGCCTGGCTTTCTCCTTTGCAGGGACCTTGGTGTACTGGCTTATGCCATCAAACGATCGTGTGAAAAAACAAGGTGCATTCATGTTTATTATGGCTTCCTATGTGAATCTAATGCCTGGCTTTCTCCTTTGCAGGGACCTTGGTGTACTGGCTTATGCCATCAAACGATCGTGTGAAAAAACAAGGCTAAAGTTGTATCCCTTGATGAGAAGGAAAATGGACTGAGGGCAACATTGAACTTGGGTCACGCTTTTGGACATGTAAGTTGTGGGTTTATGGAATTGCTTTGATCCCTGTTTTGGATTGGGAACCCTGCTTGTTTATATCATTCTTGTTGCCGCTGCATAAGCAATTCGTTATTTTGGTATAAGCAATTGCTTTGAAGTGCTTCCACAACTTCATAGGCAGATTTGGTTCCTAAGTGTTTAAAAAGACCTTGAAACTCATTCCAATGGTTCTAGAAAATTGTTAAGATGCACACAAATGTGTTTGGTTTTTGCTTAGTAATTTGTTAGATAATCTTTCTTTGTTCTGTTTTTTCCTTGAAAAGGTTCCTTGGCTTTAGAAGGACAAGATATGTTACTATTCACATATATGACGGAAGTGGCGATATAAGGATTATAGTGGGGTTTTCTTTGCTGATATGAAAGGGGCTTCTAAATAGCTTGTCCACACTAATCTTAGACCATGTGTTCTTGTGTGATATTGTGGGTGTCACGCCCCAAATCCGGGAGCATGACCGGCCGTGTACCATGAAGCAATCATGGGACACGAAGCCTAATTAAAAATAATATTTTAAGAACTCGCAATCAATATAAAAAAAAACTAGATATTTTATTAAAGCAAAATCTGTGTGACACTAAACCAATATTTTTCCAATCTCCAAATTCCACAATGAACTGCCAATTAATAAAAGTGCGGAAGCTAATAAATAAAAGTGCGGAAGCGGTTTGACTCAATAAAATAAATAAAAATGCAAACGCCCTAGAGGTCCAAACACAAAGTCCCGACAACGCCGCAGAGTCCACTATAATGCTCCATGAAACTAACCTGAAAAATAATGTGGAATAAATCCGTCAGCTGACGCGCTCAGTGAGTAGTTAAGCATGCTAAGGGTGATAATAAAAAGTGGCATACTTTTGAACGAACAAAATAAGGTTTCCAAAGAAGTGGCATAGTTTCAAGATTAAAAAGGGAGGTAGATAGTTCAACGAATATTATCAACAAAACAAATACTGAACAAAGGGATCAACAGCTCAACAAATAATATCCATAAGATGAATAATGGATTAACGAATAGCAAGAACAATAATCAAATCACCACAATAATTATACCAAGCAATGAGTCCAAGAATATCCGAACGATGAACAACGATAACAAAGATAACAGAAGTATAAACCGGAGTGGGAACCATAATTACCAATTACCAAATGCCAAATATCAACTGCCAAATATTTACTCAGGGCTTAGCCCGTTGGATCCAACACCGTACTTAGAGTCACCACAGGATGGCGCCTGGGACCTTTTCCCTAAGCCGATCCGGAATAGGGTCACAGGGTATTCCACAAGTCTTTTCCCTATCCGTTGAGCACTAGAGTCACAGGGTATTTCACAAGTCTTTTCCCTAGTGGCCAAAGTCACCACGATATCTCACGGGTCTTTTCCTTGGACTTTAATAAATATAAACATAGTCCATGGTCCCAAACTCAAATAGAATCAACAGCGAACCGGAGTCACCTGACCGGCCAGGGCTATTCCCCGTGTCGTTGTATAGGCACAATAATATCATGGAGTCAACGAATCGACAACAATAAAAGTAAGGGCACTCGATCAATCACAAATATTCTCAATTAACCTTGTATGCCTAAGGGTACATCAATCGTCAATAAATATGAGAGCACGAATCAGAATATCAATTATCGGATCACAACGAATAACGAACTGTCAAGAATAGATTGGCTCAAAAGGATTCCAAAGAACGGGATCACATGTTTAACCACTCACCTCGATCGAAAAGTTAGATCACAAAAGTGAAATGCTTGAATACTCTTCTAGTCTGAAAAACAAAAGTGCACATATACGGAAATCAATGAATCGAAGAACTACTAGATTAGTTATTATCTAATTACTACTGCAATAACTATAGCTATATGCATTTGTGCTGGTTACTAATATAATATACATACATGCACCCAGTCATGAACAGAACCTACCACGCCACCACAACTAACTATTAAACCCACGGCACACACAGCCAACACATGTACACAAGCTATATATAATAGTAGATTTTGTATTGAGAGCATAAATTACGAAGAAGAAAGTAAAAAGACAAGGAAAACACTAACCCAACTTCTCTTGTTCCTCCTGATCAGCCCCCTCATGCTCTCTCTCTCTCTCTCTCTCTGCCGCACACTTTCTCTTTCCAAGCCCTAGGTCTCTCTATTAACGTGGAAATAATATACCCCTGTTTTCAATATGTTTCCTCATCCTAATAAACTGCCCACGTTCAAACTTAAAACTTATCTTGTCTAATTACACAATCAACCCAACATTATTCTTTACGTTAACTAATCACTTGCGGGGACCCATTACCGGTTTAACCAAACTTAGGATTTTAAGCAATACCTGTAACTGATTCCAAAAATAATCAGCCCAACATATATATATGCATATTTTTTTTTTTAGCAAGAAGTTTGAAAAGAAAAATGAAAGATTTAATTATTCGCGTTAAAATACTATTTTTTTTAAACTGAAAAACTGGGATGTCACAGTGGGCAACATCTAAGAAACGTTTGTAAGTATTATACCTCACACCCTATTCTTACTGCATTAACTTACCAGTTGGGATTCCCTATTGTGTCCCAAAAAAGATGCTTTATTTTGTCTCTTACTGTACAGTATTTTCTATTTTTTGAGAGAGTCTTGGTAGAAAATACCGTACAATAAAAGACAAAATAAAGCATCCTTTTTGGGACACATACCTTTAGCATTTAGCAAAGGTATGAGAATATATCATTTAAAAACCTGCCATAGAACAGATTTTTCTACCAAGACTCTTTCAAAATAGATTTTGGCTATATGAAAAGTATGACGAAGAAGTAGTAAGGTGAAATTGCAGATTCAACTTAGAACAGATTTTTCTACTGCTGGGGGAGATGAATTTAGATCTGTATTCCCAGAGGCCTGACGTTAAAAGCTTGTCATACTTTATCTCTTAATATTGTTTGTTGCATTTCAGATTTATTGCCTTGTCAATTAGGTTAGTAAGAAGACAGAAAATATGGAGATTTGTAGAAATGGACTGGGATTGATTGTTTATTTTAGTATATCTCAAAATAAGGCTCTTTCATCTCCTTTTTACTACTTCTATTGAGATATTATTTTCTGAAAAGACATAGTACTTCAGCTGCAAATTGTCTGTGCAATGTTTTTCGCAGTATTACATTTCATATACAGGCACTGAATTCAATACTGTGAATCATTCTGCTGATTTTACAAATGTTCATCATGTCATCCATAGGGCATAGTCATTATATCAACAAGTCAAGTTGCATAATAATCAGGTTTTTGTTTTTTTGGACTGATGAAGTGTGAAGTTATGATAATGAACTTAGCATTTAGTTTAGCAATGTTGTTGGCCGACCTTGCACTTTATTAAGAAGTTTTGGCTCAAAGAATTCATCATGTCCAGAGAGGGTCAAAACCGAAGGCATGTGCAGAGATGTGGAGACCAAATTTTGTCAATGGAGCTCAGTTAGTGCTAATCTCCGAGGAAAGTGTATCCGACCTGAACAACAGATTAAGCTCGAGTATGCTGTGATGTACTCCTTTTCTTCTCATACAGTTCCTAAGTTTTTCCTTCTAGCTTAAGAGGTTTCGTGCGATTTTCATGGGAACCATTCATCCACGTATCATTTTATGAAGTTTTCTTTGTTTGGTCTTTGAGATTTGATACAATAACTCGTACACATCAGCGAGGGCACTGAGATTTCTCCATAGGGAAGAATGAATTTTATCGCTTTGGAAATAATCATCTCCTTTTTTGATTGTTTTTTAATTTTCTATAGCTGTCATTTTGTAGAACTTATAAGTCGGAATTTTCCAAATATGCATATTGTGGTTCCAAGTTTAAAATTTTCCTTTTTGCTGTTTTCCAACAATAGTCCAGCATTTTAAACAAATTCAGGTACAAATTTTTTATGTTAGTGGCAAATGTGCAGGAAGGCCTTGAAGGACCACCAATTCAAGTCAACCCAATGAGATTCCGCCCCAACCTTTTCATATCTGGTGGAGCACCCTATGCAGAAGATGAAGGGAGAAGTCTTAAAATTGGAAATGAAATTTTTTTGGTAAGTCTTATTCTTCTAGAAATATACAAGTCGAGGTAGGCAAAGAAAGTACGAAAAGTTACCTACTTTTTGTATTTACGAATAAGTTGCACTGCCACTTTTACTCAGGTACACAGCTGTCAGCACACTGATGATTGCCGGTAGCTTTGCGGTATTAATCTGCATTTGTTTTAGCCCGTTGCATCCCTGTTTCAGAGCTTGCTCAAGTTATGTTTGCATTCCGTCTTTGTCGATACCTGTGGGAGAGTAAATATTTCAAAACGATAAGTGTGGTGCAATTTTGCCTTGATTGCTCAATTGTTGTTCCTGATTACTCTCTAATCTGTCCATCTTATATTTTCTCTCTCCTGGCCAATATTGGAGGGAGCAAAAGACTTGAATTTAGAATTTTGCGGTATGGGAATATTCCAATGGTTACCTTTTGTGCTATAGCCTAAACTATATAGGAACTTGGGATAGGCACAATTTATTGTACATGCACAATTTATTGTACATGTACAATAAATGAACATGTACAATTTATTGTACATCCTCACTTCCAATGTTGATACATGAACAATTTATTGTACATGCAGCTGTTTGGTGCATGCAACTGCTGCCAGATGATCAATTTAAATCCTCAAGAAGGAGAAGTGAGGAGATCAAAGGAACCCTTGGCTACTCTAGCATCCTACAGGAGGGTGAAGGTAAGACAAAATTAGCTTACCTGAAACCGAGATACGATAATGAAATCGAATATCTATAGTAATCATGTCATTTCCTTGAATTTAGGGGACAATACGTTTTGCCATTCTACCTGTAAGGATCTACTAGGAACTGCATAAAAATTAAGAGAGAGATAGTTATTTCATTCACTTCTTGAATTAATCGTTTTATATGTGGGAGAACATTACACTGCAGTCTTACCACACCCCCCCCCCCCAAAAAAAAAAAAGCATTACACTGCAGCCTCGCCAAAGAAGGGGATATACCCTATACGCAAAAAAGAGAGAGTAGAGGCTGTGGCGCCATATCCGAAAAGTGCATTTCACATATATCATCTTTTGTGAATGGTTTGGTTCTATTATTTGGCTTTTGATCATTTTTTTTTTGTTTGTAAAGCTCTTTAATAATCTCTCTGTTTAGCTGCAATTCAAATACAGAATACAGCTTTGGTGTTGTCCTCCTAGAGCTGATCCTGGCCGAAAACCTGTAGGCGAGTTTGGAGATAGCATGGACACTGTAGGCGAGTTTGGAGACAGCATGGACATATTAGGTGGGTCAAGAAGACAATTCGGAGCTTGTTCAATGGGTACCCACTAACGAGCGTCGTAAACCTGTTCAAGTTTGCCATCATGTGCTTTGAGGATGAGAGCGTTGAGAGGCCTACGATGAGGGAAGTCGTGCACATGCCCACCAATCCTCCTCAGTCCGCCATAGCACTGCCTCTTTTCACTCTTTAATATTTTGGGGCTGCTACTTTTTCTTGGCGGGGAATGCACAGCCGTGTGAGATCAAGGGGTCTTCTTCTTTTTCCCTCACGGAGTCACGGGTAACTGTGGTGCAGCCGTGGCAGATTTGCACTCTTTTCTGAATTTTTATTATGCACAGATCTGAGCCTAACAAGTATGCGTACATCTGTATTTTTTTCATCCAATTTGCGATATTATGTTTTAAGGTTTTTGAGAAATTATAGGTAGTTTTAAATAAGAGATATCAAAAAAAAAAAAAAAATTATAACCAATTTTGCTCCTTGATTGATGGAAGCTTGGCTTTGGGTTTGTGGGTATGTTGGTCTTTTTGTCACTTTTGGTGGTGGGCCATAACCACTGTTACATCTATTTTCAAATTACTTTAACAGGTTTTCTTACTTTTAGGGTTTTCCCTATATATGCTGTTTTTTGGTTGGTATTTTGTCTTTCCTTCGCCGATTTGCGGGGATTTTCTCGTAAAAGTAGTTTGTTCTCCTAGATACAGCTCTCTTTTGTGTGTGCGTGTGTGTGTGTCTTGCTTTGTCTTGCATCTTCAGTGATTTGTTTGATTAGTTTCTTTCCCTTTTCGATCGTGTGCAAGCTTGATTTTGGTTGGAATAATGTGTTATTGTCATACAACATTGGTTTTATTGTCTTTCATAATTGAATGACCAATTTGAAGAAGATTTATTGAATTCAGTAAGATGGAGTTTTATTTGCCTCCATCTCATGTCTCATTTTCCTATAGTTAGAATGCATCAACTTTTAACTACTTTTCGGAATTTTTTGACTTCCCTTTATGTTTCCCCTCAAAACAGAATAGCATGACACTGAGAACAGGAAGGCAATTTTTAGAAAATGCAGGACATAACACGCCTGGGATGTTATGAATTAAAATTTTATTATATGCATAAGTATGAATACTTTTTATGCAAAGGTAATGTGAAATGATGTGGTCTAAGTGTTTTAGTAATTGCATTCTAAGTGACAAAATCGATAGCTGAAAATTGTAAAACAGATGAGATATTCATCTTATAGATGATTCGAAATACAGAATATTGGTTTCTTGTCTTCCAAAGATGCAGAACATTCTTGCTATAAAAAGAGATTACATAGGTCGTGTATGGAGGGCTGAGTAAGCGTTGTAAAGTGTCTGCTAATTTTTTGGTCAAATATGTCCAAGGTGACAACTTGACACTCCTTAAGCATAAGTGCGTCTTAGCCTGGCGATGATAGATGTTTTATTTTGGTGGAGATTTTTCTAATCTTGCTTTACTAGGATCGGCTCTCAATGTATGTCACCTAAATGCGTTTAATTATCTTCACTCTGGGCAAATTCTTTTTTATTGATGTTCTGAAAAAGTTGCGATGTTTTATAGCTATATTGGTTTCTTTCTCACATTTCAATTTTGATGTGATAAATAGGAGGCTTGGAACAAGTTTCAGAGGAACTCTTTTGAATTTTGCCCTGGTCCTTTTACTTAATTTGAAGAGGAGAAAATCTTCAAGCTGTTCCAGGCTACATATTTTTCTCTGCTGCTACGGTGCACAGGTTTGGCTAATGTGGTCTAAATGTTTGATAAAGGAAACATCCATCGGTGCTGAGATGCCTGAATGGCAAGGGTATGCTCCTGCTGCTATAAACTGATTTGAATGCCATAGATATATAACTAAGTATGTGGAATGATTGGTCGGTGTAGAGTGGTATTGCATATCGTCGCCCTACACATCTTTGTCGAATTTAATCACCCTATCTTATCTTTATGGGATAGTTTTCCTCGTCGTGATTCTTTTTTCCTTTCCCCTTGTTATTTCTTTTGTTTCTCGTGGGGCTTGATGTGTTGGACAATTACCAATATGTTTAATTGTGCCAGAAATGCCACGAGCCATTGTATTCGTGTTTGATGAAAGTTTTTGTGGTGGACTTTCAAAATATACGAATATCCATGTGTCCTGGATTTTAATCGGCATTGATTCGAAGCCATTTGATCCAAACACATTTGTGGAAAATGATATATTTATGACAGATACAAATTCAGATAAAAAAAACTTTAACTTCATATAAAAATTCATATAAATTATAGCATAAAATACATCGACAACAATACCCAAAATGAAATCAATGGGCACGACATTTTCATGCGAAGATGCGCCTTGCCCTTAGTAGATAATATAGATGCTCTCAAATGCCCTTGATCTCAAGTCTTTCAGAAATTGGCACTCTCCCGTACACGCTATGGCACCACACACTTGTGGCTTAGTTTTCAAGTAGCATAATGCTATTGTTTGATTATACTTAAGTCTTTCATTCATCTATTCAGTAACGCCTCAAAACAAAACCTTGCTCAATGAGAAGAAAATAAGTCCCGTAAGTCATCCGGGGATGCAATCCCATAAAAATCTTGGACAATTACACTCTCTTTTGTCGAGGAATTTCTCTTGAAATGTTGAATCTTCTTAACCTCCTCCAAGCCTATGCATCGGAATCGGGGCAAGGTGTAAATCTTGCAATGAAGTATGGTAGTTTTTGGTAAAGTTGCGGAAGATAGGAAGCAGGCCATTGAGCATATCTTGGGAATGAAGGAGGCGCTAGTCTTACTCAGATGTTTTCTTGGGTGCTCCAATCTACAAGGGCAGGTGTAGCATATATAGAACAACTTTTAGTTCTATTCTCTGTTTGGAAGGACTTTTTGGTTTCAGTTGTTAGGAGTATTTAAACAATAGTTTAGATGTTTTGAATTTTCTAGTCCGAACCTTGTTCTTTAGGGATCTCATGATGCCATTTGTGCAATTAGATTTGGATTTTCAAATTAGAGAGGACAATAATCAACACTAATTGATTGGTATATTTTTCAAACAAACGACAAGGAAAGCATAAGCTTATATATATAGGGCATCAGTTGGTGTGCATTCTGGTATCAAATGCACTAATTCTGATTTGTTTCTCTCTCTGTGTTGCAGTATCTGGACTGGGATTCTGGAAAGACACATCTATACCACTGTCATATTCATCAAGGTGGCAGTTATACTTTCAAGGTAGTACCTTTGTTTTAGCCCTTGTTCATCACTCACACTGTTTTGTTAGTGTGTTTAGCTTTGCTTTCCTTTTGAGGCCATCATATAGATCGCAATTGTTTCTCCAATCTTTATAGGCACTTTAATTATCAGTGATCGCATCCACTATGCATGCAATCCGTGTTGGACTCATGTTGGCTTTCTAGCACAGTAGTAGCTGTTTCTGTTTTTGTTTTCTCATTAGCAAACACCCAACGCTCTTTGCGCTCTTATCCTGAGTTTGGGGGACATTGTGTGCGGATGTGTGCTATGAACCTTACTGTTTTTTTTTTTGGGTAAGTAATTTCATTTCACCAAAAACACGGCAACTACAAAAACAACGGGGCATCCCCCTGAACAACAAGGCTATACAAGTCAGCCATTATTTATCCTAAAATCTCTAGAGCTAAGTAACCAATCATCACAAATTCCTATTAAGGCAAAAAAAAACTTTACAGAATTGAAAGAACAAAGCTTGGCTCTAATTGCATCAAGAATCGCTGCAGCTAGGCCATCTACATCCCTGCTCTTGTTCTGAAATATCCACATGTTACGCTCCCCCCCACAGGAAGTAAGAAGTTGCGGGCAAAGATAACTTGTATACAGTACTACAAAAACTTTTACCTTTCCTTTGAGCACCCCAAATAAGCTCTTGATGCAAAGAAAGAGGCCCTCTGGAAATGTTACTTTTACGCAAAACACGGCTCCAGATTATTGCAGAAAATTGGCAGTCAAAAAACAAATGGGCATGAGACTCTTCACAAGCCATACACAACACACATACTGGATTAATGGATATCCCTCATTTGGCTATTCTGTCCTTGGTGGAAAGACGCTCCACAATTGCAAGCCAAAGCATAAAGCTCCACCGAGGCACATTCTGGCTAAACCATACTAACAAATGCCAGTGTTTAAAAGAATACCTATGTCCGCATGCCTCCTATGGTGTCTTGACAAAGTAACAGCCATCTGGAGAAAGAGTCTATATTACTTTATCCTTAGTCAATGGATTAGGAAGAAAATTTGCAGGAGTGTGACGCATAACCGCCATCATAACTCGACTCCTCTATCTTGGCCATCGCCAATTCCCCTGAACAATAATGGAGGATACTTTAGCCCTCAAAGCCCTGCCCCTATTTGTAACAATGGAATCACTGAACTGCTTGTACAATGCACCAAGGGGGTGCCAATTATCAGTCCATAGAAACGTATCTTCTCCATCCCCAATGCAATACCTGATCCAACCTTGGCAAATATCCCTTAATTTAAGAAGCTACCTTATTACCCATGATGCATCATTCGGTATAGGAATTCCCCAGAGACTATGCCTTTCAGAATGTACATATGCACCCACTTTACCCACAGCGAATCAGCTTTAAAACTCAAAGCACAAAGGTGTCTAATGTTGGAAGCCTTATTCCATTCTTTAAGGGACCTAAACCCCAACCCACCTTCATTCTTTGGAACAAATGGATGCATCCAACTGACTTTAGCACCCGTATGCTTCATGTCAAGACCAGACCATAAGAAAGCCCCCAACACTCCCTCAATCTCCTTAATAACTTTTTGAGGCAATATAAAGATAGCGCTCCAATAGGTATGCATACTACAAAGCACAGACTGAATCAATTGGGCCCTTTCCCCCCGTAGGATAAAAATTTCTGAGACCAACTTTGAATCCGAGCCAAAATTCTTTCTTTAAGGACAATACAATCAGCAGAGGTAAGCCTTGAGCTGATTAAAGGCACCCCTAAATACTTCACAGGGAGATGACCCTCCGAAATACCCATTAGATTGAGAAGAGACAGCTTAAGAGCAGTAGGCACACCAGAAAAGTAACAGGCACTCTTCATCATATTGGGCTTCCAGAGTAGCTATGATACTCCTTGAGGGTATTCATAATGATCCTCAGAGATTCTTCATGAGCACCACAAAAAACAATTAGATCATCTGCAAACATGGCATGGGAGATCCCTAACTCTTGGCATCTCGGATGGAATCTAAAATTACCATTCTCAATGTTAAACTTCAGCAGAGAGAAAAAAGCTTCCATGATAAGTGAGAAAAGATAGGGGGAGATGGGATCCCCCTGCCTTAGGCCTCTAGCTCCTGGAAAGTACCCTTCCAGCCCACCATTCATCATCACAGAAAACATGGGAGTAGTAACACAAGCCCTAATCCAACCAACAAAAAAAAATGCGGAAAACCCATAGCCACCATGGTGTCTAACAAAAAATCCCAATCTACAGAATCGAAAGCTTTCATGATATCTATCTTTATGGCACATCTAGGGGGCCCTGCATCTCTGTGATAATTCCTTATCAATTCATGCATAAGAAGAACATTATCTACAATACTCCTCCTTTTAATGAAAGCAGATTGGGTTTGACTAATGACCAAGGTAAAGTCTGCTGCATCCGGTTAGCAATGATCTTTGTCATGATTTTGTACACCACATTGCAACAAGCAATGGATCTGTAACCTTTTGCCATAGAAGGATTTGGAATCTTAGGCACCAAGGTCAAGGCTGTAGAGTTCCACTCCCTTAGAATATACCCTTTCTCAAAGAAGAGCATCACAACTGCAACCAGATCCTGCCCTACTATATCCTAGTTCTGCTGGAAAAAACTTGAACAAAACCCATCCGGTCCTGGAGCCTTATCACCTTTAATAGAATTTAGGGCAGCCCGAATCTCATCAATCAGAATTGGCTTCACTAGGTCCTCTTTCATATGGGTAGGGACTTCCCTTCTAATAATCTGCTGTAAAGAAGCTCTAGCATCCTGTCTTTGCACGAATTTTGTACCCAGAAGACCTTTAAAGTATTGAACGTCCGCAGGTTTATCCAACCGAATTCCATCAGCAGTAACCAAACTAAGAATCTTGTTCCTTACTCTATGAGAACTTAACTTTATGATGAAAGAACTTTGTATTATTTTCACCAAGCGCCAACCAATTCACCCTCGACTTTTGTTTTTTAAAAGATTCCTCTGCAGCACTTAATTCCATGTATGTTCTGACAACATCCTTTTCCAAATCCCTAATGCTATCATCCCCTGGATTTAGTAAACACTGAGCTTGAAGTAATTCCATATTGGATCTAGCCTCTATAACTCTTCCAGAAATATTCGAGAAACATCGGGAATTCAGATTCTTTAAAACAGGCTTCAATCTTTTGAGTTTATGAGAGAAACTAAGCATTGCAGACCCAAACCCAAACTGCGGTTGGACCCAAGAACCCAAGAGTTTATAACCAAGGCTTATTCTTCATCCAGAAATTGTAAAATCTAAAAAGGCTACACACCTTGCTTCCTCAAAAACAGTAACCAACAAGGAGCGGTGATCAGAAATACCTGGAACACCAGCTATAGCTTCTGATTCAGGGAACACATCCAGCCGACCACCATTGACCACCACCCTATCTATCCTACTCATATTAGCACCACCACCACCTCTCTGATTAGACCATGTGAACCAGCATCCCTTGGTAACCAACTCCTCCATATTTGTATCAAAAAGGCATTTGACAAAATTCAGAAGCAGCTCAACTATCAAACCCCCCTACTCTTTCAGAGCTTCTCAGAGCAACATTAAAGTCTCCCATCTGGATTCAAGGGGAATCACCAATAGCAGAATATAGAGATCTCATGGTAGACCATAGAATTCTCCTATCAGCTACAGAATTAGCTCCATAAACAACTGAAGCATAAAACATCCTCTGAGTACATAGACAAGTAACTTGTACACAGAGCAATTGAGTAGAACTGAAAATCAAAGAGACATGCAGGCGACTAGGGTCCCAACCAAGAATAATCCGAGCACCCTCTTGATTACTTGAGTTATCCAAAAAACACCAAGAGAAAGGAAAACTTCTGTTGCAAATGGTAGGAAGATTATCCTTCTTGCTTTAGCTTCCAAAACACCACAGAGACTCAAACGCTGAGAATCAATAAGGGATCTAACCTCTTTTTGTTTTAAGGGGTTGTTAATACCCCTTATATTCCGACTAGCTATCTTGAACTTCAACGTTTGTTCTTCCTTTCCCCCTTCCCACCACCACCTTTGGCAGGAACATTACCACCTCCCTTGTGACCCCCCTTCTTTCCATCATGAACGGGAATTGGAGTGGACGGAGATTGAGGGACAACAGTGCAATTTGACACAAATTCCCTATCCAACATGGCACACTCAACAGTTACCTCATCCGGTAATCCATCACCAGTAGCAACAGGTAGAGCAGTAGCTTCAGGAACGGATCCAACTTCCATATTGAGCCCAATGGCATCCAAAACAGCAAATTTGCTAGGCACAGAGATTACCTTATCCCCTGAGGACATAAAAGCAGTTTGCTTGCCAATCTCAGCACTAACCAACACAGGAGGAGCATTCTTAGTTGGAGAGGTTGAAGCAGCTATACCACTTTCAGTCCTAGTAGAAATAGAGGTAGGCATAACGGCACCAGTATCACTAGTAGAGGCAATGGCTGCCTGAAGAGAAACAGGAGACCGGAGTTACACACCAGGTACAACGTCTTTTCACAAGGAACCAACCACTTGCCACGTATTGGTATCCACCACTCCATTCTTACCATTAGTACCTGTAGCCCCTTTTTAGTTTCCTTTGCCATCTCCTTAACTTTCCATTAGTACCTTATTGTTATTTGTCTTTTACATTTAAGGGCAGTACAGTTTTCTTGGCTTATTAGGGTTTGCCTAAGATTATTGCCTATATAACCAAGCATTGGTTTTTGTAACATATTCTGGTCCTGTTGAATACAATTACCATTGCGCTCTCTCTCTCTTTCTCTCTCTCTGTGGATTTGAATGGTGACATGGTCCATGCTTTACTCTTGGGTTTGGATATTGATTTTCTGTTTCAGTGGTTGTTTTGATAGATGACAGGATAGAATCACATTACTTTTTGTAGGTTTCAGTACTGTCAGTGACAATGGGTGTTTTATGTGTTTTTCTTTGTGGCTTCTATCTATGATGACCAGCACAATAAATACAGCACATTTACCTTTTGTGGGACATGCTTTTGATAAAATAGTTCTCATTTTAACAGACCAATTTCTGATTTGTTTTCTATTGAACATATCAATCATCATACTCACTGACTTTATAACTCAGGTACCATATCTGGGCAACACGAGAACTCACTTGCAGAGGGAGTTAGGAGATGACAACGTTTCAATTGTGAAGATTCCGGTAGAGGCCTCCGATTGTACTAATAAGATGGTTGGTTCAAGTTATTATGATTCTGTATTCAATAAGATTGCCGAAGAAGGAATTCTCATCGACCTAAGGAGCTATCAGTTTTTTGGTGGTGTTCCTTTTCATGCTCTTAGTATGAAGCACGTTAAATCTCCAGTCTTGCTTCTCTTTTTCTCCCAATAGCTATCTTTGTTCCTAATTTCCGGAACATATTACCGAGGTGGGATTCCTTTAGATATTTTGTTGAACTCATTTCGCAATATGCTAGGACCGTTTTGTGGGCAAGTGATTTTGTACACTTCTTTGTTTGATTCATATGTTCTTGTTTACCTAAGGAGGCGGTTTAATATTTGTTTTTCGTGAGGTTTTTTGCTTGAATAAAAACATAGGTTATCAAGGAGCCAATTTCCATTGAGCTACTGTGTCAATTATGATTGTTGCCATTTGCCTCTTAAAGCTCCTATGTGGTCCTTATGGTTAGGGAAGCCTTGACTGATTGTAATCAAACTTAAAGAGTGCTGTTGTATTTATTCAAAACCCCGAACAATTCATCTAGAGCTCTTCACATAAGGGTATAATAATAGTTTATCCAAGTTTCCAATATTGTACTTGGAATATTTGTAGGTCGTCTCAGTAGGAACATGGAGTATTGGAAATGGAAATGAAAATTGAAAGTGAAATTTAATTGGAAGGAGTTATAGAATTGCTGCTTTTGAGTTGTTAATTACTTCATAGCTGTTCTATCGATTTACTACCTTCTTGGATGCATGTCCATCATAATATTCTGAGATTCATATTGTGATGGCATACCTATCTCACTGGTGTAACTTTTGTTATTGATTGATCAGTGTTTAAAGATTCGAGTCTCTTGCCCCTTGCGAGGAGAGAGAACCGTACATTTTGGCGGACAAATCAGTTCGTGAAGCGAGGTCTCATTTCATGCATGCAAACTTGGTCTCTACAATGACAAAATATATGGCTAGGTTAAACCATTTAGAACTTCCTCTTTTTGTAAATGTTATTTTATGGGACTCCTTTTTCTGAAGTTATGGAGCTTCTGTTAACTGTTTCAAATGCAGATTTTCCCTTATCTTATCTGCGACCATAAAGCTTCAAATTGATTTGCTTCCATAACAATTGAAGATATTCCTTGCTGTGTATAATTTTTTTGGTCTTTTTTCTCCATTGATATTCATCCACCAAACCTTATTCATTTATGTTTTTCTAGTTTGTTCCATTTGCCATGAAGATCAAGTGTTTTTTTCTGTTTTAATTGCAGGATAAAAATAAATGTATTGTCCGAGATGAGGAGGGAAAACCCCTCTTACATACAAGATGGAACTGGTTTTATTCAAGAAGATTTAGCTTTGAAGACTCTTCCAGAGCCAAGTACATAAACAATGGAAATTTTCAGGTAATGTTTTGTACTTCCTCCGTCCCAATTAATAGTCTTTCGTTCTATTCTAACCAGATAAAAAGTTAATTATATTTTTAAATCGGTAATGAATTTTATATCCAATATGGATTTTGTTTGAGAGATCTCCATTGAATCTATAATACAACATTTTTAAATCACATAAGATATTATAAATTACATGATATAATCAATGGAAAAGTGACACGAACTGTCATGCCCCAAATCCAAAAGCATGATCGGCCGTGAACCATGAAGCAATCATGGAACACGAAGCCTAATTAAAAATATTTTTAGCACCTTGAAACAAATTAAGTAAAAATTGAATATTTTATTAAAGCAAATGTGCAAACCCTTAACCAATATTTTTGTCAAACAAGATGACACAATATCTCATTTTTCAATCGCCAAATTCCACAATGAACTACCAAAGTGCAAAAGCTAATAAATAAAAGTGCGGAAGTGGTTTGACACGATAAAATAAATAAAAATGCAAATGCCCTAGAGGTCAAAACTGAAGGTCCCGACAATACCACAAAGTCCACTATAATGCTCCATGAACTAACATCGGAAAAAAATGTGGAATAAATCCGTTAGCTGTTGAGCTCAATGAGTAGTTAAGCATACTAGGGCAACAATCCAAAGTGGTTTACTTTTGAACGAACGATAATGAGGGATCCAAAGAAGTGGTTTCAAATTTATAATGGAGGTTGATGGTCCAATGAATACCATCAACAAACCAATTTCGAACAAAGAAATCAATAGCTCAACGAATAGTGTCCACAAGATGAATAACGGATTAACGAATAGCAACAACAATAATCGAATCACCACAATAATTATACCAAACAATGAGCCCAACAATATCTGAAAGACGAACATCAGAGTGGGAACCATAATCACCAAATGCCAAATATTTTCTCTGGGCTTCGCCCGTTGGATCCAACACCATACTTAGAGTCACCACAAGATGGCGCCTGGGACCTTTTCCCTAAGCCAATCCAAAGTAGGGTCACAGGGTATTTCACAAGTCTTTTCCCTAGCGGCTAAAGTCACCATGATATTTCACGGGTCTTTTCCTTGGGCTTTCACAAATATAAACATATAGTCCATAGTCCGAAACACATAAGAACATCAGCGAATCAGAGGCATTGTACCAGGATTATTCCCCATGTCGTTGCATAGTCACAATAATATTATCGAGTCAACGAATCGACGACAATAAAAATAAGGGCAATCAATCGATTACAAATATTGTCAAATAACCTTGTATGCCAAAGGGTACGCCAATCGTTAATAAATCTGAGAGCACGAATAAGGATGTCACTTATCGGATCAACAACGAATAAATGAATTGTCAAGAACAGATAGGCTCAAGAGGATTCCAACGAAAGGGATCACATGCTTAATCACTCACCTCGATTGGGTCGATAAATCACAAAATGCAATGTTGGAGTACTCGGCTAGTCTAAATAAAAGAATGCATGCACTATAATCAACATTTTGATCTACTAGCCACATCATATGGCCCAAAAGCTTAAGCCCAAAGTACTAGTAGTAGCCCACAAGGTTTGTTATATGTCCAAGATCATTCATGTAGACTTTCGATGTTGGACGGGGTGTTACAATCTCCCCAACTTTATAGCCTTGCGCCCTTGCGAGGGGTTGAGCACTATAATCACTGATACTAATCAAACCAAAAACTAAATCCAACCAAACTCCAAGGCCCACATGGTCGTGTACATGGATTGCTTTAATACCACTTGTAACACCCCGAGCAGACCACTGACCCAATACCTTGATTTTGATCCACCAGCCACACCACATGGCCCAAAAGCTTAAGCCTAAGGTACTAATAGTAGTCCACAAGGTTTGTTATATGCCCAAGATCATCCATGTAGACTTCCGATGTGGGACGGGGTGTTACACGAACTCCCAAAAAGGACTATTAAATTGAGACGGTGGGAATACTTGTTTTTTCTGACCATATACTTAAATTGTAAGTGCTTTTATATGGAAAGTTGTATGCAAGTCTAATAGTCTACCGAAATAAAATTATTGGAGCTTCTTTCTATTAGGAAGTCTGTGCATAAGAGGCTGTGGTACATATAATTGATATCAGTGTTTAATAGGGATTTATTTTCTTTTTTTAGTATATCATGTAGTTTTAACTGCTCCCATAAAGGTTTTCACCCAGTTTTAGGCCACTAGTAGATATAGTGTGTATGTTTTGAAGCTCTCTAATGCGTTGCCCATTTTATTACTGCTTTGAAAAGACAGTGTTAACTAGTTGTATAATTTGAATAGTTGCTCATTCATTGTGTATCTAAGTTTGCTGCCCGTGGATACGTAATTCATGATTTTTCAATGTTATCTCCCTTGTTTTATCAAGTTACTGCCCCCAAAGAATTGGACGCAAACTTAAAATTGGGTGCCACTTGCTCATGGTGAATGATGATGCCTTCGACCATAAGCCAACCTTCTCTCAACTTGCATTTCCATCAAAGAGCCATTTTTTCTTGCCATTTTTTTGGGATGCATCATTGGAAAATATACAATTAACTTTTAATAGTAGGAGGCAAACTTCATTAAAAACCTGAATAGATATTCCGTCATTAGTTTTAGATGAGGCCAGGTTGTCATTTTATGACATTAAAAAAGAGGAACGGCAAAGTTTACAATCGATAACAACTGTAATTTATAATTTTTTTGAGCTAAAGTCAGAGTTTGTAATTGTTGTATCTATGTATCTATTCTCTCTTTTCCATCCACTCATCCTAAGTGCAGGTTACTTTTATTGTGTTCTTGCAAACTTATCTGGCATCAAACTTTTTAATCTTTAGAGATTTCTCGATCCTGTTAACTGTGAGGAGAAATCACTAGAACGTAAAGGGTCTGAAGCTCATACCAGGGAACCGGTATGTGCCTTTAATGTTTGGTTGTGGTATATGCTATTGAGCATCATTGTGTTTTTGTCTTCCTAATCATGTTTTTTGGATGTCTCTTTTCCATTTTCTTCTAGCCTTTCCTAATGCAGGTTCGTTTGTTCCACAATGGGCTTGCTGTCAAGGGAATTCTTCTTGTCAATAAACAGGTACATTTCAAGCATACCATTGCCCACACCCCACCCCAAGAACTATGGAAGAAAAAAATCCTAATTGTTCAATGATTCTAGTAGAGCTATCCAAAGTAAGTAGCGAAATGAGATTCATAAGTACATTCCAGTCTAATCGTAAACAATTACCCTTTTTTTAGTCCCTCGTTCCATCCTAACCAGATTTTAAATTGGTTATATTTGTCAATTGGTGATACTTTTTATATACGATATGGATCTAGTTTGATTCTTACGCCCTCGATTTTTAACATAAATATAAATAATTTCCATAATAAAACCCTCACAATAATCCATACGATATCCTAAAAGAGTTTGTCAATTTCATGTCCACAAATTACAGTTCTAACTTCGAGTATCTCAAAAATTACATCCATGGCACGTCGGCCCAAATCAGCATAAGTATGGGATTATAAAATAGAATAAGTGTTACAGTCATCCGAGTCAAAAGAATTATAAATAAAGTTACAAATACATCTTCCAAAAGAAATTTACAAAGATGACTAAGAAATTTGCGACTCGGATATGTGAATCATCATAGCTAGATGAATCTCAATCCCCAAATCTTCCATTTCAACCCTACTCTTGCACTAGTAATCATTTAATTAACCTCGTGTCACAATTCTCTTGTCGTTACGTGTCATGAGCACAAGCTCCTGCCGGGCCAGGCACCCCCCATTGGTAGGTCCTGAATTTATTACGAGTATTTGCTCCTTGGTTCTTAGAGTTTTAGGGGGTCACTGTTTCAGTGGTATTTTGAGAGCAGCCACTTTATGCATATATTGCCAAAGGTTAGGTTTGTCTCCAATCATCCCCCGCCCATACCCTGAATGATTGGGGACTAGATGGGTTATGTTATGTTGTTGTTGATTTGCTCCGACCGGGCCAATTATGGGATCTCGATATCCCTTTTTAGGCACTCACCCGTGGATGGGTCTTGAATGTTCTCATGTCAAATGTTCTTGCGTTTCATTCTTATTGGTGGTTACATCATGTTACAACATTTCTTCATGTCACACACTTTTGATGTATGTTAAAGAATACAACCATATATATACCGATAATCAAGTCTTGCACTTCATAAATCTAAGGTAGACGGATGACCAAAGGCAATCATAGAAGTATGCATTACAATGTTAAGTAGTGGTTTAAGTCGGAAAACTCACTTCGGGTTTAAGCTTGAAATAAATGCGGGTACACTTGCCTAGTAGAAAATTCTACACTAACATTGTACGCTCATGAGATGACTGGATGAATGAACAGCGGAAGCAAGATATGATGACTCCGATATGCAAATCAATCATAGCTAGATGAATCTCAATCCCCAAATCTTCCATTTCAATCATCCTCTAGCACTAGTAATCATTTAATTAACCTCGTTTCACAATTTTCTTGTCGTTATGTGTCATGAGCACAAGCTCCTGCCGGGCCTATTATGGAATCTTGATATCCTTTGCCAGGCACCCCACCCGTCGATGGGTCTTGAATGTTCTCATGTCAAATGTTCATGTGTCTCATTCTTATTGGTGGTTACAACATGTGACAAGATTTCATCACGTCACACACTTTTAATTGTATGTTAAAGAATTCAACCATAGATATACCTATAATCAAGTCTTGCACTTTATAAATCTAAGGTAGATGGATGACCAAAGGCAATCATAGAAGTATGCATTACAATAATGTTAAGGAGTGGTTTGGAGGTGTTGAAAAGGTGTTAGAAGTGATCGGTGGTCTAAACGGTGGAAGGAGAAACCTTTAAAAATTTCTAGTTTGGTACATGTAATAGGGTTAAAGGGGCTACATGTACCCAGCGAACAGAATACAAAGTCTGGCTTTGGTACATGTACTAGTTAAGGCACTACATGTATCTAGCAAACATAACATAAAATTTGAGTTTGGTACATGTAGCAGTTCAGGGTGCTACATGCACCCAGCGAACAGAATCAGGAAATCTGAGTTTGGTACATGTAGCAACTGGGTTTTTCAACACGATTTGACAGCGTTCAAGGCCAAACACAAGGCTTCCAAACAACAATCCAAAGCAAGTTTTAGACACCGAATCTACTCATAAACACATAAAGAAAGTTAGACGTCCCTACCTTGATGATTGGAAGAAAAGCCACAAGGATTGACCAAACCCTAAGCTCTCCAAGATTCAAAATCCTCCTAAAACACCTCTCCAAGGTTTTGAGTTTGGAGGGGAGATTTTGAGAGATAGCGTGAGAGAGCCGGAGAAGAGAGAGAGACGTGGGGTGTTTGTGTGAGGATGAGAAGGGAAACATGGTTTGTTACTCTCACACCCCTATATATACACATACACATTTATATTACACTAACACCCAAAGCTTCCAAGTCCTGGCACATTGAACTCCCAAACACATATTCACACTATATTTTCCACATGAGCAATTATAAAACATTAAGTTTGTTGAAATTAAATACGGGACTCTACATTCTACCATTCCTAAAGAAATTTCGTCCCGAAATTTGTTAGCCATTATTAACACGTCATATATCATCTCAGATATGCAACAATCACAACTCATGACATTATGGAACAATTTAGTAACCACAAAGTTCAAGTTCAAAAACTCACATCGTGTCTAAGCCGGAAATAAATGCTGGTACTTCTCTCTAACCTCATCTTCCCTTTCCCACGTGGACTCTTCCTTACCCTAATTACTCCACAAGACTGGCACTATCGGTATTATCTTACCCCTCAATACTTGTTCGCGCAAATCTAAGATACGTATCGGTTCCTCCACATAAGACGCATCGGCTTCTAATTCAAGTTTGGACCATTCTAACACATGGATAAATCCGGTTCATATTTTCTCAACATAGACGTGTGGAACACATCATATACACCCGATAGCTTTGGTAGCAAGGCCAAATGATATACAACCTCTCCAATCTTCTCGATGATATCAAACAGGCTGATACAACGCGGCGAAAGCTTTTTGTTTTGCCCAAAACGCGATAAACCTCGACGTGGTGACACTTTAAGAAACACTTGATCCCCCACTTCGAATTAGGACTGCCCACGGGTTGGGTTTGGTCGGGTTCGGAACCCAACTCGACTTTGGTCGTATTACTGCAATGTCCACCCAACACCGACCGAAACACTGGTCGGGCTCCGACCGAAACGTGGTCGGGTTGGAGTGGTCAGGTTCAGTCGGGTCATCGGATTTAAAAAAAAAGCTATGTACAGAAGTGTTAGGAGGTAGAGAGATCGAAACCCATAATCACATTCACAGATCAGCTCACAATCACGATTAACAGCATAATATTACAAAATCATAGATCTACACACCTTTTTCTTGAAAATTGTTGTTTGGAGAAGACAAAGGTGTGTAGAGTGTTAAGATACACCCACACACATAATCATTTATTTATATAAAGAGATAGTACGTTACACAGTGTAACTAAGCAATGTGGGACAAAATACAAGATACTAGAAAACCAACACTCCCCCTCAAGCTGGGAAATAGATATCACACAAACCCGGTTTGTCACATAACATCTCCAATCGAGGCTTAAATAATGACTTGGTGAATATGTCAGCCAATTGAGCACTTGTAGACACCAAGGGAGTTGCTATAACACCATCAGTCAACTTCTCTCGTGCCAGATGACAATCAACTTCGATATGCTTAGTCCATTCATGAAATACAGGGTTGGATGCAATTTGAATTGCTGCTTGGTTATCACAATACAAATTCATAGGCAATTGCACATTGAATCCTATCTCCTCAAGAAAAGATCACACCCACACAAGCTCACATGTGGTGTGAGCCATGGCTCTATATTCTGCCTATGCACTAGACCATGCAACCACGATCTGTTTCTTACTTTTCCAATTAACAAGATTGCCACCAAGAAAAACACAATATCCAGTGGCTGACCTCCTGTCAGATGGGCCTCCTGCCCAATCAGAATCGGTGAAGGCCTCAATACGCAAATGACCATTAGCTCTATAAAATAGACCACGTCCAGGATGAGACTTGAGATGCTTGACAATTCTAAGAACGGCTTCTCAATGTGGTAGACGAGGAGCAGACATAAACTGACTCATAATACTTACTGGAAATGAAATATCAGGACGTGTAATAGTGAGATAATTCTGTTTACCAACCAATTAGCGATATTGATTGGTTGATCAGGATTAGACAGTGCCTCCCCCTGATCAATGCACAGTTTGACATTGGGATCCATAGGGGTATTGACGGGTTTTGCTCCCAACAAACCAGTCTCATCTAAGATATCCAACACATATTTCCTTTGCGATAAACTAATACCATCTCTAGATCGTGCCACCTCGATACCTAAAAAGTATCGCAATCTACCCAAGTCTTTAGTATGAAATTGGCTCTGCAGAAAGACCTTCAATGCATCAATACCTTTCTGGTCGTCACCCGTAATAATAATATCATCAACATACACAATCAATAACACTTTGCCTCGAGTAAATGTGAGAGAGAAAACAGAGTGACCAGACTGACATCGACGCATACCAAATTTCAGAACTGCATCACTAAACTCGCCAAACCAAGCCCTGGGAGACTGTTTAAGCCCATAAAGAGCTTTACAAAGGCGACATACCTGAAAACGCTCCCCCTGAGCAATAAACTCGGGTGGTTGCTCCATATAAACCTCCTTAAGAAGATCAACATTTTTGACATCCAACTGAAATAAGAGCCAGCCAAGATTAGCTGGAAGAGAAATAAAGAGACGGACAGAACCAAGCTTTGCAACCGGGGAAATGGTCTCAGCATAGTCAACACCATAAGTTTGGGTGTAGCCCTTAGCAACAAGACGAGCTTTGTAACGCTGAACAGACCCATCAGGATGATATTTCACAGTGAATACCTAGCGGCACCCCACAGTTGACTTTCCAAAGGGTAGAGAAACCAACTCCCAAGTCCCATTATCATGGAGCACAGAGATCTCCTCCTTCATAGCTGTCTGCCACTCAGAAATAGATAAGGCATCCTGAACAGAGTGGGGGAGAGTGGGAGAGAGGTGATCATAATATACAAATTTAGCAATAGGATGAGGGATAATACAAGTACGAATACCTTTACGAAGAGCAATGGGAGGAGAAGCTGGAGTAGGAGGGGCCAAAGGAGGTGGAGTTGGACCTCGCAACGGAGAAGGGGCAGCGGCAGGCGGGGGTGGTGGGGCAGCTTTGGCACGGCGAACATAAACCTGCATTGGGGTCTTATGTGTTTGAGGCTGCCCGGAAGGAACCAAAATATGCATGTACTCAGACTGAACCCCATGGGAGGAAGTCGGAAAATAGGGTAACAACTCATTAAACGTAACATCAGCATAGACAAACTCGCGATGCAGAGTGGGGGAATAACACTTGTAACCTTTTTGAGTTCAAGAGTAACCCAGGAATACACACTTGATAGAGCGTGGATCAAATTTATCGCGGCCGGGATCAAGGGCATGAACATAACACGTGCACCCAAAAAATTTGAGAGGTAATGAATATAAAGAAAAACCACGGTGTAAAATACTATAGGGAATCTGGCCCCCAAGAACGCGAGAGGGCATACGATTCATAAGATATCCGGCAGTAAGAACAGCGTCACCCCAAAAGGATTTGGGTACCGTCATCCGGATTAAAAGAGCTCGGGCAACCTCTGTCAAATGGTGTATTTTGCGTTCGGCAACCCCATTCTGTTGGGGAGTGCGAGAACACGAAGAATGCCATGCTCATCAAAAAAGGCAGACAAAGTATTATAAAAATATTCAACAACATTATCATAACGAAAGATACGAAGAGAAATATCAAACTGAGTCTTTATTTCCATATAAAAAGACTTGAAAATGGAGTATAAATTGGATCGGTTTTTCATGAGATATAAGTAAGCCTGGAATAGTCATCCACAAAAACAACAAAATACTGAAAACCACCACGTGTGGAAACACGCACAGGACCCCAAATATCTGAGTGAACTAAATGAAAAGGACGAGACACTTGACTCTCTATTCTAGGTGGAAAAGAAACACGACGATATTTACTGAACTCACAGACTTCACACGGCAAAGACTGAAGACTACGACACGACAGAACTAACTGTTTGAGAGTTTGAAGATAGGGATGACTCAAGACGGCAGTGATGCTCATATGGAGATACGAAAGTCTGAAGAGCAACGGAGGCAGGAGGTTCACCAGTGTCAAAGTAGTATAGGCCACCACGCTCAACACCGCCACCAATCTTCTTCCCCGTCTGGAGATCCTGAAAAACACAATAACCAGGAAAGAATATAACCGAACAATTGAAGGATTGGGTAAGTTTACTGACAGACATAAGATTATGGGGAAAACGAGAAACATATAAAATAGAGTCCAAAGTAAGAAAAGAAGGTAAAAGAACGAAACCCAAACAAGTAATGTCAGAAGAGGAACCATCGGCCAAGGCGACACGAGACGGCTTCACAAGAGGACGAGAACCAAAGAGGTGGGGGGAGTGGCCTGTCATATGATCGGTAGCACCAGAATCAATAACCCACGGATTATTAGAGAGGCCAGACCAGCAAAGGTGGAGCCTTTCTGAGCAAACGTAGAGGAGGAGGGCACATGAGAAGGCGACAAGGAAATCAGGCGATGAAACTTATCCTCAGGAATAGTAACAACACGTGGGACAGGGCTATCATCCTCAGAAACTATAGCCTGATGAGCAGATGGGCGGCCATGAAGGATCCAACAATACTCAACAGTATGATTAGTACCATGGCAATGGGTGCAATAACGAGGCCCACGACCACGAGGACGACCACTATTCCCAAAATCACGACTACGACCACTGCTACTAGAATCACGGCTACCAAATCCACGGCCAGCAGGACCACGGCTGCCTCCCCCTGACTCTCGACTACCACGGTCAAAACCACGAGAAGAAGAACCACCACGAGGAACCGTGGTAACCAGAGCCGAGCGGGCAATATGGGTCAAATCAACATCACTGGGGTAAAAAACAGAGGCTTGGTGGACGCGACTGAACACCTCACTGAGAGAAGGTAAACCTCTATCACCCAAAAGATTAGACCAGATAGAATTGTAAGCCGGCGAAGGTAACCCAAACAGAAAACGAGCCACTTGCAAGCGCTAACGCTGACGCTCCATAACCTGAATATCTGAAGAAATGGGCTCACAAGTGTTGAGCTCCTCATAAACACCACAGAACTCGGCATAATACTCCTCCAAGGAAAATCTGCCAAGTTCAAGAGAAAAGAATTGTTGATGAAGAGCATAAGTTTGGCGGAGATTATCAGCCCCAGAAAACATCTCCGTAACCTTCATCCATACTTTCTTCGCATTAGATAAGAAAACCAGAGTATTTTTAATATTTTCCTTTATACTATTCCAAAGCTCAACCTGAATCTTAGCATCTGCAGAAACCCAAGCACCATATGAGGCGGCAGTCGCCGCGGGTGGGTCATCAGTAAGGTAATGGTATTCTGATTCCCCAACATAATAGATCTCAACAGCCTTGGCCCAAACAGCATAATTTCGACCATTCAATAAGGTGGAGGTAATAGATAACCTCTCACGAGACCGATAAGAACGACTAACAGCGGAAGTCACAGTACTACCTGTAGAGAGAGAATTAGAAACAGATTCGGTGCCGGAGCCCATTGCAAATAGACCAAGTATCCAAAAAAAAATGGAGCAAATAAGAAGAAATTAAGCCAATAATACAGAGGCAGCCACCAACAGCAATGTGTCATGATTACCAACGAACAAGATCAGTAAGAGTACGATAACACCAGCACATGAAATCAAACAAAAGCTGAAATAAACAGCAACAGTGGTAACAAAGGATTCCGAACAATAACAGCAGCAACAGACCTCCAAATCATGAGTATAAGAGCCCAATCATGAATTCTCAACGGAAATACCCAACTTATAGCAACATGGAGTAGAGATCAGACCGCACTTTAACTGAACAAGAGTAGATCAGACAACACAAGCAACCAAGAGTACCAGAAGGGTCGCCGGAGACTGGCAACAGGTGGCGACGGTCGCCGGAGGCTGGGCGACGGTCAGCAATGGTTGCGGGCATTGGGTGCTGGCTGGGTGAGTTGGGTGATAGGGTTTCGCAGGGGTAGAGGCGTCGGGGGTGATGGAGACAATGAGAGGGTGGATGGAGGAGGGCCGGCTGGGGTTGGGTGACGAGCTGCGAGGTCGTCAGAGGGTGGGCGACGAGGGTCGCTGGCCGTGGGGGAGTTGGCGACGAGGGTGGGGGCTAGGGTTTCGAAGGTTGGGGGCTAGGGTTTTGAGGTTTTCAAGGTAGAAGAGGATGCCGAAGGTGATGGGTGGCTGCCGGCGGTGGTGGGTGGATGCCAGCTATAATGGATTTAGGGTTTCAAGTAGGGGTGAGCAAAATATCCGTCAAACCGTGAATCCAGTCCAAACCAATCCAAACAGAAAGATTTGGTTTGGTTTTTTAGTAGTATGGTTTGGTCATGGTTTAAAAAAATTCGAAACCACATTATATGGTTTGGTTTGTGGATTCATATTCACGGTTATGGTTCCAAACCAATCCGGACCGTATAATATATATATATATATATATGTATAGTTATATATATTTTAATTATGATTCACCAAATAAATATAGAAGCCTACTTTCCTAATTTATTGATCCTATTATATCCACCAATATTTAGTTTTCCAATTCCTATTCCTATAATTCCTCTACTACCATTTCCAAGACTAATTACCCTAACTTTCTATATAAGAAAATCTATCTCTATACTATATAAACCTAATGTACTAACGTAGTATCCATTATTTTGCCCTTTTATTTGGTTAAACTATCTTAAGATGTTTAATAAGTAGTATTCTTAGTTGGTTCATTTTAGTGACTTTCCGGTATTTCGTTTTATTTGTTTGAGGCAATTATTGGTATTCTACTCTTAAATTCGTTGGTTGATGTTAATTTGTGTTAGATTAATAAATTAGTTTGTTATTTATTCTTAGTATGTAAATAGTTAATTAGTTAGGACCTCATTGTAATTGTTGTATCTTGCGCTGTATATATACCCAGTTTAATGAAAGTTAACCCTAATTTTGGGTTTCCACAAATCGATATTGTCATCTCTCAACTTTACATGGTATCAGAGCAGAGATCCTAACCCTAACCTTAACCCTAACGTGGGATTTCCCTTTCACCAAATCTTGAACAGTGTTGAGTGAACAGTAACCCGTGAACAGTAACGCGTGAACAGTACGCGTGAACAGTGTCGCGTGAACAATCGGTGAATAGTGTTTTGTGAACAGTACCGATGAACAGTAGCATACTACTATATCAACCAGTTTCAGCCCTATTTGCCACTCAGATTTGAAACCTAGGGTTCACCGACAATCTTCTGGCCCTGTTCGGACCTCCGACCACTGCTTTCCGGCGTCGCCTTCCCTCACCGGAGCTCGCCGGAGTTTTTCAGGTCGTTTCACGTCCAAGTCAGGTACTTTCAAGCTTTCGCTGCTGCTATTTGAGTTCGACCGAGTCAGTTTGAATTAAACCTAGTGAGTTTGGCTCCTGGATTGTTCTTACGGCATTTTTTAGTAGATTGTTACTACTATCTCTGGTTGTTGGTAGTTGATTGTTCGTGGATTGTTGAAGTTTGGGGCCCCAATTGATTGGGTATTGCTTATTTTGAGTTGATTCCCTTGATTGGAGTTGTTTTTGGGAATTGTTAGTGTCTGGTACTTGTTCACTACCTTCTGTTGATATGGCGGGTAATCCCAACCACGTTCCAACTGGCCCTCTTTCTCGGGAGGAGATACAAGCTCTCAAGCACCTATTGGCCAGGCTTGATACTCCATCTACTATAGCTCCTACCTCTACTGCAGCTTTCTCTACAAGTATTCCAGCTAATGCATCCTCTTTTCCGTGGATCATAGATTCTGGTGCCACAGATCATATGACAGGCTGTTCTTCATTTTTTGATTCCTACTCTACATGTTCTGGTAAGGATAAGGTTCGAGTGGCAGATGGATCCCTATCTGGTGTGATTTCAGGGAAAGGTTCCATTCGATGCTCTCAAGCCCTTCCTCTTTCTTCAGTTCTTCATGTGCCAAATTTTCCTACTAACCTTCTCTCTGTTAGTAGTATTACACAATCCTTAAATTGCTCAGTGACCTTTTTTTCTACACATTGTGTCTTTCAGGAACTGGGTACAGGAAAGGTGATTGGCAGTGGTAGATCATGTGATGGCCTTTATTATCTGGAGTCTGCTCCTCGTCCGTCTCCTTCACCCATGCCAAGTGGTCTGGCTTTGCAAGTAGATACGAGTCCAAGTCTCTCTATGTTACATCAGTGGCACCGTAGATTGGGTCATCCATCTTATGGGATTTTAGAAAAACTTTTTCCTAATCTAACTAAACATTGTCATCGGAGTCAGTTTTTTTGTGAAGCCTGTGAGCTTGGAAAACATAAGCGTTCTTTTTATGCACCTATTAACAAAAGAAGTGAGTCCCCGTTTATGATTATTCACACTGATGTCTGGGGCCTTCTCCTGTTACTTCTATTAAGGGGTATCGTTGGTTTGTCACTTTTATCGACTGTTATTCTCGTGCTACTTGGGTGTTTTTACTTAAATCAAAGAGTGAAGTTTTTTCTTGTTTTCAATCTTTTCATGCGATGGTGAGTACTCAGTTTGATGCAAAAATTAAAATTCTCCGTAGTGATAATGGCACTGAGTATATTGATAAAGGTTTTAGAGCTTTTCTTGATGAGCGTGGTATTCTGTTTCAGACGACTTGTGTTGACACTCCACAACAAAATGGAGTTGATGAACGCAAGAATCGTCATTTGGCTGAGGTTGCTCGGTCTCTTTTGTTTACCATGAATGTTCCAAAATTCTTATGGGGAGAAGCCATTTTAACTGCCGCTTATCTTATCAATCGTATGCCATCCAGTGTTCTCAACTTCAGGACTCCCATAGAGTGTCTTCCTAGCAGTTATCATGCTATCACTCTTCCCCCGAGAGTTTTTGGTTGTGTGTGCTTTGTCCATGCACCCCACCCTTCCGGAGGTAAGTTGGGTCATAAAGCCCATAAATGTATTTTTGTTGGGTACTCTCCTACCCAGAAGGGATACAAGTGTTATGATTCACATTCTAGAAAGTTTTTAGTCTCCATGGATGTCACTTTTTGGGAAAGAGAGTCTTTTTATTCCCTCTCCAAGTCATCTCTTCAGGGGGAGTCTAATCAGAAAGAAGAGATGTTTACTATGTATAATCATGGTGAGGGGGAGCACCTATTTTATAATCATGTTGATGGAGAGAAAGAAATAGTATTTTATAATCAAGTTGAGGGAGAGAAAGAAACAGTATCTGCTGAAGAGGCAACACATGGCATGGGCGATGACACTGATGGACTTCCAGCACGGTTGCAAGGCAACTTAAAGACCTATGCTAGACAGAAAGATGGGAAGTCCTCCCATGTGATACCACTCTGTCAATCACCATTGCCTACTCTAGTTCCAGACTCCTCAGCTGATTCATCTGGTAATGATTCTCCTTCTGTTAATGATTCTCCTCTCTCAGCTGACTTATCTAGTAGTGATTCTTCTCTTATTGAACCTCCTGTTATTGATGATCGTCCTATTGCTATTCGAAAAAAGAAAAGATCATGTACTCTACATCCCATCTCCCAATTCGTGTCTTATGATCGTTTATCTCCTTCATATTATGCCTTTGTTTCGTCTCTTTCCTCTATATCTATTCCACAGAATTGGAAGGATGCATTAGTCATACCCGAATGGAAAAGAGCTATGGTAGAGGAGATGACAGCTTTGAAAAAGAATGGCACTTGGGAGCTAGTACCACTTCCTGGAGGAAAGAAATCAGTGGGATGTAAGTGGGTATTTACTGTTAAACAGAATGCAGATGGTACAATTGACAGATACAAAGCTAGATTGGTCGCCAGAGGGTTCACTCAAACCTACGGTATTGACTATGAGGAGACATTTGCTCCAGTAGCAAAGATGAATTCTGTGTGAGCTTTACTTTCCTGTGCAGCTAACCTGAATTGGCCACTTCAACAGTTTGATGTAAAAAATGCATTCCTTCACGGTGATCTAGATGAGGAAGTGTATATGGATATTCCACCAGGTTTTTCTTCCGCTGCAAGTGAGGGAAAGGTGTGCAAATTGAAGAAGGCATTGTATGGTTTGAAGCAGTCACCTAGGGCTTGGTTTGGCAAATTCTCAAAGGCCATGCTGAGTTTCGGCTACAAACAGAGCCACGCTGACCATACTCTATTCATTAAGAGGAGTGATGGTAAGATTGTTGTCCTTATTGTTTATGTCGATGATATAATAATGACAGGTGACGATGTGAATGAAATTCATAATTTGAAGTCTCGACTTGCCCAATTCGAGATTAAGGACTTGGGAGCGATGAGATACTTCCTTGGAATAGAAGTGGCAAGATCTGATAGAGGTATTTTTATCTCTCAACGAAAATATATTCTTGATCTTTTGGAAGAAACTGGCATGTTGGGTTGTAAGCCTGCAGATTCTCCTATTGAGCCAAATCATCATTTGAGTGGAGATATGGGCGAACGTACTAATAAGGAGAGGTATCAGCGACTTGTTGGGCGACTGATATATTTAGCTCACACCCGGCCGGATATTACCTATGCAGTGGGTGTAGTTAGCCAGTTTATGCATGATCCACGTATTTCACACCTGGATGCAGTTTATCGTATTCTGAGGTATCTCAAATCAGCTCCAGGAAGAGGAATTCTGTTCTCTAATCATGGCCATTTGCGGTTGGAGGCTTTTACTGATGCTGACTGGGCTGGTTCTGTGGATGATAGACGCTCTACCTCTGGCTATTGTACCTTTATTGGAGGGAATTTGGTTACTTGGCGAAGTAAAAAGCAATCAGTGGTTGCTAGATCTAGCGCAGAGGCAGAGTACAGAGCCATGGCTCATGGTGTTTGCGAGCTCTTGTGGCTCCAAACCTTATTACGTGATTTGGGTGTCATTGACAGTGGTCCTATGAAACTCTACTGTGATAATAAGGCTGCTATAAACATTGCTCATAATCCTGTTCAACATGATAGAACGAAGCATATTGAGATTGACAGACACTTCATCAAGGAGAAACTGAGCGAGGGTTCGATATGTATGCCTTTTGTGAGATCTGGAGATCAGTTGGCTGATATATTCACAAAGGGACTTGGCAGCAAGAGTTTCCACCCTATTGCATTCAAGTTGGGCTTGATAGATATCTTCGCACCAACTTGAGGGGGAGTGTTAGATTAATGAATTAGTTTGTCATTTATCCTTAGTATGTAAATAGTTAATTAGTTAGGACCTCATTGTAATTGTTGTATCTTGCGCTATATATATACCCAGTTTAATGAAAGTTAACCCTAATTTTGGGTTTCCACAAATCGATATTGTCATCTCTCAACTTTACAGTTTGTTTTAAGAATTTGAATGAAATTAATTTTAATATAAGTTTTTTTTTTAATTTATCTTCGTAATTTTAAGTACTTCAATTTTTTTTTGGAGATGATAGCTTAGTTAAAAGCAAACCGTGGTTTAAACCGAAACCGAACCGTAGTCAAATGGATTGGATTGGTTTGGTTCTATGCGTTTTGTGGGTTGGTTTGGTTCACGAAATTTATAATCCGTAGGTATTGGTTTGGTTCTTGGTTTACTATAAAACCGAACCAAACCGGAGCATGCTCACCCCTAGTTTCAAGGGTGATTTACCATTGGGGTTAAGAACCCGCTCTGATACCATGTTGTTTGGAGAAGAAAAAGGTGTGTAGAGTGTTAAAATACAACCACACACATAATCATTTATTTATATAAAAAGATAGTACGTTACACAGTGTAACTAAGCGATGTGGGACAAAATACAAGATACTAGATACTAGTAAACCAACAAAAATCAAAATTTTTTTCCAAAATTGCAGTGGCCCAGAGGTGGTGAAGGAGGTGATGGCTGGCGGAGGAGGAATCGGGTAAGGTAGGCCCAGGCGGCTGGGAATGATTACGACAAGGACGAGGTGGAGTCGTTGATGTAGACGGTGGATAAGTGGTGGTGAAGCTGGCATTTGGTCTTGTCGTCGTCCTCCTGTAAGGGGATTCCATTTCACCGAGAGGGGGGGGGGGGGGGGGGGGGGAAGAGAGAGAGAGAGAGAGAGAGAAGTAGTGGAGGTGAAAGGGTGTGGTCCTGGTGGCATGCAAGAAGGAGAAAGTTGAGGTGGAGGAGAGGGGTTGAAAGAGAGAACAGAAGACGCAGACTAAATGGAGTAAAATTAGGGTTTTTTTCTTTTATACAAATGTCTTGGTCGGGTCATCCGAGAGTTTATCTAGTACATCCGAAACCCGATCGACAATTTGCGAAATCCGACTAATTGAACCCGAACCCTATCGATCAGGGTAGTCAAAACGTTCTGTTGGGTCGGATCATGTTGGGTGGTCGGTCGGGTCGGGTTCATGGACAGCCCTACTTCGAATGACAATGGGCGACGACGAGGATCGACATAGTTCTTCTGTCAACTTTGCGTGATTTACAGTCTCTGGCGAATCACTTCGATTTGTTCGGTTCTCTTTTAAGCTTCTAAAAGTCGGCGAATTGATTTCATGTTCTCGGTAGTCTCTTTGATCAAATTTGCCGCCACTAACGTAGCCTCTCTTAATTCGGTCCAACACATGGGTGATCGACATGATCTCCCATACAAGGTTACATACAGTGCTATCTCGATGCTCGGTTTTTAACTATTATTGTATGCAAATTTAACAAGTGGTAACTAATTGCCCAACTACCCTAAAAATCCAAAACACAAGCCCTAAGCATATCCTCCAAAATCTGAATCGTTCTCTCGGATTGCCCATCTGTTTGAGGATGATATGCAGTACTAAACAAAAGACTGTTTCCTAGAGCGGCCTTCAAACTTTGCCAAAAAACGCATGGCAAATCTCAGATCTCGGTCGAATAGGATAGATACGGGAATCCCATGAAGTCGAATAATCTCCTGAATGTACAGACGGCTAAGCGTATCCACGGAATCGATAACCCAAATAAGTAAGAAATGAGTGGTTTTGGTCAAACGATTTACCATAACCCAAATGGCGTCATGCCTCCTTGGCGATCTCGGCAAACTCATAATGAAGTCCATAGTCACATTCTCCCACTTCCATTCGATCACATGTAATGGTTGTAACTCTCTCGCAGGTTGTTGATGTTCGGCTTTCAACTGTTGACACTTAAGACACTTGGACACAAAAATGCAACGTGGTAAATTTGAAATCTTGGTCGGACACGATAGATACGGGAATCCCATGAAGTCGAATAATCTCTTGAATGTACAAACGGCTAAGCGTATCCACGGAATCGGTAACCCAAATAGGTAAGAAATGAGTGGTTTTGGTCAAACGATTCTCAATAATCCAAATGGCATCATGCCCCCTGGCGATCTCTGCAAACCCATAACGAAGTCCACAGTCACATTCTCCCACTTCCATTCGGCCACATGTAATGGTTGTAACTCTCCCGCAAGTCATTGATGTTTGGCTTCCAATTGTTGACACGTAAGACACTTGGACACGAAAATCACGCCCCTCTTCATTCCAGACCACCAAAATTGTCTACGCAAGTCATGATCCATTTTCGTTCCCCTCGGATGTACGGGTAAAGGAGAATGATGAAATTCTCGCAAGATTTCCTCCCGACATGAGACGGGTACAAACAATTTTCCTTGATAACGTAAATTTTGATCGGCATGTATCATCCACTCCTCTCACATATTTCCACTAAGGAATTTGGCACGAAATTCCTTCGCTTCTTCATCATGTTGTTGAGCCTCAATTACTTGAGTTGACAAGGTCGATTGAATGGTTAAGTTGCATAAAGTAACCTCTTCATGAACTTCCTCGAAATGCAATGCATAAAACCTCAAATCATTCATCATCTTCCACTCATGGATAGCTAGACTAGCTAGGTGTGTCGGTTTTCTACTCAACGCATCAGCCAGACGTTCACTTTTCCCAGGTGAGATTGTAATTTGAAAGCGTAATCCTCCAGGTTAAGTTCTTTTTGAGAAAACAAGTATTTCAAACTTTTGTGATTGGAAAAGACTTTAAAATTTTCGCTATACAAATAATGGTGCCAACTTTTAAAGCAAAAACGACGGCCGCAGTTTTAAATCATGTGTAGTGTAGTTCCATTCGTGAATTTTCAATTGTCGCGACCCGTATGCTACTACTTGCCCCGCTTGCATCAACACGCACCCCAATCCTTCCTTAGATGCATCACAATATACAGAGTAGCCAGCTCTACGCTCGGGCACAATCAAAACCAGTGCGGTAGTCACCGCCTCTTCAATTCCTCAAAAGTTGCCTCACACGAGTCACTCCAAACAAAACAAGTTCCTTTATAGGTCCATCTAGTCATCGAAGCTGCTAAACGCGAAAATTCAAGAACAAAGCGACGATAATACCCAGCCAAACCCAAGAAACTACGAATCTCAAACACATTCTTCGGTCGTTACCAATTCATAACGTACTCTATCTTCCCCGGATCAACGGACACTCCACCTTTCAAAACCACATGACCCAAAAACTTGACCTCAGATAGCCAAAACTCACTTACTAATTTTGTTTTTTTAATAGGCAACAAAATTTTATTAGAACTCGACAAAGGGTACATCGAGGAGAGACCAATTACAGACCACAAAGAATGGGGTACCGTAAGAGGTCTACAAAAGAAAGAACGGAAAGGAAAAAAATTACATTCAATGGAAATTGAATGAGCCCAAAAACAATATGGCCAAACAACATCACTACCAATCCAATTGAAACAGTCAAAGGCAGCATCATTAAGCATCCAATATTGGTTAGAACTTCCCTGATGTCATGCATTCAAGCCTCATCTTACTTGGGTCCACCCACAGCAGCATAAGTAACATCATCGGTATAGGTGGGGAAAATAGGACGTAGAATCCAGATATCCAGCAGTTGAAACATGTAAAGACCCGTAAATTCATAAAATTGATTTAATATTTTCTAAGGAATAAAAGGGAGGGAATTGATTCGAAATATCGAGAATTAGGGCTAATGTGATATAGCGTTGCATTGGAGGGGTGAATGTGTGATGTGTGTATATATGTGTGTGGGGTGAGAGGCAGGGAATTTTATTTCCCATTCTCTCCATCTCTCCCATCCCTCTCTCTTCTCTCGGCTCCCACTCTCTCACTCTCAGTCTTGCCAAATTTCATCCAAACAACTCAAAACCCACACAAAACACCCTTCAATCCATCATTCCTTCACGTGGCTGAGTTCGTATTTCGTTGGTTTGAGCTCGGAGGAAGCGTATTCCGTTCGGTTCCAAGATTTGAGACTAGGGCTTGGAGAATTTCTTTGAAATTGTTTTTCAATCTTGAGGTAGGGAGTTCTAACTTGCAATATATGTTTATGATTTGTTCCTTGTTGCTTGATTCTTGTTTGAAACCGTTATTGTTGCTATTGATGTTGTTGCTGCTGAGAAACCCATGAGAATCTGTCAAAAATCTGCTCAAAAGCCCATTGTTATCGATAACATTTTCCTTGTTATCGATAACACCATGTTCCAAAGCCTAGAAAACTCGTTGTTATCGATACCGTTATCATTGTTATCGATACTTCTGTGTTCCAAAAGTCAGAAATTCACTCATTATCGTTACCTTTGCTTCTGGAATGATTTTTGACCAAATGGTATCGATACCATTTTCTTTGGTATCGATACCGGTTGCTTATCTCCAGTTTCATTGTTTTGCTTCATTTTTCACCGTTTTGATTTTCGATCACTTTTAACTTATCCAAACACTTCCCAAACTAATTTAACAATGTATGCATATGAGATGTAAAGACGGTCATAGGATGAACAATGGCAACCAAAACCAATGGAAAGAGCAACAATAACGATGATCCAATTCCAATCTTTCATTTCCAAAACCAATCATGTTTTTCAACGTATAACATTTGAAAACACCACTTGTCATAACATGTCTCGTACATGTGTCACGAGCCGAAACTCTTACTGGGCCAATTAAAAGACCCCAATGTCCTCTGCCAGGCTCTTTACCCTTTCGGGATGTCCTGAAATATCAAATATGAGCGTATAGCTCATCCTGGACCAATTAAAGGACCCCAATGTCCTCTGCCAGACTCTTTACCCTTTTGGGATGTCCTGATATGTTCTCGTCGCGTTTGTAAAGTCTCAATCCTTTTTCCAACAAGTTCGTACCGTTCAAATCCAATTTGGTTTATAAAACGATTTTCATAAAATCATGTTCGAATGAGAATTGAGGTCATACATGCTTTCTACTGGGCTAGTGTAGCTCAAGCATTATACTCTCTCTGTCCCGGTTTGTTTATCCCCTTTTTGACTTTTTGAGAGCGTTTGACCTCTCAAAGAATTGGCTATAATTTTCAATTCGTAATGTTTTTAATATGCAATATGGATCTTGTTTGATAGATCTCAATTAATTTTATTATACAAAATCTTCAAAATATAAAAAATATATTATAAAATGTAAGATATAAGTATATTTTTGAAAGACACGTATTTTGACAATTAGACAAACAAACTGGGATGGAGGGAGTATTATATTTCAGGTGCTAACTCCGGACAGTAGCTTCATGATTGGAGTGCATGGATTGTGGACACGATTTTGAAAGCTAACATAGAAGAAGTTACTTAGTCATCTTTATAATTTACTTTTGAAAGATGAATTTTGAACTCCATTTGATAACTCGTGGACATGTGGTTATTGTAAACCTTAATTCTTATACACTTGATACTTTTGGCTATATTTTGGGGCCGTTGGGCCGAAGATGTATTATTTGGAAACCTTTTGGACTTGAAAGTGAAATTGTTGAAATGGAAATGTCGAACTATTTTGGGGTATTGTACAGACTAATGTGAGGTTTTAATTATGAAAATCTTTTTGTATTTATGTTGAAAATCGAGGGCGTGACAAAACATGTACAAGATCTATGCAATATGGGATACCACATGGAAAACTTCTTCCACCATCAGTCTCTTAGCCCTCCTAGGGCTTAAAGGTCACCAGCAATCTCTTGGCCCTCCAAGAACTAGAAGTTGAAGAGACATAATTCTGGGAGTCATTACCTTCTAGCGTTCAGGATTAGAATCAATCAGCAGATTTCACCCTTGCCATCATCTTTCGAGCAGGGAATGTCTTCTTATAATATTTGCTCTTCCACGCCATGAATTTGAGAGATTTGACAGCAAGCTATTAATCAAAATTGTAGTCTGTATATCATATGAACTTCTTAGCCCTCCTAAAAGGAGTTGAAAAGAGGTATCCAGCATCAAAGTATCGTAGCCCTCCCAGATTTGGAGTTGACAGAGTGAACAATATCAGCCATGACAAACCAGCCTAGACAGAAAAGAAAACTAGAGACAAAACAAGACAGGACAGGGCACAGAGACAAATAGAAGCTATAACTCACTGTTGGAATACTAGTACACTAGTATACTCGTATACTAGTATATTGTGTTTAGTCCCACATTGCTTATTTACATTATGTAATGAACTATCTCCTTATATAAATAAATGATTATGTGTGAAGGTGTAAGTTACCTTACACACCTTTTCCTCTCCAAACAACATGGTATCAGAGCGGGTTCTTAAACCGCCCTTGAAACCCTAAACCCTCACCACTATAGCCGCCTCCCACCCTAGCCACCCATTCTTGGCCGCCAACAAGAAAAAAAAAAAAACCCTAAAACAACCTACCCAAACCTTTTAGAATCCTAAAACAACTTACCCACACTCATCAAAACCCTAAAACGACACTGTTCACGCTACTATTCATCGTACTGTTCACGTTACTGTTCACCGTACTGTTCATCGGGTACTGTTCACGCGCACTGTTCATCAGGTACTGTTCACGCGCACTATTCATCGGGTACTGTTCATGCACACTGTTCGGCGACCTCCCTTCCGTCGTCACAGACCTCCGGCGACTCTTACCGACTCTTACCGGCTCTCATGAGTTGTTACCCAATTTTCCGTCTTTGCCGCATGCGGATCAATCTGAGTATATGCATATTTTGGTTCCTTCCGGGCAACCTCAAAAGCAGCACCCCCCGATGCAGGTCTATGCTCGCCGTGCCAAAGCTGCACTACCACCTCCTCCGCTTATCGCTAAGCCTTCTCCTTCGTTGCGAGATCTGCCTCCACCTCCTTTGGCCCCTATTGCTACACCTTCTCCTCCCATTGCTCTTCGTAAAGGTATTCGCACTTGTACTATCTCTCATCCTATTGCTAAATTTGTATCCTATGATCATCTGTCCCCCACCCTTCGTGCTTTTACTGCCTCTGTTTCCTCTGTCTTTGTTCCTAAAACTGTTCAGGAGGCCTTGTCTATTTCTGAGTGGCGGACAACTATGGAGGAAGAGATCTCTGCACTCCATGATAATGGGACTTGGGAGTTGGTTCCTCTACCCTTTGGAAAATCCACTGTGGGGTGCCGCTGGGTATTCACTGTGAAATATCATCCTGATGGGTCTGTTGAGCGTTACAAAGCTCGCCTTGTTGCTAAAGGCTACACCCAGACTTATGGTGTTGACTATGCTGAAACCTTTTCCCCGGTTGCGAAGCTTGGTTCTGTCCGTCTCCTTATTTCTCTTGCAGCCAACCTTGGCTGGCCCTTATTTCAATTGGATGTCAAGAATGCTTTCTTACATGGCGATCTTCTTGAGGAGGTTTATATGGAGCAACCACCTGGGTTTGTTGCTCAGGGGGAGCGTTCTCAGGTATGTCGTCTTCGTAAAGCTCTTTATGGGCTTAAACAGTCTCCCAGGGCCTGGTTTGGCAAGTTCAGTGATGCAGTTTTGAAATTTGGTATGAATCGATGTCAATCTGATCATTCTGTTCTCTCTCTCACATCTCCTCGCGGCAAAGTGTTATTGATTGTGTATGTCGATGATATTATTATTACGGGTGATGACCAGAGAGGTATTGATGCGTTGAAGGTCTTTCTGCAGAGTCAATTTCATACTAAAGATTTGGGTAGATTGCGATACTTTTTAGGTATCGAGGTGGCACGATCTAAAGATGGTATTAGTTTATCACAAAGGAAATATGTGCTGGATATCCTAATGTCAAATTATGCATTGATCAGGGGGAGGCACTGTCTAGTCCTGATCAATATCGCCGTTTGGTTGGTAAACTGAATTATCTCACTATTACACGTCCTGATATTTCATTTGCAGTGAGTATTGTGAGTCAGTTTATGTCTGCTCCTCGTGTGCCACATTGGGAGGCTGTTCTTAGAATTGTCAAGTATCTCAAGTTTCATCCTGGACGTGGTCTATTTTATAGAGCTAATGGTCATTTGCGTATTGAGGCCTTCACTGATTCTGATTGGGCAGGAGGCCCATCTGACAGGAGGTCAACCACTGGATATTGTGTTTTTCTTGGTGGCAATCTTGTTAATTGGAAGAGTAAGAAACAGACCGTGGTTGCACGGTCTAGTGCAGAGGCAGAATATAGAGCCATGGCTCACACCACATGTGAGATTGTGTGGGTGCGATCTTTTCTTGAGGAGATAGGATCCATGTGCAATTGCCTATGAATTTGTATTGTGATAACCAAACAGCAATTCACATTGCATCCAACCCTGTATTTCATGAGCGGACTAAGCATATCGAAGTTGATTGTCATCTGGTGCGAGAGAAGTTGACTGATGGTGTTATAGCAACTCCTTTCGTGTCTACAAGTGCTCAATTGGCTGACATATTTACCAAATCATTGTTTAAGCCTCGGTTGGAGATGTTATGTGACAAGCTGGGTTTGTGTGATATCTATTTCCCAGCTTGAGGGGGAGTGTTGGAATACTAGTATACTCGTATACTAGTATATTGTGTTTAGTCCTACATTGCTTATTTACATTATGTAATGAACTATCTCCTTATATAAATAAATGATTATGCGTGAAGGTGTAAGTTACCTTACACACCTTTTTCTCTCCAAACAACACTCACTACCAAGGACAGACTAAAAGACACAAAACCATCTAACCAACCATCCCAAACACACAAAAAAAACCACCCCAACCCAACTAGGCACAACAAGACATTCAGACTCTCTATCGAAGTAAGACCAAAAGGCACAAACCCCCAACTAACCACCCCACACTGGAACAGACCAAACAAAAGTACCCTAGAACCTACCCAAACCCACGACCCAGACTCAAAAGACAGCCCTGCAAAAACCCCAACTGGTTCCAAACAGCAGCAAACATTTAACTGCTTATGTCAAATTTATCTTTTATCCATATTGCCATTCTAGTTTTGACCAAATCAGTTATTTCCTCCGCCTTTTTAGCAGAGGAAAATTGAACCCGTCAGGACCTGGTGCTTTCAAGCTGTTACAGTCTTTGATTGCTGCTATTATTTCCTCCTCCTCAAATGGCCTTTCAAGCTTTTGAGTCTGCCCTAAAGACAACTTTCTCCTGAAGTTCCCACTTAACTTCGATCTTGCCATGCATTCTTCTCTGAAAATTGACTTGAAATGCTCCATTGCTGCCCTCTTAATCTGATCTGGTTCTTCAATTACCTTCCCATCTGCAAATTAGGTTCTTTCTAAAGCTAATTTTTGCAGTGATTTGGAAGAACCTAGTGTTTTTATCCCCTAAGCCAATTGATCCTGGATTTCTGCCTCCAAATGCACTCCACTATCCTTGAGCACTTCCACAATTCCCCCTTCAACTCATTATTTCTCTGTTTCTTCTCATCGGTGCTGAGTTTTCTTGTTTTGCTAATCACAGAATATTGGTCTGCTAAGTAGTTAGAGAATTTAGTACCTTTGCAAAGGAGCAAAGGTGTTGTTCTTCCTTAGTAATTTCAACTCCTTGGCCTCGTTTTGTATCATCTTTTTCATTCTCATTATATCAGTGTCAACATATTCAATGCCCAAAATAGTACCTGTTTCTTTTGTAAACCCGTAGTTCCTCCTCAACCAGCTCTTCATGCTCTTGAGCGCCCGAAACATAATCCTCTTCCTCATGCTCCTCACCTTCAGATTTCATACAGTCCTCATATTTTTGGCTTCTGATGGCTTTCCTAACAATCCTTGGATTCAGCTCAACTTGAAGATTAATGCCTTTCAACTGAGATGCATGCAAATCGGTATTTGAATCAATCACCACTGGGCTGTTTAGTAGCAGAATATTCCTGTCAATTTCCTGTTGTTGTCTCAGAAAATTGATCTTTCCTACTTGTTGGGCTTCACTGGTATGGGCTTGGTCGTGAGATTTTCTGGACTTTTACTCTCCTCTTGTAATTGGCTGACAGAGTCCTGTATGATAGAATCCAAGCCTTGGGTGGGATTTGAATTTTCTTTGAGAGACTGTTCAGCTTCTCCTTGTTTGTCAGTCACAGTCCCCATTTGCTTTGTAATATGGACATATTATTTTTACTTCTGACATAATAGCTCCTTCCCATGCACCGTTAGCATGTTCTCTTATATTCTCCATACATCTTCCATTGGGGTTGGCATTATTTGTATTGTTGGCTCTGTCTTCAAATTGCCCAATCCTTTGTTTTGTGTTGGCATCCCTGTCATCACTCCGTTCTTTAGCCAGGTCATCTTGTTTTGCCAAGCTGTCCAATTGTTTTCTTTTCCCCAACCTGATATCAGCCATGTCATCGTTGGAACTATCCACGTCCTCATCTTCCCCAATTCTCTTTGCACCAGAATTGTAGTCATGGCTGCTCGAGCTTACAATTCTGAAGCTTTCCTCCTCTTCCGCCCTAACCATATAGATATTTCCATCCACTGTGAGATGAATTTTTCCTGCGATTTGATTAGGGTTTTCAGTGGCAAGGAGGATTCTCCCTTTATCAAAAGATACCTCCTTCAAGGTTGATTGCACTTCTTAGCTATGGAGGAGTCCCTAAAGAGTGTTTTCTAAAAATCCTGGAAGATGAGTTGGAAGATTCTAAGAGTGCTTACTGCAAAAAGCTTGCCGCATTAAGAGGTAATTTTCACGATCCAATTTGCTGTTGTATGGTTGTTGCACATTCTAATCCTTTCTTCCTTCTTATGAGATCATATATTATTGCTGCTTTGCTCGTCTTGACATAAAGAGTTCCATTCTTATTGATGAGTTTTTTAAAGGGTTATTTGTTTATGTGATTATGTTCTCTTCAATTTGTTTATTATCTTTTCTATTCCGTCTTTCATTTCCTTTCCCTTCTTCCATGAGAATTGAACTACAGATTCAGAAAGTAATCCACTCCAGTCCGGTGCGGATTATTTGGCCCATTTACTCCATACTATGTTAGTTCCACTTCACCTTGCTTATCTGTTTCTTGATGCACAGCTGCCTTGAACCATGGAGAAATGAATGACGATTTTACTGTGGCAAGAATGATCTTATCCGGAGTTCCTCTAAATGAACCATACCTGCAGTATCACTTATCTGTCTTGGCAAAGGAGGAAAGAAAGGCACTAAAAGGCGGCAGGCTTCCTATTCATGAAAGCTTCTACTTAATGGGCACGACCGATCCAACTGGAATATTTGAGCGCCATGAAGTTTGTGTTATCCTGTATGTATATTCATGGATGTGTAATGCAATTTAATTGATCAAAATAATTAGGGGTAATGGGAAGGTGAGACAACAGAAAAATTGGGTGTCTTGAAGGCAGTTAACCTTGAGGTTGTATGTTCAAAGGGGAAGGCACCCACTTTGTGCGTATATTGCCAATGATAGGTCTTGACCCAATATAACCCTCGAGATCCCATTACTGGGGGGCTAAAATGGATGTACTTAAATGAAATACGTTTTCCATGGGCATTACATATCAAATCTTGTTGCATCAAGATGTTGGTAATGTTGGTAGAGACAGACAAGTTGATAAATAACGTCTTCATACAAGAGTAAGATTTTAGTTTTTATGCGAGTAGTTACAGTTGAAACTCTTGTAACTCTTTTATACAAGCATATAAGAATTCAGAACTGAAAAGCTGATAATTTATTCCTTTCCTGCTCTAATGTGATCTGCAGAGACAATGGTCAAATTTCAGGAGATTTGAATGCCGCAACCCAGGTCTTCACTGTGGAGACATTCATCATTTGAATGCCGTTTATGTTAAGCAGTTGGAAGAGATTGTCGGAAATGCTAAGTACGGCATATTCTTTTCAACCAAGGGTGAGAAATCGGTGGCTGATGAAATGGCGATTTTTCGACTTTTTCGGGAAAACCGGTCTTCGGCCAGGCGAAAGAGAAGCTAGAGGATGCTCTTCATCAACTCCCCATGTCATTTCGCCTCTGAAAGCGTCCTGCCTATGTCAGCATTAAGAGCTCAAAGGCTTTCATATATAAATGACTTTTTTTTTTCAAAAAAAAGATTGCTCGGGGTTGCTTAATCTATCAAGGGGTCAAAAGAAGAGTAAGAAAGCACCACTTGCTTCTTGCGTGAGAGGTCCCTACTATTTGAGGAAGTAAGATAGTAAGGAGGGAGAGTGGGAGACCTTTAGGAGCAGATAAATAAAGCTGTAGATTGTAGACCAACCTTCATGCCCCTAGCAGCCCGGCAAGAGAGCTTCACTACCTTCTCCGGTCTGTATCTTTGAATGGTCCTACATTTTATTTACTATGTTGTATACTTTCTATTTTCGAAAATGTAATGGAAATAATAAGTCAGTGAAAGGATCTCATAGACCTAAGAAAACAAGCACGAACAAGAATAGAGATGAGGTTCCGTGTTTACATTTATTATAGAGAGGGGGCCTGTGCTTCGCTTCCCTTAAAGAGGATAACAGTTGATAGTGGGTCGGCCCAAAGGGTACTCTTCCCTACTCTAACCTGACTGAATTAGCTTCTCTATCGCTCGTGACTGTTATTACTTGCGATGGTTCCCAAGGATCCAATATGACCCAGCCCGAAGGAAGACAGAAAAAAGAAGAAAGACCAAAATCCGGGGTTTCGCCCTTAATTTAATGGACTAATTGCCCAAACTGGTGCTTTTGCTGCTTAGTCAACTGCAATAAAAAGTAACCCATCCAATGGCATTCAACATCCAGAAAACCGCCAAGTTTCCGGGTTTGTTTCAACTTAAGATTGTGATTAGGTTAGGATCGGGAGAGAGATAAAGGCAGACACAAGTAAAATTATATTAGAACCCTGGCTTTTCTAAAACTTGGATTTTACAATAAGGGGGTGCCCTCCTTTTATAGGCGTAAGGAGGCTGCTTATATCATTAGTTATTTCATACAAACAGTACCTATACATAATTGGTGACAAACAGTACTACATTAATTATTATTGCACATCACTCTTATTATTACGTAGACTTTCTTAACACATGCTACTTTACACATAATAGTATACATCATCTCTAACAACATAAGGGGGTGCCCTCCTTTTATAGTCGTAAAGAGGCTGTTTACATCATTAGTTACTTCATACAAACAGTATCTATACATAATTGGTGACAAACAATACTACACCAATTATTATTGCACATCACTCCTGCCATAACTATTATTACGTGGACTTTCTTAACACATACTACTTTACACATAATAGTATACATCTATCAGGTGACTTGTGATCGTGGTTCCTGGCCTTGTTGCTCAGTTGGTGATTTTGATGGGGACATGTACTGGGTCTCTAGGAACCCTGAGGTTGATATTTATATTGTACTGCATGTGTGCTGCTGTTCAAATTCCAATAGACAATTATTGGAAATTATATATCCTTTGTTGAGTTTCCTCTGAAATTGGAAATTATTTCATATTTTTTAGGTTTATTTCAAATCATTTAAAAAAATAAAAACAGAAGTGCCTTAATCTCTAAAACCCTATAAATAGGAAAGTGCACTTTAAAATCCTATGAAAGTGCCTAGACATGTTTTGGCCTTATGGCTAAAAAACTCAAAAAGTTGAAGAACGTCCATTGAAAATTATTTTACTGGCGCCCTCCTAAATGAAAACTATTTTACCATTCTTCTAACTAATTTTCCCTCTCTTTTTTTTTGCCAAAAATTGATTTTCAACTTTTTTGAATTTTTTTTTCAAAAATTAGTTCTAAAAAAAAACTTTTCCCAAATTATTCTTTTTAAAATGTTTATTTTTCAAAACTTTTTTTTTCAAAAAATGTTTTTCAAATTTTTTTAAAAAAATACTATTCCTTATCCCATAATTAATGCCACGCGAATCGAACATGGGATTGGGTGAAATTAGGGATGAAATTAATCCAGGACAAATAGTCCAGGGACTATTAATACCAAGACTGTTAATCCCATCACTTTCAGTCTGCGAATCAACCGGATTTATGGGATTCATCTCGGAGTTCCCACACAAACGACCAGAGCCATTCAATTTGTGTAAAACATTTCTTTACAAGTCTCCGCAAAAAATTAGTGCAGTTTGATATCGATAAGAGCTTGATCAATTTTTGGTCCCTTGGATTAGGGACCAAAAATGGAACGATTTGATTAAGCTCTCACCAACTGATCTAATTTTTTAAAGAGACCCTTAAAAAATATTTTAAGCAAATTGAACATATGGTGTTTTATAATATATAATTATGAAAGATAAAAACAAATAGGAGTAGTCAAGTAGATGTGGTAATTAAAAATTATCATATTAATCAAATTACAAAGTAGATTTAAATAATTAATCGGTTACAATATATAGATTGTTTAAAAGAAATTTCTTTATTCAAAAAAAAAAAAAAAGGGCCAAAATTTGGATCATTACATAGGTGCTATCGGGTGGGGGAGGGGCAGGAGGGGGTGGGTAGATGCTATTGGGGGGAGGGGAAGGAAGGGGTGGGGGCATCGGTACTGTTCAAGGAGTCGATAAGCTAATTCCTATGCATGTTTATTTGCCAGGCTGTCCACCTAAATCGGACAGCTAGGGTTTGGCGCAGAGAGGAGAGGAAGAGAGAGAAGAGAAATTGTACCATACGAGATTATACCACGTCAAAGAAAATTGCATTTTTCTTTGATTGTCAAAACTCCACAGAGGGGAAGCCAGAAATTCCAAAAAATGGTTTCGCCTAAAGTCAAAGCTCTCCTTGCCACTCCATGGGCTGCTCTATTACATGTTAAAGGCACAAAAACCAGATAAACAACTATCAAATCCGTTTTATAAGGTTTGAAAAATCATCAAACAAGAACTGCTACTGTTTTACTAGGAACTATGCTTTTGAACATTGAGAGCTAGGAATACGTTTTCAATCACCTTCAATATCGTTTTAGATAAATAAAGTTCCTAACGCCATTGCTTCTAGCACTCTGGTTGAAGGGATACATATAATTTGGGTAACCTTCAATGCCACAAGATTCTGCCAGATCCTAACAATACCCAAATTCGGTTGTATGACTCCTCCATGTAGCTACACCAACGTTTACCTTGACAACTGTATAACAGGGAGGGAACCATTGGGAACGGGCGAATGGCTAATGTCTCCCCTGTCATCAGTCGCTATGGTTGAAGGCTATGGTTGAAGAAGTTGCTGTCTTGGGAATTTCAATTGCTGCGTTTGCCCCTTTAAACTCCATTCAATCATATTGAGCCCTGGTCAAAAACACGGGCACTACTCCTTTGGAAACCCTTACTTATTTGCATACATGATGAGAAGTCGAAAAAAACCGTGTAACTGTATAAGGGTCCATATAAAAAAGCCAAAAGAATAATCCATCAATCTCAACATGCTAACAAAAACACATGTGCTAGGTTGTCAGATGAAAGGACAACATTTTCTTTTCACCAAGCCACTCCATACTGAGCATTCCCAACCAATCTAGGGAACTTACTGAACAGAAAGAAAAAAAAAATGAAGAAGAATCCAACATTAATAGTTTCCATGCAAAGCATTAAACTGAACCCCCAACAAATTTCATTACACAAGAAGGGATCCATTACATGCCAAAAGATGACTATTGTTTACTTTAACATCAAGTACATTAACCAAAGTATTCATAAACCATAATTATCATTAAACAAAAAAGGGATACGTTAGCTGCTTGAGTTCCCTATGTACTCTAGTCACGCATACATACAGGTTATCTGTATGATATACCAGTATATTGGTCTTCTTTCTTTTTTCTGAATCTCTGATCCTCAGTACTCGTTGACATGTCCACTTATCTAATCGAACCATCACGCCATTGCTCATCCAAAAAACCTGATATCGAGAAGATTATTGATGGTTATGTGAGTTTGTGAATTTCCAGCTAACAAAGTTAAGGATACTAGGATAGTATCAAGAAAGAGATCAATTCAATATGCATCAATGTACGCCCTCCACTCTAGGCAAAGTAAAAAACTCAACCAGACACTATTTGCATAGCTACAACTAGAAACACAGACGGTGATAACAACTGAACTTTTAAGCCGCGGTTCGAGTCTTACTTCCTGCTCTCCTATTCCCCTTTCACAAATTGGAAACTATAACAACTAAAAAAAGCTATTGAAGAGAGCAGGCCATGCCGAACATAGAGAATACCACTAGAATACATGATAATAGCAGGATACATTGTGAATAAGGACAATCGACAGAGTTGAAGAACCACTCCGCACCCCATCGAGAAGAAATCCTCTCTCATAGAAATCCAGGAAATTTGAGGGAAAAAGTCAAAGAAAGAGGAAAGTAATGAGAGGGAAAATAACAAAATACTTTTAACCCACTGTAGATAGATAGTCTATAGAAGGCAATCTACCTTTCTTAAAGGGAAATAGTGCAAGCCGTAACAAAGCCAAAAACTTGAGTTCCATAATCCTCATAAAATAGGACAAGTTAAACTCTATGTCGTCATTTAAGAAGGTCCACAGAGACAAATACGCGTACACTCTCTTATTAATAGGACAATCTAAGATTTAGGATGACTGTTATTGGATGCCCAAATTCCTAACTATATTTTTGGGCACAATTTTTAGAAGGAATAATGATCATAAGGCAAATCACATGTTAGAGGAAATGAATAAGGGTGGGATTTGTCATAAATATTTTTGTAATACGTAATAAAATTTTATTGAGAAGGCATCAAGGCCATGCCACCCATGTACAAAAGAGGTATTTGTCATAAACCATCTTAATGAACTAGGAAAATGCCCGTGGCCCGCATATAACTCAAGAGCTTTCCTTGATAAGAATCATAAGATGTGTTGATTGACATCATATTAAACCACAACAGTCTCATTTTGCATTAGTTGGGATGAAGCAAGAAGCAAAGAACTATCATATGTGTATCTACATATATCAGGAAACACGAAGAAAAGAACTATTCTCCTGATACATTGAAAACACACTAGCACATATACACATTAAAAGTTTAAGGGACTAAAGCAAAACAGAGATTTCCAATATCAACTGAAATAATTTCCAATTTCACGACTTCCATCAATCAAGCGACATTAAAGATATCGTTGGAAAACAAAAATGACTTGCGTTATTTACCTCTGGTTACCCTTCTTATTTGGTGTATTCTCTCCTTCCTTTAATCGTGCTAATCTGTGGCATAAGTTTCACCACCTTCATTGGGTACAACGCATCGTCCATTAAGTGGAACAAGGCTTTCCACATAAACAAATGACTCAAAACCATCCGTTATACGACCACGAGTCTTGATCTTTTTAATTGTTTTATGCTTGAGATCATACCAAACAAGCTTTGTATTGTCTTGAACCAGCAGGACTTCACAACCACTCTTTGAATAAGCCACAGGAATCACAAATTCAAACGAAGGAATCACTTCCGGTTGTGCTACAGAAAACAGTTTGCTCCACGATTCCTTCACTCCATAATCTTTCATCACCCACACATCAACCCGAACTTGGTCATAATCGCAAAGTATGCATAGACACCCTCCCAACTCTGCTACATTCATGTCAAAGGCATTGTCAGAAAATTCAGGTTGTGGCACCACTCTATAGTCCTCAGTTGTTAGATCAAGAGCAGCAACAAATTTAGCAGCATCCGACGGCAATCGACGCGCTACCCAATGTAAAGCACTTCCAACAAGCACAGCACAACCTTGCCCATAATAAAGACAATAAGGGAAATCCTGAATCTTTCGCCATGAATTAGACTTCATGGTGTAGACCTTAACTGAGGAGACAAAATTGTCTGTACCAAATTCAAAAAACTGAACAAACCTCACCATCTTATAATCATCAGTAATGGAGTCATACCCAAAACCGTGCATCTCACTCCGGGCATAGACATGATAGACAGGGTGATGAGTCATTGCAAATGGTAACTCTTGGCACCTTCGGGTCGATGGGTTCCAAATAGCAAGGGTAACATCTTCACGGTTACGCAAACCAATCAATCCATGACAAGAACCCACAATTCGAGTGGGCCAATGACTAGACCCCAAAGGGTGGTCGAGTTCGACGGCATTATCCAGCGAATCGAAGTTCACGGAAGATGAGACTCTATTATCATAATCCCAGAGTATGAGGGTGAGATGGTTTCTGGTTTGGGTTGATCGCTTGAGATGCGATTTGACGAAATCGGGACTGTCTATGAGAGCACGAAAAGGTTTAGAAACGCACCTGAAACGCAAAAGCGGTTTCACGGGAAGCCGCAAGAGTATGTCGACGATCAAATCTAACGGGAAATCTGGCATTTCTCTTCCCTTCACTCTCTGCCTCAGTTTTCTCCGTGTCGCCATCTGGAATTAGGGTTTTCGGGATTTCAGGTTCAGAACTATAGAAGATGAGAGAGAGAGAGAGAGAGAGAGAGAGAGAGAGAGAGAAATGTACTGAATTCTGGATAAGTAGTATGTGCCGTACTAACGGCAGTGTGGCACTCAACAGTCTCAACTCGCAACCAAGTGTAGAGCACTTCGAACAAACGGCACAACATCGACCGTAGTAACAAAGACGATTGCATGAGCTATGAAGCACTAAAGAGCATCTCCAGCCTTTTTAAACAAAATTTGGGTCAAATTCATTATAATGGTAAATTTCACTCATCCAAATATATTATTTATATGCTTTCAAGATTATTTCTCTTCATTTTTTGTTTCCCCCAATGATTTCGGCCAAAAGGGTAGCATACATCTCTTCTCAACGACGCGATTCTTATTTCGTAACCAGCTCTAAGATTCTACCAAAGAGAACAGAGAGAGAGAGAGTCGAAACTTCAACATCTAGATATCCAAGAGGGGAGAGAGAGAGAGACGTAGATGTCATGCTCTCAAAATGGCATGAAATGAGCCGTTAAAAAGAGAAAAGAGCAATTGGAATATTAGGAAAAAAAACGGGGAGAGACTTGTGTTATTTCAAATTTGGGGAAAAAAAAAGGGTAAAACTCAAAATGGGAAAAGGTTTGGGTCAAAAATTGGAGATGATTTTTTTATGAGTTCTGCTCAAATTTTAAATTTGGGTCTTAAAATGGATCAAGATTGAAGATGCTCTAACAATCCTAACTACTAGTCAAGTCATATTTCATACTCCATAATTAACCCTGTTAGAGCATCTCCAATGCACCCTCCATTCCTCTATTTCTCCATTTGAGAGGATCATTTTTGGAGGAAATACCATTCCAACCCATCCTCTATTTTCTCCTCCATTTGAGAGGATCAAGTTTGGTACTCCAAATATGGAGGAGGGAGAAAAAAATGGAGGATCTCCTCCATTTCACTATTCATCCTCACCAAATCCCATTTGGTTGATCAAATTAGTTTTGATACGCTAATCCTTTATAAAATTGGTACCAATATAAAGATATGTACAATATCTTCAAAATAAGACCCATATTGAGTATTTTTTTAATGAAGTTAGAAAAATGAAAATTTGAGTTTTGGAGGGAAAGTGGGGAAATTTGAGATTTGGAATGAATTTTTAAAGAAATAGAAGTTGAAATAGAGTATTGGGTTGGAGTTAGATTTCCTCCAAAATCACTTTTATAATAAAATATATTATTTTGATACTCTCAAATGAAGAAATGAAGACAAAAAATGACCTCTTAGAAATACGCGGATACACCTCTGGCTCTAGAACGCACCGATGTCACATTTAGAACACCTGTGTCTGGACTTGGACGTTAACATATCAGATGATTACTTCCCCGAAGTAAGTACTAATTGGTTCCTCAATCTCACCTTGAAAACATTAATGCTGTGTTTGGATGAGTTTTTTTAGAATTTAAGTTTAATTTTTGGGATAATGAGTGGATAGAGAAATTAGGGTAATGATTGAAGATGAAAGTAACGAGTGGAGAAAAAAAAAGAGTAATGATTAGAAGTATGAATAATAAGTGTTTTTTGAGTTGAAATTTTTTTTTCAAAAAGCAAACCAAAAACAAAGCATAAATTGTTCCACCCAGAATGTACGAGGGAATACCTAGGAAGGTGAGGGGCTGTGCACTTGGGCACAACACACGTGTTGTGAGTTCATTACCTCGTCTATCCCGTTATTTGATCTAAATTGTTCATTTTCTCCGTCTCGTCAAGTAGGAAACCCATTTATCTTGATCCGATATTTGCGTGTGATAAGAAACGCATTTGTTTCGAAAAAAAAAACTAGAACAGGTGGAAAGATTTTGTGTAAACGAAATAAGAGAGATATAGCCCGTCACATGGCTACCAATGTGCTCTGAATTCCTATGTGCTACCGATGTGCCCGTCACCTGGAAAGATTTTGTAAAGTGATCTGAACCAAGGAGAACTCATAAACTAGAACCTGAACCTCCTAGACTATCCTGGGGAGCCGGCCCCGTGTGGAGGCTGTTGCGATTTGGATGCTCCAGAACCACGTCCCTATCCACCCTCCTTTGTCGACTCCTCTTACACCGTTATGAAGTCGACTGCATCGCGGATGGAAAGTTGGTCGTCCCTATCCACCCTCCTTTGTCGACTCCTCTTACACCGTTATGAAGTCGACTGCATCGCGGATGGAAAGTTGGTGGACCACATCAGGTCTTTCCACATAGCCATTAAAGACGACATCATTTTTGCATTTCCACAATCGCCAAACAATAGCCACTACGATTGCCCAGAATTTCTCCCCCTTCATCCCTATTTTTCTATCGTTCAAGCACACAACTCCACCATTCGGTCAATGAGTCCCCTGGGATAGATCTCATGTCCAACCGATACGGTAAAACCTGCCACACTATCTGAGCAAAATCACATCTAGCCAGCAGGTGAATAATCGATTCCTCCTCCAATTTGCATAAGGGGGACATAACAGATCATTAACCATTCCACGCTTTAAAGGATTTCCTTTACTGGCACAATCCAATATTTTTCAAAGCTTTCCAAACAAAAGTCCTGGACTTTCCTTGGCTGGGAAGAGACCAGACACTATTCCATACCTTTTTCATCTGCTCCCGATTGCTACACTCCCCTATTGCTCGCTTCCCATCAACCCGTTCCTCTTCATCATAAGCACTGTCTCATGCCCCGACTTAACCGTATAAGCACCATCTGTTGAAAAATGCCAAATAAGTTTGTCATCCATTGCAGTTCTCGGCAGTGGTATCGAAAGAATAAGACGGGCCTCCTCATTGCAAAAAATTCTTTAACGGGCTGTTCCTTCCATTCCCGCCTTACTGGATCAATAAAAATGCTGACTCTCTTCCCCTTTACTTCCTCTTTAACTCGGCTACGGACTGCAGGTTCGTTTTTAGAGAGCCAGGGATGTTGACTGATAAAGAAAATGAAGACCGTGGTCACAGCTTGGTTACTTTAGATTTTTCGTCTTGTTAGTTGTTTAGTAGCTGAGTTGGTAGTTGTAGTTTCATTTGAGTAGAATCCCAGATGCATTTGTGTTGTATTTGAGCTGCATATATACGTGTACTGCTCTCTGCTCTCTTGTAATCAAGAACTGAAATTACAAAGTTAGGGTTTTCTTGAGTTCTGTAGAAGTTTTCATGATATCAGAGCTTCACGAGACGCAAGTCCTCTGATTACGATTCTCTTCTTCAGTTGTGGGCTCAAATGTGGGGAAATCCAACTAATCCTTGGTGCTGAACTCCCAGTTTGACGGTTTTCCTCTTCTGAAGCTTGAGCAATTGAACTAGCTGTGTAAGAAGCAGGTTCAGAGGATGGGTTATTTTGAGAAGAGCCGTGCCATGACCTGATTGAATCCTGTTCAGTAGCCCTGATGCGGTGACGATAACGCCAATAAAGAATAGGGATTGTTGCAACACACCCAGATGTGTAACCCACAACCCATTCAAATAGTGGAGCCCGTGGATGTTCATGTCTCGACAACGATAAAACGACAACAGAAGCGATAACTTGACCAACGGTAACAAATAGCTCAATGGAAACCCATAACCAAGAATTTAATGTGCTTCTGCCATGACGAGCATAGCCATCACCTCTCGCTATAGATGAAGAATTCCTGGAGTTTCCTCTGTTTGAAGACGACAATGGCGTTTGATAAGTTGGCCCTAGCGTGCTTATTGCTTCAGAAGGATGATCATCATGACATCTCACTGATATGTCAATGATATGTTCACTGTCATTATGGTTTTCTAATCTCTCCATTAGCAAAGGGTGTCTATCAGGATCAAGTTCACTTTTTTTGATCCAGAAAGGGAAAATCCATCAAAGTTCGCCAACTGAATTTGATGGACAGACAGCATAGATCGATGGTGAAGTAACATCCAATCTATTCCAATCGCCTTGTTTTTTTTTTTTAGCAAAATGATAAATTTCATTAACTCATAGCACAAAGTACAGAGTTAATAGGGTCATGGGTACACCGGCCTGACCACCCAAAGACCCTCATCTCCAAACCACACGGAGGAACCGATTTAGGCCCAATAGGTTGAGCCCAAATCAGGAGGAAACAAACACCTAAACCCAAAGTTGGTAAGGAACCAACATCAACCCTAAAAAAAACCCCTAAACCGGACCAAGCCCAACACCAACAGCCACCCAAACCAAACCCCACACCACAAACCGCCCAGCCACCCAACACCACCGCCGCCACCGCAACCGCCGCCACACCTGCCAACAGAAAACACAAACAGTCCACAAACTCCGCCCAAGATCAACAGCACACGCACAGCCGCCCATTGAACCTCCAACCACCACCCGCCACGCAAACGGCAGACTTATCGACGCGCTAAACAAGTTGTACCAAACATCTTGAGACACTTGGCAGCTGATATCCACCAGAATAGACAGTACTTATTCTGCCGCACAAGTAAGATGTGGTATAGATAGTCATAAATATTTTTATTTCGTTTCCTTGTTTAAAAAGGAATGAAGGATCAATTGCGCACACAACACATTCCTAGACTCCCAGTACTACATGAAGAACTTCCCATCACACGAGTGGACAGTCCTGAGTTACACAGCGGCAGCGCTTTGAAAAGCTCAAAGGATAATAAGTCATGAATGTCTTGCTATCGCAAGGTACTAGTACACACTTTCAAAAGACTAAACTTTATTCTGATCACCAAAAATTGCAGATTTCGAGAAGTCGGGACCTAAATAGATTACCTAGCTATTGCATGATGAGTGATAGCCATTAATCGTAGCGACACACCAACCGTCAAGGCCAAAGTAGTCCAAAGACTCCAGACTCTCAATCATAGAAGTGAATCAAACGTATACCCAGATGCGGCAAGCAGAACCCATTAAAGGAGATCTAATATAGTTTTTACATAGTACACATGGGTACATTACGACAGTCAACAAACGAGGCAAAAATTCAGCTTCCAAACATTGAATATCATGAAGGCCAAAACAATCCAACCTACAAAATCATACAAGTGAATCAAACTTATACGTCATTCTGATCAATGTTGCACCAAAACTTGCAGATTTCGAGAAGTGTGTTTTCAAGCAAAACTAGATTGCCTCGCTGTTACATCACAATTAATAGCCACTACGCGTAGAGACACACGGATGATTACAAAGAAGTAAATCAGAATTCTAACCAAAATTCATCAAGTGAAATGTAATGTAGTCAACACATTAGAAAAGATTAGGCAAAATTCAGCATGCAAACAGTGGGTATCAATAAGGCCAAAGTAATCCAAACTACAAGATTGTATAAGTGAATCAAACTGCTACCCAGAAACCATTTAAAGCAATCTAGTATAGTTAGTATGCAACCCCAACACGGAGCAGTGTAATAGCAACCCCAACATGGAGCAGTGTAATAGCAATATTCTCATGCATCCCTTCAATTTGAAGCCTATAGTGAAAGAAAAAACCAGCATTCATTAGTAGCAGTACAATTGACGGCTAAACAGATGTCTAAAAATGAAATTTATACCAAAAGTTAAAGGCTAATAATCAAACCACAATGACGATGAAAGAAATAGCATTACTAGAAGCACACACAATTTGGAATATCAAACATTACCATCTTTTAATGATTCCTGGCAGAAACATGAAACATAAGATTGGAAGCAAATCCTGCCCAAAACAAAATGAAGAACAAAAAACGAGTAGCCAGAGGGAAGATAGACAAGTAAATACTGGCATGAACATAAGCTACATTAGGTGAAGCAACACGGAGGGACGGTAACTTCAGTAACCCCTTCCAGCATCTGTATATCCTTCGTGGATGATCTGTGTATTGCAATCCTCAGGTAAGTACAGAAGTCCTGTCAAGCAAAACAAGGCTCTCCACATATCTCCCCATGTAAACTGAATCGATGTGCTGTCCTTCTTGTTCTTCAAAGCTGTGGATTCCAAGATCTTTGACCTGTTTGCTTTCAGGGTCATAGGTAACCAACGATCCCTTATCGGTTGTCATGACAAGGTCACCGTTCATTCTAAAGCCTACCAAACCATGCAACGCTTCACCAGTTTCAACTCTGTACAGCAAAGTCCAAGACTCTCCCACGCCGTACTCTTTCATCACCCAAACCCACCAAATGAATTCATTACTATCTTTGGGGTATGGAGCAATGTCGATTAAACTAAGCGAGTCCTGCAACCTCATCATGGTCCCACTTACCACACCAAACTCCGGTAACATCAACTTACCAAACTCCTCATCCTCAAACCCAAACGTGGTAATCCAGGAACGCTCGGTGTCTTCCAACGGTTTGCTCCTATCGCATACATACCAGTGCGCAACCCCATTCAAATAGGCAACTGGTTCGTCAAAGGGGGGACCTATTGGAATGCCCTCAGTACTAATCTCTCGCCAAATGCCGGGGTTGAGAGAGTAAACCCAAACGCTTGGCTGCCCTTCGAATTCTAGCCACACAATCCCAACCACCTTGTAATCGTTTCTCAACTCATCGTACCCAAACCCTAAATAACGCCAAGGTCCCGCCCTAAAGCTGACGCTCGGTACCAGAACCACAACGCTTTTTCCAATCAAAGGGTTCCATATTAGTAACTGATCCGACCCGTCTTGCGATACATCGTCAAAGAGAAAGAGACAGACCAAACCGTTGCAACTGCCGACGACTTCGAAACAAGAGCCTGACCTCTTGAACGGAAAAGAGGGCTCTCTGTACTCATCGAAAGAGTTGTTGCCGTGATCGAATCGGACAGAATAATGCTCTACGAGATGGGAAGAAGGGTGTTTGGAGTCGTGGGTACAGTACCTAAGGAGTGCGTAAGGAGGAGTGGCTAGGGTATTGTCGAGGTGTTGAGAAATGAAATTAGGGTTTGTGATTAGAGCGTACCAGTCCTTGCATACGGTCCTGAATCCCAACAGGGTCTTGACGGGAAGCCTCAGTAGGACGTCTGTGAGCACGTCTGGAGGAAGGTAGTAGTCCGACATTTTCTCTGGTTTGTTTTTGGGTAAGTAGTCGGACATTTTCTCTTGTTTTGGTTTGATCGTTGTAGAGTAGAATTGACTATCGATCGATCGATCGGGAGAGCGCGCTAGAGTAGAACCGACAATGGTGAGCACTTCTGGAGGAAGGAACAAGACGCTGAAAAGACAATCGTGTTGGTTTGGCCGGTGTCACAAAAAGTTTTCCCCAAATTCATCAAAGAGAACTATAGGCTTTGTTTGGTGCTAGGGAAAGTGAGGGAAAGAAAATGAGAGGAAAATTGAAGAGGAATTTTACTAATCACAAAACTTAAATTTTTTTTTTCTCTCCTTTTTTCCTCTCCAATCCAAACAATTGGACGGAAAAAAATTTAACTTTCCTGTTTTTTTTTTTTTTTCACTTTCTCTAAGTTCCAAACAGGGACACTTAATTTATCCTAAGGTTTTGTTTGGAACTTAGAAAAAGTGATGGAAATTGAGGGAAAAGAAAATGAGAGGAAAGTGCAAGGGAAATTTCACTGTTTACAAAATTTAAATTCTTTATTTTCTCTCATTCTCTCTCTAATCCAAACAATCTGAGGGGAAAATGAGAGGAAATTTCACGTGTTCCAACGTCGATTTTGTCTGTGGGACGCTGATGCCAAGTGACAGACGCTTCTTCAGATCTTATCAAAACAGTCCGCCTGCGTGCTCTTCATTTAGATCATCATGTGCTTTTTCTGTCCGATCTTCCTGCAGTTTCATTATTGTTATCAGGTCGGCCCCTTCCTCATCGCTCTGGCGGCACATAGATTCGTGCCCAGATGTAGTTGTAGTTTCTTGGGACGGAGGTAGCAGTTGATGTCACTGTATGGTAGGGTGTGGCTATTGTTGTGATTGAGGTTTTGGGCCACGGTCTTGACCGGCATTTTTGGGCGGCTGATTTTAGAGGTGTGGGTCTGTTGTAGGTTTTTTATTTATTGATGTTTTCGTTTCTTCCTGTTTTCTCTAGGCGTCCCTCACCCCTACGTGACTGTTTTGTTGGTTTTGTTGGTCATTTGTTTGGCGTTGCGCTGATTGGAGATATGCTCCATCTGTTTTGCGCATTTAGTTGTGTGAGGTCCTATATGTTCTGTGTGGTGTTTAGGCCTCCTTTATGGTTGTTATATCCTCTCTTTTGAAATGGCTTTCCAATCTATGTATTTTCTTCATTATTATCACTAAAGTATCCTATCATTTGAAGAAAAAAAAAGAGTCGTAGAGAATATAACATGAGAATATGTAAATCAAATAAGAAGATGAAATGAAATGTTAGAGAGCTCTACAACAAATGACATTAGGGCTCCGTTTGTTTCGATGTAAAATGTTTTACAATTGTTTACACCCATTTTTGGCCAAAAATCAGAGAAAAATTTGTGAGCTAAATGGTGGCCTTGAAAATAAGTTTCTGGCCTTAAAAGGCCTTATAACCGGGTGCCCACAAAATAGGGCCGATTTGGAGGCCATTGACCGAATTAGGTTTTGCATAAGGCTTGGGTCAAAATAAATTATCACAAGCCTAAGCCGAAGACGGGCCAAAGACATGGGTAGACCCACTGGACCAAGGTATTTTTATTCAGACCTAGGCCAACTCTCAAAAAGTAATAAGAGCCTTCTAAATAGGTCCAAATTAGTTAAAACCCAAGTTTTCTTCCCAAAATTAGACTCACAAGACTTACAAAGAAAATGGAGGTCCATAATTCACCTTAAGTTCAGGCCCAATTGATAGATGAACCTACTTCCTTAAAAAGTTACTTTGATAATTGGCTAGAAAAAAGCCTCAAGTTGCTCACAAGCAGCTCAAGAGCCTAGCATGTTCTTGCATGATAGACCTGGACAAGCTGCTTACAAGCAGCTCAAAGCTTGAGTGGCCAGGGAAAGGTGGCGTAGATGCAACCCTTGGAGCTGTTAGTCAATGACTCATGCAGACCTAAGCAAGCTGCTCACAAGTAGCTCACCCAGGCCTGTTGATCCTTTGTTTCTTGATTCTTCTTCCATAAGGAATCAGACTTAGAGGATTTGGAGGGCCCACAAAAGATGCAAGGTCCAATATAATGGTGCGAGGGCCTGAAAGAGGTTCGGTCTTCAGCTTTGGTGGGCCCAGAAGATGTCCATTCGGGCAGTAGCTTGAGTGTTGAAGCAGTTCAAAAGGCCTTGATTTTGAAAGAGCCGAAATTCCTTTTGCCCTTCTGCAAAATTTTACGCAAGCAAGAAGGATTTTTCAGGCCTTGCCATTTCTTTTGGAGAGAAAGGCACGTTTTGGTCAAAAGAAAAGCCTCTCATTGGAGCATTTTGAAGCAACTCAAGAGGGCCACATGATAGCCATGCATTGAAAGCAATTGAAGCAGCTGAAGGCCTGAGTCTCATGCCTATAAATCACAGTTTTGAAAGCCTTGGCCAGGGTCCACGACCTCAAGAGCTCACAGCTTATGCACCTACATTTTCATTTCTTTCAAGCATTACTTGTACTCACTTCAAAGTTGTTTAAGTTTTTATCACATTTCTTGTACCCAAGTTTCATTAAACCGTTACTGGAGTTCATTTGATCCAAGTTTAGCTTCGTTATCTTTCTTTCCATTGTTCTAGCAACGATTAGAAAATTTTTAAGTCCTTAGCTCGCAAAGGCAACCAACGAACCATCACGAGGCCTTACCCTTTTGGGCCAAGCACAATCACTCGAAAGGAGTCAGATTTTGAGGCACGAAGGCCTTGAAACACAGTTCGGACAACAATCATGTCCTTGCACGCCCGCAACTCTAACCAATTCGGTTTTGCACATTTTGTGGAAAACAACAATATAAAATATTTTTTATGTAAAATATTTTTTTTAGAAAACAAACTTTAAACTTTTATTTTCCGGTGTTTGGTTGGCACTTGAAAAATATTTTCAGAAATCGACAAAATAGTGTAGAGAAAGAGGGGGAGGCTTAAACGGTGGAGAGATTTGAAAATATTGGAATTGAACGTTGGTCAGGACTAACGATCGAGGAAACTGAGTAGTGAGAATTGTAGTAGAAGGCAGCGAGTTCATTTCGGAAAATAACTTACGGAACAAGTCATTTTCACCCAATTAAAGAAAAATATTTTACATGTAAAATGTTTTTCTCATTTTTTACAAAACCAAACACCGAAAATAGGTAAAACATTTTACCGGAAAATATTTTACGCCTAAACAAATGGAGCCTAATTGTTCATCATTTACCAATTTCTTTTTTCTAGAACTCTACGGGAGTTGGGAGATATTTATGCAATTTCGAGATTTGCAAAGATTTGAATTGGCTGACCAAAAGTGGGTATAAATTTGGAAAAGGAGAAAATTTATGGATATTTTTTACTCCTAGATGGGTATTTGTAGATATGTCCTGACCTATGGTGATCTTAAAAAGTGAGATGGGAAGTTAGTTTGTGATAACAATTTAACATTAAAAAATGAATGTTACATCAGTGGTTTCACTATACGCTATAGATCAGGGCAAAATTTTGCTAGCAAGTGCGTTCCTTTAGGTAGGTAAATTTCTCTTCTATTAATATTCACATTGAATATGAATATGAATGTGAATATTAATGATAATTAATTGTCATTTGAACAAGTGGCCCTTGACAGAATTCAATGAAGGAAAAAGATTCATGTAGCCAATCCCAAGTATTAGGACATAAGACTCGGTTTGGTTTGATTTTGTTTGGTTTGTCGCATCCAAAAACCTTCTCACGAAAGTCATGTTGCGTTACTATATACTCCATTTGTCCCTTTTTAATTGTCCACTATAGTTCTGCGTGCCATTTTTAATGGCTTATATCTCTCGACGTATATTATGTTTTTAGAATCATTGTTTTATAAAAATAATTGAGATCTATCAAACAAAATTCATATTGCATAGTTTTGGCTATATATATTGCGAGATACAAGCAATTGAAAATGGCACGCAAAATCATAGTTGACAGTTAAAAAGGGACGGAGTGAGTAGCTTTCACGGGAGTTTAACCGATACGAAGTTTAATTTCCATATTTTATGTTCAAACCCAAAAGAATTCTTCTCAATTTCATCATCTAGCAAGTCCCGTGTTATGCACTAAATATTTAGCATATCACAGATCTATAGGACGAACAATGTAGAACTTAACAAAATATTTAGGTTTTGGCTTAAGTTACTAAAATTGTAGTTTGTGGTATAAAAAAATAAGACCATTGTAAGTACTAATAATGTGCAAGTTTTATTCAATCAAATAAATTAAAGAATGAGAAGAACGATATAGTTTCACCTCCAGTCATTTAATCGTACGTAAAGTAAAAAAGAATAAAACTTACAATGAATATGATCCAACCTACTTGATCGCTTACACGGAAGTACTTGAAATTATCAGTTAAATAAAATTCGTGTCAATTTTATTATGAGTTTTAAGATATTAAATACTTAAATATTTCCCCACGTTAAGATTACAGATATTCGTTGATTAAATCAAATTACCGACAATTATATTTAATCAACATTTATAATTCCTTGAGACTGTCCACTTAACTTATTCGATATGTTGGATACAAACCTTTAGGGTTTAACATAATCGAAACTTATAAGCTTACTAAATAGGGTATCATCAATCCCTACCGAGACGCTCCATTAATAATTAATAGGTATCATACATATAATGTTGTGACCCAACTCACCGAGATTATTGACCCTAAAGAGGATCTCACTCTGTAATAAATCAAAGTCAACAACATTGTATATATACATCTATTAATTATCTTCGGATTAAGAGCGTAAACATTCATAATAACCATGAGATTCTAATTGTCTTATAAAGTTAGTACGAAGATAATTACCTCAATGCCGTCTCGTTTAATACACAAAGTGCACCAACACAATGAGTTGGGGAACTAGACCATTCCCGTAGTCAAGACAGACCTACTAAAACATTGTACTACGTACAGTCCTACCAATGATGTGTTTAGTTCCATCTAAGACAGTGAACTATATCTTATATTTTACAAGAACCGATAATCCAATCTTTCATGTGTAAATTGTACTCCACACACTGGATCATCTACTATATAGAATAATACACACAAACATAAAATCCAATAATATTATGCAAATATTGCTCATAAAAGATTCTCATAAAAAAAATTTTAATTAATAAATAACAATCAAATATTAATCCATTACACAGAAGCATGTCTTTTAATACTATAATTTTCTAACACTAAGAACATTTAGGTGCTTGAATCCCAACCCACCGAAGGAAAGCGGAAGACATAAAGTTGACCACTTAAATAAAGGGTGTCTATTCCGATTGGGTGTGTGGTTCCAAAAAACAAAATGTAGAACTATGTCTTTTGGGGAGTGCTAGATACAAAGAAAATGGACAAAGAAAAGACCCTTAAAGTGTACATGAACGATCCAGATTCACTGTGCAGTGCATCTAATCCGTTCATATACACTTTAAGGGTCGTTTCTTTGCCTATTTTCTTTGCACTTAGCATTTCCCATGTCTTTTAAGATCTTTGAAGTTAGAATCAGGCAAAGCTAACTTTGAGAGCGTGTAAACCAGTAACGAGTCTAAAACATGTTTGACTAAGGTTGCCCGACCCACATAAGGAAAATAACAGAGGACTTAGACCAATTGATTGTTTGTCCTGAAAGGTCTGAAAATTCTTGTATCAGTTTATATATTAAGCTCATACAAAGACTCTGTCTCAGCTTGGGGAAAAATAAGGCAGTCATCAGCAAAGCATAATATGGGAATACGAGGCCCACGTTGAGATGCACGCAAGGCTAATATTTTGTTCTCAGTGCATATGGTAGCCTCAAGTACTCAACGGATGAAGTAATTCATAGCTGTAATAAAAAGATAAGGGGACGTAGACTCCTAGGCATGCGGCTTGGTGAGGATAATTTTTCATTAATTAGAACACTAAGTGACGGAATGCCTGACCCAGTGCATATGGTAGCCTCAAGAACACTAAATTATTTATGACATCGACCACCGAATGCCTGACCCAGTGCCAATTTTTTTTTTTTTTTTAATAAGAATTTGTAATTTAACCCATCGGGGCCTTCAGAGATCCCATTCGACTTACGCACTCGATCGCAAACTACCTCCCGCGTTAAGAGGTGCAAACAAATTACTGGCACTCTCTCCTGGTTAATATATGAGGAGGGTTTCGAGCGTTGAAGGAATTGGTTATTTGATCAATAGTTACTCCATTGGAAGTGTACACAGTACACATGCCGAAAGTGTGCCTGAATTCCATCTCTAATATCACCTTGATCATGAATCCACAGCCCTGAAGCGTCCTTAACGGCTAGTATTATTAGACTTTTCCTCTTACGTTCTTTAACATAAGCAGGGGAAAACATGTGATATTTGCATTGTAAATCTATATCTGTATTGAAACTATTATGCGGAAAACAGATATAGTAAGGGATCTTGAATTCAACACATTTCAAGAACGATAAATAAACATACCTATGTTGGCTATTGAGTTAAGAGTGAACAAACCCATTAGGTGAAGCTTTAATTATTGGCTCACTTTCCCCTCACTGTCTCTACTTTTCTAGAATACTCCGATATTTTAATTGATGGAAAAACCGTAAAATAAGTGGTGGGTATTCTATCGTTTATGCGGGCCCTAGAGATAATTATTGATAGACACCTAGTCTATAAAGGTCTATTTAATTATTGAAAGTTTTCCTTAATCTATCATTCTAATTAGTTATCGTAACGAACCATATCACTTCATTGGTTTATCTGATAATCTAGTCTCATATATACAAACCGTGGAGGCCAGTGAGTCACACTAATACAAAGAAACTAACATGCATTGCCAAATTGTAGGCAGTTGAGTTTTGCACGCTGAACCCCGACATTCCGGCCATGTGTTCCTAACGGGAATGTCAAATTAAATCAGGTACAGGATTCCAGGCGTTTCCTCTTGCACAGTTACACACACCCATGCGTTTGCCATGCCCCTCCAAGATTTCACGACCGGAGGTGATACTTAAAACTATTAACATGCATACCACTTAAATTAATCACTCATAATACCGAACATATTTTCATAGTTTAATCATCTGTCATTTAGACGGAAGCACTTTAATGATTTATCAAAATGGAACTTGATGTTCTTTTTAAATCGTCCAGAGTCATTCTAAACTAAACTTCAGATTTTTTTTTTTTTTTGAAAAGAATGATTTTTCTATTGAATTGGATTGAGAGAGAGAATACAATTATTATTTGCTGAGAAGAATTTTTGTGTAGACATATATTTTTTTCTCCATTATTTTTGGGACAGGGTGGCATGAGAGAGAGAGAGAGAGAGAGAGAGAGAGAGAGAGAGAGATTTGTGTTGTGAAACTTTTTTTTTTTCGTGTGTGAAACTCTATGCACTTAACACAAGACTTCAAGCTCATAGGCCACCATAGCCATCATCTCTTCAACTTCTCTTTTTCACCACCTTTCAATATTTCTACCCTTCTTTCTCTGAATCTCTAGGTTCATTCTAGTTCATTGGTATATATGAAGTATGTTTGATTGATGTTGGAAATGAATTCATTTAAAATCAATTTCTCGGTTATGTTATGTAACATGTCGTCTATATATATTTCACCTGCAGCGTCAACAGATAATGTCATCTCTGATTTTCTACTCTAGAATTTTTCAACACATTACCCATTTTGGATGAGTTTTAAAATGTCTTTAATTGGTGAAAAAGTAGATAGCAGATGGATTCGGATTCTCTGCAGGGGCGACGCCAGTGTGTAATCACTGGAGTCAGTTGAATATAGTGGATATATAGAAATAATTTGGTAAAATTTTTGCCCCCCCCCCAACCCAAACCCAAACCCAAAACCAAAACGGCCTATCCTTTTCCTTTCATACCTATTGCATGGCAATGGATCAAGTCATAGGAATGGCAATGGGGCGGATCAGAGTCAGATTTTGCGTCCCTCAAACCCGTCCCGTTCTATATCGGATCGGAGTTGGAGCGGGGGATATTAGGTCCCCATTCACCATAATAATTTGACTAGTTTTGTTCTTCTTAGAGACAAGATATTGATGATTGATGAGAGTTAAAAAAAAATAGAAATAAAAAAAACAAAGACATAAATTAGTGTTTTATTAATTGGTATATTGCTCTTATTATATCAAAACAACGAAATTTATTTAGACATATACATACAAAAACATAAATATCTATAATCGGGTTCGGATCGGGTTAAAACAGGGCGGAGGAAGCAAATATCATACCCGCCCCATTTGCTGATCGGATCGGGGAATACCCACTCGGATCGGGGCGGGGAGGTCTAGGAGGCGGGGACAGATCGAAGGTAATTGCCATCATCAAATGACTAAAAAACCCTCACCCTAAATGTTAATCTAGATTTAGAATTTGACATCAAGATTGGAAGATGGGGTTGGTTGATGTTAAATTTAGAAATGCCACATAAGTCTTCAAATCTTAAAAAAAAATTGACATCTTTAAAGCCATAGGTTGGAGATGCTGTAATAATATCTATCTTTACCTGATCGACATAGTTTTTACTTCATTTGATGTACTCAACATACTCTAAAGTAAACTGTTCCGACCATCTAAGTGGATTAAAAAAGGGTCTACGAAAAGTCCTCTAGCTATTCAGGTATCTAGAAGGGATCAGAGACAGTTCAATTCTTCAAGGAATTACTCAGTGAACCAAATCTTTTTTATCTCATGAAATTTGCTAAAAATATTACTCCATTCATCCCAAATTGTTTGGTCCTGTTAACGATTTGGGACCTGTCAAAAAATTGGCTATATCTTTTAATTTATAATGTCTTTTATATCAATATATATACAAATCTTGTTTGATAAATCTCAATTGATTTTATCAAACAAAGTTTTCGAAAATATATATTTTTATTTATAAATTGTGACATATAGACAATTGTTTGAATGACACAGAAAGTGAAACATAACCAACAATTTGAGACGAAGGGAGCAGTTAAGAATGATATTAGATCTAATGATAATTTACAAGATTGAATCGTGGATAATTTTTCACAACGGAAGCTAAAAAATGAATTACAGGCCAATCCAGATTATTGGCCCCTATTTTCAAGAGCTAAGTGGAACTTTAACTCACTGAACTATAACTACGTAATCCACTTGACCCCCTATAAACATCGTAGAGTCCAATCGGAGCACCAAAGTTGTGGAAAATTTTTTACTTGGCGCCGTCATGGTGTCCCAAAATTCTTTCTCCACCACATATTTGAGTTTTCACATTTGAATTGTCCCCACTCGGAACTCGGAAGTGTGTAGAGTTCACACAAACATGGGCACTAAATAAGTACTCGAAATCGTATAATGGTTTCTGGTATTCTCCAAATCACCAGTATCATATTACGTGTTGTACTGAAGATGGTGTTTTTTTTTTCCTTCATTCCTTCATTTTCCTTTGATATAACGCCAATGCGTTTCTATTAAATATATACTCTTTATTTAGGATCCTGTGAGAAATAAAGAGCATATATTTAATATAAGAGCTCTGAAGATAAAAATTAATTACAACCCTTTAGAATAATATGATCAAAATAACAAGATCTTTGCACCAAATCAAATGGAGTGGAAATTTGAGTACTTTAATTTTTTTTTGAGACCGATTATATATTAAAAAATATGGTTAAAAATTAAGTGCTCTAATTTTTAATCCGTTTGAACGGGTGTGAAGATCTTATTATTCTGATGATATTATTCTAAAGAGACATAACGAAATTTTATCTTTAGAGCTCTTATAATCACATTTCTGTTTCATAGGATTGCAAATAGATGGTAAAGATTTTTTTCCCTCAGCAAAACGGTAACGTTTTGTTTTACCGTTTTGTTAGTGGGTAGGGGCTGCTGCGCCCAGGTGGGCAGCAGAGTCCCCAGGTCCGGTGAAACATCCTTTAGTAAATTTTTGACAACCCCCAAAACGAAAAAGTTCCATTACGATTCCAGAAGCATATTTTATAGCACAGAACTCAGAATCATTAATGTCTATGCATATATTCAGCAAAGGGAGTACTTCTGCAAAACGATTGCAGCCAAGAACACCAACGGTTGGGAGATGATCAGAAGCGATAACAATGCTCATTCAGATTATAAATATCCAACAAAGCATAAAATAGCATCAATTTTCATGGTTACGTAAAACAACACAACAGAAGGGCTCTATGGCTTTTGGTAGAACTGGTGAGGTTGACAGCAACAGAAGCAGCAACTCTTATTGAACTCCCAGCCTCACATTACCAGAGGTTTCTGTACAAACATTCGAATGCTTGCTTGGCTTTTTTCTGCCCCAGCTTCACTTCTAGCTTCTTCGTTTCTGCAGTTTCTGATATGTACAAAGGTGACCGACCCTGCAAATTCCAAGCAATTAACACTTAGAGAGAATACCCTTTATTGCCACTACTCGTCACATGTTGCAGATCCATAAAGGACAGATGTTTATCTGACTGTTATGTTTTTGGAATTTCTAAGAATGCTATATAATATTTTCTGTAACATACCTATTACCTACATATTGAAACCGGTATAGAGATTCTGATACAGGCATACACACGCGGTAAATGGTAATAGTACTGACTTGTATACTTACCTACATGCTATTGTTTTCATTTTCAAGCTATCGGAAACAAAAGAAAAAGAAGAAATAGAAAACACATCGATCTAGGTCATTCGTATTTGACAGAAAACTTTAGTTGTTGAAGGTTCAAAACGTCTTTTGGTCTGCACTAAGAAAATGAGTCGTTTTCTTTTCCTCCTTAAAACTATTTTCTAAACAAGTTTTCACTGTTGTCCAGAAAATGAACGGCGTTTGTGCAACGTACAAGTCGGCCACAAAATAAATATCAGTAACAGAATCAATACTACAAGAGAATATGATAGTATCAATATTAACTAGTGCAATAACTTTCAGACATGTCCGTTAAATAAAAAATCAGGGTCATCACTCTAATCAACAGACTAGACTCGAGAAAAAAGGTAGGTCCATCTTTTTGGTAACTCGGTTCTACACAACTAGAGTTCAAGATTAAACATAAAAACACCGTGCTTGCTGTTAAGGGAGCTCACTCACCCTAGGAAGTAGTTCTCCATAGAGATTCCCTTCAACCCTCCGCATCCTCGGATTGAGATTCATTGTCTGTGTTGTCCTCCACCTTCACCTCCACCTTCACCTGCAGCTCCAGGGGGACAGGATGTGCAGCAGCACCTGCAGTGAATAATGTGTGACACAACCGAAAACTCTCTACTGTTTTTCAGTACTTTTAAAACAAGCACTGAACATATTTGAACAGAAACATAGCAGATTTCTTTAAGAAGTAATGCTCTGAAATAAAATCATTTGACATAAAAAGCAGCATAAGCCTATTAAGACTCACTACGAACAACATTTCCACCATACAAACTACTACTATTATGATGATGAAGCATGTAACTACATAGGGCTGATACAAATGGCGAAAGAACTGCAACTTAGAGAAACGGAAGAGGGACAAAATCAAAAAATGGAAATGGAAACTGCAGATGTTTTGCTTGCAAGAATAAGAACACTACCAAAATGTTTTCCAGGAATTTGCCTCTGGATGTTCCAACTGAAGGTCTAGGAATCAATAATATTGTGGCACTCAGTCACAAGACCCACACCAAATCAAAAAGGTTATTTTCCCGGGGATGTCAGTCATAAACATCCAAGACATTCTAAGATCATAGTACTCCACAAATCTAGTTTTCAGCTCCAAAATAGATATGAAACTAAAGATTCCAACTCAATCACAAGAATTGGAAAGAAATTGTAATTCACAATCAATGAAACAAAGGTTGCCAGCTTCTAATCAGTGCCATGTGACTAACAAGTGTGAGAAGGCATTGGATGAAGCCACACAATTAAAGCACTCCCCGCCGCAAGGGTGTATCTAAGATGAATTTCACAGTCAGGGTAGCAAGTACAACCGTCGAAATAGGTCAAAATGAATTACATCACCATTTCATAGTTGTACTGGTAGAGCACACCCGCCTGACCTACGATTGAGTATTGTTGATTGGCTATTAATTCCAAAGTGGTTCCCACGTGTTAAGCCACCCCTGACAAAGAACTCAATAGCTGACATGCACTTGAGCATAGTTGTCAAATCGTGAATCGAAATGGTCATTTTTCGGATCGTGAATCGAATCGAATCATGAATCGCTCTTATTCGGTCATGACTTCTATAATTCATAGAAACCTAAGCTTATTGATTAGGTTAACAACAACATATACTACAAATGAAAGATTTAGGACTAAATCAATAAATACTTTCTTCTAAATGATGATTTGATAATAACGTGGAATATTAGGTAAGTTGCTTCTATTGCAGCTTCCAAGAGATGATGATTCGTAAAGCCTACTTATGGTTCTTTTTGCACAAAAGAGTTATAAGTACAAAACAAACCCTTAGAAGGTCTATAGGGTTGTTATATTTCATTTATCTTCCTCATTTTCGATTCATTCTCGTAATAAATCTCCTTTTCTTATTATCTATCCATATAACATAGACAAAAGACGACATATAACAATATTAGACCTTAAAAAAACATTTGAACCCTTTTCAAACAACAAAACAAGCAAAACAAGAGTAAAAAATGAATTTCGGAAATTTTAAGTGAACGATTCACTTATTCACTTACGATTCTCAGCTATTTCCGATTCGGCAACCTATTCGTATCGAATCGTACGATACGAATCGTGAATCACCGATTCACTTACGATTCTCAGCTATTTCCGATTCGGCAGCCTATTCGTATCGATTACCCACCAAATAGTATCGAATTGTACGATACGAATCGTGAACCGTACGGCTCTGACAACTATGCACTTGAGCATCGGTCACACCTCCAACTCTGCATGCTGATTTTTTTCATGAAGGACAATCATTTCAGATAATTTTTTAGTGAATAAAAGAATATTCTCTTGTATGTGTTCAGTTGATAACAGGATTTTTAAGAAAAAGACGATTCATTGCTATAGAAGTTTAATTGGGTTACGGGTCTAGATTAAAATAAGATTACTACAGAATCTTGTAGTTTTCGTAGGACATATTTAAGGGAAAACCAATGTCTTGCTAGGCATGCGCCTAGGTGCTGAGGTGAGGTGAGGTGAGGTGCGGCATACCCATTGTGTATCAGCCACCTTGAGGCGAGGCACAGTTCTAATGGGCACACGTGCCTTGCTCCTTAGTGCAAGGAACATGGGGCATGAGCCTCAATGACTCTTTCTGAATTTGCTCAATATCTCATCTCATCCATTGATTCACAAGGGATAATAAGTTGGGAAACAGGAAATAAAATCCTTCAACTTAAAAGGGCTCAGATCGTTCGTCCTATCTGTGAAAACAAACTCAAATGGCAAACTATGGAAAAGAGATTGCGCATTGTGCACTACTGCTGTTTTTCAAGCAAGTTTTGTCAAGATTCTGTTGTTTTTCTTTTCCAACTTTGTTTGTTTTACCATGCGTATGCTCAAGTTGTATTTTCCCACAATTTGTTTCTTAGACTGTGCTATGTCATCTTGTGCCTCGGGCACCTTCCCTCACTCCTAGGCTCAACGGAACCATGTCACCTTGGTGCGCCTAAGGCTTCTTAAAATCCTGGGAAACTAATCCTCGTGAGAAAGTTACTGATAAGGGTCCTACAAGTTTTCTGCCAACTTTAAAACCAAAAATTTAACGAAGATATTCTTATACTTTCCTTGCCCTTCATATGTGATATTCTTATAATTTCCTTGCCCTTCCTCTCCCGCAAATGAACAGACCCCAATATTCTTCGGGCTTGATGCTCCAGCGATACTGAGGTTCATGAATGGGATTCAACAACAAACATTACACAAACTCAACTAGAGGTACTGAGGTAGAATGGTTACAAACGAGAGGAAACCTATTTCACTTGCAATTATCTACCCAGAGAGAGACTCTAGAAGCTAACAGTAACCATTTCAAATGAACATGGTGTTGCTCTAGGTATGTGGTATGGGCATGACTCGATAAAGACTCAATAAAACACGAGAAGCCGAATTTGAGTGTTGCAATAAGGATGAAGAAGAAATCCAATATGAAAAGAGAAAACCAAGAAAACACTATTTTCATGGCTTTCAACATCCTACCATTTTACTAAAGAAAAATATGATGTTTCCAAATGCACAAGACATGTTTGTGCGCGGAAAACCCTCGCCCCTACATACATTTTAAGCAACGTCAGCATCCTCAATTTATGGTTTGGGGTGATATAAAGCCTAGAATACAACAACAAACGAAGTACCTGAATGGCTGAATCCCTTATCACATTTTTCAATTTTCTTTTCCTAGAATTATTCCATTGAGTAAAAAAGTAAAAGGTTAATGAAGCCACCACTAAGCCTAAAACATAAGTCACAATTATGCAGAGCGCGAGCAAGAGCTTGACAACATTCTTATACAATAGTACCGGGTAAGGAAATTCCACCTTTTTATTCACTGGTAGAATGTTATAGGCATGCATTGTAATAGTACAATGGTGGTGGAGTTCTATTCGTATCCACTTGTTGCTTGTTCAAACCTCTGTTTATATGCTTTCCTCCATGAGTTGAATGTGCGATGCACTTACTCCTTGGGTTAACATCCTTGTAATCCACAATGTCTCGCCTCCTAAAATGGGTGTACATGTCGCTCAAAGATGGTGCTCACCCATCCTTCAAAGTCTCACTTCTTCTAATGATTAGTTGACACTCAATTCGAAGCTGACGCGTAATTTGACCACACTGGATCCGCAAATTTGATGAGCTCCATCAAACATTCACCTATTAGCTCGGTGGAGGGCAATCAATTTACCATGTCAAGCGGATGAGGTGCTTTAGGAACAAACTACTCGATAGAAACCTTCATTCCACTGAAGGACAATACTCAATGAAGCATGGATATTGAATACTTATGTGGGATACGGACACGATACAATACAGATATAGCAATAAGAGAAAATCTATAATAAAAAAATAAAAATAAAAAGCCTAGATTTGGCAGCCAACTAGTTGGCACCTAGCCGCTAGGCACCCTTTTTCGTTCCAACTAGTGCCTAGCAATTTTTAGAACATTTGACGGGTATGGTTAGGATACGGTAGATAGAAATGCATTTTTAGAGCTTTTTAGCATAGTTTTAGCATAGTTTAGGGGACAAATTTCTTCCGGTTTTCTGAAATAGTCAAAGACAATTTCTGGGTTCTGTAAAATAGTAAAATCCCAGCTTAAGCACGTTCTTTGTTTCTCAGGTAGGTGTGCATCTATCACTCTGTTAACCTCAGTAGCATCCCGTCCAATTACAAAAATTATCGCAACATCAAAATTTTACAGAATGTTCTCCAATATTCTAACCATGAGGTAGTTACCACCAAAACACTCACTGTTGTCTCGTTTCATCGCACAAAATCAAACATTCCCTCATTGGTCGACCCTAATACACCTATTTAGCATAACATAAGTGAGGGGGAGACCCGCGTTTGGGTCAATAAAAAAATGAGGCAGCAGTGGGGAATTTTCCCCAATGTTCACAGGTTGAATTTTCCACAAATATTCACAGGTTCAACAAGCAATCGACATTTTGGTGTGGACAAGAATATTTGTCCATCAGTCACTGAAATTTTGTTACCCTTTCAAAAATTCCCCTAATACCCAAGCTAAGGTCCATGAAATTCATTGTCGTGGTTCCTCAGAAACACAAACACATCAAGGTCCACTTTACTCAAAAGAATCAAACCCCAACCTAGTTTTAACCAACCAAAAACTCAAGGGATGGAAAATTTACACTCCGTCCCAATTTGTATGTCCCTTACAAAACTTCTTATATGTAATATGGATCTTGTTTCTCAATTTCTATCCATTAAACAAAGTTTTCAAAATCACGTAAAACCTTAACAGGCCTTTCGTATTTACTGTGAAGAAGGGTGCGCTAAGAAAGTCAGCCCTTCCTCACGGTGAGATTTGGTGAGAAACGGGAAGAGTCAATCAAAAAATACAACTTTTGTACTTTTCGCTCCATTTCTCACAAAATACTCAATCGAAATGAGTTATATGGCAAGGAACTCTAAAAAAAATGCAACTGTTGTAATTTCCGCCCCATTTCTCACCAAAACACTCAATCCAAATGAGTTATTTGGCAAAAAACTCTACAAAGATGCAACTTTTGTACTCCACTTCTCACCAAAATACACAATCTAAATGAGGATTCGTCAAGAAACTCTACAAAAATGCAAATTTTGTACTTTTCGCTCCATTTCTCACCAACATACACAATTGAAATGAGTTATTCAGCAAGAAACTCTAATCCTCTCTTTTCCTCATCAAATCTCTCAATCCAAAGGGCTGTTAAAAATTAAAAGCCATGAATAATTAAAAAGTGACATGAACTCCAAAATGACCAACATTCATTTAAAATGACTCGAACCCCAAAAAGACCAACAATCATTCAAGAGTGACACAAACACCCAAAAAAGACCAAATTGACGGAGGGAGTACCGTCAATAAAGTAGGCGGTGGAGGGCCACCCGCGCTCGGTCGCAAACGACATGCTCTCCTCATCGGACAGCGGATTCGCCAGCTTCCCGACAAATTCGACGATCCCGGGAGCCCGGCGTCGGGGTGGGACCCAGTAGGACGACCCGGGAACGAAGGGGAGCCAATCGGGAGCCGATCGACGGACGATGATGCCGTGGATGACGTCCTCGAGCCTTCGAACGCCCATGACCTCGACCTCTCCTCCGGCGGAGGCGGCGTCGGAGGACGAGGAGGAGGAGGAATCGAGATCAACCTCGAGGAGCTGGGCCTTGCCGGACTGGTTGGAGCGGTTGCGCTGGGTCAGGATCCGAGGCGAGAGGGGAGAAGGTGGGTTATAGGAGAGGGTGGTTGGGTTTGGGAATTTTGGAGAGGTGGAGGATAGTCGGGTTAGGGTTTGTGAGAAGACTCGCGCCATTGGAGAGAGAGAGAGAGAGAGAGAGAGAGAGAGAGAGAGGAGACGTGGGACTGACTAGAGAGAAGGGTGTTCGCACTGCGTCTGAGGATATGAAAAGAGGACATATATGATGAGCATAAATAAAGAAAAAAAAAGAAAACAGAAGGAAAGTCACGTTAGACGAGTCGACGACCCCCACCGATGACCGACCTACTTTTAAATATGAACTCTGCATTATCGTTCGAAAATTGATTTTCGCATTCTAATTTTAGTCATTGATGTTTTACTTTATATGTTGATTATGTGAAAAAAAATAAAATTAAAAGTGGAATGCAAATAGTTAAAAATAAAGTGCCAAAATCATATCCCTTATCATTATGAGTGTTTTCGGTAATGAATAATTTTCGAACAAAATTTGTTATAATCAAATTGTTAGGTGTTTTTTGTAATGACTTTGTACTGTGTTTGGATGAATTTTTAAAAAAATTTTATGAGAGTAAAATTGGAAGTAGGAATAATAAGTGGAGAGAGATAAATGAGAATAATGATTGCTAATAGAAATAATAAGTAGAGAATAATGATCAAAAGTAAAGATAATGCTTATTTTTTGTTGAATTTTTTTTTCCCATAAAGGGATCCAAACACAGCTAAGTCGTAGTTGGACATGTGAGTGAAAAAGTTGTTGAGAAAGAAATTGTTTAGAAGTTGTTAATTTGTATGAATAACAAGCTTCAAAATTTGTTTATTAATGTGAATGAGAGGGTAAAAGCTCTGCGTTTTTACCTCAAATTCTTCGTGGAAACACTCCTTATACAGCCTGAATTGTGTAAAATTTTAAGTATTAGAGGAGAAATTTTGAAGTGCATATTTAAGATTGTGATGTGCAAAGATAAAATTTAAAACAAAAAGGGCAATGATTTTCGTACTTCATCTTTTTACGAAGTACTCTAAAATTTGTCTTTTGGTGCTTAATAAAGTTACACACAATTCGAGCGTTAAAAATGAAAAAACAAAGAAAAGTGATTTTTGACCCGGTATTATTGTAAATGAACTCAAAAATTTATCTTTTAAATACTACTTCAAATATGTAAAATTATAGTATTTTTTATTCGGTATTTCAGAAATTATTGTGTAAAATCTTAAGTATTAAATTAGAAATTTCGAAGAACATTATGAAGAATGTGTAGTGCAAAATTCATTGTCCAAAACCAGAAGGGCAATGAATTTTGCACTCCATCTATTATAATTCATTCCGAAATTTGTCTTTTGGTAATTGAAGTTACACACAACTCGAGCACTAAAAATAAATTTTAGACTACATTTACAAGAAAGTGAGTAAAATCACTAAATTATAACCCACCATTTTTAGAGGTATAACCGAGTATATTCATTGCTAAAATCTAATACCAACTCTGTGGCAGTGGATTTGGTGGGCGAGGTATCCCTTTATGATATAGCCATATGATAAATTTAACAGTGATAAAAAAGAAATAAATTAATTATTCATTCTGTTTCCAGCCTGTAATTTTGAAGGTATCCATGACATCATTGAGGCCTTCGTTCCCTAATGCTTTCAGTGCACGGGCCTACGGCATGGACGGTTTGGATCTAATCCAAACTCCTATAAATTCTTACTGTCCATTGTTCGGATGAAAATTCGAGTCGTCAATTGCTGAGATGGATGATCGAATTGGCCGCACTCCACGTGGAGTGCGAGGGGTGCACTACAAGATCCCATGCCTACGGCCACCCCAACAATACTAATAACAATTGCATCATGCTCCTCCCAAAGGACACCATCTATCGACGATCAGATGCTGAAAGGCATGGCTGAGCTGAGAGGCGATTCCTAGTTGCTTCACTCCCAGTCTCAATCCATCGCCAAGTTAAAGTCGACCCAAGTGGGTCAGATAGCTAATGCTCTCAACTGTCGTGAAGAGGGTAGATTACCGAGTCAGCTAGTGACTAAACCACGAGGGATGCACCCATGTTGATGATTCGCAAGTTCACGAACAAGCGAAGGTTGTTGTCAATTGCAGGAATCAAACCGGCAATTTGTTTTTCTTCTAATCCCAGATTTCTTTACTTTCTTCAAGCCAGCTAAAGCTATAAACACATATACGGATCATAATACCCCAGAAACTGAATACCCTTCTCCAAACATACTACTCATTTCCCATTTACTTTCTGTTTCCCTTCCACAGGTTCAAAGCATAGCCCAAGTAACATAGAAGAAATTGTGAGAATGGATGAAAACAGTAGAGTGAGGAAATCTGTAAAGTAGGAGTTAAATCAGTTCCCTTTAATTGATCAAAGCGTCACTATTCCTCAAGACAAAACAGCTAACATTCACGATTCGCACAATCGACAAAGAATGAACTTTTGAAAACTCACCGCAAGAGAATCCACCTATACCAAAGAATAAAAGAAACAAAGAATGAACTTTTGAAAACTCACTGCGAGAATCCACCTATACCAAAGAAAAAAAGAATACACGCAAAAATGACCAGAAACAGTATTTCTACAGTAAGGTATGGTTCCCTTGTTGTGAATTTGCATTCTGCGGATAGCTAAACGGATCTCCAAATGGATTAGAAGGACCTGGGTATTGAATCTGCTGCTGGGGGTATTGAGGTAAATATAGAGGCTGCGGCGTCGTCATCATGTTTTGTTGATATTGTTGTTGTTGTTGTTGATGATGTTGCTGCTGCTGAGCCATCATGGCCATCTGAACATTGGTCGGCGGTGCTATGTTGTTTGACATTACAAAAGGGTCGTGTTGATCAAATGGATTATGTGGAGTCATTTCAAGTCCGAATCCTGTATTATATCCCGCATTCTGCATCTGTATTTGTCTTCTGGAAGCGTCGTCTTCATACAAGCTGTCGAGTAATAGCTTGTCGAACCCCCCAGCCTTGAAAAAATCCAACTAGTATAAATTAGTAGCTGTTCCAAGCAGGAACAAATCCAGGTTTTCTAGATAGTGCGGTTATATGCCTAGAGTGGCGGTTGGCAATGATAAAAGGGCAAGGTTTACGCATTTAGGGGTCTTTGGTCAATTTTTCCAACATCCATGGGTGAAATGCGAAAAAATTTAGACCTATAGTAAGAGATTTTACTAATTGAGAGAAGTCACTTGACAGTAGACGCCAAGCCCTCCCCTTGCCTTTGGTTACAATGTCGATATGATTATTCCATATGGATAATTCTATACAAGCCATTTTGTTTTGGTATAAGACTCCCGTATACAATGATGCTGCCTTTTCTAGTCTCTTATTCTCCAACCAAACCACCGATTGTTGTGGCTCGTAAATTGAAACATTCCAATTTCACGTCATTCTGGATGGATTCTCTGTATGAATATTATGTTGGTATATTGTCTTCCTTCGATGCTCCCTAATAGAACTAAAACTGGCCATAAAGAACATGAATTCAGATCTGCAAATTTTTTGTTTAAGATCATCTCCTCAGTCATTAAAACAATATAAGCATCATAATATGCACCGAGTTAAACCCAAAGACAGTACTGATGACAACTAGACGTTGTGACTCGACCAATGAATTCAACCACAAGAGTTCCATTTCAGAGCTAAATCAGTATTGCTCACAGCCAAGTATAGTAAGTTTTAAGTCTATATTAATAATTTGGGTAAGTAATATTTCCACCACCACTAGTATTAGTGTTTTGTCGACAGTTACGGCCCTCTCTGGGAAAATAGAGCAATAGAAGTGTACTAATTTTCCAAGTGGAGCACATAAAACAAACCAGTTTGCTTTCCACCACGTGGCCGCTGTTGTTGCTAGGTGTGGTGACCAAAGCTAGCTCCCATCCTGAAGTTTTTCCGATTTCAGTTAACGCCCGACTGTTTGATAGAGGATCAGCACCTGAATGATATCCAACTTATCAGAAACATTTCCCTTTGTTCCATGAACAATAACTACAATCAATCAGATAGTCAATAAAGAAGAATCTCTCAATAGGTGATATTCATGAAAAACAAGCGATTGACTTCATTTAGCGGTGGTGAGGGAGAGACGGACCACGGGAGTGCATCAACTTCTGTACAAGTGCAAGGTCTACGGAGGAGATCTTCTAACGTTGTCCTGACTATTATACTATTCTAGCAAAGCAGAATCAAACAGACAAGGATATTCACTCAAAATCTGGTGAACAATTGAGCACAGACACTTCATGTTAATTGGCATAACAGTGTCCGACACGTGAAAACCATTTTAGTTGGCATATCAGTGTCCTACACGTGTCAAAGAAAAACACATCTTGGATTCAAGGATACCAGTCGAAAATGCATCACTTTGTGGATCTTACTCTTTTAGTATCGACTTTCCAATCGGACAAGTTAGGGGTGACTTGACGCACGTTTCCCGTGTCCAGACATATCCTTGGACATGTTAGGGACTATGCTAGTTGTATCTTCCCCATATTCACATTTGAGTTTTACACTAAGTTGTAGACTCGTGGTTTTTTTTTCGTCAGCATAGACTCATCCTCAGTTGATAAGATTAGGGAGTTTGTGAGTATCTCTCGTTTATTACATTACTCTCTAACCAAAAATCATTCCCTCCATGCCTAAGTAGCATAGGCAGACATGCTGGCATGCCCATCTTTAAAATAGAGGACGCAACACGTGAGGTAAGGTTAGGGACAATGCGCATGTTGAAGAGGGTTCAATTGAAGGTTCAACTATGCTTTTGCATGAAAAGTAATAACAAATAAGACCACAGGGTCAAAGTTTGAAATTAAGTATATGTTGAGTAAAGAACTCGCTTCTTACAGCTAGGTTCAAAAAAATGTCATATATACAAGTTATACTCATTGCAAGAAATTTGTTTTCATGGACCAAAAAAAGGTTCATCATGTAGATCCTAAAAAGTGACGAGAAGTAATGGTGATCATGCATACCAGGTGGAAGTATAGCAAGAGCCAGTGCATTGCTCTCTTCTAATTCAACAGCTTTTGGGTTTACTTCGTATAAACCCTGCACTCCAAATGTGTGAAAACGTTATTCATATCAGAAGAAATAATCAAACCCCCACCAAGGAGATCCAAAAACAGTTTTGAAATCAGTTACCAAAAGATCGCCAGTTTCTTCAGCGGATGTCGATGGGGGAAGTTCCTCCTCCTCCTCCTCCTTTGGCTCAGGTTCCTCTTGGGTATCTACCAGTGGTTCTTTGTCTTCTACTTCTTCAACCTGTTTTTCAACATCCTCAGGGGCAGTTTCTGCAGCCTCCTCTGGTTCTTGACTTGTCTCTCGATACTCCTATCGTGAAACTAATGGAATCAACACAAACTCTTGATTGGTATAAAATATAAGCCATGTCAATAAATTCTGGGTCATCTATTTCAGCTGTAAATTTTGCAGTAGTACAAATAATTCTACTTGAAAGGTACCCAACTGCATTTGAGGAAATTCATTATGTGATGAAGTACATGTTACAGAAACTTGACAGAAAAGCAGGGCGGCAGGTAATTTGGACATGGTATCAGTCTAGTTTCCTTTTCTGTCATATCTTCCCTTCATTAAATGTCCAGGGCCTCGGGTTCACTTGTGACATGGTAATATAGAATCTATAGAAAAAAAGATCATTACTAAGTCATGTTACAGAATTTCAGCCATTAGTTTACAAGTAGTGGGTTAACAGGAAAGCACCATTGTTTTCATTCTCCCTTTTTCTACAAAAAAAGAAAAGGAAAGGAAACAGCAGCGTATTTTGAGCACAGATACCCAAGCAAATGGCATGCTCAATTTCCTAGATCTGATAAGTTCATTTTGGCAGAAGCCTCAGAGCTGAATAATCTGCTACGTAAAATGAAGTGAAGGGAAAAAAAAAAAGAAACGATGCCTCGGTAATTAAAAATGCCTGCTCAAACCATGATGGTCAAATTAAAGAAAATTCCAACGATCATTTTAAATATGCTACGTAAACCACACTATCAATACTTTCGTCCTTAGGGCAATGGAAATTCCTAGGCTGCTCAAATGATCCAGTAGAAGTTGAGTTACGTGAGAGAGAATATACAGAAGAACTGATTTCCAAACAACAATAGGAAATGAATGTGTCCCTTTTGAGAAATTTTGCAAGAAATAGCGGAGTTCAAAGTTTTTGTTGAAGGCATAGTAAATGAGGAAGTTTTGCTATGGAAACTTGAGAAGGAAGTGTACCATAAATAAGATATGAAAGTTGAAACCAAAAACAGGGGATGATGCAAATTAACCACCATAAAAAAGGAAGGTGAACGATCATATTCAGATGAAAAAGAACTTGTGCAACCTAGACACTACTTGTTCTTGTGTTGGAGACTTCCTCTGTAGTTCTCGAACTTTGCACCTAATTTCCAAAACTACACGATAATACATATTCATTCAAGATCCTAATAAATGTACTAAGATCGTTAAGTAATGCACTCGATAATTTCTTTACTGCTTTTTTTAACAGACTTCACCACCTCCTAAGAAGCACGTGTATGAGTATTGTATGTCGATATGGCGAAACCTAACAAATGTAGGGTGCGGGTATATATGGTACGATTTTAACAAATGTATTTTTGTAGTTTAGAACTATGTATTACACGTAATGATTACCTTCAAATATAGGAAATAGCTAAAAGACTTGGTGCTTAAGAATCTAACATCAAATAATAGTCTAATGGCAAACTTAAGATACAAAACAAGAATCTTTTGAAAATGCCATTATGCTAAAGAACCTATGGATCGAAAATCTTTATTCTACCATCATACTAAGAATAGAATAAATAAGTCTTATCAACTTAGCTTCGTCTCTGTGATGATCAGTACAGCTTGATATTTACTGGGATATACTTATGGGGTACGACAAAACTCAAAAGCCATGATGAAAATTTTCATACATTTTTCTAGCACCCGGTATGTAGTTAGACGTACTGCTACCCAGTACATTACATGTACAAATACAACAGGATTTTAGAAGTGCCCATGTTTCATAGATCACCGCATTACCTCAAGAAAACAATAAACAAATGGTTCAACAAATAGTATCACTTGTTAAGGAGACAAATGGACATAATGTACTTTTGCTCTTTGCAGTATCTAGAGCAACTTCAATTCACAACTTCATGATAAGTCACATTAGAGGTGAAGGGCAGTACATGTTTTAACGCTAGACATCCAAGAATACTGGGTGCTAAAAAATTCCCATGGTTATGGACCTATGTGCTTTACGTCAGTATAAGATGTATAGAAACTTCCAACCATCTCCTATCTCAAACAGGAAACTAGTTTTCCACGATAATGCAATGCCAAAGTTGATTTATAAAGCTGGTTGTCCTTAACAGGAACTATTAGGCTTTTTGGATGCTGGACTTGTTGAGGTGCTTATGGGGGAAAAGGAAAATGTCAGAATATAATGAAGTAAAGAAGATAAATTTATTTGTTGGTTTCTCTATCATTCTTGTCTCCTTTGCAAATCCACAATATAAATTCAGCGCAAACGATCCAAACACTCAAAAACCTAAACAATTCAGTAAGTTAACGTGCAACAATGCAGATGCATCCCTACATATGAAAACATGTATACGTGAAGGTATATATGTGCCCTGTGACATAGAAAGAATTTCAAGGGAGTGGGGGCAATATTAAGTTGCAAGAACATGCATCTCAGACAGATATTCTTTTGCTTTGGTCAGGATGTATTACAAGTGAAATACAATTTCATGTCCCCAAAACCATTTGTAAATAACTCAACCTAATCAAACAATTAGTTTTTTTTTTTGAAGAGTAAAAAAAATAAGATTTTTATTAAACATTGGAAACAAATTACAAAGGTTAAAAAGACCCGATGCATGTGGCATCAACAATGGGGCAAAGAGCAAACTAAAAAATGGCAACCCCCACACCGACTATCATATGCCGGCATGCTGCTAGGACCCAAAGAGAAAAATCAGCCAATAAGTTATAGATGATTGTTACGTACGCATGTCTTATGTAATTATGGCAAAGTGAGTGGGGGCACGGGCCCCCATTGGGGATCAACTAAATATGGCACTATATGTATCCACGTCTTAATAATTGGAACATTTCTCTTATACGGCGTTCACAACCAGTCTTGAAGTTCATGAATTAGAACGAACCATCTACAAACATTTACTCATTGTAGTTGCCCGAATCCGATGGGACGTTGGGCCCAACGGTACGGGCAGCCCATTTCGCTGGGGCTCGCCTAGACCGGGCGCGCATGGGCCGCACGATTGACTCAATCGTTCCCTGAGACCCATGTAGCTCATCCAGTTGGGGAACCCAAAGACCAGGCTGAGTGATTTATGAGCGACCCACGTGGATGACTCAGCAGCTTGCTAGATTGTACATGCTGTCCCAGTGCCACGTTGCAGACACGTGTGTTCGGCCACGTGCACACCAAGTGTCATGCATGATGTCACCTACCTAAAACAGTTATGGGTGACGTCATGGGGCTTGTGCCTAGCACAGACTTACTTGGGGAGCAAATACACTTTTCCTATAGAAGCCTAAGGAAGAAACCCTAAGGAGGTACGCGATTTCTAGATCTGAGATATACTGTACTTTCCTTGACCCTCTTCTCTCCCAGTGTCTAACTTAGGCATCGGAGTGCCCTCCGGCTGAATCCAGCCAGGCGGCGCTAACTAGTTACTTTACAGACTCACTTGAAGAAGGAGGAGGCTCATTCAGGGATTCGAGCCGTCATTCACCGAGTGAATCATCACCCCACTCTGATTATACCCTTGCACAAGAAAGTAAAGGATGAAATGGATGAATGTTCTCACCAATCTCCTGTTTGAAACAGAACCAGTCTGAGGTGCTTCTTTTATGTACTCTTCCATTGTTGCGAGAAATGAAGGAGGCGGCTGCTCAGTGTAAGAGAAAAATTAGCCATGAAAAGCCATGTCATCAGGAATCGCAAAACCTTTCTGTTTCAAGTATGAAAAAGAAACCTCTCTCAGTGTTGGAAACGTGAAGTTCCTTGCAAGCTCCAGACCTTTGCAAAAGTCATAAAAGTCAGCAAGATTTTCGGCCTACAGAAACAGAAGACAAAGATGAAAGGAAAAGGAAAGAACTAGCTCGGCCTTTTGTCTATACAAAAATGGTTATAGCCCTCTTTGAATCAAATTGCAGCCAAAATAGCATAGTTGTAAACCTGTTGGCCAGCTCTTTTGTAGATGTTAAGAGCTTTAACTGCATCATGTCTGGACATGTCAAAAAACTGCAACACGTTAAAGAAGTTAATGTAAGTGAAGAATTTTTTTTATTGAAGGATAGATATGACAGAAAATGGATACTCTAATAATACCATGTCCACAAGATTGATGATCCCATCATTGATGGCACAGTATATTTTGAAGCTTTCTTTCAGTACCTGCATTGTCAACAGTTTCAATCTTAAAAAGTTTTTCATAAGCTACAAGTGAAGCTATGAAATTTGGAACACTTAGGTCCATCTCAAGAAGTCACAGTGGTCTGCATCGAAAAATGAAGAATGAAACTACAATTGGCAACACAAGCTCTAATTTATTATGACTTTAAAGAATCAACCTAGGGAGATCAAATGAAGAATAAACAATGACACCAAAAAGTGATGCATAAACTTGAGCTAGAAAAACCGAACATTTGGTAGCACAAAATGGGCGCGGTATAACTAATCCTTGGTGGCCTGGTGTAACTAATTTGTAGCGGCCTTTTGACTCCATATATCGGCAAAATTTTGTCCCAGGGGAGGCGTGGGACAACTTAACTCCTCAAATAACTTAATGATCTCAAATGACTAAAATGCCATCCTCGAACCAACATGGCACGTTGTCTTAGAATGTCAAAAAATTAATACATGCAAGCGATGTAACTGCTGAGATTATATTGGGAGCAAATTAGGTCTCAAACACAATGAAAAAATAGACTGTGTTATGGTTACAAAACTAACACCTTCACTTGGCGAGCATTATATGGATCAACGTGGGAAAAGATTTTTCTGCTACACTGTTCACTGTGACATCTATTAAAATCCCCTGTATTAGAAATTTCCTTAATTGCAATAAAGAAACCCATTGAAATCTCATTGGTGCACGCACGCGCACACACACGTAAATGCAAAAATTTGACTGCATATGCAATAATTCTGGTCTGGTCTTTCCATTTACGCATAAAACTTACGAGGAATAGCCATCCTAGACAAATGCTAAGCTAATTCAAACTCTGCCATTAGAGAACTGATAGCATACCAGAGCCAGGGCATATTGTATAAGATAATTGTGGTAAGCTGCTCCTTCTGGCTGCAAAAAACGAGTAGAATTAAATAACTTATAAGGAGGCTGAAAAACGCTACTAATTAACCAGAAACACGTTTGAAATTCAGGAAACCATTACCTGGCAACCCGTTAAGCGAAACAAAAGCTGCTGCAAAGCGGGTAGCTGCTCCAACAACTCTTCACTACTCAATAGTCGTGTTCTACTATGTGCCTACAAAACAACAAACTGTAGCTAAGCATATGCTACAATTGCAAGAGAACTAAAGCAAATGTTAGACTGTTTGACTCTTGTAGAAGGGAAAAAATCAGTGGCATGGAATGAGAAAGCAAGTGGAAAAGAAATTTAACACGCCAAGTGTTTTTTCTGTTTGGTTTCGCAAATAAAAAGAAAGGAAAGTGAAATCGGAGTTTAAAGAAACTATGAACAACAATGAAGACATGAATAAAATTAACACTAATGTAAAGTAGATAAAAATGAAAGAGAACTGAAGGCAAGTGAGGAGGAAAGTAACTTTCCATTGGTTTTATTTTAGATGTCAATTTTCTGTTCTTTTCTAATCTACCAACCAAAGGAAGGACAGAAGAAAGTATTCCTTTCCTTGAGTTTCAAGTCCTAATTGATACGAGAAGCACACCTTGCTTGCTCCTGGTGAGGTTTTCGTCAACTTCTCTGACTCAATATCGTATTTCAGAATCCTAAAACATTCGAGCCGTTCCTCTAAAAAGAGTGCATATGTCCGGACCCATGCAGAGCAATCCCAAGCTGCATGACCAAATGACAGTAATAAAAAAACAAAACAAAAATGTCATCTGATTTTACAAAGTAGAAATGCAGTCTTTTTGAAATGTGTCCAAATCATCAACATTTTCCTTCATTGAAATAAGAAGCAAGAGAATCTTATAAATCTATATTTAAGTAGAAACAACCTACCGAGAGGGCTTGAGTCATCCTTGAAGTTGGAGATTTGGAGAATATGCCCTCTGTATGAGTAGTTTAGTAACTCCTCTCTGAAGGTAGGATCACCTTCTCTCAACGTCCTATGAAGAACTATCAATGTCTTTATGGCAACCTATGGGAAAAAGCACAGAAAAATGAAAGGGATTGAAGACAAAAATTACAGATAAAAATGAGATTAATTTGAAACATAATATATCATAGAAAACAAAGTTGTTAGGGTGACGTGTTCAAGTTTTCAAATGCTTCCCAGATCAAAAAAAAAAAAAAAAGTTTTCAAATGCTTCATACTGATTTAGGCATTGATTTTGTAACAAGAAAAAGTGCAAATCAAAATAAGTAATTGATGAATCAGAAAAAGGTTGATAAATGAGGAGAAAAGGGTTTACAATCCAATTGCGCGTCTTTGCCAATCTCCTAGCAAGTGCATGGATGCAGTAGGCAACGTCTGCTCGTGGACGTACCGCGGACGTTGCAGAATAAATCTCTATAAAGAAAGAGCACAACAGAAATGAGATTGCAGAAACAGAAATACACACACGCACACAGAGACAGAAAGAGAACAAGTGTATTCAACTCAAGGCTAGTAGAAAGACGCATGTTCTTTCACATACAAACCAAACTAACCTTTGTGGCACACGCGATGCATGTGCAAGTGACGAGGAAGAAAAAACATACCGAAAGCAATAGCATAACTGACTGTTTCAATTACAATTTTATCGACATTGGGTCAAAATACGGGCAAATCAGAAAGGGAAGCATTAGCCAGCTTCAAAACCGTCGTTCACACCAAGTGGGCATTCTCTTTATACTAGTACTCAGGTATCAACCAAAATTAATATAAAATGACAGGAAGTACACTAATAAGCCATCAATATTTGACAGAACAAAATTACCACCCCCCAAAAAAATAAAGGATGGAAAACACAAATGAACGAATCCCCAATTAAATTCAAATAGGTAGGGCATGTTAGGTGGTTCCTGCATGGATCAACAAACTTCACCAATTTCGTTCAAAAGGCACAATCAATTATCTGCACAAATCTTCAAATCCAATTACAAGAAGGAAAAAAAGGGAATATAGAGGTAAGGTAAATGTACTCACTTACAACATGGCGTTCCTTTGGAGGAAGGTCTACATGATTTGTGGCTTTGACGATCGCAATGTCCAAATCCTACCCATTTGAAATCAACCCAAATCAAAATGATACCCAACATTGCAACAATTCAAAGATCAACAAAAGGAAATGAATTCCATTTTAAAATTTTCCATTGTTTTCGGAGGGATGGCAATGTGTGAATGTATTCGTATTTTTTCTGTGTTATTTGCAATGCTATGTACAAACCTTGTATTCGCTATTGACCTTTGCGAGGCCAACCTTGGTGGAGTCCTTGAGGGCGCCATAAGCTTTTCTGAAGCTTGTGAACGTACCCATTTCGCCTCAAAGGCTAAGCGGTGAAATGGGAAGTCCCTTCTTTTTTAAGAGAGAGAGAGAGAGAGAGAGAGAGAGACAGACAGACAGACAGAGAGAGATATGTTGTGTTCTCTCTGGTTGTGTTCTTCCAACATCAAAAAATGCCAACGACACCCTCTTCTCTCTCTCTCTCTCCTCTCTCTCTCTCTCTCTGGCGGTCGGTTGGTTGTTTAGCAGTTGTGGGAGGGTAGCCAATCATGAGATCCAACTGGACAGAAAGTAAGTACATTTTTGCAATTTCAGTTGTGGGACATTTGTCAAATTACAGAAGACAAATGATTTTCACACCGGCTTTTTACAGAAAGTCTGCCCACACAGCAGATCTGTGTACAGATTGTGCACAGATTTTATTGTGGGGCTCACCAAGGGTCACACACAAATTATTTGAGCCGTTCATTAAATGTAAAACATTTTTGTAAGGGTCTCTGTAAAAAAATAAGTTCAATCCGATACCTATAGATATTCGATCCAACCATATAACTTTTCATTATCCGGAAATCTGAATAAAAAGTTAGATGGTTGGATGAAGAACCTATTATAGGTATTGGATTGAGCTTATTTTTTACTGGGGCCCTTGAAAAAATGTTTTACATTTAATGAACGGCTTGGATGATTTGTGTGGGACCCGTGGTGGGCCCCACAAAAAAATCTGTGCACATTTTTCTGTGTGTGTAGAACTGTTTTATTTATAAATGCATTTAAAAATTTAATTTTAATTTCAATTTCGTACAGAATTTGTTTTATATGCATGTTGGAAAACTAAAAATAAAATTTGGAGTATGTCTTTAAAAAAAAATTTGTGGAGTGCGAGGTTCAAGGGTAGTTTTTCAAATTGGCTAAAAGTACTGAAAGTGTTTTTTTTTATCACTGAAAGAGCTTTTTTTCTTCACAAAGTACTAGCAAAATTTTTAGCACTTTTACTGATTTTTTCATTATTGAAGAAGCTTTTTCCTTCAAAAAATATTAATAAAACTTTTACTAGTATTTTTAGCAGTTTTAGGAAATTATCCCTCATAATGTAAATATATGTATCAAATCGATAGGAAGTCTATTTACACACACAAAATATGCAAAATATTTTCAAACTTTTAAATGGATGGATTTCAACACTGCAGCAACGTAGTGTGTGTCGTACAATTATTTTTAATTATGCATGATAATTCATTTTGTATTAAAAAGTGTTTATCATCATTTTCAATCAGATGTGGCTCTTAGCCCACCCTTTGCCTTGCAAGAGGGAGGTATGAAGTTTGAGCCTATGAGGAGACATCGAAATTGAACCATTTTTGGTTGTTAACACATTAATTCTCTGGTAACCTCCACTGACATGTACAATATTGGGGAAAAAAAAAAAAACCATTTCCAATCAAGCCAATAAGATACGATTTGCAAAATTTAGAGGGGAATTTGTTACTAATTTGTTGTAACTTGTAAGTGAAACTAGTGAGGTCGAGGATTTTTTTTTTTTTTAAAAAGAGACCAAATTGACATGGTTCTAACTAGTTTTGGGGCATTCTCCTTTTCTTTTCCTTTTTTTTTCTTTTGTCATGTTTAACGGGTGTCACGACAATCTTAAATGAACTTATACATTCTGAAAATATAAAAGCACATGTAATTGTAAATTCACACAATCTTGTTTCTCCATATCCATTTCAAGGAAAAACTATGGAATACAAAGTTAATTTTTTCTATGAACAATCTACTAAAAAGGATGGTTACTGAATTTCATAATATAATTTTTGGCTAGGCGAATGCAAATTTTCTTTAAATACCATAAGGCGAACGAACTAATTATAAAATTTTGACATTTTTTAGAAGAACTGCCATCTCATTGTTAAAACACAATAAAAATTGCGTAGGGATACCATCCAGCTCATCGTATTAGTAATAATTGCAGGGAAAAAGAAATTAGAAAATTGAAGGGTAAAAAAAAAAAACAAAGAAAGAAAGACAGAGCCTAGGCCAAACCCCTGGCCTTGGCCTTGTGGGAGAGAGAGAGAGAGAGCTGACCGTTGGGCTGGTTGGGAAGGGAGGACCCAAAGCCAAAGGCAGGGAGAACGACGGTGATCAAAGAACTCAATTCCACCACTTTTCCCAAAGAACACAAATAATACCCAAGTTTCAAATTTGAAATCTGGGTTGGTACTCATTCCAATCAAATCAACCAACCTTTCAGATTCAGCCACCAGCCATAACCATTCACATATATATACATCAATATAGCATTAGTCTGGAAGTTCTACCTCAAGCCTTAGATCTCTCTTTCTCTCTCACTCTCTCTCTCTCAGGTAACTTCTTGATACTACCCAATTCTACATTTCTACTAAACACATAAACTTGAAAATCCCAATTGGGGTTTTCAAAGAAATTTGCTTTCAAGTGTCTTCTGGGTATATGTTGAATTTCTCTGCTGATGGTCGTAGATTGCTTCTTCTTTTGATTGTTGTCAATGTATTAGTGTTTTCTCAGTTATCTTTTGATTTCTTGATATGATGATACTATCTGGGCGTCTCATGAGTGGTTGGTGTTGTCTACTGTTTTTCTTTGTTTAGGGTGATCAGGTCTCCCAAATTGAGTTTTTGCATTATTCTTTATCTGGCAATTTAATATTTTTCTGCGGTATGCTAAATGCAAATTATTGTATTTTTGAAAGAAATTACAATTTGTTTTTTTTCTGGTAATGTGGACATTTCTCATGGGCAGTGATGGTTTATCTGTTGGCTAAGGGAAGGGCAATGTAATTACTGATGAACTCATTTCTTGGTGTTGAATAACTTCTATGGTCATGGGATTTGGTTGAAGGCTCTTCTTTTGCACTTGTTCTATGCTTGCGTTCTAATTCTTCACTTCGTATTTTATGTTCACGCGGGGAGGGAACTGAATAACTTGATAAACTTTGTTGGGCCATTTTCCTAAAATTTTTATACTTGATTGTTTGCATTCCGATCAATAACTACTGATTACAAGATTTGTGTTGATACATAGGGGTTTGGGTGTATGTAGGTGTGTTGACTTTAGCATGTGCGAATCTAGTTGATTTTGGTGCATATCGTTGCCTTTGCTGAGTTGAGGATTTTGGGTTATCACATCTGGGTTAATTCCATGATTTTTATGAGTATGAAGAAATAGATGCTAGTGTTACATATAATGTGCTGCCAAAGAATTTATATGGAATTGATGGGGAAGCATATTCATCATTGTAACCTGTGTATTTCTTTTTCATGTATTTGAAGCCATGTTTATCAGTTTAATTTTGCTCCGATTACACTATCCTTATCTGTTTACTTTCTTGATTTTTTCAGTTGTAACATGTAAGTGATCAACATGCAAGGTATAGCAAGGAAGCCAATACACCAGGAAACTGGAAACCCCTCTTCAACCAAGACAGGAACTGCGTCTAAGCAGATAAAAATTGTTACCAAAATATTGGACATCAAGGGACACAAAGAAAAATTGAAGTCCCATGGCAATGCTATTGGTTCTACGATGTGGAAGGAAAAACTTGCAAAGTCTGTAAGCAAGGGGGTAATAAATGATTCTTTAAGTAAAAGTTTGATTGGGAAAACAGCTCTGCACAAAACCAAATTCTACAAGAAGCAGCATTCCTCAAGTCTTCAATTTGAAAATCCATCTCTCAATGGTTCCAAGGAACAAGCCAAAGAAGACGGTAAATCTCAAAAAGTGAGGAAAAGGAGGAAGCAAAGGAGGCAAAGGAGGCACAGGGATAATGCAGAGCGAGACGACACTTCCCGCTTGCAAAGAAGGACAAGGTACCTGTTCGTAAAAATGAAGTTGGAGCAGAACCTCATTGATGCCTATTCAGGGGATGGTTGGAAAGGTCAGAGGTATGAAAAATTCCTCTTTCTAAAGTATGGACTCCTTGCTTGTAGGGCCTGAGATATATTCAGTAATCAGTATGTTTAGATTTGGAACTAGTTTCTTAAAACTCAAATGCGATGGATAATGATTAATTGAACTAATTAGTCTGTGACTGACTGAGTAATAGGGTGGTTATGTTGGTTGGCTGTCTTCATGAATAGCCATTTGAGGTCTTTTAAAAGCCTTTCTTTTGTTTTAGCGTTGTACAATTGTCCCACCATGTAAGTTAGTTTCATCTTTGATTGGGCTTATTGTGCACTAAACAAAGCTACACCACAAATAGAGTTAAAAAGTTTCAAGTTTTCCATAAACACACCCCTAGATACAGCCACTGCATTTAAGCAGCATGCAAAAATATAATTTCCATGAAATCATATTTGATGTGATGGGTTATCTTTCATTGGTAGAAAACTTCTTACGTATATGTTACCCACTTTTTGGCTCCAAATTTTGACTGAACTAACTGCTCATTTATCGGAAACTTTGGTCGATTACACTGATGTGTGTGTTTTAATCTTTCCCTCTCAGTCGAGAAAAGATCAGGCCTGAAAAGGAACTTCAAAGAGCCAAGAAGGAGATTTTGAAATGTAAACTTGGAATCCGTGATGCCATTCACCAGCTGGAATTACTGAGCTCTGCAGGGTGTATTGAAGACTCTGTAATTGCTCCGGATGGATCTGTACACCATGAACATGTAAAATTTTATCACCATGAACATGTAAAATTTTATCACCACATCATTTAGAATTTCCAATGACTTTGGCAGAATCCATTCTTTTAACTGAGTTATCTTTTTCCTTCAAACAACCCATTACACGCTGTTTTGGTGAACTGCATTGGTTTTCAGCCTCAGTTCTAGAACCAAATGCTGAAACTGAGTCGCGAAACAACTCAAGAATTACACTATTGTTTTCTATTTCCCTTGATCTTTCAGCATCCCAGTGAGGTTTCTTGATTTTGAACAATGCTACCAATGTTTTTTTCCCTTTCATTACGTTATTTCTCATTTTGCTTCCTCACTGTTATGTTCAGATAATCTGTGCAAAGTGCAAGTTGCGGGAAGCTTTCCCTGATAATGATATTATCCTGTGTGACGGGACATGCAATTGTGCTTTTCACCAAAAATGTCTGGATCCTCCCCTGTTGACTGAAAACAGTGAGTGCTACTAAAATTGCTATGTGTATTTTCTGAATGTTACACCAAATATGCAGTTTTAGTAAAGGTCCTCGCCATGAAACTTACGCCATCAAAAAATTTTCAGTTCCTCCAGGAGATCAAGGATGGCTTTGCAAGTTTTGTGATTGCAAGATGGAAATAATAGAAGCAATGAATGCTCATCTTGGGACTCACTACTCTACCGACAGTCATTGGCAGGTTGTTTACAATAAGAACTCTTACACTTCCTTTTGATTTGATATTTCTGCCCTATTTTTATAGAGAACCTATCTTTTCATCAAAACAGGACATTTTCAAGGACGAAGCTGCTATATCTGATGGTGGAGGTGCTTCGCAAGATCCTGAACAAGAATGGCCTTCTGATGACTCAGAAGATGATGACTATGATCCAGAGAAAAATGAAAATAGCTGCAGTTACGGCAGAGCTGGCTCTGAAGCTGATGCTACGGATGATGCAAGCAGTTCCAGCAGCCTATGGTCACTTGAAGATGAAGTATTTTCTGAATCAGGGAGCCCGGGCAAGGGCAGATGGAATGCCTCTTTTAAGGCATCTATTGGTGCAGATTGTGCTGAGACAACTGATCATGAGATTTTAAGTGGCCCCAGGGAGCGAAGGGCTGTTGACTATACGAAATTATATCATGTGAGTATTTGAAGACTCTGAAGTTAAGAAGGTCTATTTTGATTTCCTGTAAAAATAATGTGGCGGTGACTCCCTTTTGTATTTGCAATTCATTTGAAGTTTCATATCAGATACACTATTTTCAAAAAATTTAATCGTTAGATTACATGCTCTTAAAAAGTATACCCCCTCCGTCCCATTTTGATAGCCCCCTATGAAAAGATGTGCAATTTTCGGATAAAATATAAAATCCTTTCGTACATGATTTTTCGAGTTTCTTCGCACCAAAGTATGTGGTGGCATAAGTAAGGAGAAATCCGATATTGTTGTAAGTTCTCATTGATGTGGAAGTACTGTTTAAGAAAATTTGAACCCTTTGTTGTTTTGTTAGGGGTGATTGATAACTTGTTCTGTAATTTCATGTGGTTTACTTTCTTCTTTGAATAGGAAATGTTTGGAAAGGATGCTCCAGTGAGTGAACAAATTAGCGATGATGAAGACTGGGGCCCTGGCAAAAGAAAGAGGAGAGAAAAGGAGTCTGATGCAGCCAGCACCCTTATGACTCTGTTTAAAAGTGAGAAGAAATTTCCAAACATGAATACAGTGGAATGCAAAGAGACACTTCCCCATAGTGGGAAAACTAAACGACCATTTTTCAGAATCCCTCCCGATGCTCTAGAGGTAGTTGGGATACATTTTCATAGCGTATGAAGCCTTGGTTAAGCATGTATTTCTTTGCCTGTTGATCCCTTTCTTCTCGTGTGTTCAATACCAGAAGCTTCGCCTTGTCTTTGCTGAGAATGAACTTCCATCTAAAGCTGTCAAGGATAACCTTTCCAAGCAGCTAGGTCTTGATTCTGAAAAGGTACAACTCTGAAAAAAATTGCTTGAGAGGTACCTGTAAATTAGTTGCAGAAGATTTATATCAACTGAGAAGCATGTTATCACAACCCAAAATAAGATAAAACTTCTTTTTTTTTTTCTAAGAAAAATATGCTAGCTATGGACAGTTCCATTGATATGCTACTATGCTTTGCCTTGCCTATAGAGCAAAGATATTTTAGCTCCATAGTCTAGTGATGCACCCATCATTGAAACCGTAAAGTAAAACTACTTTCCCACTCTTTTCTCTTTGTTAACAACTGGACCTGTGTAAAAAGTTGTTAATTAAAATATGACTACGTACCAGACATTCAAGGACCTGGATGCGCTTCAATTGTTTTTTCCGTGGCATTTGGGAGAAGGAATTAGACAAAAGAATAGGAGTCAATTGGTGGGGAAGCTTAGATTTAGGACATGACATTACACATTCTTCACGAAATTTACTGTCTTGTTGTCTACTTGTGTATATCATATTTACATTCTTCTGTTTTTCCATTTCTAGGTTAACAAATGGTTCAAAAATGCGCGTTATCATGCACTTAAAGGTAGAAAGGTAAGATGGTATTCTACTGCTTCTTTAGGTGCCCAACTTCACTTTTTCAAGTTTAATTTTCCTATTATGTCTTCTTGGCTAATTGGATGAGGCCATCATTTATGTTTTATCAGTTTGTTCATACTTAAAACCACAATTTTACATTTTTAAGGGGGTGCAAACTGCCACGTAATCATTGTACAAGGAAATTCCCGTTAGTTTAACATATTTCTTGAGTAAATTACAGTCTTTTTTTCTTTTTTGGATACTTTGGAGCAATGTACTAAAAGTCAGCGACGCTAGTCGGGCGGAAAAGGGCCAACTAGTCGGCCGCCTAAGCACTCTGGCAGGGACTAGGCGCTGACTATTCGGCTGCCTAATCTAGGCATTGGACCACCGCTAGCCGCTAGCATCTAGGCAGGGATTAGGCGGCCTAGGCGGCTGACCTTTAGAACACTGCTCTGGAGTCCAGACGGTCTTATGAATAAACTCAAACTCAACTATTTTCCAAGTTCTCATGCCTGCCTTTTGGAGTGGGAAGTCCTAATTTTATTGGTCCAGGTTTTGTTGTCATGAAGCTTAATATGGGTCTTATCTCCTTGAGCAGTTACCGGGAGAGGAGCCGAAACAAATTGGCAGTATCAGTCCAAAATTCACCAAGGAATCCAGATTCAAACTTGGGGACGACAAAGCTACTGCTGGTCCAATAGCATCCAAGGATAAATTGTCAGCAACAGTAGTCCATTCACCTAATCCTGTTGAAACAGTTTATAGAAGAAAGAACATGCAGTTTCTTAGCAGCCCATTGAAGAAAAAGCAGCACAAGAGAGCTTTACTTGATAGCGAGAAGGTATATTTTCATGAAATTCCTGTCACGTTTTTGCATGGTTCAGCATAATGAATGGTAAACAGGTGTCAAATACTATGAAGAATTCCCGCCTTCAGAGTTTTGCTGTGTTTTCTCTTATTTTAATAAGTAAGGGAAGTTAAAAAGTTTGTTAGGCCCATGTAGTATGGACACGGATGCACGACATGCCGTACCATAATTTTTACAAAATGCAGATAATGCAAGGCATGGGACACCGATTTAACCTAATCTATTGTGTGTATTCCTACATCATGCTATTATAGAGACTTTGTGAGGAAAATGCAGCACAATACTAGTTAACACTTTAAAGACCCTACAAAGAATACAGTGTAAAGAAATAATAAGTGTGAGTGAGTGTCCGATATGGGGTCTGGTTTTTGCGTCGTAAAGTGTTTGTGCATCTTAGGCCAGGCTCTTTTGGACTACATAAGGAACAATGTAACTGATGCATTTTACGCATTCTCAGGCTGGCATGGAGTGTGGAGATGATGTGAGCCTGAAAGTTTTGAAAACTATTGCCAAGAAAAAGAAGAAGAGAGTGAACTTCAAGGCTGGAGGTGGATCACAAGAAGCAGAAGTTGAGTTGGAGAGGCTCTGCAAAATGAAGGGCAAGGTAGAAGAATTTAAGCAGATTTTAAGGGAACTTCCAAATGGAAAATCTTGTAAAGCAAATGCATCTTCCGTAAATGAGCATTCTGTTATGTATGTTCCCGTGGCGGAGCTAAGGGAGAAAAGATGATTTTGGCAAATGCCAACTGATTTTTTGCATGGCTCCATTTCTTTTTCTTCAGTTGCAAAAGAAATAGAGCTTTCGGGTTATATATAGAAGTGCTTTCTGTGCAAAATGATCTAACGAAATGTCTTGGACTGGTGTTTGCAAGGTTTTTTCGAATGACAAGAAACTCAATACAATATAGGTTAGAATGTTAGTTCGTAGACTCCAAGTCTCGAAATCGAGTCCTTGATAAACTTGGAAATAGCACCCAACCAACTGGCTTGCAAGTTCATACTGTTGTAAGTTATGCTAATTATGAAATTTTGTTTATGTTGCATTTTCACCTCTTATCAGCGCTGTAAACGAACCGAGCAGCTCGCGAGCTCGACTCAACTTGACTCGTTAACGGTCTGCTCGGCTCGTTTAGTAAACAAGTCAAGCTCGACAAAGCTCAGCTCGGCTCGCTTACAACTCTACCGCTCTGATATCCTTATTTGGGGTGTTCCAAGAAAAAAACATATCCTTATGTGGGTGTAAGTAGAGTTTTCCACCAGTTACCTGGCTCTGCCACTGGGCCTATGGTTCGCTTTTTTTCCCTCGTCTCGACGACACACTGATTGGCTTCACAGTATACATATGTTTAAGTTTCGTCCTCTAAATTCTTCGCCTACGTTACCTTCTACACAGATGAAGTTGTGAAGATGGTGATTCTCGCTTCTGGTATCCTCCATGATATAGTTACGCCAAGCTTTCATTATTGTCTAAACGGGCTAATGCACTTAACTTCAAGGCAAGTTATTTTCCATGTTGTCTTAACGGAGTAATTGGACTAAATGGACTTCTTTGACTTCTTCTTTGGTTAATGACATTAAGTGCCTGTTTGGCCGCCCAATTTTCCACTTTCTCATTTTTCCATTTTCAGCTTTTGCATGTTTGGCTTGTTGTCGGGAGAATGCATTTTCAGAAAATGAGTTCTCGGTTTTTTGGTTTCGAGAAGAGAAGTAAGAAGTAGGAGGAGAGGAGCTTTTTCACTTTCTCATTTTCTACTTTTTTTATTTTGGTTAACAAAAAGATCTACAGAATACATTATGCACGTGTCTCCCCAACACTAATTATGTTTCAAAATTCATTATGTACATATCATCCAAACACTCTATTAGATTCAAAAATACATTCTGACTATGACCCAAAAAGCCAAAAAATCAAAAAGTAGAAAATGAAAAGCCAAAAAGTTAGCTCCCAAAAAGTGGCGACTTCAAGAATTCACAAGTATGGGGTAATTTGCAAATTAAAAGTTAAGATGTTTTCTTTTAGTTGAAGAGTGAAAGTCGTTCAAATTGATATGAATTTTTCAAGCACAATTATCTAATGCAACTACTAAAACGATGAATTTCACATTATAATTGTCTTTTTCTCAAGAATGTGTCCATATTTTTTGAACCAAAAGAAAAACAACCCGAAAAATCCTTATTTTATAGGTACTCTTTATCAACTGAATCAGTAGAACCGACTAAATCAGTGGTTAGACTGGGTAAGCTTAATCAACGAATAACTCAAATTTACATTGAGATAACTTTTACTTAAAAGAAACAATATTAATAACAACTGCTGATAACTTCGAGCATACTTATTACTTAAACAATACATACGAGAAGAGAAATAGTGGACTTGGTCAATTAAAACCTTAATAACTAGTAATGTTCTCTTTTTAAACTAACCAAATTGTAATTCTTAGTCCAAGTATTACGTCAGTAACCTCACTACGATTATTGTATTAGTGATTAAGAATCCTAAAACCGAAACTAAATCAATTAAAGCCTCATATAATAGTTGAGGGAGCTAAGGCTTCGTTTTGTTAATGTTCTTATTTTTTTTAAGTACTTATTTCCCGCTTCACGATACATGTCATTTTTTCACAACACATTATATTTAATTCAAAAAATAAATTCTCTTAGTAGAACAGGGCCTACGTGCAACATTTAGATTTCCGTGAGAGCTGCCACGAAAGGCTTTGGTTGGTTTGGTAATGGGATAAATTATTGGGTGTTTTGCACCTCGTGATGGGGTTAATGCTACATTTTGGTGGATTCATTTTTCATTCAAGCCAAAATTGTACAAAATAGGACATTATTTTTCCTCCATGGGTCTGGCGACCCCACAGCTTTGAATGTGGCCTCTAAATACAACTGTGGGAACACCACCTAGTGGGCTTGGGGATGTGCTGTCCCGGCCGAGCGGGGTATGCTCCTGTGGAACTCTTCAATTAATGTTGTTTTAATCCACAAGATTAGTAAATTTCAGCCTGAAATCATTTCTGTCACCATATATGTATCTGACGAAAACAAGACTAGAAGGAAGATATGTTGTATAAAGAACAGAAACTTCTGTTTATATTCTCTCCCTAAACATCTAGTACACTGAGGAATTCTTTATTGAGAAAGCTCAAACACAACAGATAAACTACTTCACTTTATTGACTTCCTAAAAAATACTAGGAAATAATTAAAATGCAACTCCTTCCCACACACATATAGTTATAGATGCTATATATTATTGAACTTAATTGGGAGTTTATAGGGCTTAATTAAGCTGAATGGATGTGTCATAAACATCCCCAGCTTTCCATTCACTAGAAACCACACTGCTCAGCTGCACCCAAGTTTGCCCAGAGCGGCCACTCACTTGGACCCTGATGTTAATCGCGCCTGGAGGTGGGTTAGCCATGTCCCATACTGCACCATAGGCGTTTCGCATGCCCCTCCACTGCTGGCAATCCGCCTACATCAAGAAGAAAACAATCAATTTAGCCAATCAATCTACTTGAAATGACTTATTTTCTTCTGGCTCATTGGAGGCCCATCCTATCGGACGGGGATCTTCCCTATGGAAAGGCTCGAACCCTTGACCTATTAGTGAGCAACAAACTAGCTGAGCTCCCATTCAGATGAAAATGACATACATATGTGAATATATATATATATATATATATATGTAGTTACTAGTTATATATGTGTGGATATAAATCTAATAAATTTGGGATACCCAGTTTGCTAAAATTGCTTTGTGGGTTGTATACCTGAAACAATTCCACTGCAGTGATGTCGTTTTGGCCGGCCTGGTACAAGAAGATTAGGGCTAGGTACTCAGGGAACCTGCTGTGCTCATGAACCTTGACCATCAGGTTGTAACCAGGGTACTGACAAGGTATCCTGCGGTATTCTACGTCGACCACGCCATAAGCAAGCAACTCCGAGGCTGCATTTGGACGAGCCAGTCTTGAATAGGCACGAGTGCTTAGAATGAAGTCTGTATTGTCCCCTTCACCATAGTCTGTCACCACTACATTCGCTCCATCTTCAACGCATAGTTGTGGTACCTTGCACCTGACCTATATTTGGTAATAAAATGAGTTTTGTTATGGACAGAAAAGCAAAGGAGCCACTTGTTAAACTATTGTCAGTCTATCTATCCTTGTATTGCACTCGCGTTTTTGCCTTTCAAAAAGAAATTGGTTAAAGTTGTTTCGTGTTGAAGTTGACATTATGGGTTTGCGACAGGGACTAAATTGGGCATGGTTTTTTCCTTTTTCCTAATATGAAGTTGTTTCACTCTAACATAGTCAAAACCATCACAATCATTTATTCAATCTTCTATTTCAAAGTTCTAGGAATACAACATTACTTGTTCTTATTATTAATATTCCTAAGATCACTGTTCGAAACTGAAGTAACTCCGCTTGGTTTGTGCCTAAAGTCTTATCTTTATTTCCCAGCTGGTCCCAAGCCCAGATAAAGGAGGAGGGTTGTGCGTTAGGTAGCTGACAATCAACATGTAAAAAACCCATTAGATCTTTATGACATGAATCCAAATATGATTACGAGACATGGTTTGGTTTGGTTACTGTTCGAACTGAAGTGTCTCACTCATTCTTTGTTACTTTCAAACTCAAGTGACCAAGTTGATTGAATTTGAAGTACCTGATAGCATGCACCACAGCCAGTTCCATTCCTGTAGAGTCTAGAAACCCCACTCACGCTGCCATCATTGATGGTTCTTCCATATCCGCCAAACCCGCATGCTCCAGCTGATTCAATATTATTAAGCACATTTCAAATATAGTAGAAAAATTTGGTAAACTGATACAAATTATTGGCATTCTACCATAGTATATACACGATAGAGTTCATACTTGGAGTCCCATAGCAATCGGGGCTTCCATAATAGGTTGCTCTAGAGCGCACATATGCATCCTGAGAATGACAAAGTGCAGGCAAAAGCACCATGACACAGAGAAGATACCAATAGCTCATAGGTGGAAAACCCATTATATTCCTTAGTCAATAACAAAGTTTCCAATGTAGAGATGGGAAGCTCAGATAGGTATTCCCATATTTATAGTTGAAGTCATGAGGGCTGCGATGATAGAATTGCCACCTTTTCTCTACCACTAAAGGATTAGGGAGTCCAAGTGGGGGATAGGGACTAGATTAGAGATGTGAACAAACACACACCTTTATTGACCCCTAAAGACCCCCTACATGCTAAAGATTTGCTGAAAATTTGAACCATAGGCAGTGTGTCTGATGGGATTTTGCCTAACTTTCATGTCAACTCTTTTTTTTAACTATTTTGCTGCCTTATAGGACATTTGATTCTAAAGTTGTAACTTAATACTATGATGTTCTTGCTTTCGTTGTTAATATTTTTTGTCCATATTTTGGTTACCATTCCATGTGAAAGACCTAAGAGTCACCAAGTATCTTAAGATTTTTTTGCATGCATTTGTGTAAAAAAAATGAAGTGTTTGGATCGGCCACCTAGACACATCAGATGCCGTTAATTCTCGCGTGGGTCCACGCGAGTTTTTGTTTAGCATTTTTGGTTTGCTCCGATCAGCAGTCCGGTGGCCGGAGTGGACACGGCGTGCCATCGGGATCCGGTTGGGATCCCTTCGGTCGGGAACTGTAGCACGGCTGTTTGGAGAGAGTGGAACAACAAATACTGGAAATCCGAAATTCGGTTTACCTTCAATATAATAATGGAGTGAGACTTTAAAGTTTTTTTTTCTTCTTTTAGTTTCTTTTTCCTCTCTTCCTTTCGGACTGAAAATCTTGTTATCCAGGGTCTACATAATCTAGGTTGGCAACTTTTCCTATTGCTATATCACTGAGTTCAAGGGGTTTGGCCTAAAGGGATGAGAAAGGACCCAAAGGGTTTGCCCCTTCAAAGGTCGCAATGTCAAATTTCACGAAGACCAAATATTTGAAATTTTGGCCAATAGGTTTGTCCGGTTCTTAACCTCAGATCTTGAGATTAGTCGAGGTGCTTGCAAGTTGACTCTAACACTCAGTTTAGAAAAAAGAAGAAGAAGGCTTTTCCATAGTAGATAAATGCCAACGGGCTTGTAACTCAATGACATTTCCTCACTTCATCCAAATAGAAGGAGAGCGTTCGAGAGTGTGAATGCTTGGTGTAGTGGTTGATGCCTTTTGAGTTTGCCTCACCCATATGCCACTTAGCGGTGCCATTTTTCCATCCCCATTAGAGTAGGCCAGATATGTGGGGAAAAAACAGAGAGTAGATGAGCCTTTTCATTGATGTAAAGCATTAATTAAAATAAAGGAGAGTAGATGAGCCTTTTCCTTTTAATTTCTCTCTTCCTTTTGGACCAGAAATCTTGTTATGCAGGTTCTACATAATCTAGGTTGCCAACTTTTTCTACTATTAAAGACCAAGGTGTTTGGCCTAGTGGTGTCAGACATAAAATTAAATGACTTGTTCTCAAGAGGTCGCAAAGTCAAATCTCGCGAAGGCCAAACATTCCAACGTTAGCCGCTGGACGTTTACTTGGTAGTTAGTTAACTTCACGGCCCCAAGATTAGTAGAGGTGCACGCAACCTGATCCGAACACCTCGTTATAAATATAAAAAAAACCCCCTTCTATTACTAGGTTAAGTTTTATGTACGAAATTTAATTTCAAAAACATATTTCTTTCCCTTGTTTTGACCTCCCTCCACAGAACTGAATCCTGATGTGTCTGACTCTAAGAATTTCTATTATTTAAAAGTACTATTGTTTCTTTTCACTTTTAACTAGCCATCGCCAAGCAGTGGTAAAATGTAGGTCTAACAAATCAACAGATTGAGTTAATCTGAAAGGAAGAAATCAACAGATTGAGAGTAGATGTTTTGGGTAAAAAATTCAAAAGCTATGGGTAATTAGCTAATACTAACACCTGGGGGTAGAAAAGGAAGTCAAATTTGGTTAGAAACGCACTAAAGTCTGTGTGGGGATATAGCTAAACAGATGAGCATAACATAATTGATACGTATACGTAATTCACTCACCTTGCCTAGCTTGGTGTCGAAAAGTCTGTCTGGACAAGTGCGTGCACTTCGTAATTAGGGTCGAAAGCACTCAATATATATATTCAGAGGGATCCCGCACGAGTTTACCGTGCGGGACTCCCCTTTTCCGATCGAATTGCGACTATCCGAGCCGCTCAATATTTTCAGAACGTGATTTTAAAGGTACTTGCGAGAAATTAGCAAAAAAAAAATGATCAGGAAGGGTTTGATCCGAGCAGTTTTTTACTAAACCGTTCAATAAAAAACTGTTCAACACGGGATCCCTCATCGGAAAGGGGAGTCCCGCACGGTAAGCCCGTGCGGGATCCCAAGAACGATTCGGTCAATAACAACCGTTGAGCATTAGGGTCACCGGCCTAATCCAATCTCTTCCCTGATGGCCAGAGTCATCCGCACATAGAGGATTAATTTCCCTGGACTTCCAAAATATGTACCCAGCGATATCCACAAAATTCTCACCAAAAGATTATTCGAACAACAAATGATTTCACCGATACCGCATGCCAATTTAATATAATCAAATATAAACAATTACGTGTTTTCAATTTCAATCATAAATTTTCCAAAACAACAATTTAGGGGACACGAAAAAGTTTGCAAGTACGTAACATGCTTAACTACTTACCTGGCCAAAAAATAATGCAACTCAAATCACGCAAAACGAGCCTAACCTAAACAAAGCATCATATAACGATATTATCCCCACCCACTCAAACCACAATGCATGACCATTCACAGAACACACGCACGCACACCACGTCACACACACAAATCACCACAGCACACACTCACATGCAGTGTTCTCTCTCTCTCTCTCTCTCAAAACCCATTAAACTAGTCTCCAACCCATGGGCTTGACCAATCCGTGGAACAAACAAACATCACAACAAACTCTTCGGCGGCGGTGGCTGCTCCTTTCTCACTAAACATTTGAAAGACAATAGCACTAGTCAATATCACCACCAATAACTAACGTTACCCTAAACTCTAGCTAATTAGGTAATTAAAATTCATTAGATAAGTAAATAGCAAAAGTATACTTCCTCTTCTAATAATCTGATCCAACCTAATAAAAACTAACAGAATTACCATTTTATACCACTATTTTACCCAAAATCAATCTCATACTCCAAAGATTACAACTGTGTCAATATTAATCATAGAGCGCGCAAAATAATTAATTAATTAGGACCCAACCATAACACTCCAATAATAAATGGCAACGTAATTAATTAAATAAATAAAAATGCTAGGCCGTAATATCCTTCCCTCCTTAAAATAAATTTCGTCCTTAAAATTACGTACTAACCTCTCGCGCATCTCCTCATCATGCTCCCATGTAATTTCTTCCACCGTGTGATTGCGCCACAATACTTTGACCAATAGAATTGTTTTGTTGCAAAGCACCTTCTGCTTTGTATCTAGAATCTCGAAGGATTGCTCATCATAGGTTAAATCATCCCAAACATGAAGTGGTTCGTAATCAATCACATGGGACGGACTATGCACATACCTCCTCAATATACATACATGAAAAACATTATGAACCCAAGCCAAATTAGGTGGCATTGCCAAACTATAAGCCACCTCACCAATCTTCTGTAAAACCTCAAAAGGCCCAATATAGTTAGAATGGTTCAGATCACAACAATAAATTATGGCAATACTGTACTACGGGTCTTAAAATATGAACAGTTCAGATCACAACAATAAACACTCGGTGGGGCCATAATAAGTGATGGTGGAAAAGTGAAGTTTTACACCGGCGGTAGATAGAATTTATTCTCATTGATTATTCCACTAGAATTTATGCTCATTGCACATCCTAAGAGCATCCAGTTGAATAATCAAAAGTTGCCACATCAACTTTTAATTATCCATTTAAGGGGTTGCAAGGGTTAGCAATATAGAGGTCAACAATGGTACCATCGAAACTGAATAATCAAAACTTGTCACATCACCTTTTCAACTTATAAAAATCTACAAATTGTGACATAGAAAATGATTTTTTAAAATAGTTTTTAAACTAATAAAAACACATTATTAGAAAAAGAAAAAATAGCTTTTTTTAAACTTTGATTTTAAAAAAAATAGTTTTCGGGAAGAAGTTTTACAAAAAAAAAAAAAAAGTTCTTTTTAAAAGAACAGTTTTTGAACAAAAATGTTTTAATAAATAAACTGTTTTGAAATAAAGAGTTTTTGCAAAAAAATAAAAACTATTTTTTTATTTTTCTTAGAAACATGTTGAAAATTGAAGAGAGAGAATGTTTTTTTTAGGGCAAATTGAGTATGAGGACATATTATAAGAGTTTTTGCTATAATAAGAACATAAATATTTTCCCCTAAAACCTAAAGGACATTCTGTTCAGGATTTACAAAAAACCCATTCCAAGGTTGACCGGCGTTGAAAGTGCCTAAAACCTTAGGATATCTTATGAAAGTGCCTAAACCGCTAAAACCCTATAATAGCAAAGTGCAACCTAAAACCCTATGAAAGTGCCTAAAACCCTAGGGTACCCTATGAAAGTGCAACAAGATTGAAAAACATGAAAAAATACATATTTTGTGTTAACCAAACAAGGCCCTTGTCTTATTTAAGACAATTTAAATGAAAAAAGACATTTTTTGTACGTGTTAACCAAACAAAGCCCTTATCTCATTAAAGGCAGTTTTTTCTTTTTGTGGACTCTAGAATCTAAAATATTTTTATTAATAGACTCTACACATCATAGAAACTTAGGCTGGACTAAAGTTCCTATAGGGTTGTTTTATTTGGACTTTAGACTAATATGATGTTTTTTTGTAATGATGGTGTATTTGATTGAGAAAATATGAGGACAACTAAATTTGGTTATTGGCAAAATGTTGCTAGTTTTGATTATTCAAGAGCTAAAATTTGATAAGTTGCTAAGAGCTAGATTGCTAAGTTTGGTTATCCCAATATGAGCTCTTTTTTGAGCAAATGTTGCCAACCTTAGCAATTTTTTGGTTTTAATTATACCACTGTGAATGCTCTAAAATTTAAACACGTTCTCCCATATTGCCAGTTGATAGGTGAGAGACGTTACGAGCGAACCAAAAGCATCCACTTTGCATTTTCTAAATAGTATTCCCTCCATTCCCATTCTTTTTGTCCATCGTCCTATCTCAAGCGGATAAAAAATTAATTATAACTTTTAATTGGTAACACTATTTATATGCAATATGGATCTTGTTTGATAGATCTCAATGAGCTCTTTTAAACGATATTTTCAAAATCACTTAAAAAAATTATATATTGCAAGATATAATCAATTGAAAAGTGACACAGACTCCCAAAAGAGACTAAAGAATGGGGACGAAGGGAGTATGTTACAAGTAAGTTAGTGAATGATGTTAAATTTGTAGTTAGTATTTGGGTATTTTTATGTTGTACTCCTTTTGTCTCATTTTAATAGTCTCGCATTTTATTCTAACAGAATAAAAAAAAATAGTTATATCTTCAAACCGATAATGAATGTTACATTCAACATGGATTTTGTTTGATAAATCTCGATTGGTTTTACAATACAATATTTTCAAAATCACATAAAACATTATAAATAAAAAGAGCGTATAATTAATTAAAAAGTGGCACAAACTCTAAAAATGAATATTAAATTGGGACGGGGGAATATATATATGTTATCATAAAGGGTAACCGGATTTGCAGTTGTTCTCGCAATTGCCAGAGTTGATGGATCTACATATAATAAGAATAAACTAAGATTAGTTAAATTTAAATTGCGATTGAGATGGGAAATATAATCAGTATAGCAAATTTACTGATCAATTTGGTTCAATGAGAATTTGTTGCATTTTAATGGGAATTTCTATAATCTCTCTTTAATGTACCTGGGCACTATCGTCTATTCATGTCAAAAAATGATCTGATTCTAACTTTATTTTTTAGTCGTTAACACTAATTCCCAGTAAGGTTTTTGTGAACAATTAATTTAAGAGAATATCTTTTTTATGGAGGATACCAATCTGCTTGAACAAGGTTGACGGCTTAATTGATTTCGTGGGAAATAATTTAAAAAGTTTAGTCAAGGGAAAATTTCTTCCGAATTTTGTTTGGCAATAAAAATACCTTTCAAATAGGACTTGGAGATTTTTTGATAACGTAATTTAGCACTTTAAACTTTATGTGTTGCTTGCCTGTTTTGGCTTAATAATCTCGCAAGATTATTATTTTGGTCTCTTATTCAAAAATTTTCAGTTGTGTTAGGTTTGCATCATTTTTTTTTTTTGGATTATTTGTTCTTCTCAATGAGAGGAATCTAAAAATTAAAAATTATGATAAAAATCTTAGACTTTTTGGATTAATTTTCTCTTCATTAAAAAAGAGAGTTCATATTTATTTATTTTGGGATTCTCTTGGTTGAAACAAACTACTAATCACAAAGATTGACGCGAAATTATCAAACGCAAAAAATTATACAAATAATAATCCTGTTTAATTATTGGAGGCTGTTAATGCCACAGAAGAATTTGTTAATGTCACGAGCATTGATAACGTAGAATGCTAAAATGGCTTAATTGCCCTCCCTCCCTGGTAATTAATATTGTTTTGACTGCTCCTCTATTTAGCTTTCCTAAACTAACCCTTAGTAACTTTCTGTATACTGCACAAACGAAAATGAGATGGAGTAGTGAGGATGACGATTTTTTGGTTGTTAGAAGACAGATTCGTTTTTTTAACATGGGGAAGATGAAGTTTCAGCCATGTCTTCTTTGTAGAAGAAATTGGACTTTGGTAAAGATTATAAATGCGAAGGAATCGACGAGATTTTTGGTGTTCCATCCAATATTTGGTTGGACTTTTGATGTACCCTTTGTCGAGTTTTAATAAAAAAAATTTGCCGATCAGAAAAGAAAAAAAGAAAAGGATTCGACGAGATACAAAGAAAATTTAATTAGTCTAAAAGTGCCCCAAAAAAGTAATCAATGATCGAGATTCATATTCAATGTACTTTTTTTATTCTTTCACATACCTAAGGTCTATTTTCGTTTTTTAACGGTTACATATGGGTTCTAAGATTTGAAACCAAACTAAATATCAAGTGTTTATAATTTTCTGCCTATGTGTATTTTAGGAATTTTGCGATATGTTTTGCAACTTCATTTATACGTTTTAATATGATAATCTTTATTGATTTGTAATATGATAATCATTTATACGTAACTTCATTTCGTTTTTTTAACTGTTATTCATTATTCTAATGCTTCATGGAATGCATTTTCAAGTGTGGACGAGAATGTTAATTTCAATTTCTAATGGTTCTGGCTATGTCTTACTAATGGTGATTTGTAGTAGACCTGAAGAGTATAACGTAAGTTACTCCCTCTATCCCACCAAAACTGCTTGCCCCCCTACAAAAAGTTTTCGATAGGAAAATAAAGTACTTTCAAGTTTCATTTTAAAGTTTCTTTACACCAAACTAAAGTACTTAATGAGCTCTTTAATATAGTGCCAAAAAATCAGGAAAAATATGCCTGGAAGTATTTTATTTTTAAAAAAAATTGCACGTCTTTTTGTAGGAATCCAGTAATTTGGGATAGAGAGAATATTGTTTTAATCCTTGTAATGGGTTTTGTGGAAAAATAGGCTTTGGTTGGGGTCTTGTGATTGTGGAGGATTAGTAAATTAGATTAGGAATGGAAAAGGATCCGAAGAGATATTTTTGCAATATACCAACAGTTACTAAGGGATAGTTTAGGAATTAGGAAAGCTAAATAGAAAAGTCAAAATAATATTAATTAATACTAGGGAGGGAGGACAATCAAGCAATTTAGCATTCTACGTAATTAATTAATGTCCCTGGCATTAACAAATTCTTTCTCTGGCATTAACAGCCTCCTTAATTATTAAGCCAAAGTGGCTATTATGAAAGTGTGTTCATTAAATATGCTTCCTAGATACTTAAAATTTTTAAGCGCCTCTTAATACCAGTCCATATCCTATGAGGGATATCTTATTTTGTTAAAATGCGGACCTCCCATTTTCCGATCAAATTTCGATGATCTGAATCGTTCAATGTGTTTAGAATGTGATTTTAAGATTGCCCGCGAGAAATCACGAAAAAAAAAAACTGCTCGAATGAAGCACTTTCAATTTTTTTTTTTGCTAATTTCTCGCGAGTACCCTTAAAATCACAATCTGAACCCATTGAATTGTTCGGATCATCAAAATTTGATCGGAAAAGGAGAGATCCGCATTTTAACATAATAAAAAATCCCTCCCTAAATCCATGGTGTTTTAATACATAGGCTAAAAATTTTACTATAAATTAACCTAATGCTTAATTTTGGACGAATTTACCACTACTTTCATGCCAGCACTCTCTCTGCCACCATCACCCCCTCCACTGCCTACCACCATTGCTAGCACCAACCCACCTCTTCACCACAACCACACCACCGCCACCACTCCTATCACCATTTTAACCCCGCTCGCTCTCCACCACCACCACCGCAACAATCAAAATCGCCCTTTACATAGCCGTCATCTCTCCATCACCTTCACGACAACACCATCACTCGTTATCATCATCACTTGTTACCTCACCTTTTCACCTCCACGACTACATCATCACTCGTTATTGACATCGGTAGCTCCACTCCCCTTCACCGCCATCCTTCCACCACCACTACCTCCTCTGCTACAACCAGCCACTGCTTACAACTATCACGACTCACCATATGCATTCACCACCAATAGCACCGTAATCACCATCTCTCTCCCACATTCCATCGCTACGACCACCCCACCTCTTCACCAACACGACTACACTCGTCATTGGGAGTACGACAACTGTCGTTGCCATGCTTCCACCACCACCACCTCCGTTACAACCACAACCACCCTCCACCACTATACCATCTTCTCTCTACCACAACCACATGCAGTCACTACCTCTCGACCACCACCACTTCCACTACAAGCACCACCGCCTCCTCACTCGTCAAAACCCAACCAGAACTTCCAAATCCCAAAACCTGAAACCTACAATTCACAACCCCGTCAAACCATCTAACTCAACAGTCAACATCGACATAACTCTCTCAGCTTAGCTGGGAATTCATTTTAATTGGGCACTGCAAAATGTACAGGTCAAAAGACAAGCACCGAACGCAAAAATCAAGAGGTGATTAATCAAAACAAGTGAACATCGCTGCTCCAATCTGTTTCCTTATGTAATATTTCAATTCAAGCACCCGAAGGTAAACCCCGGAGGATTTTACAAGGAAATGAAAAGAAAAAAAAATTAGTGTTGATGACAACAAAGAATAAACCAGGTGAAGCAAAAACACGGAGAGGTCAGGGGCTTGATAGCTTAAGCTATATCTTGATCATTTTGCCGAAAGTTTCAAAGCCTCTGATGATATCAGGTTTGTAAATCTGACCTTTGAACTTGTAAAGCTCAAGAGCATATGATACAAAACAAAAACCTGGGAGTTTAGTCTCTTTCGCATTCAAAGATTGTGAAACAGTATTCTGGCATGATCAAATCTTTAGCAGACTGCTGAGGCCTCACCTATACGATACAATGAACTTATTAGTGCCAAGATTGTAAACACAGTGCCAAATAAGCATAATAGGAGGACTTCAATGTTTTATTTCGATAAATCAGGTGTTCGCGCCAGAAGTTTACCGATATAGAGAACTTTATCGATATAACTAAAAGTTGCCCAAGAATTTGGGACATAATTAAATACAAATCCATTCAAAAGAAATTCAGTTGTGGATTGTCAGGAGCTTAGAGAATCAAAAAGGGAAAACTAAGGCTTTTTCTCCCAAATATGAAAATGGCTAAACTACCCTCCAATCGGGTTTTCTTCGTTTATTATTTTTTCCCATGCAATATGCCTTTTATGACCCCAAATCCCCAACTGCAGAGCTACTTCGTCATGTCATTTAGACCAGAAATTACCCTACGAATGAGAGGCTCTAAGAGTAGTCGGGTCTAGCCATGAACCCATAAGTTTGTTAATAAAAATTTGCTTAGGCAGTAACAAACACTAGCAATACTAGGAGGGACAATTTGTTGCTAAACTTCGGTTCTATATTGGTTTTACCACGGGAACTTGACTTCCCAAGCAGTGTTTCTAACATCCATGACGTTGTCTCACTTCAGCTGTAAAACATAACCTGAATAGTCCCAAGATGACCAGAGACATGTAATTACAGAGTTTAAAGCAGAAAATGAGAATAAATGCGTGATACAAACTGGAACATGAGGTACGGAGGTACCTCTTTTTATTAGAAGGGGAACGACCTCCATAGAAAAATATTCCATTTCACACCCTCTGAACTGGTGGCCTGTGAGGTTTTGGAGCTGAAATGCACAACACAACAAAAATAAGAGTAAATAATCTGTTTTCAAAATGCAAAACTATGTGCATGTTATGCAGCTTACCCTGTCATTTTTATGTGGAAATCTAATCCAATTGAATGCAAATTTTAATGACCATTTCACACTAATTTCTTTTTGAAAAGGTCCTTTGGAATTTCAGAACATTGTTGAGATGTTTCACATGCCACTTTTCTCATTATGGTAGAAACTTCCAGTTCTTAGTATCTAAAAGTACTGCAGTAACTCCCCAAATTGACACAAAATCAAGGAGCTCAGGGGGATCCTAAACAATGAAGGATAACACTTAGATCTGCCTCCCGAATTACAATAGTGTGTAATGTAGTGCAAAGCGAAGGCACCAAACTTAGAAATTGCCAATCAGGATGGATAAACACTTTGCCATGAGGTTGGCACCCAAGGCATACAATGAAACCAAGATACTTTCTTCACAAGAGACGCATATATCGGTTCAGGATGATATTATATAGTCAGCAAGTAATGACACAATATCAAATCTAGAAGTAGTAGTACTCACAAGAGAGAAAACCTAAAATCAACCAGATCCAGATTCGGGTGGAGTACTCTTTGACCTATTCCAGATACTCAATTCTACAACCAAGCCATAGCAGTCTTCCCTCCAATTACGAATCACTTGTACACTTGTACCATGTAATTAGTTTCTCTCATTGTATCTTCTATCCGTGCTACACCTATCATTCAAAGGTCTTTATTTCAAATTTATCTCTCAAGTTTATCACACATCCATCTCAACATTCTCATTTCATTTTCAACAACACATCTTACTTGCATGTTTCTCAGTAGCCCAACACTTCATGCCATATAACATATAGTTGGTCTGCTGGTAGTATGGTACAACTTCCCTTCAACTTTGTGGGTATCTTGAGGTCACACAACACTCCTACAGCACTCCGCCACTTGATCCATCCAACTTGTATTCTATGTGTTACATCATCAGTTTCCAGCCAAAATCCTTAAAATAATCAATTCTTGGTAATTCCTGATTTTGGAGGGTCACTCTGCCAACGGTAGCACTTTGATGACCACTAAACTTACAGTTCATGTACTCCTTTTTACTCCTACTGGTCCTAAATCATTTTGACTCCAGTGCTTCTCTACAAGTTTTTAATTTAGCATTAAAACATTTCACAATTTTATCAATCATGACAATATCATCCGCAAGCGACGTACAACAAGACCATTTATGTCCGCTACCCTTCTCACGGAGCCGTACGTGGACATTACAGTTTACACCATGGGATAGCATCCTGAATATGTCTATTCAATTTAACCATAACTAAGGAAAAGAGTTTAGGGCTTGAAGCAAACCACCGCCCTTGATGTAATCCTACTGTGGTTGGGGATTCACTTGTTTTCCCTTTTGGGGATCTAATAGTAGTGATAGAACCTTCATACATGTCCTTAATCACATCAATATTCCCTTTTGTCACACCCTTCCTCCACAAAGCCCACCATATAAAATCTCTAGGCACCTTATTGTCCGTGTTCTAAATGGCGCTCGGCGCTAGTAGGACGGTGACCCACCTCCAAGCGCCTAGGCCGCCTAGGAATTTGACCTTTTTTTTTTTTGGTATTTTTTTGATATTTTTTATGCTTTTAGTGTATATTATGATATTAATATATACTAAAAGGACTTCTTGTGTAATTTACCATAGCTGCACACACATATATATACTGCTATATACAGTACTGTATAACATTTCCAGATCCGATCGAGACCCACTCCGATCGTCGCCTTGGAGTTCGCCTGCTTCATGCCGATCGTCATCGTCGGTCGCCGTCCGGTATGTCTCTTTCTCATCTCGTCTCTCTCTCTCTCTCTCTCTCTCTCTCTCGTCTCTCTCCCTCTCTCGTCTCTGTCTCTGTCTCTCTCTCTCTCTCTCTCTCTCTCTCTCTCTCTCTCTCTCTCTCTCCTAGCTGCCAAGCTCCGCCTAGCCTTCCTGGCCGCCGAACAAAACGCCAAGGGGGTAGTTGTGGCGCTGACCCTCCGCCTAGCGCCTAGGCGCCGCCATTTAGAACACTGCTTATTGTATGTTTTTTCCAAGTTTATGAAAGCCATGTCAAAGTCCTTTTTCTCTCTTTACTTCTCAACTAATCCACTTAACAAGTAGATTGCTTCCAAGTTGATCTACCATGCACCCACATTGATTCTCCGATAACATTGTCATCATTCTTAGGCAATGCTCAAAACTATTTCTCACAACTTCATTTTATAGCTCATCAATTTACTACCTCTATAATAATTGCAACTTTGAAGTATCAGAATCATATGCACCAATGGCAACATCGTTCATACCGAATTCTGAAATCGACCAAAGGAGATTGCAATGACTCGTGCTTAATCCGACTCTACAAACCTGTTATTTTCCAAAAAAAAAAAACAAAGAACTAACTTTTGGCTTCTTTATTTACAGCTCTCTTTTTTTTATCAGATTCTTTATTTAAAGTAAAATGCTAATAAAAGTGGTTTCAATAACTACAAAGAAGATTCTATATGGTTTAATTATGAGCTACAAAGTCGTAGATCTAAACCAATGGCAACATTGTTCTTACCAAATCATGAAATCCACAGGAGATTGCACTCACTTGGGCTTAATCGAACACTAGGAAACTTTTACTTTCCACGAAAAAAGGAACTACCTTTAAGTTTCTTTGTTTACAACTAACATGCTACTAGAAGTGGTTTAAAAAAAACTACACAGAAGCTCCTATATTATTTTCCTATGTGGTCATCAAAATTGTATTGGAAACGCATACCATTGGGGTTCCCTTGCTCATAGAAGCTTCGTAACAGAGACACTGCTTCTGAAGCCATTATTCCTCCAGTGCATTTAAAACCTCTTTGCCGTACTTCACCACCACTACACCAAAAACTAGATAATTAATCACAGACAAAGAACAAATACAGAGAAAGCCATTAAGTTGAATCACATGCAACACTAACCGGACACCAAATACAACCTTAACCTAGTATACACCAGATAGCTTCAGAGAATAACATAAGGCTCTTTATTGAGAGATACATTCCTGATTCAACAGGTTAACTATAACACCTTACAATAGCTTGGCCCTAGAGATGTCCAGCCACAGAAGTCAATCAATGCGGTCTTTGTTTGCTTCAGACATACTCCCTCTGTCCTTTTCTGTTTGTCTATCTTTCCTAATTAGGATGTCCCAAATTACATGTTGACTATGAGTCAAAGCCTAACTGTATGTTTGGTTTACTTTTTGAAAAAAAAAATTCCAACTCAAATTCACTCATTACCCCTACTTTCAATCATTACTCTCATTTCTCTCTCCACTCATTACCCCTATCTCCAATCATTATTATCATTTCTCTCTCTATCTCTCTCCACTCATTACCTTTATCTCCAATCATTATCCTATTTCTCACTTCACTCATTACCCAAAAAGCCAAACTCAAAAATTCTCAAAAACCCATTCAAACACAGCATAAATGTTTTGATGTCAAAACTATCCATTACAATTTTTTGTTATGAAATGTGAATACTTTTTGAAGTGGAGAAAAGGGGGCATTATAGGAAACCAATGCCCTAAGTCATGTTTGAGTGCATAAAAATGCATGTCCCCTTGAAAAGTTGGAACTCCCAAAGCGACGAAGGTTGTGGTATAGAGATAGGCTTACTGAATGGAGAATGGTTGTGCCAACTGGTTGTGTGCTTTGTAAGAAAATTGTAACCAAGGGGTTGAATCTCATGGGCACCTTTTCTTTGATTGTTGTTATTTGGAAAGTATTCGGGCTGATTTTCTGGATAGAAATCTAATTCAAAGGCATCAAAAGTGCTGGGATTATGAGTTGGATTGGGCTATCAAGCACTGTAAGGGGAAGGGATTCAGCTCTTCTTTGTATAAACTCTCCATCGCTGCTGCTTTATACCAAATTTGGCTTGAACGGAATGCTCAAATAGAAATGTAGTAATTCAGAGTTGGTTGTGAGAGCCATTGTTGCGAGGGTAAAGATAGACTTTGTTCTTGGGACAAAGTGCCTTATGTTAATAAAAAATACAGTATGATCGGCAAATCCAGAATACAACTTCATTGGCCACAAAATATAGATTACATAAATCAAAGATTATGAAATCCAAACAAAGCCCTATAAACAAGTCTCCTCAAAACATATTCAACGCCTCGCCAATGGGTGTTGGAGGTTGACCTGCATTCTGTCTCCCAGGATAGAACGGCTAAACCACAATCGTTGGAACACCTCAAAGGCCGCCTAAGCGAACTCAACTTACGTCTGCCTCTCTCTCTCACACAAGAACAATATACGAATGAAGCTTTGAGGATTCATGGAACTGGTGAAGAAACAAGAACTGGGATGCTCAATTTATACACCACGGGAGGGTCCTTTGAAGTGCTCTAACATTGAAAACACCTCTTCAACAGGGGGAAAACCAAGTGGCCCTTCATGAATACAGGATAATCAAAAGGTTTCAGGAAAACCAAAAGCTCCTCCCTATCTTGCACCACATTAGATGAACCTGGAAACATGTCTGAATACGATGAACGTGAGAGACCTTCCGGTTGCCTGTTGAGACCTTCTGGATGCCCAACTTCATTCACCATTACTCCCATATTTCTAACATCTTATTCCTTTGAGCATAATATGTTGTGTAGGACTTCGAATATTTCTCCTTGTATTTTCAGTAAAAGTTTTGGAGATGTTTAGCTGAGGTTTTTAGCTGTAGTTTGTTTTTTTGCCTATGGGTATGCCCTGGGATTGTTGAGCTTTCTTGTGGTGGTTATAAAATTTTAACTTACCCAAAAAAAAGGTTTGTCGGATAGAGGGAGTACTTCAAAAGCAGTAAGATCCCAAATTGCTGCAGTCATAGATGGTTTGGAACTTTAATCTATTCTTATTTACCACGTGTTGCAGCATATTTCATACACCATGCAACACAACTATAATGACAAAATAATCCACGTTCTTCGGAGATAATGCTTGTGGAAAGGATAGTTCCACTGGTGGCCCACCTGGATTTGCCTAATTTTCTCCTCGTTCCAAGTATACGAAAGAGTTAAACTCCATCAGCATTACCAATCCATGTCCAGTTTGGTGCCTTGACTAGTATAAAGAGTGTTCCTCAGAAAAGATAGCTTAACATCAGTGACCCTGGATTAATGACCATGGATGATCCTCCATTATCAAGATAGCTCTGATAGGATTGAAAAATATATTTCTAAATCATTACGGACTAAATGACCCCATGGAAGAATTTCATAGAAGGCTGGAAATTGAAGCAAAGAAGCCCACAGTACAGCACCAAAAAGTAATTACCAAACTAGACTTGAATAAAGCATTAAAAGAACAAAACAGCTAAAGCATAAAATCAGCTCCCCAGGCAAGTTTATTTTTTCTTTTTTGATATGAAACTCCCTTGGCAAGTTCTATTGAGACCGTCTCCACTCCATAAGACTAAGTTAGCCCTCGATTACGTTTCTCTTGCTCTTTTATTTCTTTTCAGACTTCATTCCAAAGAATAGGTGGCAATCTTTTTATGCAAGAGAAGTCTTGTTAACCAGCTTGGGTTCACTTCTCAGCACGTTTAAGGAGTTAGATCATGACATAAAACAGCTTTCCAGCTAGCTGTTAGATGGAAGTCCAAGGCACAGAACTGTGAAATTTTTACCCAAGAAAATCCTCTTTACAAGTGCGGGAACTGCAAGAATGTTGAAGAAGAGGATAGAAAAACCCAAAGGCAAAAGAATAAAAACCTTGGTGTGAGAATCACTCTCCATAAAATGAGCCCTTCGTGTTTAACTGGTATATTGGGATCCCAAGACTTTTCAGCCAAATCCTTTCAAGTTTACCATTTAGAGCTACATAACCGTGTCCCCTAAGATGATACTTTATCACTTCATTTGATTATTGGGCAAGCAGCCATTCTTAAGATGATCTTTTGACTCATTTGTGTTACTTCATTTAAAGTAAGAAGATCCCACTAAAGCATTATTTAGAAGTTTCAAACTATTGTCATATCATATCTTTCAGAAAATTGCCAAGAAAGAAATTGACACAAACTTGCACCCTATATTAAGCATAGAGATAAACCTAATGAGTGGCTCAGAGCTACTTGAATGCAAGGACAATATTGATCCACACCCTCCGAATTTATCATTTGCACAGCCATAGTATACCTCCTTTACACCTAGACAGGAAAATACCCCAAGTCAGAGACAATCCCAAAGACAAAAAGTACACAAAATTTCAGTACAAGGACAACAGAATGAGCATACCCAGAATCGACAATGCAGCCGCACACATAATACATGGTTCACATGTAACATAAAGGACACATTTTGCAAATTTTTCAGCAACTTCTGCCGCTGATGGTCCGTTTTGATGCCACTGCTCAAGAAGAATATCAATAGCTTCCATCTCGGCGTGTCTTGTAGCCTGCATTCAACTTACCAGAAAACTAACTTGAAAAATCGAACGACACAACCAACTAAAAAGAATATAGTATTCCAGATCATCAATACCCATCCAGAATAATTCATTAGTCAATTGCAAAAGTCAACAATCAGTTATCCAAACAACAAAATGAAGGTACACCGAACTAGTATGTCACTTCAGCCACACACCAAACCAAATAAATACTTGTACCACTATGAAATAGGATCAACTAAAAGGTACATATTGCACAACAAAGATGCAACTTACTATGGTTGCAAATAAGTACCTAAGTAGGTTTCAATAAAGAGAATATACACTGAATTCAAAAAGTTCCAGTAACATAGATATCAGAGCATGAACATAAAAACACAAAACAAGAAATTCTAGGAGGCCACGATTTTATTAAACTAATAGTAATGGTTAAGAACACATTTATTCTGCAACTATGCCACACATTACAGGTACCGATGAAGTAGTCAACCATAAAAAGGACGAGTAAAAAGGCCACAGAGTATAAGGTACTAGAGATGAAAATTTTGTCGGACAACAGAAAATAAGAGGTACTCCTGAATACAGTTAATGTTGGGATCCAATGAGTGAGAGGAAGGCTTTGAGAATCTTGGGGAAACATCTGAAAATAAATCATCGCTTCTCTCATTCTTGAACATTCTGCAGGATAGATAATGGTGAAGCTTGAATGGAGGGCGCAAGTGTTTTTGACTTGCGACACTACGTACTTATTTATTTCACTTAAAATAATTACACATCCACAAAATCTACCTTACTATTGAGCACCCTACCCCAACTTTATAAAGTTGCATTTTGACCTTCTAACATTTTCTCAAACTAAAAACATTGAAGGAAACAGGAGATTCACAATTGCATAAATTACAGCTCGTAATGGAGTTATTGATGTGGTGGCTTCTCCTTAAACCAGACTTGATAATATTTTGCAGTGTGCACCCCTCCGAACAAAAAGAGCAAAGGATAAAGAGGAGACTAGGATATAGTGACAGTGTCAAGAACTACAGTAAAATAACTAATATCACACAAGAAGACCAGATGTTAACTTCATTCATACATGACTCTGATTATCCAATGGTTAGAGTTTATACATACTGGACTAAACAAACAGGCTTTTCTTCTTTCCCCAACATGTGGGCAGAGGTAGAGGCGTGCAAAAAAACTTTTTGTGATCTGGGGACAAACAATCTGAATAAACCACATAAAGAGAGGTGAAATGAGAAAAAAAGATGATGAGCATACATTACGTGTCTCTGTAGTCCGATTTCTTCCTGAAGCAATAACCTCCCCATCCTTGACAATCACACAGCTGCCCAAACCAAAATCAAAAAAAGATGTTGAGAGAAGTAAAATACCTATACACAGTTACAATACCGTATCATGCAATAATACCAACATTCGCAAACACAACCTGAGTGATATTCTCACGAAGTTGCACATTTCATATATAAAACTCAAGAAAACAAGGCCTTGTTCCAATGAATTGCAGTTGGTTCCAGGGTTTACTATAGCTTCCATTACATATTTATCTCTAATGGTAGAATAGTCACAAAACTCAAAAAATAACATCGACAGGGTATATGAAACTCTTAACTTGAAGTGGTCTTATTGGACAATGCGAAGGAAAATAAGCAAGATATTATCCTATGGCACTACGCTTGTCAGTGGACAGGATTTATGCCTAAGCAGTAGTCTAGGAGCCTTAAGCAACCGAGGAAAAACTTAGTTGCAAACATATCAGCAAAAGTCAGACAGCTTTGAAGCAAAATAAATACATGCACAGGGAGCTTGGCAAATGCTCATACTAAATTTCAAGTTTTGTGCTAGACTAGAATATCAAAAAAAACATGACAGAAATGACAGGAAAAAAAGGGATACGACATGCGGAAGGAAACAAAAAAGCCTTTCTATAAGGAAGACCGAATATTGCAGTGATGTGGATAAAATCACACATAACAGGGAAAGCAACATTATTTCACCCTTCCTTGAAAAACAGGGGAGAAGGCATCCAGATTTTCTAGCAAACAAAAATCAAGCAAAAGATCAGTTTCATGTATCATTACAAGCCCCAATCACGCATCCACCTGGAAGAGCAAAAACTAACACGGAATCCCACTAGTGCTTCCATGGTCCAAATTTAAGTGAGAATCAAAAGGGAAAATCATGTTTCAATCATTCAACAGCTATTTTGTCACTTTCTGCAGAAATTTAATACACCAATCACGGATCTCTAGGCTGTTCACCAGACAAAAACTAATGCTCAATTGTCTATCTTTCCAACAAACAGCAGAGACAAATCAAATAACCTAATGTTGATTTGGAACATTGCCTTCATCTTCGAAGTTGGTTAGTAATTTAATATGAACGTAGGTTCAAAACTAATGAAATAAGTAATTTCTTGCACAATAACTGAAATTTGTTTGACATGTTAAGAAAGAGGAGTGCTAAACTTTTAACAGGAGCAACTCAAATTAACCTATAAACAAAAAGACTACAAACAATGTATGAGTCTGGAGGGACAATAAACGTAAAATTGCTTGATAACAATTTCTCAACAAGACCATTCAGAAGCTTACCCCACAGGTACTTCGAGGCTATCCAAGGCAACCTTCGCCTGGCGAAAGAGAAGGTAGAAAGTGTTGAAAACAAAAACCACCACCAAGATGAGAGGGCACAATCACAAACTTTGACAATTCAGACAGCAAAAGAAAGCACGTGATGATACAATACACATGATGCTTTTAAACACTAGTTGATCTTAGAAGGCAATGCCTCATTTGAAGGCGAAGACAAACAAACTATAGCGTCATGTGATCACTAAAGCTCCACTTGAAGATTGACTACCCGCCAATACAGCTAAAGCTCACACGAAGATCCAATCTAGTTGTCTATACTTGACCAACTGTTTGTACAAAATGAAAAGCGTGATGAGGGCCCAGCTGCAAAGAGATGCAAGTAAATAAATATACTGCAGATCATGGGCTTTCAATCACATCAGTAACTGGAACTAGAGAGAAATTTTTTTTTTTGGAGTCTTAAATCTTAATATACTGCAGATCATGGCCTTGCAACCAAATTAACAGGCTTTGTGGAAAATTGCGTATGCCTAGCAGACAACAAAAAAGGCCTTGAACCAGTTTGACAGGCCTAACAGCAAATTCTCGCTGCGGAGATTACAGCAGACCTTCCACCATGTTAAGCCTTCTCACGAGCCTGACTTAGAAGGGTCTTGGAACAGTTTAGCAACCCTTACAGCAAATTTGTTGAAGGAAATTAGACAGGCCTTTCTGCAAATTAAGCAGGCCATGAAGCGAGTATGAGTCCCCGTTCCGGATTCTTAAATAAAGAACTTTTAGAAAATGAAGGTAATTTCAAGCTCAAAAATAATGTGTTTACGCAAATAATTTTCCTACCAATATGGATCTTGTTTAATAGATCTCATTGAGATCTTTTAAACGGTGCAAAAAAATTAAAAAATTAATTTTCATTTTCATTATATTTGAGCTTGAAATTACCTTCTTTTGAAAAAGAAAGTTTAAAAAGAAAGTGGAACGGCACCTGACATAACTTGACTCTAGAAGGCGGCCTAAGGAGAGCCTCCTATTTGCCTAGAGCCTGGAGTGCACTGTGCACCCACAAAGCTCTGATGGAGCCTGAAGACCACAGGGTAATCACGTTGTGGAATACTACACGATGCTACCATGGTACCATGGTAGTAATGACCAGTGGACAGTCCTGGTGTAGAACACATGGAAAACATGCAAAATGGAGCATTAATCAATGAGGCAACGTTATAGGTAATGACAATATTACCTAACGAACATCTTAAAAACAAGAATACATGAAATAGTAGGCAACATGGTAGCTGAAGGTAGCTTAGTTCGAAGGGAAGACATGAATGGTGAAGGCGGGTCTTCAAATTGGGAATAGTGGTGCTATAAAGAATGGTACACATTGCACAAAGATATAACCCAATCAGTTGAGGAAGTGGGAGATTTAATGAGAACACGGGTTCATTATAGCTAAGGAGGGCAAATAATCATACGAGATGGACACCTTGTAGACTCCCTCTCCAATCAAAAACTCAACTTCTTCATTTAATTAACACAAACTCAATCGCTGTTATGTCTGGTTATTCCATTCTAGTACATTTTGGCTACAGCTTGGTTATTAGGTTAGTACCAGTATCCCTATCTTTTGAGTGCCTCTAGTGTTCCAGACTCTTTTCATCCATCAATGTCCTTTCTTTTTATAATCCAGAACCATAGGCGATTGCAAGATTCTAATCTAAAGTGGCGAACGTATATGGGGTGCTTGACATTAATTTTCTGAACTCTTTTGGGATGGCAAACCTATATAATCTGAACCAACTTATATAATATAGGAGTACCTACAATAACACGAGGGTTTGAAAAGTTAAGGGGAAGCAGCCCCCTCATTTCATCCCTGCCCAGAATAAATGAGAAAGTACTTATATAAGTTATGCACACAAGCACCTATATGCAGTCTTTGTTCTCTCTTGCTTCACTTGAATCACTTCCACACTCTCTCGACAAGCGAGTACCAAAAAAAAACTCCAATAGATCAGTGGTTGCGCAACTTTTGTCACAAATTCATTCAGCCCTTGCACTTTCTCCTGTCCTATATCTGTGGGAAGCCATCCCTATCTGAGTTCACCAGGGATGAGCCCTCCCTTTGCCCATACGTGGGAGCCCGATTTGACCTTACTGAGGGGCCACACGACTCGGCTTGAAAACTTTATAAATTTTTTCCATGAAGCTTCATAATCTTCCCGGTTAGATATCAGATTCACCACTTGAACCAAGGTTGGTCCTGGAATGCCCACGCATGCAAGCTGCATCCAAGTACTTTATTTCTTATGGGCAGACAACCACTCACTTCCCTCATAGCACACTCATTAATGACTGCTTAATATGAAATCGAAGCTTCATAAACCCTAGGTTGATTTTCCTATATTGCAAACTAATGGGACATGGTATTCAACAAAGTACAACTTATGAGAACTTATATCAAAGCCATAGGTATTATAGCCACCAACGATAAATGAGATATTCTATAGGAAAAATATGTGAAAGACAGAAGACTAGTTATGGTTTCTCTTATTTTCTCACAAGACCACCATCTACAATTTATGATACCAAACTTTTTAATAGCCCAGCGGATGAATAATCCTATGTAATCTTATGAGTCGATATGCAAAAAGAGCAAGATATTGCTCTCAGTGCACTCTACTGTTCCCTTAATAGCGCATGCATGTTCAGCACATCCCTGATCACAAAGTGCAAGTACAAAATGACCAATGAAACTCTAATGAAAAGAGATAGCTGTGAATATCCAAAGAACATGTCAGTCTTCGTATGAAGTGCAAGCTTCCATAGCTAATGATATAAATATAATTCTAACCCCAATTAAGATTACTCCACCTATTATATAATTATACCATCAAAGTATATTGGGAGCATGGAAATCGTACCGAGTGAAGAAAAGCCAACATGAATTAGATTGTTTAAGTTATAGGGTGAAAGGAAGACCAAAAAAGGGAGACAATCTCACTCAGTAATGAAAATTAAGATGGCATTTGGAGCAAACAGCTTATGTGCCTACTTTGAAATTGCAAGGCGACAAGCCTTTCACGCTAACACTTGAGACAAGGCTCTAGTAAATAAGAGCTATGCAACAATATAATTTCAGAAGAAAAACAACAATCATTAGTCTAAATGATGTATCTCCAAAATTTTAATGATCTATATACACCTACAAGCTGATAAATGTCCTATTTAAAAAAAGGATGTATCTTTTATCTTGATTTGTTCACTAGTAACATAAGAGTCTTCTAACATTTACATACCATACTTAATGAATATATAATTAATAAGAAATGCAAAATTGGAGACAACTAAATCAGTTCTGTAAGATAGGCACTAATTTCCTACTTATCAAAATGTCTGTGCGTTACCTGTTGTACTGCAAGCTCCATAAATGCAATAGTTTCCTGTAATTCCGCACATGAGTCCATCTGATCAAATACAAAAGGGAGGTCAATGGACAACGAAGCACGTAAGTGCACGTGCAAATGTGCCAGCACAAACAGACCATGGAGATATTTTCCACAGTCCGCACTGTGCCCCAAAGCCCTATCAAATCTCACAAGGAAAGTGTTACCATAGGGAATTATTGTAATCTTTACTTGTGTATAAACTCTTCTTATCTTTGCTTATAAATGGACTTTTTCTTTGGTTCTGTGCTTATAAATGGATGATTGATCTACTTTGAATCAATAAAGATACTCCAAAACTTATTGGTTCTCTAGAACAGACAACGTTTCTTATCCTTGGTCCCCAACTACAAACTCCACAAACTAAATTATGCCATTGACGTTGGCAGATTTGTGATGTTCTATCCTAGGAACATCCAAAGCTTTAATCACGAGGTAATAGGTAAATATATTTTGAATCGAGCTTTTGGAGGTGGATGGATGGGTGAGCGGAGATAATAAAAAAAAAACATTTTAAAATAAATATACAAGTTTCAAGTGGGTGATACAAATACAAAAAAGGACAAATGTGCCAAAAATCCCTCATATTTACATTTTTTGAGCTCAAGGACAAGCACCTTTTGCAATCAAACATAAGTACAAATGTGCCTATGAATGTCTCTAAAACCCAAGGTACCCTATATATGAAAGTTCCTAAAACCCTAGGGTACCCTATCAATGTGCCTAAAGCACTAAAATCCTATAATAGGAAAGTGTACCCTAAAATCCTATGAAAGTGGCTAAACATGTTTTGGCATTACGGCTAAAAAACTCAAAAAGTTGAAGGATCTCCACTGAAAACTATTTTATTAGCATCCTTCCCCTAAATGAAAACTATTTTACCGTCCTTATGGCTAATTTTCCCTAAAAAAAAACTTTTTTGATGCTATCCAGAAGTTTTACCAAATCACTACTTCAATTTCATTTTATATGTATCTCCAAATTAGTTAAGAGTTAAACTATGCTTGCTTTAATCCTGGACTTAAACAGGTCGAAATTGACCAAAATCCAATAAAAAACAATATACACTACAAATCACCACTATCATTGACCAGCTCAAACAGCCAAAAGTTGTTAATGAACTACTCCCTCCGTCGCAAAATGATGTCCCGTGTGAAAAGACGTGCAACTCTTAGATAAAAATTAAATTGCTACTGTACATGATTTTTCAAGTTTTGTTCTCACCAAATTAAAAAACTAACCATTTCTTCGCACCAAATTAAACATCTGGATTAGTTCTTTAATTTGGTGAGAAAAAACTTAGAAAATTATGAACGGAAATACCTTTTTTCTTATCCGGAAAATCCCCAGTCTCTTCGTAGGGCTATCGAAATGGGACGGAGGGAGTATATAGGATCAACAAGCTCAATTGGCCAGAGTCATTGCAGTAGGAGTTCAAGGGTTCGCTTCTTTCTTCCTGTGCGAAGCTTTGTCTCTTTATTTACAGTGCTTGTAAGAGATATTGTTGGATTTTCTCATTATACAGACTGATGTTATTGTTATGAATTTACCGGTAATGATCAAGAAAAGAACAATACAGAAACACATACACTTGCAGCAGCAAAATCGGCACCGAATCGGAGAAAAGTGACAGCGGGATAGGACAACCCGCGAGAGAACTAAGCCCCGCAGGTATGACCGGCAAGAGAACTTACACCGGGAAAGTGGTGGTTCGCCGGAGATTGTTACCGGTGGCGGTGCTGGGGCTGTGTGGCCGATGGCGAAAGAGGAGGAACTAGCATTTGTGTAGAGGGTGATTTCGTCCAAATAATTGGGGATTTTGGGCAGAGTCTACCGGCCCGTTTTGGTGTTCCACTAATATATTAATTTTTTAAAAATATGTACTTATTTTTTAAATTAAAAATAATATATGTATAAAAAAATTAGCGAATAGTCTGTGCCTACGCACTACCCATCCTAATTGTGAAAATTGATTCATTACTATATAGTACTATTTATTCCACTTTGACACAAAAGGGAATTACTTGAGAGAGGGAGAGAGAGAGGTGTTTTGAAATTAAAATAAACGTTTTTGGGAAAATTATTAAAGGAGGAGAGGAGACATGGCAATTTGTGTAAATATGACTGAAAAGCGTGGACATCTTGATGGGAGGAGAACAATGAACCTGAACAATTTAAGCCAATTAGTTTTTTTTGTTCTTGTAAAACGAAAAATAAATAAAAACTTTGGCTTAATGAGGCCTTAACAATTTAAGCCGATTAATTTTTTTTTTCTTTTGTCTCGACAAAATGAATCTAAGAAATTAAAAAACATAAACCAAACTAAAAATTTTAAATATAAGGATAAATATAATTCAACAAGCCATTTTGGATTATTTTTGTCTCAAGTGAACTTGAGACTTTTATCAAAATTTATATTTTTTAGATTTTTCTTGTCAGAACGAACTAATAATTCACAAAAGAATCGATGCAAAACTAAAATGCAAAATAATTAGTAGTAAAATAAAGATAAAAAATTTATTCCAAATGAATTATTTCGGCCAAAACGACCCATATGCATCATCTAGTAATGTGCACCATACCCTATGCGCCCAACTTCCTTATAAATTCACTTTTTACTAAATTTATTCTTAAATATTGTCAAGTTACAAGCAATACAAGTACTAAAATACCAATTTTAGAATGTATTTATAAAAGAGTGAAATTTAAAGTCATTTCCTTATAATATACAGGTCCTCAAAAAAAAAAAAAAATACTAAGGTTGTTTTAGTAAGTCTCCCTGCCAAAGCAGGTATAAAAGCCACAATCGCAAAAATCATAATCTTACAAACAAATTATGGGGCATTTTGGATTCTCAATTTTTTTTATTCTTCTGCTTGTCATATTTAAACAAATCACGTAGATATTACGAACTATTTACGTATTATTTATATGCCTTTACAATTCGCTTTTTACATGTATTGAATATTAATCTTGTTCATTTCGTGTTATGTGTTATATTCAAACAATATCGCTTTCAGATTTTATAAAAAGTACTAGTATATACTATCCATGGGCATATTTCAATAGCCAATTTTTTAATTTTTTTTATTTTATAGCCAATACTTTCAACATCATAATAAAAAATAAAATACAATCATAATCTATATATCAGATTATCCATCAAATACTACTGCATTATCTTTAACATGTTTTATTTACTGAGTTTTACCTATTCTAAATTTTTTCATAACTATCCTATTTGACTAGTCGAACTGGACAAGTATTTTGCTACATCTGCAACTTAAAAGACGACCAAAATTTTGCAGCGCCATTGTCAACTTTATGATCTTGTAATTTGCCCTTGCCCTCTTTATCTGGGAAATAAATAAAGGACAAACCTTGTTTCTCTTTCATTTTTGATGGAAAAACCTCCAAATTTACAATTGATCACGGTAACAATCTCAAGCCGCAAGTAGGCCTATCAATGGACCGATGAGATCCGAATCCGAAACAGCTCCAATCTGCATTTGGTATATCCGATCTGAGTGATCCAAATCCAATGAATGAGAATCTGAGTCCGAATCCAAACTTGGTATATCCGATCTGAATGATCCAAATCCAATTAATGAGAATTTGAGTCTGAATCCAAACTTGGTATATCCGATCTGAATGATCCAAATCAGATAAATGAGAAAGAACCAGCTATGTTGTACAAAACCACTACAACGCGAACAAAGCAAAACCACTGCTCTTAACTCAATGGGTCCTCGATTTTGTTCGCCGGAGTTTGATCTACCGCTGAGAAAAGTGTATTCGAAAAGGCATATAGATAACATATTCCTAAGGTTCAAAAACCAAAGGGAGAAGGTGAATGCTTAATTTGACTTGTTCATATTCCTCATCAAGATGCTGTTCTTTAAAAGCAAAAGATTTACTGTAATTTACAAACCTCATCTATACAGAAGATGATATAACAAGAGCAAGATTGCTCATGCGACTGAAAATTGGATGCAAACGGTCTCATCTGGTGATCCAAACCATGCATTTTACAAGCCTCAATGCGCACATCATCCATGCAGACGAGTCATTTTTTTCACAAAATAAATAGGCCGTCCATCTTGGATCCCTGGTGGGATGGGTGGATGGAATGCGAAACCCGATCAAAATGTATTGCATTCCCCTCATCTCACGCCATGGATGAATTTGTCCATTTGAACCGCCGCTGAAACATCAAAATGACGAACTATTTGTGAGATATCCAGGATGTGAAATAGTGATATGGGTGGCAGAATATTATTCGCACATACTTATAAACAATCTTAGTCTTTTAACGTCTAAGAAGTAGCTGCCTTTTTGTTTCAGTTTAGTTTCTTACAATATCTTCAGAAAAACAAATAAACAAAAATTGATATCAAACGCAAATTTCCTCCCAAGTGACCAAACTTTGCCCATCGGAAAAGTTGCTCCATTGCAGGATGCAAGTCCCGGGTTCAACTTGCAAGTCATACCAAGTTACCAACACCACCGCGAATATTCACAATTGCACCGTGGAATAGGCATGGAATCATACATATCTCATACTCAGAAAATACAGGGGCTGCACAAACAATGTCGTTGCATGGGAATGGGATCTGCTAAGCTGGGCCAAAGAAAGACTTCCGGGTATCACTAAAGTGAATTGGTTTTGAGAGCATTCCGCCAGTTTTTAGCGACTTTCACTTTCAACCCGATTCACCGACATGTTCATATATATGGAGTTATGGTATACTGTGTATATGAGTTATTTTCTTATGGAAAGATAATACACCACCACCACACCACTACTACTCCTACTACTACAAGTAGTTAACAACAATACAAGATCTTGGGTTCTTATGCAATTCGTTTAAACCATAACCACTACTAGGTGCAGGGCAACTTTCATACAACGGGATTTGTGGCCCTCCTTCAGTCCCTCCTTTGTCACCATTTGACTTCTTCCAAATTGGTGAAAATAGAAAGAACATGTAATATTTTGTACCCGTATTAGGTGTAGAGGGGTTGTTGCCGTAATATGTTTATGCTTCTTGTCAACTAGGTGTTTTCTATTCGTTTTATGGTTTGGAGCGGCAAATGATTGTCGTCTGGTTGGGTGCCAACCTCTCGTTGGAATGCTTCCATTTGTTGTGATGCTTTTTGCTCCTTTCCTTTTGAACTTTTTAATTTCTTCAAAGATCAACAGTATTATCTTTTTCGCCGTTCCAAAAAATAAAAGAAAAAGAACATGTAATATGACCTGTAGACCTTCCATTTCAAATTATCTAACCACTGATCATTTTCAAACCAAAAAAAGACATCATTCCAGAACTCTGAATGAATTTTCTGTATAACAATTCCTGATTCAGTCATTTACCTCTGTCATGGGCAGTCCATTGTTGCATATCGTGACATGCTATCCAATCTTATTTGAGAAGCAGCCTGTGCGTCGCCTTTTTCTTGTAGCGGAGCTCACTGGTTTCTCTTAATCTGTCAATCTCAGAGAACAAGTCTATTTGACCAAATCTGGCCTGCTCATAAAAATATCATAAGGATAACCATTCAGTTCTCTGCCGGCACTAAAATCAAAAGTAAACAATGAAGCATAAGAAAAACTCTTATGTTTTTAACTGCATAATGCAGTTTCCATATGAGCCATCAAAAAGATTCAGAAAGACTTCATCCTAAGAAAAATATCATTCCAAACACTTTGGATCTATATAATGCCTGTGAAAATTATTAAAAGGATTTAAACAATACAAGATTAGGAAAGACAAAGTGGAAACTTTATATCCATCTCAAAACTAATTGGCAAAGAGTGAAGAGGTCCCAAATGTCATTAAGTGATCTCCCATTCCATGCCTAAGCAATGTGGGACAACTACTATAACAAAAACAATCACATATTTCAGGGATTAACTTGGAGGATTTTTGGACTCCCAAGGAAAAAAGGAGAATTGGCCTATGTACAAGGGGGACAAATTGGAATTTACCAAAACTAAATAAACAAGAAAACATGGCTTTAGCAAAGAGCAACTACATACTGTTTCGATAGAGGGATTTGATGAGAAAAGAAAGAACTAGGTTTTTTCCCAAAATCTCACTATTTTTTGGTGAGTATCATTCATTCACAAATAGATAAGATTCTCATAATTCTTTCTTTTCCCACCATATCCTTCCATCCAAATGGGCAATTAGGTACATGCCTTCTTGGCATGTTGATTCCGCAGAGGTAGATGTGAAACATACATTGAGATCAATACCAGAATTTTCATGGCCCGTGACTTCCTTGGAAAATGGCGTTCCACGATCAGACCATGCATTCAATACCCCCTCATAGTTCAATTTCAATTGCAACCTGGGCCGAGAATTTCCTTTTCGCAATTGTGAACTCTTTTCCACTAGTTTCAGAATCTTGCTTTTCTTCTTTTCTGAGGTTCCTGTGCTGAATTTAGGAGAGACGTCAAGGATATTTACAAGGGGAAATCTCCACCACTCTTCTTCATCAACATGCTTCAATGCTCTAATTTTCCTTCTCATCCAAACACCAAAGTCGAAATTCCTACCAAATCCCAACCAAACCGGATGACAATTCCAAGCAAGTATCTGGCGACTACAACTAGCAACCCTAGCCTCTTCAACTGAAGCATTGTTCGCACTTAGATTGCCCATGATACTGTCAACACCATCTTCAACTTCCTCAGCTAGTATCGATACCGCATCAAACTCCTCTTGGTAACCATCACCCAACTTCAAGGAATCCACCAGCAAATCATTTTCCACCAGGCTATCGCAAGGCTTTCCACAATTCAGAACTTTTGGCTCAATTCGGAAACTTGGTTTCTCTTGGTTTGGTTGGTGGAGTAAGGAACCAAAATCGTCGATAACTTGAAAAGGTAGGAGCAATTGCGAGGGTTCATTGAAGAAATTGTCATTTGGCTTGGTGAATTTGCAAGGCTTTGTGAGGTGTTTGGTAGGAAAAATGTTTGGGCAAGCTGTGGACAGAAGTGTTGCTGCTTCATTGTAGGCTTGGTTCAGTCGTTTTCGAGGAGTCCGAGGTTTTCGGGTTGAGATCGCAAGTCTGGAATTGCTGGACTCTGAGAGAGTTGATGAAGGAGAAGATGAATTTAAGGTACAACTTGTAGTTGATGGAGATCTCAAAAAATCGAGGTCAAAACTACAAGTACGGCTGCCTCCGGTTAAACAAGAAGACATGTTTGCAGATTACTTCAAATAAAATATGAAGAGATCTAATACAAGGTACAATAATTGAAAACCTTGGACAAAGATGGAAAAGTTGAAGTCCTAATGGAGATTCAAGACAGAATAAGCCAAGAGAAGAGAAATAGAAATCAAGCACAGATGTAACATAGAATACAACAACTAGGATTTCAAAACCACTTGGTGAACCCTCAAACTGGATGGAACCCCCATATACAGAATCTTAAAGTAGCTGAAATAGTAAACAAAAACAACAACAACAACAACAAAAAATGCTAAATCAACTCAAGATAGAATGGAAAAAACATGCAAAATCAAGGAACAGAAGCTAAATCACGGATAGAAATCAAGCATCGAGTTAAGGAAGACATACGAAATTCAAGTAACAGGACCAAAGAAAAGCAATACCATGTGGAATCATCAACTTTGAATTGAAAGAACACACAATGAAACCATTCACTCTGAAATTTGAAGAAACAGGTGAAGTGGTAGACCAATTGTATCAAAATTGGTGAAAACTCCAGCTACCCTAAACCCCAAACCCTACTTGCCAAGAAAATGCTAAAAAAGACTGAGGTTGTGGGATTGCAGTTCCACAGGCATAAACCCTAAACCCTACACAAGTCAAGTAATACTATTAAAAGCCAAAGGTGCTTTCTTTAAAAGGGAAAAATCCAAACACAAAACCCTAGACAACTCATGTTGAACTCATCGAAAAAGAGAAAGTCAATGCTTTTATTGGAGCATCAAACTAGGAATCCATCTTCATGAAAAACCCAGAACGGATGCTAAAACCCCAGTACCTATTTCGTTCTAAATGAGGAAAATTGCTGTGTGTAGGTGTAAATATACACTCTGATGAAGTACAATGGAAACAGAGTACCTTAAAAAAAAAAAAAAAAACCTAGAAAAACTCCCCGAATGTCATGAAATGAATCCACATAATCCGAAATTCAACCCATTAGGAGACGGGTTTTGGACCAAAAGGAATAAGAAGTATATTAGAATCGAAAACTTATCCGGTAAAGGAAATTAAAGCCTCCAATAGGAACGGATAGCAGAGTCCAGCGTGGGTGCAGAGCGAGGCAGAGAGACAAGAGGACTGTTTTTGTGCAGAGAGAGTCACGAGACCAAGGAGGTGAACAGAGCAAAATCATTCGGATTTATGTCAAAACTGAAAACTCTCTCTCTCTCTCTCTCTCTCTCTCTCGTAATTGTAGACAGTGCTAAAACAGAGGGGCATTGACATTATTGAGGAAGTGGAGATGACAACAGAGAGCGACAATTGCAAGGCGTATAATCCAATGGGAAAATTTCTGAAACACTCCCTAATTTTGATCTCAATGTCTAATGGACCCTCCAACTTTTGAAAACATCAATTTATACCTAAATCACTGTTTCGTTATTCAAGTGAACCCCTGCCATCTAAATTTGTTAAATTGGTGACAGAATTTGGTAATTTGGACAAATGGTTCGGTTAAACTTGCTGGTAGGATACGTTTGCAGCTCGCTTGCTCGCGCTCTCTCTTTCCAATTGAACTTGGCAGCACTTCCCTTTAACTCCATTGAGAGAGTAGCTTACAATACTCCGGCTTTCATGCTATATATGCTCAGGGCCAGTCTTAGGATGAGCCCAACAAGCTCTCGAACTTGGGCAACTCCCACCAGAGGGCAATCCAAAAAAAATTTTAACCACCAAACATGTAATAAATATTTAAGTTAGCGCTACAAGAACAGTTAGTTTAGTTGGCCTAGTGGAGAAGTTGTTGCTTTTCAAATCACATGCCCAGGTTCGAGTGCTGTCCATAGAATAAAGCCTCAAATTCGATTTGTCCTTTTTCGTCCCCTCGAACACGGCCCGGCCCCACCCCCCTTCCATAGAACAATTTTTTTTTTTATTTTTAAAATTGCTTAAGGCCCTTCCACTATTACTTTTTGTCGTTTTATTTTTTCATGTAAGTACTTATATGAAAAATAAATTATTTTAGTTAGTACAACACACCCTAAGGGTTTATTTGGTAAATTAACTTTGTTGTAATATATATATATATATATATATATATATATATATATATTGTTTTGGTCGAACTATTTTACTTTCATAGTTCTTTTGATTACAATAACTGATATTGACGATAACATGTCTATATTGGTAAATATTACTCGGGAATTTTGAAGTCATATAGTAGGCTTTTTTGCTAAAATGAATTTGTAAAAATAGTTACTTAGGCCAAGAGTAGTTTTTTAGTTGAAGTCACATAAAAAATTTACCTTCATGACTATTATGTTACACAAAAAATTAAATGGATTGGCTATGATCTTAATTGAAAATGAGTACGTGGATAAACTAAAGTACGATAACTAAATTGAAGATTTTACTTTAACAAAAGCAAGGAGAAATTATTTTCTTCAAACTGGATCATGGTAATTATAAAGCAATATAACTAGAGTTATATTTTGATTTTAATTTTTTAATTAATGTAATTCAAGCTAAAAGAACAATATTGTAATGTTGATTTTTATTTTATTTTTATGTCATTCTATTTTTTTTATGACTTAATATTATGTGAACAACTAAGTTTAAAGTCGGATTTGGACAACCCAAATATCAGGGCCCGCACCATATATGCTTGTAGCTTCCCTCTTTGCCAATTCCTTTTTTTTTTTCACGTCCATTTGGGTCTTTTGATGAGCTTGACAGAGATCCATGCCATATGATTTGTTCTATCTGTTTTCAGCACTGGGATCATTCATTGCACAAATATTGTGTGGTGGACTTGGGAAGTTATGATGATGATGCTGAGTGTGTAATCAGGGATATACGAAAATATAACAAAATTATTTTAGTTTCGAGTGGGGCCAGATGCCCCCCTTTCCCTCCGTCCCTGTGTGTAATTCATGGTTGATCGGTTTTACTCGAAATCACATAAATGTGCGTAAGTGAATGCGTGCATGAAAGCTTTTTTTAAAAAATATTCGAAACTAATAGTAATAAAATTTTCAAGAGATGATTGAGAGCGAGAGCTAGAATGAGAATGAAGAGTGAGAGCAAGGGTCTTCTTGAAAGGATTTTGTGATGAGGTTTTATGTTTTATTACTGTAGGATCCGCAAAGAAGGCAAGGCTCCTTCTGGTCTTTTAATTTCCCCAGGGAACGATATTAGTAAGGTTTTACTATTTATTTTTTCAAAATTTTTAATTGTAAATGATACTCCTCGTGTTTATGTCTATAATCTACTATATTTATATTTATTGTAATACTCCGTCCCACATCGGAAGTCTACACGGATGATTTTGGACAGATAACAAATCTTGTGAGCTACTACTAATAGATTTTGATTCATGTGGATCAAAATCAAGCTATTAGGCTAGTGATTTGCTTCGGGCGTTGCACTTGCGTTTTTTAAAACATGACCCGATAAGCCATTCTTCAGAGTAGGACGCATAGTAAGTTTCGTGCCTTACTTCATCCATCATCCCGGTTGATGTATAAAGGTAATTAAGCAGAATCAGACGGTTAAGATGGTAAAATCACTCCCAATTAGATTTGATTCTCCTGCATAGAGAAGTAGAGGATAAAAGCAGCATAACTGATGGAAATTACTCTCCAAATTCAAAGTGGGTTGTGTGTGTCTCTCTGCTTTCTCTCTCTCATGGAGTGGCAACCGCGGCTGTGTTACACAAAATCGTACCAATGTAATTACGGATAAAACGCTGTTGAATAACTCTAATAATCTAAAATTAAACCTCCTAATTTAGGTCAATAATATTTTCATTTTGTGTTGAAAAAATAAGTTTACAATAAAAGTACTTAAAGTGATGATAAAAATACTAGGCCATTGAAATCCATTACATGCATCATATCCAGAATATTTATACCTCTCAATTTGGGTATTTGGTTTTTTATGTGGCTTGGACCAAATCCAAGCGGGGTTAATAAGTTTTCTATGTTTAGTCCATTGTTCATCCTCGTAGCTTGCTAATCCGGTAGCTAGCAACTTGGCTAACGGATTAGACCTGAGCTTTCTTTTGGATTTGGTTTTTGATGCAGGAAAGATTTCTTTTTCGTTTTTCCCCTCTTTTGTTATTCACAATACTGAATGACGAGATAGTGAGATGGCGGTGGTCTTCGGCAGCGGTGTTGTCTCTGTCCTAGTCTTTGGCTCGTGTTTCTCTTGCCAATTTTTGGAGCCAATTTGTTGTGCTTCACGGCGGTTACACATCAGGGGGTCCGATCTAGGTTCCAGCTCAGGTATGGCTTCGATCCTTCGTCTTCTTCGTCTTAGATTCGCTTTTCTCGACCCCCTTCCTTGGCCGTTCTTGCTTTCGTTCTCTCGGCCATTAGCCGACCTGCTGTTCCTGGTCAGAGATACTATTGGGTTCTCTGATTTTCGCCTAACGGTTAGGGTCCTTTCAGGTTCAGTGGAGCGGTCGGCGTTGGCTCCCACCGTGGCCGTTGTTGGGTGGCCGGGTACTCACCTAACGGCTTCATGCAGCTTTTGCGACAGATTGGGCTTGTTCTGGGTTCAGATTTCTCTGTTGTTGGTGGCCTGTGGTGGCTTGGTGGCTGTCGGTGGTGAAATCTGACGGTGGTGGTGGCTCTATCTAAGGAGGGGGGTGGCGGCCCTTGGGGTTAGGTTTTGGGTTGGGCTTTCATTGTTGTGTCTGGGCTTTTTAGCCTTTTGAATTTGGAAAAATGACGGCCAATGACATGTTTTGATAATTAATACCTGCCTCCTGGTATTAATTATCAAAATACGTCCTAGACCGTCATTTTCCCTTTGAATTTTGTGTTGTTTATTGTATATCTGGACACTTTAGGCCGTTAGGTGTTGCATTGGGCTTTGTCTCCTTATTTTGTTTCCAACTTTTGGTTGGAAATTTTCCCCTCCCATGGAAAATGCTATTTTGCCGTTTAAAAAACAAATCATTCAAACATCATCCAGAAGAGGCAGATACAGAGCAAAACAAACTAACAACAGATATTACCTCTTCTATTTTTCCTGCAATATCATATCCGACAGACATTGAGCAGGATTTTTTTTCCTAATAGCAGGACATTGAGTGTGGTTTGATCTCTCACATTAAGTGACTGTGAGGGTGAACGGTACCCTCTGCATCAATGATGAGAGTGAGAGTGAACATATATTGCTCTCGTAGGACATGGGAGTAATACGGGCATAACCAAGTAAAACACTTGGATCCTTTACATTCGATGGTATTTGAAAGAAAAGAAACTTATCAGCTAGAAAATAAACATTTCCATCATTTCACAGCAAGATAAAATTCTCAGATTTTTCGATAATCCCACTTGATATCAATTTTTGAGTCCATATCTGACTTGTTTACAACAAAATATCTAGGAATACTAAATGCTATACAGTCCAAATGTTTGTTGTCTATACGCTATGCAATCAAAATGATTGATCCAGACGTGTCCCGTACACTGGTACACATATCTAACTTTTGGATAATATACTCCTTTGTCACACTACCGTTGGTTCCCGAGCCTTCTCTGTTTTATGACCTCATATGTTTGTTCAAGCTTTTGTGCATGGAAACGCAACACTTTATCTATTTCCATCTCTGACAGAAGATCTAACCCAAAACCAGAGAAATGAGCGCTAATTGACCTCTCCTCCATTAGTTTGTCCTGAACAAACAACACCAGGTCATCACAATAGAAGGATTTTGAAACAATCATAAGTCAATAAAAGTTAAAACAGAAGCAAGAGCGACATGATAAAGTGGACTAGCAAAGAAAGAAGAATAATCCTTCACAAGAGTGTTTTTTTGTAAAATTGTTGTATATTTTTCACAATACTTTCTGTCCATGCTATTATGTGGTAAGAGTGATCTTGAGAAAGTTAATGTTTTCCCTATCTACTTGGACTGAAATTCATTTGGTGGGCTATTTGTTTCCATGTAGACAATGTCATTGTAAAACATCATCAAGAAGGGGTAGATTCAGAGCAAAAACAAACTAACAGCAGGTATGAACTCTTTTATTTTTCCGCAATACCATGTCTGATGGAAATGAGAAGGAAAAGGATGTAGGACATTGAATGTGCTTTGATCACTCTCATTGAGGGTGAACAATACCCTATGCACCAATGAGAGAATAAATATCGCTTTTGTAAGACATGTGACTCATACCAAATTTAAACGCTAGGATCCTTTACAGTTCATGGTATTTGAGAAACTTAGCAGATATTTACCACAAGTAAACCATAAACAGTTGTTTGGAAACTTCTATGGAAGAACAAAAGTAAAGAAAAGTGTCGACATCTCATTGAAATATATAATTCTGGAGCTGCAAGTAGCAAAAAATAATATAGTGGTGAAGATTTGTTCTTGGAAGAAGTAGCGTGGTGGTGGGGGTAAAGCCTCTAAAAAGTGGGGTGTGTTTCCTTTAGTTTTAATGGTGACAATTTGTTCTTGGAATATTAGGGGTGTGTTTCTCTTTTATTGGTGTTCATTGTATTGATCTTCTTGGTCTTGTGGATCCAAGATCAGAGATGATTTCCTCATTCCCACTACTCAGAAGTGTCTTCCTAGAGGTTGGCAGTATGTTCATAACGTAGGTTCTAATGTTGTTGCCAGGATTGTTCTAACTTGGAATCCTCAGTTCTTGGTTGGCCAAGAAGGAGAAATAGGGTGATTCATGAGGTCGAAAAAGGCATTCCATCAGTGTTCTAAAATAAGAAATTAATCAGCGATTAATCGCCGATTAATGGTTGGCGGGGCCTATCCAATTAGGTCCGACTAACGATTAATCGCCGATTAATCCAATTAATCGCTCGAAGGTGGCCGACCGCCCAACTAGCGCCTAGCGACTTTTAGGACATTGATTCCTAGTACTTTGGTCCCCAATTCTGCCCACAAGGATTCTGTGCTATGGACTTTTGCACCCTAGTGGCAAGTTTTCTATTTAGGGTTTAGACATCCTCAACCTGAAGTTTTATGGTGGAAAGCTGTGTGGTTTAAAATTAAGGAATGTACCTTAATTGCTTTGAAAGGTGCCAAAGTGGGAAAGAAGAGGAAGCGAGTTTGGAGTTTGATTCGTCTTTGTTTGATGTGGATCATATGGCGGGAAAGAAATTCTAGATGCTTCGAAGGGGTCGAAAAATCGTTGCTTAGTATCAAAAGTTTTTTGGTTAATAGCTTGTATAGTTGGGACAAGAGAGATTGTAATCCCTCTCTTGACCAATTCTTAGATTGGTTTGAGCTTTTCCTTTCGCATGAAAGTGTATAGGGCCTTTTGGTCATGTGGCCTCTTTTTGTATAAGGGCGGCATTCCATTAATGCCTTCTTTCTAATATATTTATTTACTTATCCAAAAAAAAAAAAAAAGGGATGTGCCCAAGGATTGCCCTCTTTATATGTATGTTGCTTCTGTTCTTGCATCCTTTATGCAATATTACCATCAAGAACAAAAAACAAAATATTAAACAGCAGTGTGGATGATTAACACTAACAATAATAATAGGTATGACAATACTAGAATTGAGGGGAGTTCAAACCTGGCAGAAAATTTGATTTTTTGCCACCACACTATTTTCTATTTCAAGATGAGTAATCCTCCCATCCTTTTTCGCCTTCTCCCCCACAAGTTGCCAAACTTCTCCATTCAATTGCCTGATCTGCTCCACAAGTGATTGCCAATCACCATGTAGATTCTCCATACCCCTAGCATAGGGTGTGAATTCCTCGCTAAATCTTATCTTTGCCAACTCAGCACTCCTTTGTGTTTTAGCAAGAACTGTCTATATTTAAATAATCAAAAAGTAACCTTAACCTCAGAAATGCAGGGGGGAAAATCAAAATGAGAATGCATAATGAATATAAAGATAAGTAACAACACAAGCAAATATACTAGGTGGAAAATTTGCATTGTTTCGATATGTTCTCTTTTTGTGGTTGAATATGTACTAAATTAGCAATCAATCACATCCATAACTAATCTTCTATGAACTAGGATTTTTTGAAATTGGAATTGTTATCAATACGCAGTTATCGCATCCGTAACAAATCTGCTATAAAGTATGATTATTAGTAACTAATCTCCTATAAAGTAGGATTCCTTGAATTGAAGTTCAAAACTGGAAAGCAGAAATTTTAATCCCTCTCTATGAAATGTTTTAAGCCGACACCATACAAAGGAGAGTGCATTGTCATCTGCTCCCTTAGTTCGTTTTGAAGAAACATCGAGTTGTCAGGATGAATTAAGCAAATTTGAAAGATTTTGAAACCATCATAAGTCAATAAAAGTTAACAGAAGAATGAGCAGCATGATAAAGTGGATTAGCAAAGAAAGAAGAATAATCCTTCATAAGAGTAATTATTGTAATTTTTTTTTGCACATTTATCATGGAGTAATACTTTCTATCCATGCTACTCACTGGCAAGCAAGAGTGATCTTCAGAAAGTAAACATCTTCCCCAAGTGGTAGGACTGAATTCAGTTCATTTTGTGGGATGTTTGTTTCCCATGTAAACAATGTCATCATTCAAACATCATCCAGAAGAGGCAGATATAGAGCAAAAACAAACTAACAGCAGATATTACCTCTTCTATTTTTCTTGCAATACCATGTCCAACGGACATGAGATGGATAGCGATGTAGGACCAAGATTGACTTTAGAGGTGGTCGTTTAAAAGAATAGACAAGTTATATGTTCTCGAAAATTGATATCAAGTGGGATTATAGAAAAATCTGAAAATTTTATCTTGCATTCATGTAAAAGGATGGAAATATTTATTTTTTAGCTCGTAAGTTTCTTTTCTTCAAATACATAGAATGTAAAAGGATGCAATCGTTTTAATTGGGGATGGCCGTATGAGTCACATGTCCTATGAGATGAATATTTGTTCACCCTCACTCATTGGGGCAAAATGTACTGTTCATCCTCACAGTCACTTAATGAGAGTGATCAAACCACACTCAATGTTGTGCTGTTGAATAAAAAATCCCACTCAATGTCCTACATAATTATCCATCTCATGTTCGTCACATGTTATTAGGGGAAAAATAAAAGAGGTAATATTTACTGTTTGTTTTTGCTCTGTAGCTGCCTCTTTTGGATAATAAACATTGACTTGTTTACATGGAAAACAAACAACCCATGCACTTGCTAGTAAGTCAAGTCAACTGAATGAAACAGAAAAGAAACTGAAATATCTAGTGGACGAGGTTGCCAATCTTGAGAGGAAATTGGAAATTAGCCAGAAGCTCCTTGACGAATCTCAGATACTAAACCAGTTGTACTGAATAAATGCTCTTGTAAATTTGATTTATCTTGAAATTTGCATGACTAGCAATGTAATGTTTTTATTGAGAATTGTTCCGCTCTTTTCTTTGCTTTCCAACTCATCTCCTTTCATGCTTAGAATCTTCTAATGAAGCCATTCCAAGCTTGGATAATGGAGGATTGTGCCGTCCTGCCTTAGGTAGCTAAAGCCCATTAGATCCTTGTGACATGATTCTGATTATGAAAATCGGTGGCAAACAGCCGATGTGGTAGTTAAGATGAGTGATAGGGTTACGGTAGAGGGTAACACAAAGGGGAGGGGTTGACCAAGATTGACTTTACAGGTGGTCGTTCAGAAGAATGGACGAGTCAAATATGTCCTGAAAATTGATATCAAGAGGGATTGTAGAAAAATCCGAAAATTTTATCTTGCATTCACGTGAAGGATGGAAATGTTTATTTTCTAGCTGGTAATGTTCTTTTCTTCAAATACCATAGAATGTAAAGGATCCAAGAATTTTAATTGGGTATGGTCGTATGGGTCACATGTCCTACCAGAACAATATTTGTTCACCCTTACTTATTGGTGCAGGGGTACTGTTCACCCTCACTTAATGAGATGAGAGTAATCAAACTAAACTCAATGTTGTGCTGTTGAAAAAAAAAATCCAACTTAATGTCCTACATCGTTATCCATCTCATGTCTGTCGGACAAGGTATTGCGGGAAAAATAAAAGAGGTAACATCTGATGTTAGTTTGTATTTGCTCTGTTTCTTCCTCTTTTGGATGATATTGTTTACATGGGAAACAAACAACTCATGAGCTGGAATTGCAGATTGCACTTGCAGGTAAGTCAAGTCAACTGAGTGAAACAGAAAAGAAGCTGAAAGATCTAGTGGACAAGGTTGCCAAGCTTCAAAGGGAGTTGGAATTTAGCCGGGAGCTCCTTGATGAATCTTAGGTATCAAAGCAGTTGTACTGAATAAATGCTATTGTAAATTTGATTTATCTTGAAAATTGCATGACTAGTAATGTAGTGTTTCTATTGAGAATTGTTCTGTTCTGTTCTTTATTTTCTTTCCAACTCATCTCCTTCCATCAATCCCAAGCCTGGATTACTGCCTTAGGTAGCTAAACCTCGTTAGATCCTTATGACATGATTCTGAATCAGAATCATGTCATAACGATCTAATGGGCTTTAGCTACCTAAGGCAATAAGGTAGAATCTTCTTTTATCCATGCTTGGACTGCGTGTGCAAAAGATTCTAAGCATGAAAGTGGATGAGTTGGAAAGAAAAGGAAAGAACAATTCTCAATAAAAACATTACATTACTAGTCATGCAATTTTCATGATAAATCAAATTTACAATAGCATTTATTCAATACAACTGCTTTGATACCTGAGATTCGTCAAGGAGCTCCCGGCTAATTTCCAACTCCCTCTAAAGCTTGGCAACCTCGTCCATTAGATCTTTCAGCTTCTTTTTTGTTTCAAGTTGACTTGACTTACCTGCAAGTGCAATCTGCAGTTCCAGCACATGGGTTGTTTGTTTCCCATGTAAACAATGTCATCATTCAAACATCATCCAGAAGAGGAAGATACAAATAAAAAAAATAGCAGTTATGACCTCTTTTATTTTTCTCGCAATATCATGTCTGACGGACATGAGATGGATAACGATGTAGGACATTGAGTGGGATTTTATTTCAACAGCACGACATTGAGTGTCGTTTAATTACTCTCATTAAGCAAGGGTGAACAGTGCCTTATGCACTAATGAGTGTGAGGCTGAACAAATATTGTTCTTGTAGGACATGTGCCTCATACGGCCATACCCAATTAAAATGCTGGGATTCTTTACATTCTATGGTATTTGAAGAAAAGAAACTTGCTACAAAATAAACATTTCCATCCTTTCACATGAATGCAAGATAAAATTTTCAGATTTTTCTATAATCCCACTTGATATCAATTTTCGAGTACATATCTGACTTGTTCATCCTTTCGAATGATCATCTATAAAGTCAATCTTAGTCAACCCCTCCCCTTGGTGTTACCCTCTATTGTAACCCTATCACTCATCTTAGCTAGCACATCAGCTGTTTGCAACAGATTTTCATAATCAGAAACATGTCATATGGATCTAATGGGCTTTAGCTACCTAAGGCAGTAAGGCACAATTCTCCTTTCTCTTTTATCTAGGCTTGGAACAAGCTGTGCAAAGGATTCTAAGCATGAACGGGGATGAATCAGAAAGAAAAGAAAAGAGCAGAACAATTCTCAATAGCAACATTATATTACAAGTCATGCAATTTTCAAGATAAATCAAATTTACAAGAACATTTATTTAATACAACTGCTTTAATACCTGAAATTCATCAAGGAGCTTCCGTCTAATTTCTAACTCCCTCTCATCCTTTTTCGCATTCTTTCCAAGTTGCAAAACTTCTCATTTGAATTGTCTGATCTCTTTCGCAAGTGATTGCCGATCACCATTTAGATTCTCGATAATGCCAGCAAAGGATTTCAATTTCTAGTCGAATTTTTCCTTTGCAACCTCAACATTGCTTTGCGTTTCTGCAAGAAGTGGGTACATTTGAATAAGGAAAAAGTAGATGCAGGAGGAAAACAAAAATGAGTGCATATTGTTTATAAAAGACAACTAACAATGCAAGTGCATATACTATGCAGCAATTTTGCAATGTTTTGATGTGTTCTGTTTCTGTGATAACATATTTTCTAAATCTGCAATCAATCACAACCATAACTAATCTCCTACAAAGTAGGATTCTTTGAAATTGGAATTGTTTTCGACATACAATTAATCACATCCGTAACAAATCTTCTATGAAATACGATTTTTATTCATAACTAATCTCCTATGAAGTAGGATTCATTGAAATTGAAGTTGAAAACTGGAAAACAGAAATTTGAAACCTCATAAAGAAAAGCAGTAGATAGCCTAGCTCTTTCTGTAACCACATCATCCTATTCAGTCCGTTTTTCTACCTGGATGTGCTCAATACGGCTATCACGATCAATTATGCGATGGCCACCAGTCAAGATTTCCTTCCTCATCATGTCAAGAGCTGGTACAACAAGGTCTTGTATCTCCTTAACCAAGGACGTCAAAGTAGAGAAATGTGTAGCTGCTTTATCAAAATTTTATGTGTCCATGGCAGAATCAAGTAGCCCTTTAAAGATATTCGGATAATCACTACACACTGTAGCATAAGGTTCCACAGCTCACTCCTAGAGTCCATTCAACATATAGCTTCAAATATCTGTAGGGAAAAAAATAACATTATAGGTAGGACGACCATAAAATAGATGACAATACGGATAGAATATTCCTAGGATAACAGGTCTCCTCTTCCTGAAAATATATATAAAATAATTGAATTACTCTTTCAGTTCAATGACATGAAAATAGCAACAATATCATGGAGAACAGGTCAACCCTTGGTAAGTCAAATATTAGCATTGGATGTTGTAGCAATCAAGCAATAAAATAGATCAAAGATGTCTCGTAGTTGCAAAACTATCCTGCGACAATAAGATTTTACGAATTGTATACATATGAATATACACATTAACGCAAACAAGTTCAAAAGCAAAACAAAAACAGGTTGAAGAACTGTATAATCTGAGATAGTTGAAAATTCATGGCATATAACATTCACAAGTACTAGAATTCCTTAGATGAAGAAGATGGATTTCTTTTTTGAAGAAAACGAACAATAAATAGCAGTGCAATTTCAGTACCAAATAAATGGTAAAATATATCAAAATTTCCTTGAGACCTCACTTGGAATAACCTTTTATGGTATCATGCAAGTTTGTTGACATTAGAGGTACCTTCTTAGGTCAAATCATATAAGAGTTCAAGATCCATGCGTCACATCAAAAAAGGTAGGGAAAATTTTCAAAAATTAAGACACAAGATTTTGGACTCGGTGTATTTGAGTAAAAGTTGAGTGGTAACTTGAGTAAAAGTTGAGTGGTAACTTGGCTGTTGAGCACATATAAGCACAATGAGACAAAGTCACAAAATGGGTACTCGTATAAAACTTGAAACCTATGAAAAATTCAATCAGAACATTCTTATGTTATGTCAAACCTTTTTTCCCCTGTATTAAATCATACAAACTTCATATTCAAGAGTAGCAAACAGAAATACTAGAATACCAATTACAAAATGGATCAGTATTGGGTTCATTCTCCATGAACTGCAGCCATCAGCCCACTGATATTTTTTTGGCACCACACATATTCCCGTCATATACATAACATATAGAGTTTTTATTTACAAACAGAAGCAAAGGAAGATAAATCTTAGTAACAGTAGAATTTGGAGTTCAGGGTCGCGCTGGTCGGCAATGTCAAGGGCGTGATCCGTACCCGGCCTATACCATAGGGGGGCTAAAGTGGATTTTATATCCGAAATTGTTTCAACGTGCACACTTCTTAGAATTCATTCCCCAAGTCAAGATAGGTATCACCAACTGCTTACAAAGTGCAATAGCTATATATTCTTATTCAGCAATGTTACAAAAGCTGTAGGATATCAGAAGCAAATTGCATAAAGTTCAGAAGAATTCTATTAAATATTATTAGGTGGAAAAATATTTTAATTAAACTGAAAATAGCAAGCAATAGAAGGATGAGGCCAACAAGACGCAGAATTGACTAGGTCTAGAGATGAAAAGAAAAGGCAAAATAAGTGCACACAAAAGAAGGATAAAGAAAGAAAGAATGTCTTTTACGACTTGCAGTAAATGAAGGACGAATAGTGGCAATATTGTAGTCATACCGAAATTCAAAATCTCCTCCCGCATGAATAAAGTCCTAAGACAACTGCGTGGATGAGTGAAAGACTACAATCACCTCTCATCTAACTGAAAATACAGGACATTGTACTAAAAGGTGTAATGGTAGAAAAAGATGTGTAAGTCTTATCTTTGTATGTAATGTGAGGTATGACTAAATGGAATACATGGTAGAAATAATTTTTTTTCCAATGTCTCCTATCACTTCTAGATGCAACCCTTGCAAACTTAAGGTAGATGAAAACCATGATGTAGTTGACATCCATGAGTGAACTTAGAACTTAGTACAAATTAGTAATGTATGATATTTGGTGTTTTGCAATGTGACGTATTCTCTATCCCTTCTAGTTGCAATTCTTTCGAAACTTAGATAGATAAAAATCATGACATATTGGACATCCGTGAGTGTGACCTTAGAACCCAATACAAATGTCCGACACTGGTTTTTCCAATAGATAATCATTAATATGTTGGAACATCAGACCAATATCTACTACATGTCAAATACAGGAATTAGTCGACATAGAAATACGAAGCGCACTGTCCCCTGGATCTGAATGATCCGGAATATGCAAGATGAACGTCATTGACCTGTCTTCACTCGATACATCAGCCAGCTTCTTCAAGGAAATTGTAGGGTTGTTGAAAGTTGAAATGGCAAAGACCATCTCTTCTCTATTCCACACGCCAACTTTGTACACAAAGTCCTTCTGGACTTTCTCGCACTTCAAATATGCGCAAATGCTGCCATTAACTGAGATCACTGCATCGTAATACCGTAAAAAGGTTAAATCGTCAAATAAACAACATAAACATAACAATTCATATAATCAAACTATAACCAATGAACTTACCCATCCAATGCTCACATCCATGAACTTCAAAAGGCAGGCTTTCTATATTTAAACCAACTCCTAAAAAGTCTATGAAAGCCGAGAAGTTATCCACTCTCCAAATGACAAACTCGCCAGACAAATCATGTCGATAAACGTTGTTCTACTCTTCTCGGTCCTTTGAAATGGTCTCTTTTAACGTAAGAACTTTTATGATAAATTTGCTTAGCTTCGAAAACCTCGCCTTCAAATATGAGATTGAAAAACCCCAAGCGTAGAGCTAGATCATCGGTAGCAGGCACAATCTAGGTGCATAAACACCGTATAAACGCATAACAAGAGTAAGAAATCCCTACCTCACGGGTTTTGAACAAAACTCGACCCTTTGACCAAGTCAACCGAGCTCCCATGTTGTCCGATCATGATTTTTCTTGGATGGATAAGAAGCCCGCGCTCCGTATAACGATTTTAATTCTTGGGCTTTGTTCGGAATCATGCCCTAAGTGGATGAAATAGAGGAAAGAAGTAGAGGGAGAGTTTCGGAGGGGGAGAGCCAAGAGAATAGAGGGAGAGAGAAAAAAAAGGGAAAAGGGAAGAAAAAATGGTTTTTTCCCTGTACGTCCATATATATGTATATACATATACTTATCACACTTGCATCCCTCCACTTGCAATAATATCACATTGACCCCCTAATCATATAACCACCACACTATTCGTATTTCCGCAATTTACTCCTTTACTTGATAATTACAACATTCTAAAATAATAATAATAATAATAATAATAATAATAACAATAATAATAATAAATAAAGACCAAAAATTTGGGTCTCTACAGTCTATATCGATACCGCATAACTACTGATTTCTTCCAACTGCTCTGTTTCCTTATGGTATCAATACGACAATTTTTTTCGTATCGATACAGCATCGATTTTCTCCAACTTCCAGGTTTTGGCCTCCATCTTGGCACCCGACGATCCCTAAACAGCCCGACAACCCTCCAAATGCTCTCAAAAGCCTTGCCAGCCTCGAATTGGGCTATCTCCGGTGCTTGGACATTATCACGGACTAAAGTTGGGACAAAAAGCGGCGTATTCCGCCGGTTTACCTGAAACACTTAAAGAAAAACCTTACGTGCAAAATTACTATAAAAACCGAAGAAAACACAAAATAACTAACATAAACCGAGACTAGGTGTAACACCCAAGATGTTTAATTATGCTAAACATGCTTATTTAAGTATAAATTAATCATAGATGTTAAATTATGTGGCTATAAGTGCTTACGTGTCATTTATGTGCTATGAGACACATACGAATTATGTTTGAATTATATGTCATGTATATGATTTATGTGTTATGAGTCAAATTTCTTAAGACAAAACATAGAGATTCATAAAACAAAGTTATGGGTCAATGTGAAAATATTATTGGGTCCTTATTTGAAGAGAATGTTATGTGAGGATTCATTTGATAATTAGATCACCCCTTTTCTAGACAATTCCAGACTTGGAAGGAAGAAAAATATCGGTTCCCACCCTCTTATTCATCCAACGTTCTCTCTCTCTCTCTCTCTCTCTCTCTCTCTCTCTCTCTTTCAAGAAAAAAATCAAGAAGTCTCCCCATCTTCTACTTTTAGGCCTCGTTTGAATCGTGGATTAATTGTCTGGGATAGGATTAAATGTACCTAATCCTGAGTTATCCCACGTTTGGTTCCCGAAATAACTATCGGGATTATTAATCTCAGGATTAATTTTATCGCTATATAGGGGGTACTAAATAATCCTAGGGGGGAGGTGGGATTACGTAGGATTAACAAATAAGGTATTGTTTTCAAAAATATTTCGATGATATTGAGATTGATTTCAAAAAGTAATTTCAGAATTATTTTCTTTAATATTAATTTCAGAAAATGATTTTAAAAAAAATTCAAAAACTATTAATTTCAGAAAATGTTTTTAAAAAAAATCTTAATTTCAAAAATTGTTTTGAAAAAACTTTTTTTTAAAAATATATATTTTCAAAACTTTCTTATTTTTCAAAAATGTTTTACAAAAACTTTTTGAAAAAAACTATTTTCAAAACTTTCATTTTTTCGAAAATGTTTTCAGAAATTATTTTTGTTTAAAAAATACGAAAAAATGTTTTTTAAAATTTTCTTTTCTCAAAAAATGATTTCAAAAACTATTTTGTTCGAAAAATGTTTTCAAAAAACCTCTTTCTTCAAAAAAAAGTTTTTTTCAAAAATTAGCTCAAAAAAAAAAAAATTCCCAAATTGTTTTGTAATAAAAATGTTTCACAAAATTATTTGTTTTAAAATGTTTATTTTTCAAAAGTTTCTTTTTTCGAAAAATGGTTTTGAATTTAAAAAAAAAATGCTATTCCTTATCCCATAATTAATCCCACACGAATCAAACATGGGATTGGGTGAAATTAAGAATGAAATTAATCCTGGAAAAATAATCCAGGGACTATCAATCCCAGGACTGTTAATCTCATCATTTTCAGTCCGCGAATCAAATTAATCCTAGGGTTTTGGTTCTAGGGTTCAATCAAGTTCTTGGAGCAAGATTCAATCTAAAATCCATCTCTCACCCAAGTGTTTGAAGCTCTCTCAATCCATGGTTTAAACCTAAAAGAGGTAAGTTTTGTTGTAGTGAGTTTGAAGAGGAATCCGTCCAGAGATTTGCTGTACCTTAAGTCACGAATTTTTAGACATGGTAAATCGTCTTCAAAAATTACGAAATTTTTATGGGATTTCCCTCAATGAGTCTACAATGTCGTGTAAAAATTTGGGATTAATATTCCTTAAAACGAAGTTTAGAAAAATCTCGTACTAGACTGCACTCTGTGTTACTGCTACTGCTGAACCTCTGTTTTGGCCTTCGGTTTTTGATGAGTTTGACCTAGTTTTTCATCACGTTATTTTCTATAATTTTTATGTGAGGTACCCATATATGTCTAGTATATCGTGTCCAAAAATTAGAGTAAAACTCAAAGAAAATAATTTTAAACAATTCGTTTACTAAGCTGCGTTCTGTTTCGAACAATGCTGAATTCTGCAGTCTTAGTCTTTGTTCTTTTAATTCAAAGGCATAGTTCTTGACCTTGTTTATTTTTGACTAATTTTGATAGCATATGCATATAAGTGATCTTTATGTGGTAAAAGTATTAGGACCTAGTTCTGTATGGTTTGTTCTCAAGAATTCTTTAAGTGAAATTACGTTGAGTTGTGATTTTAGGTATCATGCATATGCATTTTTGTTTTTAAGAATTCTTTGTGTAAATAATATATGTGCATATACAAACTTAGGATTTGGTGATCAAGCGAAGGATACAAGGGATACAAGTTGACGTTTAGTTGAAGTGCAAAGGAAGGTGAGTAACCTCATACTTTGAAATGGGAAATTTTATGAATTTTTTTTTTCTATGAAGTGTGACTTGATTTTTTATGCTATGAAGTGATATGTCTAAGTGTTTTGAGTGCTATGTTATAATGAAAATGTTCCTTAATGTATTTCCTAAGATGTTTGAAGTATGTATGTTACAGGTTTTGTTTTACGAAGTATGTATGTTACAGGTTTTGTTTTACGAAGTATGTATGTCATGCCCCTTACTTCACCATATGTTTACGCTGGTGGGTTCCATAATAGCCAGCATTATGTGCCCTTTTGGAGGGTTCTATAATACCCATTATGTGCCTTCCGGTAGGATTCTATAATATCCAAGTATGTGCCCTTGCCGATGGGTACCAATAATCGGCTGGGATCTCGATATGTGTCAAGTATGTATGAGTGTGATAAGCTTGGCGATATTGGTTATGTATATATGTTCGAGTACTTTATGCTTTCATATAAAATATCTTTTTTTATTTCTTTTAAATGTTCGTAACTAGTGTGCTATATATGTGTTGAATATTCAAAACCCAAATTAGAGTATGAGCTTTACTCACTGAGCTTTCAACTAACGGTTTAATTACCAATTTCAGGTGATGAAGTATGACAGCTTATAGATGCAATGTTTGTGCAAGTTTGGGCTTCATGAAATCGTTTTGCATATAGAAAGGAAGTAGAAAGAAGACTTGTATTTTTGGGCATGTTTTGTACTTGTTTCTCTTATGATCAAGGATGTATATAATTTTTTGCAAAGTGATGTACCTAGGCTATGTAATTTAGGGAAGGCTGTGGATAGGCTATGTAATTTAGGGAAGGCTGTGGATGTTCATGCTAATGTAATTATGATATCATGAAAGTGATCAGTTTATGGACGTTCTGGACCGAATGGGTTGTGCTCATTTTCCTCAACCTCATTTATGATTACTTCTACTATGAGACCCCATAAGATTATTCGGAGTTTTTTTTTAATCGCTTCCGCAAATGTTTAGTTATTTTTATTTGGAGCACTTTCTTTTTAGCCCATTTGGTTATGTTTGAAGGCCTTGTTGGCCGGTCACGTGCCGTAATTCCCTTATAAGGGGTATAGGGATAGCGGGATGTAACACTAGGCGCACCAAATATACACAATATTGGGTGCTTATCAAAATTTGATAGATCCATTATCAACATACCCTAGAGATGAGTCCAAAAGAACTTTGAAACTGATAAACTCATCTGAGCCGAACTTTCTTATAGGATTTGCATAGTTCCGTGTCATTGACATACGAAGGTCATTCTTATTCACGATGCACAATGTAATAACACTGAAATGAATCTGGTTGCACGAAGGCTCCTCTAGCTTGAGAAAAACTCCGAGGTGGGTTTCATTAACTATCTCTGGACATCAAAAAAGTTAGCTAACATGAATTCAAATAAGATATACAATTAAAATTAATTTGTAACAACTCTTACCTCGGGATACACCACTATGTATCCCGTTGTACGGTTTGAAAAGTTCTACTCCTGACATAGAGGATCTCGCTATTCTTCGCCATCTCCCTCAAACTTTGGAAATCATGAATCTCCCATAAATATACAGTGTCATATCCATCATCCTCGTTCGACCTTGTATGTGATAATTGAGTTCGAGTTTTATGGTAGTAATATCCACTATTCTCATTTAACAGATTGATTTCAACTGTCAGACAATTCTCATTCTCTAACAGCAGTTCTGTTTTTGTGAAATCTGATAAGCAACCAAATCTTTTCTTTGCCAACTCAGCACTCCTTCGTGTTTCAGTAAGATCGAATTATCTACATTTAAATAATCAAAACGTAATCTTAACCCCAGCAATGCAGGGGGGAAAACAAAAATATGTTCTAAATCTGCAATCAATCACAACCATAACTAATCTCCTATGAAGTAGGATTCTTTGAAATTGGAATTGTTATCAATACGAAATTTATCGGTGGTGGTTGAATTCATCTGTGGTGATGAAGAAGGCAGTCAACCAGGTGGAACTGTCGCTTCCATTTAGTGCTTTGAATCACTCATAGCTCTCTGATGTTGACAAAAAATATGAGGGTTTCTCTCTTTGTTGGGTTACAGCGAGTGGGGATTTTTTATTTTGTTTTGTGAAAATTAAAATCAAGGTCTACAAGAGAGTTGCACGAATCAAACACGGAGACAAAAATTCATCTATTCATATAACTGTAATAGATTATAAAACTCTCTCCAAGGGGTGAGGAGAAGCTCCAATCCGAGCTCGAACTCCCCCCCCCCCCCCCCCCCACCACTTTAGATTTCTTTCTCTTAATTTCTTACACACACACTCAAAAATTTTTGCACACACCACAATGGCTAAGACCCCATGGATGTTTGCAGCCCTTAATGGTGCATTCTACACTCTTTTTCCAGAAGAGGGAAAATTCTAAAAGCACAAATCATTTATACACACTAATACACAAACACTCACATAAGTGTGTGGGCTCCATGATATTTATAGCTCTCAATGGTGCATTCTAGCTACACGATCTTCTTCTATTAAGAGGAGGGAAAATTCTAGAACCACAAATTATTTACACGACCAAATGCACAAACACTCACATAAGTGTGTGAGATACAAATGCACAAATACTCACATAAATGTGTGGGAGCCCACTTATGTTAATGATTGTGCTAATGCTGTCATGCATATTGGAGGGAAGAATGATGGTCATCACATTAATTAATATATTTTTGTTGCGCAACCACAGAAAATAGATATCAAAGCTTTCTTTTTTAGGATCTCAAGTGTGTCGCACAAATATATTCATCAAGCCCACTACTTACCAAGGGGGCTTTGTCTTCGTTTATGCAGCATTGAGCTACAGGAGAACACCATTTTTTGGATAAAGCTGGCGCATATTCATATTATCCTTTTTAGTAGCTTTATTTTTGTCTTGTTGTGTACCTTCCTATAAACTGTTTATTATTCAGTATATTTCATGCTCTTTCTCGAAAAAAATTCTCTCTCAAATTTTCAATTCTTCAATCTTATGTTACTCTATTTTTTTAGGTATTGAAAATCATCTTCACCATAATTTTAACAAAAAAAAGTTCAATAATAGCAAGCAATTAGTAACAACATGTCATTCATACGTAAAGTGGCACGTTGGCGAACTTCTACGCTATCTCAGGTGGAATGTTCACTACTCTTCCCAGTGGTGACCAAGGTTCGAGTCTCACAGGGAGCAAGTTTAACGTCCCACTAATGTATATCGCCTAGCAAAACAAAACAAAAAAAAAAACAAAAAGTGGCACGTTGGCCAAAAGCATATATCCCTTTGAGGCTGCATTATTTAACACTTAACTTAAACTTTCTCCCCTTTTGAAACTTAAATGAAAATAAGTTAAGTTGATCCATTCTTCCCTTTTGGAACTTAAATAATTATAAGTTAAGTTCATCTATTCTTCTAAACTTAAACTTAATTGCCTAACACATACACAATTGGAGTACAATATAAGTTAGAAGAATGAACTGAATTAATAAAAATAAGTTAAGTTATGTGTAACAGAACACAACCTGAGTTATATTTCGAGACGGTTATCACTTGTACACTTCACTTTCTCGTAAACCCATTCCAAAAATTGTTATTTAATACTTAAAATCATTCACAACAAATATATATATATATATATATATATATATATATATATATACACTCCGTATATAACTATTAAAAGATAACTTGACAGGTATTAACAAACATATTTTACCGTACCTAATAAACAATGAAACACTATCAATATATCTATCATAGTTCCCGCAACAATATCTGTAATCATGTGGGGGTAAAGAATGAAGAAAATATTCACTTCCTCCAAGTTCCAAGATAATATGCTTTTCCTCAATTTTTCCGAAGGTCTCTTTCGTTAAGAAATTAGCAAATTAGGGAACAATGTGTTACAATATTTAGTTAATATGGGTAAAGTGATACCAGGGAATAGTTGAAGAGGACAAAGTGTAATAAAACAAAAAAGAGTTAAAACCCTGATTTTTTTCTGTTTTCCCGATTTGAGAGCCAAAACCCTAAATTGATTTGATCCGTTTCCCCTGCTTCTTCTTCGTTCCCCTCTCTCTCTCTCGCTCTCTCTCTCTCTCATGGCGGCGCTGGAGATCACCGTTCCTTCACCGCCCACCTCCATCACGTCCCGAGTCAGCCCAGAAACAGTCCAGAGGGCCGCAGCCGCCCTCCTCAAGTGGAGAATCTCCAAATCCAAGACCCAAAAGCCTCAGCTCCTAGACCCAGCCGACGAAGACTTCGTCTACCTAATCCTAACCCTGAAAAAAATCCCCACGAAGCCCCGCACCAACGCCCACCGCATCCCCCTCCCCCACCCCCTCTTCTCCCCCGACACCTCCTCCTCACTCTGCCTCATCGTCGACGACCGGCCCAACTCCAAGCTCACCTCGGAAGCCGCCAAGAAAAAGATCACCGCTGAAGGCATACCGGTCGATAAGGTCATTAGGTTGTCGAAGTTGAAATCCGATTACAAACCCTATGAGGCGAAAAGAAAGCTGTGCAATTCGTATGACTTGTTTTTCGCTGATAAGCGCGTGATTCCATTGCTGCCTAGGCTATTAGGGAAGCAGTTTTTCAAGAAGAAGAAGATTCCGTTGCCGGTGGACTTGACTCAGAACAACTGGAAGGAGCAGATTGAGAGGGCTTGTAGCTCGGGGCTGTTTTACTTGAGGACGGGGAGTTGTTGTGTGGTTAGGGTTGGGAAGGTGTCCATGGGGGTGGGAGATGTCGCGGAGAATGTGGTGGCGGCGATTGAGGGGGTGGTGGAGGTTGTGCCAAAGAAGTGGGGCGGTGTGAGGTCGTTTCATTTGAAGTTGGCGGAGTCGTTGGCGTTGCCGGTGTATCAGGCGATTCCGGATGCCAAGTTGAAGATTGAAGGGGTGAAAGGATTGGTTGAAGAGGGGAAAGTGGAGGTTGTTAAGGGGGTTGAGAAATTGGGTAGGGAAGATGGTGGGGCGAAGAAGACGGTGACAAAGAAGAAGGGGAGAATTCATGAAGTGAGGTATATGGATGAGGAATTGGGTGTTGAAGATGAAGATGAAGATGAGTTTTTGGATGATGTGGAAGGTGTTGAGGGGGAGACGAATGAGGATGATGGTGCGGGTGGTTCTGATTTTGGGGGTAAGAAGAGGAGGAAGAAGATGGAAGATTTAGTGATTGGAGAGAAAAGATTGAAGAAATCTGCTTCTAAGGAGAAGAGTGAGGATGATGATGTAGGTGGTTCGGATTTTGTGGGTTTGAAGAGGAAGAAGGGAGATTCAGTGATTGGAGAGAAACGGTTGAAGAAATCTGCTTCTAAGGCAGAAAAGGCAGAAGAATCTGGTGAGAAGGAAGAAAAGAAGAAGGGTAGAGTTGGGAAGTTAAAGGATGGGGCAAGCAAGGTCAAGTACAAGAAAGATAAGAAAAACTAGTGACCCGGTGATTCATTTCGGATGCTCTCTGTCACTGGAAGCCGATTTTAGTGAGATTATGTTTGAATTTTGGTAGTTTAATCTATTTTCCAGTTTGGTTCATTGTTAGTAGTAACTTGCAAGAGTTCACATTTGCTGATCAAGTTGTTTTGGTGCATGACTTGGGATGAACCTGTGGAACTTAGTTCCTTCATCTTGAGTTTGTGCTTTTCTGTATTCTTCAATTTAGTGTTCAACTTAATGCTTCAGCTAAGCCCGTGGAGAGATAATTCAATTTCCCCAAATATTGTTTGAAATTTTGACGTATCAATATCCACTTTTGCTTTTTGAGTGTCAAATTTCTGTAACCTACCAATCAATTACTATCTGAGTCAGCATGAGCAGTTAGTTGCCTTTATGCAAAGTCATCATTGGAATACTTCATAGTCTACAGGCTGAACTGTTATTGCTGGAATTGTTCTATGTAAATTGATTTTAGCACTCCAAAAATTGCTGGAGGGGCTCCAAAACGACGTCGTTTTGTATATCAATACAGTGCAGTTTTGGAGCCCCTCCATCAATTTTTGGAGTGCCAAAATCACAATCCCTATTCATGAAACATATTGTTAAGAGTGAGGAAAGAGAGTTTGTTTGAGGATCTGTTCCTTCATTTATTTGCAAGTTATCACAGTGGTGTGATAGAATGCATACCATTATGAATTTAATTTCATGTGCTGTCTCTGTGGTTTGTCATTTGGAGAATTTACTCGAGTCTTTCAAGTTCAGGGAAATATGGTTTAACAGTCTTGCATGTTACAAATAGAGTCATCATATTTTTTTTCCACGATGTGGATTATTTGCATTTTGCTTCTGCAATTCCATTATACTTCCACCGTTGGCTGAGTGACTGGTTTTGTTGTTTATGTCGGATATCTATCCCTTTGGGGTGTTCTTGTTCAGTTTTGAGACACTTCACTTGGTTTTGGTTGGATGCTGATGTTCACGTTTATTGGATGTTTTTATTGTCGCTGTTGGATGGAGAATTCCTTCTTGATGGTTTTCGCTGCTGCTTTCATGGCCTTGTTTTGTGTGATATATAAAAGCATCGGTGATGATATTCGTTGTTGAAAGATTGTTTCCTCGTTTGATTTGGAAGCTTGTTTTTTGCTGTCCGCTACAGTGATTGTACCGCAAGATGGTAGTAGCAACTGGCGGTCAAGTCTCAATTCATCTAATAATTTTCACAACTGTCGCTGGTATAAGTGCTTAGACAGTGGTATTTTTGGCAAGATTCATACTAAAGCAAACCAGCACAACATATTCCATTTGGATAGACATAACAGCTGCAAAGAATTTTTTCAGCTAGGGAATGGAGTATGTTAAGTTGGGATAGTGTTAATGTTCCCTTACTAGTTCAATAATTTTGTTTCATTTGTCTTCTCAAGCTGTAGCGTAGGGTTTAGAATGTGTCCAGTTTGCTACTGGGGTTATTATTTGAGGTTACATACAGTGAGCAACTATTTATTAAGTTGTTGAAAGGGTGAAACCTTGAGGTTACTAGTTTTTTTTTTCTTTTTCGATTAGTAGTTAGCCCTGAGTGTTTCCATGAAGACATGCAGTTCACTGATGATACTGAGAGTAAGCACTTTTCTGTTCTTTGACCTAAGACACTCTGAAATAGTTGGTAGTTCTCAAAATTTCTGTTCTTTTGACTGCTATGCATACCGTGATCTCAGATTCAATCTTAACATTTGCCTGAAGGATGAAGCTAATAGATATGGCAGAATCATAGAGGAAGCCTTTAGGAAATTGTCGTGACATGGAGGCAAGTTTTTGCCTATTTCAGGAGGGGAAAGCAGGCAGAGGGTTGATGCACTAAATGTGATGGTAGTCTCAGTGCAATGGCTTGGTAACAATCCTGCCAGTAAGATTGAACCTTTAGGCTGGACCAGGAAAGGCAGATTGCTGTAACAGGAGACATCTTCCTAGGGGTAGGGGGAAGAGAGTTGGGTATTAAACTCCCTTACACCAAGAAGCACAAATATGTACTAAATTACTAATGATACGATACAGCATGACACTTAAATGTGGACACATTTTTTTATTATTTATTGGTATCCCGCCTAATGGACGGACTAATTGGGGGATGAGTTCCACATCCACTAGCGGAGGTTCCAATTAAAGCCGGGGCAAAGCCCCAGACAGACTGACCCAACACAGAACTTGATGACACATGAGTCATTTTATCGAAAAATTGAGACACAAACGCGTTGAATATAATGAGAGAATATAGGTATAACTATTCTGTAGGTTTATCTTGTATTTTCATGTGAAAATTGTATCGTCATTCCTATCAAATTAGGAACAAAAATCTCATAATCTTAGCATTAACTACATATACATATGTATTGGTTAACTGATGTTCAATCAAAATTCTAACCAGTCTGACCCTTAAGAATTGGGTTACAACCTAATCCTAACAAGTTCCCATCGTGTCCATTGATGAACATATAGAGAAATCATTAAATGTGTCCAACTTGTATCTGGACTCTGGAGTGTGTCGTGTCCATGCTTGTAGCCATTACGGTGGGAGTTCAAAGACCCTGAACTAGGCTATTCCATCAGTTTGAGTAAGCCTCAAGGCTGTTGATAATACTCTTGTGCGACCCATGGTGGTGGTTGGTTGTAATCCCAAAGATGAAGACCATCTCAGAAGGAAAGAGATCGTGGTGCTTTTAAGCACACAAGGAAAATATTGAAGCAAACAAAACAACACTAAAACAAAATCTAAACTCCTATAAAATTTGCTGTATCTTTTTTGCTGTATCTTTTTTTCCCCTGTTATTTTTTTTCATCCTCCACCAAAGTAGATGCATCCGATTCAATAGACTACAGTTGTAAATATGGTTACTTTGGATTTGCAGCAAAACTTATGGAGTCTCATGATCAAAAGATTGCAGGTTCCTTTTGTGAAGTGCTTCTCAAAATAAAGGTTGCTTTTTTGTTACAGAACAAGCAAGTTACAAGGGGCCTATCGTTTAGTGTTATTGTATGGCACTTCAATGTTTTGAGGTAGTCATTATGAGGTCTTAAAAAGCTTTTGTGTGTGTGTGAATCTGGGGGTTGTGTATGTGTGTCTGGTCAGGAGTGTTTGTGTGGTTGTGGTGTTGTGTATGTGTAGAGAGTGTGTGGTTTGATTGGGTTTTTTTTTGGCAAGGGTGGCACAGGTGTGGGTGTGGCTTGTTTGGGCTGTTAGTCTTGGCTTTGGTGGGGGGGTGTGGTGGGGGTTTGCGGCGGTGGTTTGGCTTTTGGGTGAGTGTGAATTTGGTGTGTTGGGGCAGGAAGGTGTGGAGTGACCGAGTGTTGTGTGGCTTTGTTTTGGTTTCTGTTGCTGCTGTTTTTTGCTCATAAGCCACTACTGCTACTAGAGCAATATCCTGGGGATTTTGGTTTGGTGCTTGGTGCTGCCGCTGTTTTTTATTCGGGTGACTGGTGTTCATGGTGCTGCAATAGCTGTTGCATTTTTGGCTGCATTTTTGTCTTGGAAGCATTGGAATTTAATTTTCTCTGCACTTTGAAGGCTCTGCTGATGCTGGTAATTCATACTGCTTCTACTTTTGTTGAATCTCGTGCTCGTGGTGCGGAAATCAGAATGGAGGGATGGTTTTTTTGATGAGTGCATATCTCATGGGTGGAGTTCCTAGTGTTTCTTGCCGGCATACTCTATTTAGTTTGTGCTTGGCGTACCCAGTTGTGTTGCTTCCATGTTTTGGTGCTCCTGTGTTGAATTGTATCCAACAAATGCTAGAATAAGAACATGAAGATGGCTTACAACTTTGTCCTAATTTTTCCAATTGAGCCCTTTAATTGAGGGGGCAGTAGCTTTGTGAGGAGGTGTGTTTGTGTCATTTTGATGCTTTTGCGCGATTACTGAATTGCCCTAACTGGACTTTTCATGTTTTCCGAATGTGTCCTGTGATTAGGTGTGTCATTTTCAGATGTCAATTTAGAGAAGAAAATATCTGTTTTGGACTGATGTACAGAAAATAGGTTTAGAAGCGCACGACTCTACTCCGATAATATCGGTTTCTATTCACGGACGAGATTGACTCCCACAAATCAACGTCACCGTTTGGGCGAAGCAATTTGACGATTGTTTGTCCCAACTGGTTTTGGGGGCTCGATTTCTGCTGTTTTTGGTTTCTATTTTTGTGATTTCTTCAGTTTCTTCTCTCGCCCTAGCTAATGTATGGGTTTTGAAAGCAAGGTGGACTTGGCACGAATCAATGGTTCATCCGATTATGTGTGGTGCCATATAGGTGGCGACTGAACCCAAGGCAGCAGGAACAGAAGAAGCAAAGACCGATCTATTCGAAGACGAAGAGTTCGAAGAGCTGGAAAGCAACGAAAGTAAGTCGTTTCAATTCCATGCCAAATCCTTCGGTTTCTTCTTGAAACTGTTTATTTTTCTTAGTCTGTCACTCTGCTATAGCTATCCCGAGTCAACAACTTGGATTTTTCTTAAACGATGTCATAGAAAGAATTTGTTGTTTTGTTTAGTTAGATGAGATCTACATGTTGAATTGAGATTGTTGGCATATGAATCATATGATCACCAAAATAGAGAGATCCCAAATACTCTCTTTTTTTGGAGTTGGTCTTTTAAAGAATATGCCTCTTTACTGATTGATTTTTAGTTTATTGTTAGTTTTATTTCTTTTTGAAGTCGGCTTGCATAGATGAATAGTAAAAGTAAAATAAAACAAGATGAGCGATGGGCAATTTTGGGCTTTGAATCCTGTTTGTTCATTTAGTAGATTCATTTTTGGAGTTGAGGAAACTACTCACTTGAATTTTGTTTATTTCCATCTACAACTTTAATGGAATGTCCTCCGGTTAGTGCTCGACTTTGTTTTCTTACAACATTGCCGTGGATAGATTGGAGGAAATGAGAAAAATAAATAAAAAAAAATCCTTGGAAACTCTGCTGCAAGTGTGGGTCTTTCAACTTCCAAAAGCTGATCAGCCTTGATTGTGTCGTTCTTTTGTTTGAAAGCATATCTTTCCTTTGATTGTGGCGGGTGAAGTTTCTTCTTGTGCTGAAAATTTTGAAGTTGAGCATTGGATTTTATTTGGAGGCCAGTTTTGGGCCGTTGGCACCTACCAACGTTCACCCATTCTTGTATGTGTAACTAAGAACATTTAGGAAAAATTTTACAAATGGTCCCTCTAGTTTGTACGAGTTCTCATTTTCGTCCCTCTAATATTAATTGTATCAATTTTAACCCTATAGTTTTCATTTTGTCTCAATTTCGTCCCTCTCCCTGACACCGTCAATGAAACAAATGGAATTGAAAGGCAAAATTGTCATTTTCTTTCATAGAGGGTCTAAATTGAGATTTTATGTAAACCAGAGGGACTATTTCTAAAATTTTACATTTTACTTGTTTTTTGCAAATAAAATAAAAAAGACCATAAATAATGTATTTGACAACTGAATTGTTTTTTATTGGGTAGTCAAACTATATTAAAAAATTATATTTATATTTCATTACACATTCCAAAAATATTAGAAAATGCACAAATTAACCCCTTAGCTAATGTCTTTGTATCATGTTCTTATAATCTCCTTATTTTTTTCACCCGATAAAAAAAAATGTTCAAAATCCGTGTTTATTTGTTATATGAGTGATCTTATGAGTAAGTCCCAAAATAAGTACACTTATACCCATGTTTTAATTTATTTGATCTCTTAATATTCAATAGTGTTTTATTGCTAAATTGAACACAATTACAAGATTTCTAAATAATACTGAACAACTTTTTATTTTTAATCATGTGACAAAGAAAATAACAAGATCGAAAATTCAATTGAAAAAAAAAATACAATACCAAGACATTTAACATAGGGGTTGCTTTTCGAATTTTCTCATATTTTTTGTGATATATTTAATAAAAACTTTAAAAAATTTCAACATATTTTGATTATTCAATATAAAATGAGATGAGAAATATATTACATATGATGTATTTTGATTTATTTGCAAAAACAAAAGTAAAAAATAAAATTGTGGAAATAGTCCCTCTAGTTTGCATGAAATCTCAATTTAGTCCCTCTATGAGGAAATGACAATTTTGTCCTCCAATTCCGTTTGTTTCATTAACACCGTAAGTGATAGGGATGAAATTGAGACAGAAAGCAAATTAAAGGGCTAAAATTAACACAATTGATACTAGAGGGACGAAAATGAGAATTCATACAAACTAGAGGGACCATTTGCAAAATTTACCCGAATATTTAAGCTATCAATGTTTTAATCTATCAATGGTTTTGAAGTAGCAAGATTGGACACAAGAGTCAACTATGCAATTACAAAAGAACCACTTATTAGCATATGGCCATAGCCCTCCATCCTGTCATGGAGAGATTGGTTCTATTTACACGCATGGTACAATCTTTGGTCTATTGGAAATTAAATTGAGGGATTTGGAGGGGGAAGTGAGGCATTTGGAACTATGTTCTAAAAATCGATAGAGGCTAGTCGGGTGGAAAAGGGGCGCCCAGGTGGGGACTAGTCGGCTTAGGCGGCCGACTTTTAGAACGCTAGTTTGGAGGTGAGGGGTGTAGAGGGGAATGGAGGGGGAAGAGAGTGCAATGCAATCACTTTAAGCATATGACTTTAGCTCCAGAAGTAGGAGGAAATGGAGGGGAAGTGTAGTGATATCAGTGTTAGTATTTGTAATACAATCATGCCAAGTAAGGGAACACAATCCTTCCTTTCTTCCTGGTAAACCAAACAAGTAAAAAGATGTCTAATTTACACTTCCTTTCACTTCCCCTCCCCCAAAATCCAAATTGAAAACGTTATCTCGTTTCAGAGACAGCAATATGTTTTGCCAAGTTCACTACGAGTTCTCTGTAAAATGCATTTACTATTAAGTTTCATGGCTGCAAACACGGCATTGTACTCTTTTGCATTTATCCACACATCCATGTGAGCTCTTTTACTCGTCTTAGATGATGTATTGATGTAAGGTGGTGGTTCACCGACAGTGTTGGCGTTAATCGCGACCCACTATAGAGCATATATAAGTTTTATGTGGAGACATGGTTTGTTCTCGGTTCTCTGTAAGATTTTCTCAACATGGTTAGGTGGTCTTCCATCTATTTCTGATGGCAGTATCGGTGGGTTAGTGTGTCGTATGCGCTCGGCCTCCAATGGATCCTTTTTTGGTAGAAGGCAATATTGGACTTCATCCTGTAATAATTGCACCACTGTCAGTAAGATAGTCATGCTAAATTGACAAAAAAACAGGCCACAATGCCAAAGCACAGGCGCTTAGATTTGAATTTAGGGAAAAATTCAAAATACCCCCCAACCTTTACACCCAAATTCAATTAGACTCCCAATCTTTGAAAAACTTCAATTTTACTCCAAACTTTATATTCCGTTAATCAAAATGCCCCCTTCCGTCCGAATTACTAACAGATTCAGTTAAAGGCTCCGTTAAATAATTTCCCGATGGAATTTCGATAATCCAAGCCGTTCAATGTGTTCAAAAAGTTATTTTAAGGGTACCCGTAAGAAATCAACAAAAAAAATGACCGAAAAGGACTTCATCTGAACAGTTTTCTATTGAATAGTTCAATAAAAAACTGTTCAGATGAAGCCCTTCCCGGTCATTTTTTTTACCCATTTTTAGCGGGTACCCTTCAAATCACATTCTAATCACATTGAGCGGCTCGGATCATCGAAATTCGATCTGAAAAAGGGAGGTGCAGACCAAAGCAAAATCCGGACGTCCGGACTTAAACAAAATTCGAATCAATTCGCACCTCCCCTTTCCCAATCGAATTTCAATGATCCGAGCCGCTCAATGTGATTTAGACGTGATTTTAAGGGTGCCCGCGAGAAATCAACAAAAAAAATGACCTGGAAGGGCTTCATCTGATCAGTTTTTTATTGAACTATTCAATAGAAAACTGTTCAGATGAAGCCCTTTTCGGTCATTTTTTTTTGTTGATTTCTAGCGAGTAGTACCCTTAAAATCACATTTTGAACACATTGAACGGCTTGGATCATCGAAATTCCATCGGGATATTATTTAACGGAGCCTTTAACGGAATCCGTTAGTAATTCTGACGGAATGGGGCATTTTGATTAACGGAACATAACGTTGGGAGTATAATTGAAGTTTTTAAAAGGTTGGGAGTCTAATTGAATTTGAGTGTAAAGGTTGAGGGGTATTTGGAATTTTTCCCTTGAATTTAAACTAAATCTGACATCCTTTCAAGTTTGCAGGTGCAGGTCATGATATCAACATTACATAATAGAGAAATTTTTGGGTGTTGAGCCGGTACCATATGGTAGTACCTGTAGATAATTTCAGCTGTTTAAACGTGATTTGTTCCATCTCTCCTCTCACCCAACCACTCTCTTTTCTCTTTCTCTCCAGACCATCAAAAACACGTTGGACGACTGGGATCGCCGATTGGGTATCACGTGTGTGGTACCCGTCCGTCACCCAAAAACTTCTTAATGTTTGTCGCTCTATTTGGCTTAATCTCTTGTAAACTGTTTGCATATCAATATATTTTTTGCTATTTCCTCAACAAAAAAAAAAAAAAAAAACCTTTTGACACCTGATTAAAACACCTACTTTAAATGTCTTACCCTTTTGTTCAACGCGAGAAAATGTACACCATACTAATTACAAAAGCAAATTCACCAATCATTCAATAAACAAGAGTCGATGGTGGATTGACGCGCTCAAAGAGACGAGAAATTTATGTTCAACTCAACTCGACGGGGCTCATTTGTTCACGCTGTGACTCATTCAATGGACATAATACCAAGCAAGGAAACAGTTAAAATGGTCATCATTTTAGCGCAACAACGTCAATGAAATGTCAAATGGCAATTTATGTTTTATCCAAAGGATCATTTCGTTATGCTTTCGATACATAGAAATCTAAATGAACATTATGCAAAAAAAAATATTCCGCGGGCATGACATTAACGTGTGGAAGCATTGTCACTATTACAATAATAAGAACCATTCCATGACCCCCCCAAAAATGGCTTAGTAAGTTGGTGCCGGGACGGGAGGCCTATCGCCGCAAGGAACCACTTCTGGGGGTCTCCAGCTTCGTGCCTAAAGGCTAGGTGTTTGTCCTCATGCGTGCTGACGATCCGGAATCCAGTAGATCGACGTTTTTTGGCGGAGTTTTGCTAGGTTGGTCTGGATCTGTTTGATGGTGGATCAAGGTGGCTGCATGGTGTGCGGCGGTTCTATTTTATTTTATTTTTTTTAGGTGCTGGTTGGGGGCTGGGCTAGAGTTCGGTGGTGGCAGCTTCCAGAAGGTGGCTTTCGGTGGCTCTATTGTTGCGGTTCTAGTCGTCTTCCTGCCTCAGACTAGGCTTGGCCCCTGTTCGACTGATTTCCACAGGTTTTCTGTTGTCTTTGGTATGGAGCTCCGCTATCTCGAGGCGTTTGGTTTCTAGAAACATGCTCCACATTTGTCGATCCCTGTATTTTTCGGTATGAATCAGGTAGTGGCTTCTGTAGAGGCATCACTCCTGCTTATGTAATGATTCCATATTAAAGTATTCAATTACGCTTTGGAGTTCAATGGGGCCATCTCAGATTTGGACCGGCAGTTATTTTTTGTTACTCTGTTTTAGTTGGTTATCAGTTGCCATTGTATGGCTTGCTCCACAATTGAATTATCTGTAAATGTCGTATGACGGATATTAATGAACTGGTTTGGTCTTCCAATTGAAAAAAAAAAGTTGGTGAGTCAAGCCGAATCTTATACTGCACTATCTTTTTGACTCATTCTGACCCGGGGCGTCCGGTTCGGTGTTGTACGGGCAAGTGCCTGTGTGGTAAATGGTAATGGACCACATCACTCTGGGTCCCGTCATTACACCTAGCCTAGGCGTCCGGTTCGGTGTTGTTCGGGCAAGTAGCCTGTGTGGCAATGGACCACATCACTCTAGGTCCTCACTCCTGCAAAACTGGAAAGGGAGATGCTGTCATGCACCTCCTGCAAAGTGGGTGCAGAGCGGCCAATCCAGCGGTTCATTTCGACAATCGACTGCTCGAATCTTTGCTGAGCAATCTATGATTTAGATTTGTATGCACTTAGATTCAATCCGAACCGTCCATGCCGAAATAGAAGGCTGAATAGCTTGCTTGGCACTGCTCGGCAACATTTCCGTGTCCAAACTTAAGTGCCTTTCAGGGCCCAAACCTAAGCCACTCAAGTTAAGCATATGGAGGTACTCTATATATCCACTCAATTAGTTACCATATCCAAGCAATGTGAGATAAAGTTTCTTTACTATTCTTCAATCAATTCGAAGTGGTGGACTTGAGATCAAAAAGATGTGTGAACACACTTTAATTTGTGTCCAATATTAACAAAAACTCTCCACTAACTCTTGCTGATGCATACAATGTTGAAAAAAAAAAAAAAACCAAAAAAAGCATTTTTCAATGCCATCCTTACCTTGACTAGTATCAGGCTATCAGCAGTGGCAGAGCCAGGATTCATATATAACCGAAGGTGGCACCTAAATTTTTTAACCACTTAGAATAGTACAATATTCTAAAATAATCATTCATAAAACCAAAAATTTACACCTTTTCATAGTTTAGTCATCCGTCATACAGACGGAAGTAGTTTAACGATCTATCAAAATGGAACTCAATGTTCTTTTCAATTCCGAAAATCGTCTGGAGTCGTTTTAAACTAAACTTCAAAGATTATTTTTTTTGATAAGAATGATTTTTCTATTGGATTGGACCGAAAAGGAGAACAATTTTTCTCTGCTGAAGTAGCATTTTTGCGTAGACCTTTATTTTTGGACCCGGGGGTGGAATGTGCCAGTCCCCCAATTGCCTCCGCCACTGAGCATCAGTACCACAACACCCAGCTGAATGTGTAGAGGGTTTTCCCCTTCACTTTGTTTTGAACTAAAAAAATAGGGAAATTTATAAAAATAGTCCTTCTAGTTTCATCCGAGTCTCATTTTCACCTTTCAAGTATTAATTGCAACTCTTTTGACCTCCAAGTTTGGTTTTCGTACCAAATTGGTCCAATTGATAATGTCTGTCAGTCAAACTGGAAGGAAAAAATCAAATTGAGGGCAGATGTCGTCAATTGGACCAACTTGGTACGAACTGCAACGTCCAAATTGCCACAAATTTGATTTTTTCCGTTCAACTTGGCTGACAACAGTTATCAATTGGACCAATTTGGTACGAATATTGAACTTGAAGGTCAAAAGAGTTGTAATTAATACTTGGAGGACGAAAATGAGATTCGAATAATACTAGGAGGACCATTTCTATAAATTTCTCAAAAAAATATGCATACTGTCAGCGACTCAGCTGTTATATGTATCCTATTTCAAAGAACTAGAAGTCCAGAAATGAAAGTTATTTTGCATGAGCTGCACAGAAAAGCAAATATTTTATTCCTCCATCACTTAACGTGTGGAAGCATTGTCACTATTACAATAATAAGAAACCATTCCATGACCCCCTCAAAAATGGCTTAATAAGTTGGTGGCGGGACGCGAGGCCTATAGCCGCCTGGAACCACTTTTGGGGGTCTCCGGTTTCGTGCCTAAAGGCTAGGTGTTTGTCCTCATGCGTGCTGACGATCCGAAATCCAGTAGATCGATGTTTTTTGGCAGGGTTTTGCTGGGTTGGTCTGGATCTGTTTGATGGTGGAGGTGGCTGCATGGTGTGCGGCGGTTCTATTTTATTTTTATTTTTTTTGTAGGCGGTGGTTGGGGGCTTGGCTGGAGTTCGGTGGTGGCAGCTTCTAGAAGGTGGCTTTTGATGGCTCTGTTGTGGTTCTTGTCATCTTCCTGCCTCGGACTAGGCTTGACCCCTTGTTTGACTGATTTCCACAGGTTTTCTGTTGTCTTTGGTATGAAGCTCCGCTATCTTGAGGCGTCTGGTGTCTAGATACGTGCTCCACGTTTGCCGATCCATGTATTTTTGGGTATGAATCAGGTAGTGGCTTCTGTCGAGGCATCGCTCCTGCTTATGTAATGATTCCATATTAGAGTATTCAATTATGCTTTAGAGTTCAACGGAGCCATCTCAGATTTGGACCGGCAGTTGTTTTTTGTTACTCTGTTTTAGTTGGTTATCAGTTGCCATTGTATGGCTTGCTCCCCAATTAGATTATCTGTAGATGTCGTATGACGGATATTAATGAACTGATTTGGTCTTCCAATTGAAAAAAAAAAAAAAAAAAGTTGGTGAGTCAAGCCGAATCTTATACTGCACTATCTTTTTGACTCATTCTGACCCGGGGCGTCCGGTTCGGTGTTGTACGGGAAAGTGCCCGTGTGGTAACAGGTTATGGACCACATCACTCTAGGTCCCGTCATTACACCTAGGCGTCCGGTACGGTGTTGTTCGGGCAAGTAGCCTGTGTGGTAATGGACCACATCACTCTAGGTCCTCACTCCTACAAAACTGGAATGGGAGATGCTGTCATGCATCTCCAGCAAAGTGGATGCAGAGTGGTCGATCCAGTCGTTCATTTCGACAATCGACGGCTCGAATATTTGCCGAACAATCTATGACTCAAATTTGTATGCACTTAGATTCAATCCAAGCTGTTCGTGCCGAAATAAAAGGTTGGATCTCTTGCTTGGCACTGCTCGACAGCATTCCCGTGTCCAAACTTAAGTGCCGTTCAGGGCCCAAACCTAAGCTACTCAAGTTAAGCATATGGAGGTACTCTATATATCCACTCAATTAGTTACCATATCCAAGCAATGTGAGATAAAGCTTCTTTACGATTCTTCAATCAAATCAATTCGAAGTGGTGGACTTGAGATCAATTTGTCATTCCCACATTATTGGAGTAATAGTTTTGAACAATCGAAAGATTGATATTAATCTCTTTATGAAGGAGTACTAACTCCCATTTCTATCGAAACAAAAAGATGTGCGAACACACTTTAATTTGTGTCCAATATTAGCAGAAACTCTCCACTAACTCCCGCTAATGTATACAATGTTGACCCAAAAAAAAAAAAAAGCATTTTTCAATGCCACCCTTACCTCAACTAGTATCAGCAGTGGTAGAGCCAGGATTCATATATAACCGGAGGTGGCACCTAAATTTTTTAACCACTTAGAATAGTACAGTATTCTAAAATAATCATTCATAATACCAAAAATTTACACGTTTTCATAGTTTAGTCATCCATCATATAGACGGAAGTAGTTTAACGATCTATCAAAATGGAAGTCAATGTTCATTTCAATCCCGAAAATCGTCCGGAGTCGTTTTAAACTAAACTTCAAAGAATTTTTTTGAAAATAATGAATTTTCTATTGAATTGGCCTGAAAGGGAGAACATTTTTTCTCTGCTGAAGTAGCATTTTTGCGTAGACCTTTATTTTTGGACCTGGGGTGACATGTGCCACTCCCCCAATTGCCTCCGCAACTGAGTATTAGTACCACAACACTCAGTTGAATGTGTAGAGGGAAAGACCCAAATTTTCATTCCTAGCTATTAGCACGTTCTATTTTCTGAACCTAAAAGTAAAAAGCCCCAAAATAAAATAAATGGGGAAAAAAATCTGCATACTGTCAGCTGTTATATGTCCTATTTCAAAGAACTAGAAATCCAGAAATAAAAGTTATTTTGCATGAGCTGCACAGAAAAGCAAATATTTTATTTTCTTCCTCCATCATTTAACTACTGCAACTTTTGAGATCTAAGGAAAAAAAAAAAAAAAAAAAAGAAGAACAAATACCACTAGCATATATTCTATGGCTTCTTGAATTGACACTGCTAGCTGCAATTAGGTTCCTTTCTTTTTAGTTATTTTATTTTTTTTGATCAACTTTCTTTTAATTTAGTAACTTGACATTCTTTGGTGTGCCAGCTCCACTCATATGATAATATGATATGATCAATGATTAGGTAAAAGGAAGGCGAGTGGACATGTGATTGTCAACTGTTCTCACATTTTCTTATTGGATTTAACTTTTAACCTAGTCACATAAATTTTTTTTTTTTTATAACTCAAGCGTCCGGGCTAGCTTACTTGCACCTCAACTAATTTTTTGCTCTGTATGGACTGACTTAAAATAGAATTAATAGCACCCGAAAGGTTTTAAATCTGACCTTATAAAAGAGCGAACCCCTGAATTTTAAGCCTTTGACCACTAGGTGAGTTGTCACAAAACATCTTATTCGAAGCTTTCTTGTTTCCTATATCCCCATCAGAATATTGCTTTTGCCTTTTGGTTCAGGCTTCCTTAAAATAAGTAGTTGGGTTTTGCAGTAAAGAATGATGGTGAATTACTAACAGCCTTAAAAGTGGTCTTTTTCTTAAGGTAATCTTTCTTAATCTATAATCACACTCCTTTGTTTTGTTTTGATTTTTTCAAATTGTACATGACATTACACAGTTGACCCTTATGAGTAAAAAAGTGCATTTTTTTTATTTTATCTACAAAAGTGCATATGTTATAGGCATAAACTGACCATCAACTGGAATCTTGCTCTGCTTGGCTTATGTATGCTCGGATGATTGGTCTGCTTGTAAAGTTAAGGCTGTTGAGCCTAATCGGTGTCATCCTTATCAACATCTCACGATCTAAGAACCCAGTCCTACTAAGGACTCTACCTCTGAAATGCCTATAAAATCATTCCCCAATTTGAGGATTTTGAGTTGTAGGATCCGTATTGATTAGCCTTTTCTTGAGTTAGAGCTTCTCCATTTAAGCATTCATCAAGAGTACCTTGCTTGTTTCTTTCTTTTTCTTTTTTACCAGAATTAAACAAAATGCATATATTAAAGGTACAACACATAGTTGAACAGCGCATACAAGATGAACCAAACAGACACACAACAGGCAGACAACCCTAGGCTACCACACCAAACAAGACCCCGTAGACCATAAGACCAAAAGCTGACAAGGACCCAACAAAACAGAAAAAACAAACAAGGTCAAACATAATGTATGCCCGCAACGCCATGCCCAAGATCAAACATAATGTACAATGCTGAGGGATGCGGAAAATATGAGGGTCACTATAACTGTCTTCAATCACTGTGTCCCGTTTGCGCTTCCTCTGAGTGGGATTTTCCGTAGCCTTGTCCTGGCGGCCACCATCTTTGACTATACCGATCTTCTTCCTTTCCTGGGTGCCCTGTAGGTGAACAGATGTAGGATTGTCTCTAAAATTGGCTTTGTTCCTCCCTCTCCTCTTCCTAGGATTAACATCATCGGGATGGTCATGGACCTTTGTTGTAGTCCTTCGGATGGCCATATTCCTCTTTGATCGCAAATTTCTAACTCCCGTTCCAATATCCTGAAAACTATCCCCCATCGAAATTGACGAAGAATTGACACTAACATGTTGGAAAAGGTTCAGGCGTTGGACGAACCGGCACACCATCAGACACGGGAGGAAACACCTTCCAAATTGGAAGGACTACGAGTTTCTGACAATCCATCCATAAGAACTACCTTGACAATGTGACTAACCTCCCGAGGCAACATGGATTTCGAAAGTTCCAGTTTGCTGGCCACAGAAGAATCCTTGACTTGAACCTCGATCTACAACCGAATGACTAAGCCCATGAAAGAAGTGAAACTTCTTGCGTTGATCAAGATCAAAAGGACCATTGCGTTTAACAAGAAGGAAGTCACGCCCCATAATCACTCTTTTCTTGCGCTGGCTAGATTTAGTAGGCCTAGAACACCGCATACCGGCACAATTGGAAGAGCTCACCTCATGATCCTCATTAAGCACTTCCCTTAAATGATCTATTGCTATGGCCTCACAGGACTCCACTTTAGGGCAAGACGATTCCCCCAAATAAAACTTATGCCGAACCTCGTCGTTACAAGACGCTTTCGAAAAAGGAGATTCAATTTCCTCTTCATCAGATAGGTCTAAATCGTCACGGACTTCCACCCCCAACTCATGATTCTTGGAAAGAGTGTCCCTCATCCAGGTTCTGGCAGCAACTATGGCTGTGGTTGTATGACAAATAATCTTTCTTCGTTCACAGACGCAGTAACAAAACCTAGTGATTGCTCCTTTTTAGGTGTTTGGGTTTCGACCCACCAAGTGTTTCATCCAACCGTTGGGTTGGATTCCCCTTCTTTTTCCCCTAACTTGATGTATCTTTTGTCTAGGTTTTCCTAATAAAATGTCACTTTTGCCGATCAAAAAATAAATAAATTTGCTTGAGTTCAATACTTCTTTCTTCGCAAACGTACTAACTTAGTCATCAGAGGGCTGTTGGCTGACACCACATCGGTGTCAAGTTCTCTATTGTAGAACAACGAGACTGACCGCGCTGGAAACGTAATGACTCATCAATACATGAAATGGTAACTTTATGAATTCGAATATAAAATAACAAAATAATAGAATTATAAACAAGGAGATTGTGTTAATTATGTCCTTTTATAAACTAAATATTTATAATTAACGAGAGTCACGTTGGTATAATTAAGGATATCTGTAGCGATGACCAACTAGGTGACCATTAGCAGTTGAAAGCAGAGGGGCACCATAAAAACGTATCATAAAATTCATTCCACAAGTTATTAAGAAGAGAAAAACTTCTTTATGGAGCAATCCGTAAACGAAATTTATCGTGTTCAATGGCAGTCGTCCAAAAGTGTTTTAGACGGTCCGGATTGAAAATCAATTTTGATTGATAAAAATTACTCCAATTGTTACCGGTCAAAATTGAAAAGTAGATCTCAACCATTGATTGCTGAAATAGACGACCGAAATTGTACGCCATGAATAAGTTATTTACGGCTATGCCGTAAATAAGTTTCTCTCTTTTAAAAAATATAGTATGTGTTTAATAAACTTTTTTTTACACCAATTTAAAAATCTAAATTACTACTCCTACATTAAACTGGTGCATAAAAAGTTCATCATTTATATTATCGATTTAGTTTGAATGGGCAGTATTAGTATTTATTAAGGATTTCTTTTAAGTGAAAGATCGTATAATTAAAGACAGAGAAACTTACCCCATGCGGCACGCATAAGCGCATGAAACGACTATGGGAGTGGTTGTAGAGATTAGTCCAAGGTATGTGCAAGCTGGCCCGTAACACCATGTATTACAAAATAAAAATAAAAATAAATGACGTAGATGTTAGAAAAACCAAGGGTAGCTCAAGTATCAACATGGACTAGAGTTTGAAACTTGAGAACCTCTTGAAATCAGACTGCAAGAGAGAAATCTTTTGTGAATCCCTTAATCTTGACGTGGATGGCCTGCCTTTGGCCGAACTCGAGAGGAGAATAGTGCAGATATGAGTAAGCGGAGCCACATGGTCTCCAGTGGGGGCACGTGCCCGTCCACTGCATTTTTCAATAATTTTACTTTTACCTCAAATTATAAATGCTATCACAATTTGTATTCAAAAATTATACATATTTTTTTCTCTTATAACACTTACCTCCTTAGTATTTTTGTCAAATTTTCAAAAAAGTACTCTTTTACGTACTTATTTTCCGCAAAAACTCATTATAGATATGTGTATTGTAGCAAATTTTATGTCTAAAGTTCATTTCTTTCATGTTATGGTTGTCTACTACAAGTAAAAGATAGAAAATTCTAAAACCATGCTCAATGGTGCCCCCACCAACCTAAATTTCTGACTACGTCCCTACTGGCCGTCGGGAAAAAAAAAAAGAAAAGGAAAAGGAAAATTGACCTTCTGGTTCTTCGTTGCACCGTCACGGCCCATTAGGTAAAACCTCAACGCCACACTAGTATAGCTGTACAAGCAAGAAAAATAATTTTGGTGCTACTCAATTTGCCCTTATATTTAATTATCAGTTGGATGTATCTGCATAGTTTATAGTACTACTGTACTATATATATATATATATTAGCCTAAAACGCGTGCTAAGTGCACGGGTTGATAATCACGAAAGAAAAAAAATAATTCCCAAACTAACCTATACTTTGATGAAAAAAAAAAGGTAATGATTGAAGAAAGATACAAAGTAATTATTGGAAACAAAACTAAAACTAAACTATCAACTAAACACAATGAACATAGTTTTTGGGTATTATTTTTGTCGGGTTAACTAAGCTTGCCCTGTTGGTATTTTGAAGGATGGAATGAGAGGCGGATGAATCTTGGCGACCACCCCAACTATGCACGTTTCAGATTTTTATTAGAAAATGTAGTAGTATCTTCTTTGATGAAATTGGAAAATTTTGTTAGTTCACCCGCTCGACATTGTTAACATGGAGAGAGAGAGAGAGAGAGAGAGAGATTCAAATTTTTATAAGAAAATGTAGTACAGTATCTTCTTCGATGAAATTGGGAAATTTTGTTAGTTCACCTGCCCAACATTGTAACATGGAGAGAGAGAGAGAGAGAGAGAGAGAGAGAGAGTTACTAAATTAGAATTGAGAGAGAGAGAGAGTTGGATTTGTAGAGAGAGTTACTAAATTAGAATTGGATTTGTAGAGAGAGTTACTAAATTTTGATTTTTGTAAGAAGTACCATGAATTGTATAACTCATCTCACTTATCCAAAAAAGAAACTCTGAAAGATCTCTTATTAATAGCTACTAACATGGAAACATGTTTCTATTAATAGACATGTACTAGAGTTTGTCCGTGCCTGAAGGTACGGCGCAACGCATTTTGAACACAATTAAAATAAATTGTGAAACTAAACTAATTTATACAGAAAGATTTTTTTCTTACCCTTTTGTTTAGTTTACAAAAAAAAAAAAAAAGTTTAAATTGATCAACCGATAAACAAAAATATTTATTACCCTTTTGTTTAGTTTACGATTTGCCTTGCACTAATTTTATACATGAAATTGGGATAGGAAAAATTAGAGAAGATTTCGCCTTGTTTCGGGGAGAGAGAGAGAGAGAGAGAGAGAGAGAGAGAGCGCGCTAAGGTTCCAAAAATTCCATTTTTTATTTCAAAATCCGGCTGTTTTTTTTTGCAATGAAATTTTATTGCTTTCTATATTTCCATAACAAAAGAGAGTTGGAATAGGAAATGTTAGAGAAAATTAAACAATAGGATTTTTCAGCTCTAGGACTCTTCTCAGCCATAAGATTTATGAGGGACAAATTTGGGTTGTTAAATTTATGTACATAGAATTCAAATACGGAGTTGTTTTATTGATAAGGGTTCTATCGATGACTTAAATACCAATTCTGACTTCCATGAAACTTCATCTCTGGTTCCGTTTATCCTAAAATAAAATATCCCAAAATCAGGACTATATCACAATTAAAACAATTCATTAATTCAAAATTGATCTAGCAAAAAATATTACGAGATTAAATTCCTTCTGCCGACAGCGAAAAATATAGGTTTTCCACCACTACTATTTTGGGTCCCATGGCACGTTAATTGTCGATCTAAGTTGTTCATCATGTAGGGCTTGAAGAGTAGTATTCTTGTTCAAGAAATTAGCTTCACAAAACATTGATAGGTGTATCAAATTTAAATTTTGTTGGATTATTCTAATATTTGTCCAAATGGTGTAGGATAATTGGTAAAAGATGCATTGATATTCGAGAAAAATGTATTGATATTTGTGAAATTGTATTAATATCCATGAGATATGAATTGATATCCAAACTTGTTTGGAATTATGTGCATATTATCATCCACCTAGTAGGTGGAGGTTAGCAAAACCGAATTTTGTTTTATAAAATGGATGGTTATGGACAATTTAACTTGCTAGGATTAGATCGTCTATTTTATAAACTAAAATTGAACTCTTGATTGATCTATCGATATCCAATCAAGCTGATTTTTTATGTGAATATACTACACTATAAGTCATACAAGATGAACAGTTTAGATATAACAATATATATGGTGGGGTCTACAATTGGCGGCAGTTAAAAACCGCCGTTTTCATCGCCGGCGAATAGAATTTAATGCCTGCCCAAAAGAACTTTGAGATAGTGGCAGAATCATGATAGAATGAGTACAAAACCGAAAGGGTAGAGATTTCTATTCTCGACCCTCTTTCTTCCTCAGTATTCCCACCAAATCCATTTATTCCTTTTAATTACCCAAGTACCCCTAATTTCCCAAGACCCAACCGCTTTTAACCTCAAAACCCCAACACCCCAACACCTAGCCCAGTCGTAGCCACCATCAACCACTACCCTTTTCAACCTCTCCCAACGATTGGCCACCACTACCTTTTACCCAAAAATTTACGGTCAAACAAATGAAGTTTTGTTCAGAAAAGTATTATCCAACAATTCGGTCGTTACCTGTTGGTTGAAAATATATTAACAAATTAGAGAAAGAAATAATCCTCCATCAGATTGTGCAAATGAACCTTTGATTGTTCACCATTTTTTCAATATTTTGGAATCGAAAAGATTTCATATTCTAGAATCTTTCCATGACAATCTCATTGTCAATGGGACTGGTAGAACATGAATCTTGTGTGGTGGTCGGTTTTCTTATTAGAAAATTATCCGCATTATATGAGTTGAACATGCAAAAGAACAAAAACTTATTGCTTGAACTTATGACAAGATACCGATAACCTAAATATATGTGATTTTCCAAACAATCAAACATTCGTCGGAATTCAGGTGTTACACTTCCATTAATAACATATGCTAAAAAGGGTTGATTCTCGCCATCTAGAAATCTAGGATTCCCGGTCTGGAATCGATCCCTTCGTAAAGCTTTGCTCGTTTGCTTTTCATCCTTGAGTATCTTGTTGCTTTTTCTGCTTCTGAAGCAGCATCTCTATCAGTTAGCTCATATACATATATAACGTATAACACTAATTTGCATGAGAGAAGTGCACACAGAGCACAAATATGCAAGAGATGAGCATACATTGCGTTTACACTTTTTCTGATCGATGCGAAACATCGAGATCATTGAATTAAGGGAGAAAATTAATTTTGTATGGTTGTTAACACTAAATTCTAAAGAGTCATTTATTAGTTCATAAATAATTTCCGTACAGCCATTGTAAGAAACAACTTTTCACATAGTCAACCGACCGAACCCATTTATCACAAGGTGCCTCTGCGACTGGTGGTGCTGGCAACAGCGGCGGTGGTGAAGGAATGACAGAGGTTGAGAGGATAGATGAAAAAGAGAGTGTGGAGAAAAAAAAATAAAAAACAAAAAATATTGAGATCGCTAAATTAAGGGAGGAAATTAATTTTGTATGGTTGTTAACACTAAATTTTAAAGAGTCATTTATTAGTTCATAAATAATTTCCGTACAACCATTGTAAGAAACAACTTTTCACAGGGTCAACCGACCAAACCCATCTATCACAAGGTGCCTCTATGACCGGTGATGGTGGCGACGGCGGTGGTGGTGAAGGAATGACAGAGGTTCAGAGGATAGAGGAAAAGGAGAGAGTGTGGAGAAAAAAAAAAAAGAACAAAAAATGGTAAAACAACGAGTGGGTACTGAGAAAAAACTATGAGTGCAAATAGAACTTCCTCGAGCAAGGAGGAAGGTGGGCGGTGTGTTTTCTGTTTCCACATTTCTATTGTATATACAGTGTGTACTCCCTAGTATCATGTCTATTTTTCTGGGTTAACTTAAAATTTCAGTTCCACCAAACAAAACGTAATGTCGTCTTACCAACAAAACAACCCCATTTCAACGCTCTCTGTATCTCTCTGATTCACCGTGTCTGTGCATCTCCAGATTCCAGCACCAAGCTCTCTTTCAGGTGCTCTTCTCATTCTGTTCTTCTCGAGTTTCAACTCAGTGTACGGCTTCTGATCTGAAAATGTGGGTTTTGTTTGTTTCCTCATTTGGAACATGGGTTCTGATTTTCTTGGGATTCTACTGTTGAACATGGAAACTAACCATTTAAATTTGGTTGCCATATCTCTCTTTCCCCATGCCAAATGTCTGAAATTTGTAAGTTACCCTTTATATCAATGTCCATCCTGGGGGCTTTAGATCTGTCAGATTTCACTTCCCATTGTGAATGGTGAACTGGGTACGTGGGCGTTTCTTGCTCAGGGTAGCATTTTGCGTGGTTTGGATCTTGAAAGTTGAATGTGAATACCGAGTTTAGATTTTTTTTTTTCCAGATTTTGATTGGTCAATCGGGGTTTATTTTGATTGCATTGTGCTTTTGAATGTTACATCTGCTTGTAGTTCACTTTGTCGTTTACCAATACAAGTTCTGCAGATTGTCGCTTTAAAAGGGACTCTTCAGCCTTCCATGGTCTTCAGATTGGAGTTTAGCTGCTTCTTTTTCAGATCTACGTTAGTTTTACAGTAAGACTTCTGCCAATCATGGCATGTTCTCTCTTTCTCCTTGTATCAGTAAATATATCCTGATTTAGGGGAAATCTGGTTAGCTTATGCCATGGTTGGTCAACACACACACAAAACCCCAAGGGGTTGGCCTATTGGTCAAGGTCTTAGACTTAGAGGCTTAGGGTTTGCTGCTCCTAAGGTCTCTCATTCGAAACCTATTAGGTGCTACCAACTCCTTTGGAGCAAGTTCATACGAAGCATTTGCTCTGGCTTCAAGTGGGCCCTGCTAGTGGACAACGGGTTTATGGTCCCCCCAGGATTAGTCAAAGTGCGTGTAAGCTGGCTCAGACACTTGGCTATGAAAAACACACCCACACACATTCCCCCAAGAAAAAACATGTACAGGTATTTTTTGTTTCTGTAGATGGAGTTGTTGAAAGTCTCAACATTGGGTCATGACCGAAGTCCTCTATTTTTCATCTCATGACTGATTGAAGCTTCTGACAGTACCTATTGCAGTGATATTTGTTTTTCAATCATGGAATTTATCCATTGATATACGTAGTTTTGGATGGAGTTTTTTCTTTTGTTCTTAAATCCCTAAAACACTTATTTCTTCCACTATTGACTAGGTATGATGATATTATGTTACTGGATGCAGTAAGTTGAGTGTTCTTCAGACTTGGTTGTTAACTTCATATACTTGGAATTGTGTGCCCGATTGCCACTGTGCTGCACTAGTTGTTGTCTTGCTTCTATTGTGATCAAACAAATTGACTTGATGGGGTCCCGGTCCCGATCTCATCAGTTGAGCAATGGCCTTTACGTATCAGGCCGGCCTGAGCAACAAAAAGAAAGGTCTCCCACAATGAGCTCAGTAGCCATGCCTTACACGGGTGGCGATATCAAAAAGTCTGGAGAACTCGGAAAAATGTTTGATATTCCTACAGATGGCTCCAAGTCAAGGAAGTCTGGACCTATAAACAATGCCCCTTCAAGGACTGCATCCTTTGGTGGTGTTGGTTCTCTCTCTGGCCAATTGACGCCCAATGCTGCAAACCGTAGTTCCGTTTCTTCCACTGGGGGTGGTGGTTCCACTTCACTAAAGAAATCTAATTCTGGGCCTCTTAATAAACATGGAGAGTCGATGAAGAAGTCATCTGGTCCTCAAGTAGGAGGAACTGCATCTGTTTCCCGCCAAAATTCTGGCCCAATAGCCCCACTTCTGCCCACCACTGGCCTCATCACTTCAGGACCTATTTCTTCGGGCCCACTGAACTCATCTGGGGCTCCTCGTAAAGTTTCTGGTTCATTGGATTCCACAGGCTCGCTCAAGTTACACAGTGCAGCTGTTGTTCACAATCCGGCTGTTACTAACCTTAGTCAAGAGGAAGAATACTCCTTCCACCGGAGTTTCCCTAAGCCAATCCTTTGGGCAATGGGTTTGCTGTTTGTCATGGGGTTTATCGCTGGAGGTTTTATTCTTGGGGCAGTTCACAATCCTATTCTTCTTGTTGTGGTTTTTGTTCTTTTTGTTGCTGTTGCTGCAGTGTTCACTTGGAATACTTGTTGGGGAAGAAAATCTATTACTGGTTTCATTGCCCGTTATCCGGACACTGAGCTAAGGACTGCAAGGGATGGCCAATTTGTAAAGGTTTCTGGGGTATGGAACAACTTAAATAATGCATGAATAATGTTTTAATTCTCTTTGCCTCTTTGCATGGGCTACCAGGAGATTGCTCGGACTCCCATGATTATGCGTGTTTTTGCATGTTCTTTACTTATTAGTTGTTTTACAGGTTCCCCACTAATTTCTTGCTGGCTAAAAATTGATAATCTTCCATTGGTCGGTTTCAGGGCTGTGACCGATCTTCTTTTTTGTTCCTCTCTTTTGTTTTTGGTTAAAGTAATTTGGGAATTTCAAAGGAAGTTGTTGGACAAGGAACTGATCTCAGAAGAGATTTTATTAGAAACAACTGCTTGAGAATTGGAATCAGGGAATTGCTTCTAGTTTTGGAGGTGTAGCCATGTTTTACTGGAAACTTGTATTTTCTTACAAGAGTGATAGCCTTTGTAACTGTTGCAGCATGTCAAGAGTCATAAATTTAAACTCTCTTTAATATATATGCCCTGCTGTGGATTCCTTTTTCCTGTCAACTACATGTTTTATATAAATGCAGAACATAGCTTCATGCTGTGAAATTTTCTTACAAAAGAGAGCATGAAATCTATCGGTGAAAATCCTCCTGTTTGAGAGAGGAAGGAGGGTTATGACGTGAAATTTGCTGCATGTTAGAATAGGGAGGAGGCAAGTAAACAGACAGGAACTTGGAAAAAATTTACTTTGGTGGACATGCCAAGTTGACAAGAGGGAAGGTTATTAACTAGGATAATGAAGTGTCTAGCTATTATGTTGAAACTTGAAAGTCTTGTATGGTGATTTACAAGTCCTCGGGGTTGATGTGCCTGAGATCTCATCTTTGATATATTTAAGATAAAATCAAGATGCAATGAACCAGTCTTTCATTCTCTTTAGTCTTTGCCTGTGTCAATTGTGATCAAGAAGAAAATTTTGTCTAGGGTCTTCATTTTTCGCCAACATTTCTTCACGTTCGTATTATGTATTGAGCTGTTGCTGGTCTTAAAATTATAGCCTAATTTTCTTTTTGGGAGATGATGTTATTTGATATTTCTTCTGGTAACTGTTGTTGCAATGTTCTTAGCAATTTATCCACTTGTTTCTGTGCTTATTGAAGTATTTTGACCAACGTGATTAAAATTTCTTGAAGGTGGTTACTTGTGGAAATGTTCCTCTGGAGTCATCATTTCAGAAGGTTCCTAGATGTGTTTACACATCCACAAGTTTATATGAGTATCGGGGGTGTGATTCCAAAGCTGCCAACCCTACCCATCGCCGCTTCACGTGGGGTCTCCGAGCAGTTGAGGTGAGAAAGATAGTTTGTCCTCATACTTAAGCTGGATGCTTGTCTGTGTATACATGTTGTAACAGCTAGTTTCTGATGTTTATAAGATTGTCTTGATTTCTTATGTTTTTAGGTAGTTACTTGTGGAAATGTTCCTTTGGAGTCATCATTCACCTTATGATGATGAATTCCAATGAACAAGCTTTTAGGTAGCATCTGGGTAGCAGGAGGACTCCTTAGTTTTATTAGTATTTGTTCTTGACATCCCTGCATCATAAATGTGTTTGTCTGGGCACCTGCTTTCTTAGTGGGTTTTCTGTAGGTTGTCAATTCTTTCTTCGTATGATAAGCATTTCTCGAAATTCCTTTTGTATGACTATTGCTGGGAAAACAAATAACCAGTTGGGATTTTGGTTGCACAAGCTCATATGTGTTTATTACTATTTTGTTGATAAATTAGTATGTCATCCATGATGCTGTTTTATTTCAAATGGAATGAGTTAATATAAGCTCTACTGGTTTTGAGCGGAACAATGAGAGGAGGCAATTAACGGGTTGCATAACTCACATGAAAATCTTGAATTTTCGTACTAAATATTAATTACTGTCTGGAGCCTCTTATTTCCAGCAGAGTGAATTCAACAGACTACCTCTGTTCTTCGAATCAACTCAAATTTGTTGGGTTGGACATGTCTGGACCCCAGCAATTCAGTTGTAACAAATTTAACCTTATCTCGCTCGAGATGTGAATTATTCGTTGTGGATTATGCTCGAATCCTCATGCACAATTTTTAAGCTCATCATAGAGTAACATCAGAGTTTATACCTGAATGGACACATGGTTTACATTTGGGCTCCAAGCAACCATGAGTACTGAACACTTCTTTTCAATCGCTCGTACGCCTCTACAGGATGCACCTTTACAATTTGTTTCTTACTTGGATCTGGACTATGTTGAAGAATCATTCTTCAGCTTTTGCATATTTCACAACCATGCATGATCCAACTATTTTCTTTGTGTAATTGCAGAAGCATGTGACCGATTTCTACATTTCTGACTTCCAGTCTGGGTTAAGGGCATTGGTTAAGGCCGGGCATGGCGCTAAGGTTACTCCATATGTAGATTATTCTGTTGTTGTTGACATCAATCAGTCAAACAGGGATATGTCCCCGGAATTCGTCAGATGGCTGGGAGAGAGAAAGCTTTCAAGTGACGACCGGATAATGCGATTGAAAGAAGGGTAAAACTTCGACCTCTTTATGCACCTCTCAGTTTCCTTGTGCCCTAGACATTATCGTTTATGTCAAGAAGTGAATGCACAGAATTGTTTAGCAGTAGGAAAAAAGAAAAAGAGAAGAAAGAAATGGTATGTTGTCTTGGTTGTTCAACAAGGGAATTTTCTAGTTAGTAAAAGACTTTACGAAGTTGAGTGTTTCTAAACTTCTACCTTGTCATCTTTTGTTTCTATCTTAGATCGTTGCTGTGATGACCTATAGCGAAATATTAACTTTAGCTATAGATATTACACTAGTTTATGGACGTTTTTAAGCAGGAAAAGCTATTAACACAAAAATTGAGTCTAAATTAGGCTACTGTAGAAATTCTTTGAGCATATTCTTTCTGTTACGTGGAATAGAAGTAGTTGCAACCCATAAGTACTTGATAAATGCTTGCTAGGAGATGTTGGTTATTGGCAATATCTGTGGATTTGATATGATACTTTCCGGTTTTGCTTCCAAAGCCTAGCTGGCTACCTTACTCTTCCTGTTTTTGCATTTTGGTGACGAATGACAAATAGGTACATCAAAGAAGGCAGCGCTGTGAGTGTAATGGGAGTTGTCCAGCGCAACGATAATGTCCTAATGATTGTTCCTCCACCAGAGCCAATACCCACAGGATGCCAGTGGGGTAAATGTATTCTTCCCGCCACCCTCGAGGGCCTTGTTTTGAGATGTGAGGACAGTTCGAAGATCGATGTTATACCAGTGTAACTGTATCGGCATGCGTAAAACTCCAGTTCATGTTCTTGCTGATTGGAGATCAAATTTGTTTGTTAGTTTTGATATGGTTGTGTTGGTGGTGTCCTTTTCAGTTTTAACCGGTTGTATAGCTTCATGTGATTATTTTCCTTTTATTGGCTCCAAAGCTTTTGTAATGGGACTTGTGTGTTTACAGTAGAAGAGATGGGAACTTGGTAATAAGTGAAGGTTTGTGGATTGGGATTTATGTCAGAAATGTTTGAATTAATTTTTGAGTAATTTAGGGTTGTTGAATTTGTTCTTAAGTGCTTTTATTGTTTTGAGAGGAATGCAATTTGTCAACCTGTTTTTTTTAGTGTCCAGTTCGGTCCAGTTTTGGACCTTTGTGGGCCTCTCTTGGGCCGACAACAATGACTGGAATTTGTTCTTTTTGTAGTGCTCTTCGAGTATGCAGTCCACGTTTAAAATTAAAATTAGATCAATTGCACCTTGGTAGGTGCATGACCAAGACACATTTGTACCAGAAAAAATGGGTTGAAACTTAAATTGCCCAATTTTTTCCTTGTTCAAATCTTTCTCGTTCATCATCTACCTATCGATGTTTGATGAAACTTATTTCTTACGTGGACAACATAATTGAAGAGTTCTATAAAATAAACTATTGTGCCCGTTGTTATAGGCCTGAGTAATAATGCTATGTGTACATACCATGTCCATAAGGGTTTTGTGGGACTCACCTTGGGTCCTACAAAGATAATTCGAATTGTCCATTATTTTTAAAATATTTTTTTATGGAGCTCTGTAAAAAATCAGCTCAATTCGATATCGGTAAGGATTTTTTCTGAATTCGTGGGGGTGAAACATGACTGCTCAGTTTCGCCCCTATAAATTCAAAAAAAATCCTTACTGATATCGAATTGAGTTGATTTTTTACAGAGCTCCATAAAAAATTATTTTAAAAATAATGAACTATTTGAATCATCTCTGTGGGACCCAAGGTGGGCCCCATAAAACCTATATGTACAATTTCATATGTGTACCCATAGCTTTATTGATAGAGAAGATAGTTACTTCAACAACTATCAAGAGATGGGTTGATTCTCGGGAGTGGGGACCAACTATATACTCCATTGAAAGCATTTCTTACAATTATCGGTCATCGCTCTTCTGCTTTACAAAGTAGTCTATCTAGCTCCCGGGTGTCTGGCGTCATAGGTTTTTGGCTCAGTTTGTAAGGTGTTGGTAGGTTGGTGTCTCTTGGCTTCTCGGTTTGGCTTGTAGGTGCGGGTTGTGAGGTTAGTTTTTGGTATCTCGTTTTGGATTTTTGGGTGTTCTCTTTTAGGCTTTCCTCAGACTTTTTTGTTGTTGTTTTGGTTGACATCTTGGCATTCAGTCTTGGATGGCGGAGTGCCTTTGTTTTGTTTAATCTCAGTAATTCTTTATAAAGATTAATAAAACTCTTTTTGCTGATAAAAAAGAGAGTAGTATATCTATTTCTGAAGTAATGAAACAGAAAGCAGATGTCCCTATTTGTAATTGAAGATTAAGGGGATGATTGCGTCATCCGACCAATCCGGTTGAGCCGTGTCGTCAGACCTATATAGTATAATGTAGCCAATTTCATCATCCAATCAATAAGATTTAACTGCATCGTCCAACTGATAATTTGTTTTCTTACTGGTGAAGTTATTCGCTTCACAACGTATTTAACCTAAATAGAACATGGAAGGAGTTTTTCTTATCCTAAGTCCTAGGATGATACTTCTATTAATGATAAATGTATTTTTGTAAAGTGGATCCAGTGGTAATTAAATATTTCATCTCTTCTTAATGGGAATTAAGTGTCACTTTTCTGTACTTAAAGGTAAAAATCTTTTTCTTTTTAACATGGCTTTCAAATAAAATAGCAAAACATAAACTCCTGCAAAACTTCACCCAAACCTCATACCACGTGCCTATGCTTTCAATAAGTTTTTCTAACTAAATGAAAAAGAAATAGTATTTTAGACAACAAATACTATATTACTAGTAATATCAATTCTGGAAAATCAGAATATTACTTGTGGGAAAATAGCCCAACACAATAGAAAGTTCATGAAACTTCACTAATCTGAGACAAATAGTAATATAACAACTTCTATTCGCCGTAAGACTTCACATCTCATAATACTGTATTATAAAATTAATTACAAGTAAAAATGATAAACAAAACATTAATCTATTGAAGCACGAAATCTATCATCTGAACTGCGACTCAAGTTTCACGGGTGTTGTTAGAACAGATTCGTATGAAGCTAAACGGCAATAAGAAAAGGGAGAAGAGTCAATGAAGGAGAAATGATATTGATTATAAGCTCTCTTGAGCTAATTGTGGGGGAAAAAGAAGTACAAGAATATCTGACTTTCGAATTTTTCATATTTTCATTTAGCAATAAAAAATTATGGTGACTTGCATCTCTAACTTTTTAACTAGAATTTTTTCACCATCAAAAGTTGTCTTGCAAAAAGTACAAGATTTTACAAGAATCTCATTGTTTATTGATTTTCTGAACAATTAAATTATTAGTATATTTTAAACTTCCATCACAAATATTTTTGATTAAATGAACATGTGAAGTAAAATACAATTCTTTTTTCTATTGCATCATCTCATTTATTAAACACAATTTCATTGTACCAATTTGCTCGACTATTACAAATTAGGACTTAAGTGACATAATTCGCGTGCATGAGTGTAAAATGAGAGCATGAGCGTGAACAAAAAATTTTGAGGGCGAAAGCACATGACATTTTGGGATTTTGGGCGATTTTGGGCGTATAGACAAAACAGGTCTGGAAGGAACGGTTAACTGTTATCTACAAAGTTCCCTAATCTGAAACCACCCATTTGCTGAGCCAAACTCCCATTTGCTTGGTGAGCTTTGAACTACACACAGAGAATCCTCAAAGAAATTGTCGAGAAGCAGAAGTAGAAGAAAGTAGCAAAATGCCCACCTTGAATCTCTTCACAAATGTCCCAGTGGATGCTGTGGTTACCTCTGACATCCTCAAGGATGCGACTAAAGCCGTCGCCAAGATCATTGGCAAACCCGAGTCTGTTAAGTTTCCGTTTTCCCAACCCCCTACATATTAATACGTTTATCACTTGAATGACCGTCAACTGTTTGATAATAATACTCTAAAAGATTGCTGCTTCTTTTTCTCTTTTTGCGTGTGTCCCCTTGCTGGGGTTTCTTAGTGTATTGTTTGCCTATTAAATGGGAACGTTCTCTGTGTGAAAGTATTTGTTGCCGCCCATGAATATCTCTTGCTTTTAGTAAAGAAAACCCACAGAAGCCCTCGCTTGTGCTTGTGCTTGCAGGTTCACTGTTGTGATAGTCAAGTGTTTGATAATGTTACTCTGAAAGATTGCTTCTTCTATTCCTTTTTCCCTTGATAGGTTTTGTTAGTGTATTGTTTGCCTGTTAAATAGGAAAATTGTTTGTTCCAGAATATATGATACTGTCCCTGAATATCTCTTGCTTTCAGTAATGAAAAACCCATAGAAGCCCACACTTTTTCGTTAGTAAAACACCATCTTTCCCTCTGAAATGGTTGGGTTTCCTCCAAGCCATGTACAATGTTGAACCGAAACCTGGCATTATTTGTATGCTTTACATAACCACCTCGTATTGGTTGCATTGTTCCTTTTCCAATTGAGGTTGAATGATAAAGATGTTTGACTTATATGGTAAAACTTTGGTGGTGGGTCATCTTTTTGGCGTGCCCAACCACATCTGTGCCGTTGTGTGCTATCGGTGCTCCCGTGACAAATGCTGAATCTTTCATTTCTTGCTGACCTTGCAAAAGATGAAGCATTAGGGTTTTAAATTTGTATTTGATTGCATGTGGCAGATGAGATGTATTTTATGAAAGGGAAAAAACCTCCTTGTAGAAGTGATACTTCTACCACTTTTTTCGTTTGTGTTAAGCCTAGGGATTGCCGTTCTAGGAATTAAGATAGACTATGGCACTATGGTCCATTTGTCTACAGCCGTTCATTCATGCAGTTTGTATGTTTAAATATTTGTATTAACCTGTCTCAATTAATTATGTTCATATGCGTACTTGAAAGTAAAAACTAAAAAGACATGACAAAATTATTGCGAAATAGGTTTAACTTTTTGGTCCTTATCACAAATTAAAGTATGCTGTTCCGTTTGGTAGTGACTTCTGCCATTCCAGAGTCTTTATTGACGTTTACTCATAGTCTTGTCTTTCTTTTTCAACTTCATTCTTCAGTACGTTATGATAGTGCTGAACGCAGCAGTGCCTGTTGCATTTGCTGGTACAGAAGAGCCGGCTGCATATGGAGAATTGATCTCCATTGGAGGCCTGGGACCAAGTGTTAATGGACAATTGAGTTCAACGCTCGCAGATATTCTTCAAACTAAACTTTCCATAGATAGTTCACGGTTCTATATCAAATTTTATGATGTTCAGGTAACTATTTCACTTGTTCCTTTCTGATTTGTGTTGGCCCACCATTTTTCACAATCCAATATATGCATCATTTTATGTATATATTGGTCGGGTGACATTGTAAAAGTCTTCGTAGAACTTCTTGAGATAGTTGTGGTTCTCTCCACACTAGTGAAGCAAATAAAACTTTCTTTTCAGTGGTTTCAAACGTTTGGTCCACATAATCTAATTACAAAATGGACCTTTACTTGATCAGTATTCCCATTGTTAGCTTCAGCTTTGTAGTTTTACAAAGCTTCTTGATTTTATTGTTTTTTTTTTTCATTGGTTATGTGATTAATTTTAATCAGAGGAACAAATACTTTGGTTATGTGATTAATATTAATTCCCATTCCCATTGTGGTTCTCTCCACTCAATGTAAGTTTTCTGTGATTGTAATTGAGTGTTGGCTTGTAACATTAAGTGAATACATGGCTTTTAGTGACACAATTCTTAGTATCTTGAATCTTGCTTGAACCTCTCCGTGATCTGGACACATACACAAACACACTACGTATGGATGTGCTGAAGAATCTAAGATAAATGGCCAAATGTAGGCCACTAATGATATCCCTATTATGTATCATTAATGTTGCGATTGTTTCATAAACTAAGGTTAGGTTTTGTTTTGGCTGGATGATTTCATTGGACGGGTTTAGATGCTTATATTCACAAATACCCAGTAGGGGGTTGGGTATTGGAAGGCACAAAGGTGAGAATAGAAGAACAGAGGCGGCCTGGATTCATGTAGTGTACTCGTGCAACTATATCCTTCTTGGGATAGCTTCGTCTATTCAGATTTTGAATTTTGAGAATTTCACTATGGCCTCTCATAATACTATGAAGCATATATACAAGTACAAATATGAAAACCTGTCCGATATGAGTACAAGATATGAGATACCATTGAAAAAGTATGGTACGGCCCTACGTGTATGACTCGGGTAGGGCTATAATTAATTTGTTATGACTTTGAATGTTAAGAAATTCACCATAAGAGCCACATTTAGTATCATAACTAAGTTGCAAATTAGAGTTTATTGTCATAACCAAAAGAATCTATTGGCCAAAATCTTAATTCAACAAGCATGCTAAGCAGAAAAATAAAGGGTCTAATCAAGTCGGTTTCATTTTGTATAAAGTAGAATATTATTTCTGGATGGGGGTACGCCTTTTGCACATACCACCTAGCATTGTTTATTTGAATCTGAATTTGACCTTATTTTTGTGCTGGATGACTTTTTTTTTGGTGTGTGTGTGTGTGTGGTAAATTCAAGCATCACCTCCTAGAGGTAGAGCAATTCTATTATCCTACAATCTTGTTACTAGCTTCTAATTCTATGTAGGTACATAATGCAATTCATCCTCTCCCGAATTAATTACATTTTTTTGGTTAGTGCAGAAAATGGCAAAAAAAAAACTACTAGCATGGCATTGCAATATGAGAAAGTTCTTGTAACTTCCATTGTCTCACTGAATGTTATTGAAGTTCACAAAATGGTATTATTGTGTTCTTTACTGATTGAATTATCTTTCTTTGGTCCAGCGCTCGTTCTTCGGATTTAATGGCTCAACATTTTGAGTGGCATTCGGTCCAAATAAATAGATGGTGGAAGCTGAAGTTAGTACTCATTTACCTTATGGCTTCTAAACCATGTTCAAAATACATGACTTCTAAAGCCTTGGTCATGTGTAATCTTACTTTGGAGAGAACAAAGCTCCATGGATTGCTTGTTTAATTAACGGAGAAATCTTCTTTGATATGTTAGTGGTTTCTGTTATGTTAGACAATTGCCATAGCCATACGTAATTTGGCTTTCCTTCTCACCTTGTTTTGAAATCTGAATCAATGTGGCTCTCGTTACTTCTCATGCTGCTATTACATGTATAAAGGATCAAATGCATTCCTTCCAAATGAATCTGTTTCAAAGTAATCCTTCAGTGTGAGTATTCAATGATTCTAGCTTACAATAGTGACCATCTCCCTGATGGTATCTCAAGTGGATTTTGCGGTATCTCGAGTGGATTTTGTGGTATGTCAGAGGTACTACTGGTATGGCTTTGCGTTTGGGGGCTCAGATGCAGGTTTGTCGATTCAAACTTAGCGGCTGACATTGATGGATGGAATCTGGGACAGAGGACTTGTAGTATCTCTCTAGATCTGGCAAACAAGGTGTGTGTTTATTTTGGGAAGCGCAGCAATCAGTTGGGTCTCGCGGCTATGAAAAATATTGCCTATCTCCACAACAGAAGCAGAGCTTATTGCAGCCACGAAGGCGTGCATGAAAATGATATGGTTGAGGAGCTTCATGAAAGAGTTGGGTAAGAAACAAGACAATTGTCAATTGTTCAGTGACAAGGGCAAAGAACGCAGCCTTTCATTCGAGGACCAAGCATAGCAGCATAAATCATTTTATTGAGCTCACAGTTCAAGAATGTTTGGTTTCCGTTGGAGCAAATTCACATAAAGGATTGCAGACATATTTACGAATGTGCTTACTATGGATGCTCTTCAAAGAAAAGGTTGCTACTATGGAAAAGTTGAAGGCTTGTTCAGCTTCTGTTGGTCTTCAAGCCTAGCAGACAGAAGGAAGTCTCACATTGGCACATCAGACGCAGCCATCAGCAAGTAGGTGTAGCAGATATCCTTAAACTCCCCTATTCCGTCAAAACCTCAATTCAGCTTACAAGTCTATATGCAAGCTAGTATTCTTAGTGTTCTTGTTCTTGAAGTTTGAATGGTTTGGAATTTGACTGGGTAGAAACAAAAGAGACAGAAAAAAGTCTAGGTTCTGATGGCTTGAGAAATTTTGACTCTATCAAGTTTCCAAAATTTTGCATATTTCTAGCCAAAACCAACGGTATAAACATCAGATTAATCAGTCTAAGAAACAAATCTCGGCCCCAATACAAACAATGATATACAATTTTGAAGAACTTAACATAGACATGTCAGTGTTCCCTTGTTTGATTCAAAACCAAGGTACAAGGTCTGCTAAGCAATCACCTACGAGCGCTAATCCATGAAGAAAAGCAAAACCATCAAATCCAAAATCGTATGGAATCGACATTAAGCCTAGATGTTTGGGCATGAGAATTTAGCGTCTACTTATATCGCGAGTGAGAGAATCCATACAAGCACCTGACAGATTGGACAAACTTATGTTCATTCCATTATTCTCAACCTGCATAGCTTGTGAATACATAAAAGGCTTTGGAGGCGTGTGAAGCAATTCTATATCTCCTTCAAGCATCTCGACGACTTTGTTCATGGAAGGACGGTCACTAGGCCTCACTTGTATACACCATAAGCCCACTAACATAATCTTCTTTACCATCTCACTCTCCTCCTCGGTTGTCTCTCCAATTTGTATGTTTTTTCCTTCCGCAAATTGGTCGTAAACCCATGAAGGGAAGAAAATTTGGCTTGAGTCAACCGATGAATTCCAATTTCTTCTCCTACCTGCCATTTCCATCAACAACATGCCAAAACTATAAATGTCAGCTTTATAGGAAACACCTCCAATGTTCTTGTAGAACAACTCTGGAGCCATGTAGCCCAAGGTTCCTCTTGCTGTCGTCACTGTCACAATGCTATCATCTGTCGGATACAATTTTGCAAGTCCAAAATCGGAAACTTTTGGAGTGAAATTCTCATCAAGAAGAATGTTATGAGGCTTTATATCAAAATGCAAGATCTGCATGTCACAACCCTGATGCAAATATTCAATGCCACGAGCCACCCCAAGAGAAATCTCATAGATTTGCCTACAACTTAAGGACAATTTTCCTTCTGAAGAAAAATGTACTTCTCAAGAGACCCATTAGGCATGAAGTCATACACAAGAGCACGCTTAGATCTCTCGGCGCAGTACCCAATTAGCTGAACAACATTGATGTGATGAATCCTTCCGATGGTAGCTACTTAATTCGTTAATGAACTCTTGTCCATTAGCTTTCGGCTTGCTTAGCATTTTAATCGCTACAAGAGGGCCACTTCGAAGCTTCCCTTTGTATACTGAACCATAGCCTCCTTCGCCCAACTTGTCCCTAAAACCATTGGTCATCCTCTTGATATCCAAGTAGGAGTACCTAATGGGGACAAAGTGATTCTGACTTTGTAAGAAACCTTCTATGCTATCAAATGTGGATAAATGTCTTCTCCTGAACTTATTGATTAAAAATCCAAACACACATGGTGCCAATAGAAGCCTTGCTGCAAGGATCGCTACTGTGTAATGCAATCAAAGAAAATGAAGCAATAAGATTAGAAAGAAAAACTATGTTGTCCACATACTATTTAATTTGCACGTGAAATGTGATTTGTGTGCGTGTGTGTGTTCATTTGGCCTTCTTGTACTCTATCCTGTACTTGGTTTATGTGTTCTATGTCAAATCTATATTCAATATATTACAACATGTTGTTTTACATTGTTTCAGGATCTTTTTAGCAAAGATAAGCTCTTACCTATGATGTCGAACAGAAGCCATCGATTAGCTGTGAAAAAAGAAGAAGATAAAAATGTGAGACATGTGATGATCGAAGCTGGAGTTGCGGAAAAATTAAGAGGTGATGGAACAATGCATCTAAGCTAGAAGAAATTAAGGTTCAACAAGTCTTGCAAATCACTTGCTCAGGTAGGAAAGTGCAGACGTCGTGCATGGGAAGAAATGAGAAATGCAACTGGATATAAAACCACTTTGAATATCATCAATTTGGAACCGTTGGTATGATCGACAACGAGACCAACCCGGCCGGGCCGGCCAAGAAGTTTTCTCTCTCTCAACATATATCGGTACGTACATAGGACTTTTAAAAAAGGGCAAAGTACGGATCACCTCCCTATGGTTTGATCGTTTGGCAGATAACATCCCTGTGTTTTATTAATGACCAAATCACCTCCTTATACTTTTGGAGTAAAGTGCAATCATAACTCCGTTAACGGTAAAGCTGAACTGACTATAATACCCTTGTATTTTATTCCTCTTCTTTTTCCCTTTGCCTTTTCTTGGCAAAAAAAACTAAATTGACTAAGTTTTTTACAGTAGGCCTAATTTTTTTCTTAAAAACATACTGTATTTATCCAACTGTAGTTAACTTTCAACCCAAATTTACTTTCACACATGCATGTAAATACATAACTATCATAATCAACATCCCCAAAGCATAATCAATTGCAAAGTATTTTCCCCCGCGAACACCTGATACTACCTCACCCATCGCCGGCCGGCCCCATTCAAATCCGTCAGCCCCTAATTGCAGCACCCATTACCACTAGTTAAACACTCCAGCCTATTGAATCGAAAAAGAAACAGAAAGCAATCCAAAACTCCCCAATTCAAAACTTAAACCCCTAATATCGTAAGTATTCAGAAATCCCAATTTTTATGCGAAACCCTCCAAATATATAGGATTTGGAAAACTATTGTACCCGAGTTTGAGGGAGGAGAAGATGAAGTTGGGTGGGCCGACAATTAAAGATGAGGACGAGAACGGGATCCAATTGCGTCGGCGTCTTTGGAGTTGAGAATTTCCACCTCCGTCGTTGCAATTGAGAATCGTCGGCGTCGGAGTTATCCTTTGCCCGAGACAGCTTGATATGAAAGTTGGGTTCAGCGGTGCGTCGGTGTCCGTGTCCGTGTCGAAGTTTATTGGGGCAAACCGTCGACGGGGAGAAAGAAAAGGAAATATTATGTTCCTTTCACAGTTGGTTAAAAAAGGAAGCCGGCGGTTCGTCGGAGTAAACCACTGAAATGGATAGCGTTTTGGGTATGTTTAAGAAAGAAGATGAAGAGAAGGATAGTATAGTCCTTTTACAATTGAATTTGACTTTTCTTATTACTATTTTTCTTTCCCAATTTCAAGACATGCACGTGTAATCTACTCTCTGTTAACTTAGACGGAAAAGCTAACCATTGCACTTTACTCCAAAAGTATAGGGAGGCAATTTGGTCATTAGTGAAACACAAGGGGGTTATCTGTCAAACGACCAAACCATAGGGAGGTAATCCGTAATTTGCCCTTTAAAAAAATATGGGTGAATCACTTTCAGTAGCTAGCATCATGTAACAGACAAAATTAAATAAAAACCATTCGATCGGGAGCTAGGAAGGGATGTATGTGAAAATCAGACATGCACTGGAACTTGCAAGATGAACTTGCTATATATTCGGTCTACATGCGTGCAACTTATGCTTTTCACAAAAATCACAAACGATGGAAAACAAATACTTACAGTTTTATTACGGTAAAAAAAATAATAAAAAATTCAACGGAGAAGGAACACTTACTGTAAATTTGTGTCCACAAGAAACCTGCATTTTTCGTATGGAAAAGAATTATGTAAGCCAAAGAAAATCATAATTACTCAACCAATACTTATTAGATTTTTCCATTTTTTGGCGGGTACGTCAGTCTCTTTAAACCAACTCGGGAAATCGGTACTACAATGGATTGTTTGATAATTTAAATTCAGTAATTAAAACTAAATCAATTAAGTAATAGTAAATGATTCAGTAGGTTCGATAACCACATTTTACAATTACTTAACAAATTAAGTCTACTCGTACGTAAAATGTAAACTAAAAAGTTAAAAAAATTAAGAAGCTTTGAACTACTTAATTCTGGTTGAATTTTTATGTACTTGCATTCAACCATACCACCACCATACCCACTCCCACTACTGCCACCACCACCATCACCATCGATCAATTCACCATTCCACCACCACCACTACTACTATGCCGCCGCCGCCACCACAATGCCACCATTGCACAACCACCACCACCACTCCAACCCACCACCACAACTACCACGCCGCCGCTTCCACTCACTGCCACCATTACACCACGAGCACACTCCACTCCACTGCCACCGCCACCCCACCATTATACCACCACTGCCGCCGCCACCCCACCATTACCACCCTAGCTCCATCACCACCAACCCACCACCACCACAGTCATTACTTCATTATTTTCATAAGTACATTGTGACTATTAGTTAGGGATGATGCTATGGTGTCCCCGATCATTTTGGAGATACCGTAATTTTTGGCATAACTTCACCATTATGAGTATAACTAAAACCCATTACAAGCATAACCGAACCCAAATAAGGTATAACCAAAGAATATTCAAAAAATCAATCAAGGCATAACCAAATCTAACCAAGGCATAACAAACAAGTTATGCCTTACTATGGTTCTATTATGTTAATAATGGTTTTGGTTATGCTCATAATAGGTTTTGGTTATACTTATAATGGTTTTGTTATGCCAAAAGTTACGGTGTCCCTAAAATGACCGGGGGGAATGACTTCGGTGTCCCCGGTCATTTTGGGGACACCGTAACTTTTGGCATAACAAAACCATTATAAGCATAACCAAATTCTTTACAAGCATAACCAAAACCATAACAAGGCATAATTTGATTGGTTATGCCTTGGTTGATTTTTGGTTATACCTTGATTGGTTTTTGGTTATGCCATGTTATGGTTCTATTATACTTGTAATGATTTTGATTATGCTTGTAATGGTTCTGTTATGCCAAAAATTACGGTGTCTCCAAAATGACCGGGAACACCATAGCATCATCCGTTACCGGGACACTGAAGTCATTCCCGTTGGTAACTTAAGAGAGAATCAGAACTAAAATTAATTCATTATTTTCTAATTCAATGCTTAATATACTCTCTCCGTTCAGATTTAATTATCCCTAGTTCTATTATAACCGACTAAAAAATGAGTTATATCTATAAATCCGTAATGAATTTTATATCGAATATGAATCTTGTTTGATAAATCTTAATTAATTCTATAATACAATATTTTCTGAATCACATAAAACGTTATAAATTGGAAGATATTGTCGATTGAAAAATAACACAAACTCCAAAAAATGACTATTAAATTCGGACGGAATGAGTATTTATCAAACAGCTTTTCAACTTAAAAATTTAACATTCAACACTAATTAATTTTTAGTTTTCAGTACCAGTTTTATCAAAAAGCAGCCCCAAAGTAAGGGATCACTCACTTAAAAAGGGAGGCTCGAACTTGCAATCACCGCAAACAGAGGAGAACTTGTCTGACTGATATTTTTTGTAATAACTTTCTTTCCATATTTTGCAGGTTGACGCGGAGTACCACTTATAGGAAGCTTCAAACCCATATGCCAATTCCCTATTCAAATCCAACCACGACAAATTCAACAACCCTTGATCACTGATCAACTGCGACGAAGATCCGCATGCCACCTGATCCAGAAGGCACGAATCGGGAAAATCCCAAAGCGTAACGTCTCCGGCCACAACATACGAATAATACCCACTGCCCGACTCGTCTCCGGTGACACAATAACCAGTCCTGTTTATGTAAGCAGGAGATTGGATTGGGTTTTCACAACTGAGGAACACGACCGTGCTGATCACCGTACCCGGCGAGAAACTGTAAGGTCGACCAACCTCGTCGATCTCCGTATACGGCGACAAGAAACTGTAAGGACCAACCCCGTTCCAGAAATCGAGAGGGGTTAAAGAGGAGAGAGGGAAAGATGAGCAAATATCGTTGGTTTGGATTCCTAGGTCGACGAGACGGATTGAGGAGTTGGTGTAATTGATTGATTGCACGTAGTATTTTCCGGATAAGAGGTTAAGGACTGTTCGATTGTTCTCGTCGCAGGAAAGAGCGAAATATTCGTCGAAAGCGGTGTGGGATGGGTCGCCTTGTAGTTGGAAAGGGAAGGTGATGTTGTGGTTGTCTCCACATGAATTGTTGAATTGCTGGTTTTGATTTCCGTAGCTGCTGGTTACTGTAAGGAGGAGGAGGAGGGAGTTTTTGGCCGAAATGGCCATAAAATATAAACATATTGGGAGAATACCCATCTTTCGAAACGTTTTGTAAAAATATGTCATCGCTCCTTTTCAAAAGGCGCTATAGGTGTCCTACGTGGCGAAGAGTCCAAGTCAGATTTATAGCTCCTTTTGGAAAGGAGCTATAGATTAAAGCTCCTTTTGGAAAGGAGCGATAGGTTAAAAACCCAGACAATAATCAAATCGTCTCCTTTTCTCCTCCTATCTGATATTTCCCTTTCCCTTTCTCACTCCATGCCGATCGCGACCTCCGAGGGTGCGCGATCTCCTCTAGCCGCCATCCTCCTCCAGCGTGCTCTCTCATCGGCGTGCTCTCTCATAGGTGTCCTACGTGTTTCACTAGTTGAATTTGTTCAATAAGTTACATACTTAGGTGAGGTTTAAGAGAAAACAAACTCAAGAGAGCAAATTCATTCACTTGGTGATCGTGGGAAAGAGAATTAATAGGACTCGCAAACAATTATACTACAACAATCATGAAAATTTGGGCTCTTCCTCTCTCGTTTCTTGGGGAAGTTAATTTGGAAATTTCTATACTCAACTCTTTCATATCCAATCTTTTTCAAATTAAAAATAATTCTAATTTTTTTAACACAATCATGAAAATTTTTCATATCTTTATGGCTAGTCTATTTTTTTGGATGATACTACAAATTCTCACACTTTGTGTTTAAAAATTGAGATAACTAACGTCGGGGTTATTAGGGTTAAAATTAAAAAAGGCGCTATTAGGGTTTAAATTATAACTTTTTTTCAAAACGAGCTATTTACAAATTCTCACACTTTGTGTTTAAAAAATTGAGATATGGTGGGGTTAAAATTATAGCTCCTTTCTATTAAGGGTTTATATTATCACTCATTTTCAAAAGGAGCTACACTTTGTGTTTAAAAAATTGAGATAACTAACGTTCGTTTAAAAAAATTGAGATATCTTGTTGTCGGGGTTAATGGGTTTAAATTATAACTCCTTTTCAAAAGGAGCTATCTATTATCACTCATTTTCAAAAGGAGCTACACTTTGTGTTTAAAAAATTGATATAACTAACGTTCGTTTAAAAAAATTAACGTTGGTGTTGTTGTCGGGGTTAATGGGTTTAAATTATAACTCCTTTTCAAAAGGAGCTATCTACTTCCCAGGATTAGCTCCTTCTCGAAAGGCGCTATTAGGGTTAAAAATATTAGCCTTAAAATGATAACACGTTCGTTTGAAAAAATTGGGATAAAAATGTTTTAAATTATAACTCCTTTTCAAAAGGAGCTATGTACGGGCTGCGTATATAGCTCCTTTTCAAAAGGAGCTATCTACGTGGCGGCCACATGGCGCCTAACGGCTATAACGCCTTTTGAAAAGGAGTGATGGCATATTTTTACAATACGTTTCAAAAGATGGGTATTCTCCCAATATGTTTATATTTTATGGCCATTTTGGCCAAAAACTCGAGGAGGAGGAGGGGTGGGGTAACCGCACGTGCAAGGCTTCTGATAATCATAAAGAGAGAGAGAGAGAGAGAGAGTGAGAGAGAGAGAGGGGAGAGGAGGGATGGGGTAACCGCACGTGCAAGGCTTCTGATAATGAGAGAGAGAGAGAGAGGGGGGGAGAAGACGAATACTTCAGTTCAATATCACTGAATACTGGGTTATGTTTTAAATTCAACACTTAAAATTAAATGAATTAATTAATAAGTAATTAAATAAGATTTTTTTAATTAGTGTAATTAAACAAGGTTTGATAACCATATTTTTATATTGCTTAAAAGATTAAATGCCTCTTAAATATAGTCTAAAAAGTTGATAAAAATTCATGAGTATTTGCATTCAACCATTTTCTCCTCCATCATTACCCTCCACAACGACGCCAATATCATTGCCTCACATTCACCACCACCATCTCCACCCTATCAACATTTTCACCACTCTACCACCACCCCCACCAATGGCCACCATTACCACTACTGCTACTATAAGCACCACAGCCACTAGCACCACCACCATCACTCACCACCAAAGTCGGCTCCGCCACTGCCATTACCACTACCACTCCACCACTACCACAAACACTTTGTTGCCACCACAACCACTACCAACATCACCAGCACGCACCAATATCACCACTGTGCCACCATATCACCCCTACCCCCACCCCCACTACACCACCACCGCTACTATTCTACCACCAATACACCACCACCACTACCAGTACCACAGCCCCTCAATCATCACCATCGATCACCACCGTGCCAACACCACCAGTCCACCACCATAACTAGTCCACCACCCCCGCACCACCACCACGCCCACCACTGCACCACCACCACTACCACAACCACAACCACAACCACAACCACTCTACCACCACCATCACTTCACCACCACTACAACCTCTCCACAATAATCACCACTCCGTCAGGTCAAACTTTATTCTTCAATATCTTTATTGATGGAGCATTGATCCACTACGTAAGGTAGTCAGGTAGTGCTATAACTGC